>CM060938.1:811424918-812637835 GCA_030765085.1 Allium cepa
TATGAAAATAACGGCAACAAAATACGTTTAAAACCAAACACCGGTACAATGTAAAATTAATGCAGTAACGTGCAACCCAAATTTGCACGTATATTACAAAATGAACAAAGAAATCACTTGAATATATCTTCAACAAAAATAATTCAAAACAGCAAATATCTCAACAAAATCACATAACTGTAATCGCTTCGGATCCTCAAATCGGATTCGAAATTTTCAAAGAAAACAAAAATAAACACATCTATGTAACAATACAATGAATTTAATTTCATTTTCATTTTCAAATAAAAATATTTAAAATTTCATCATAATTTTAAAACTTTAGTTTTGACTCAAGGCACAAATAAAACATATAGTTGTAACACATGTTCCATCTAAGTTATGTTCTATATTATGTCCATAAACCCCTTGCTCTGATACCAACTGTGACGCCCCACCTCTATGCAAGTAATAACAAAGAGTATTAAAAGAAACACTGTCTGTTATTACGAAGAATAAGGCTGGATAGAAGCGGCCATCCGTAGTTAGGCCTTACAGTAGTATTAGTTATCTCGATAGGAGTGGTATATATTTATTTCTCATCTCTCATTTATTTACTCCCATCGACATTTCTAATTCCAGTATAAAACAAACTACGATGGTTCACAATAGTTTAGGACAACATATATAATAATAACACAGATAAGCTAAATGCGGAACACAGATACTATAAAATCATATATATATAACTGAAGTCAGTTACAATACATTTGATACAATACATATGATGCAACTACAAATGAAGACACAGGAAGTTATATATACAAGTACATTATTGACAATAATATACATGAATACATATAATCCTATACTACGACAACGACTACTCCAAAAGAAATGTAGTGACTTCATAGCTCAAGCAGCAACTCAAAGCAAGATATCAACAACCTGAAATAACTCGGTCTAAGCCGAGTATTAAATTCAAAAGAAAATAATACACGGGTTAGTCTAATTCAAACTCAGTTATTAATGCACAGGAGCAATAAAAATTGAATAACAAATAGACGACAGTCATAATAAAACTCGTCTATCCAATCTACTAATAAGAAATCGGATTACGGTAAATATAATGCATAATAGCATTAAACAACGAATCAACAAAACCAAATCATCAACAAAGATAAATAAAAGGATTATCAATGAAGATAATTTAGAAAACAACAGAATTGCCTAAACAGCAATTAACAGCAAGTGGCTAAAGCAAAACCCAAGCCAATGAAACAGCATAAACAACAAAATCTAGTTATCGATATGATAATTAGAAAACGCATAATCTAATTATCTAGAAGATAATTAGATATCACAAAATGATCGAATTAAACCAAATAAAAATACACTTTCAAAATATTGAATTGGACACACAAAACAATTCCAGCAATTGAAATCATCAATTAAAACATCAAATTCTAAATTGGCTGCAATACACGCTCATGTGCACTGCCTCGCCAAATTCAGGTGTACACATGAAGCAGAGACTAGACGGTCTAGACCAACTCAAAGAAATGAACTGGTAAGAACAAAGACAGTTCACAAGTCAAAAACCAGAGAGACCAGTGTACCAGATAGTTCAAATTCAATAACTAAACATGAAGTGTGGATACAAAATGATGAGGTGAAGTGCATAAATATTTCGGATCCAAACAACACAAGAGTAACACGAAGTTTTATCAAAATCGAATAATATAAAACCCCAACAGCAACATGACTCAATGCATAAGCACTATGCAGAGCTCGAGGCTACCAAGATAACAATTTGCCTCAACGAAAAATGGCACAGTTACAAGATGAAATGCACAATGCCACTGCAGTTGCAAACCAATGGATTGCAAAAGTCAATCAGGTTGCACAATGAACTCAAGCTCATGTGAATACAAGCCAGAATACAACAAAACTAGTTCAAGTTAAAGAGGTAGTAGTGAAACTGCAAATACCAAAGTGAAGCAAGCTAAACAAGTCGCCGTAACATGACTGCAAGAAGTGCTACAAAACCATCAAGTTACAGAGTTCAATATTACAACTCAAAGTCAGTGATACCAGATCACCCTGTGTGAACCAAAACTGATGCGAGTTGAACCAAATAAATGCCAAATCAACATAATCCAATCAACTGGAACAATATCACAATGCATCAGATATCAAGGATGCAAGTAAACAATGTATAATTAAATGTACAAAGACTCCAGGCCTGCGAATATTTCAAACTTGAAGACAACATGATACTGCACCCAAGAAATGGCAACAAATGAAACAGTTTCACATAACATATATGTCGAAATCATGGATCAGTAGTTGAATCCCAAAAGTGACCAAAGAGGCAGTAAACAAAAATGGCCATAGTCGAGTTCAAAGTGTCAACAACCACCAGATTATCAAAATGCAAACCTGACTGCAAGTGTAGAGCAAGTGATGCACTAGAGTTCCAGATGGTACACAAGGTAGTGACACGATACAGTGAACTACAAGGTACCTGACTCGAGTGCATCAAACCAGAGACAGTAATGAATGAACATCACATGAAACCACCACGAACAGCAGCAAGTTCGAACAAATACTCAATGCAACTACAGCCAAGACTTAAATGAAATTACAGAGTTTCAAGGCAAGGCCGAAGCGAGCATAGTGACACAAATCAGATACAAATAAAGTAATTAAGGAGGAAATGCATAATGTCATTGCTAAAAGTTGAAAAGTGTGGTGCTGGAAAAGGTTTTAGAAATTAACAAAGTTTCAGGCGCATGCCTAAAAATTTGCAGCGTTCAAATTAGAGTTGAATAAATCAAAATCAAGGACTCTCATACACAAAATCATACGACCGAAGTCAAATGCAAATCAAGCCATAGTGGTCACTAGATACAACAGTGCCGAAATAACCAGAAAATAAGAAATCATCAACATCGAAACACAATAGAGCAGCCGAAAAATCAAGTGACGACTTCAAACAGTTTTTATACAAACTCAAGAATAGTAATTAGAAGATGTGAGTGAAGAGAAGATCACTCACCTTAGTTTTGACGAGCACGAATCCAATCAATTTGAAGCGGCCGAAAGCATCCCAAGAGACGATCGGTCGACAGAGAAAGGAAATCGAAATCACTCGAGCATTTAAAGTCGCCATCTTCAAATATTTTTTGAAAATCCTAATTATTGAAGAAAGAGAAACGAGCACGAGCCGCCATTTTTAATTTTTCTTTTTGTTTAATTTTTTATTAGGGTTGCGAACGAATGAATGGGGGAAGGCAACTGGTATTTGTTTCGATATAATGCAACACCAAGTATGGTCAACATAAAAATAGAAGTCGAATCCAAATCGAAGTTGAACAAGTCAGAAGATATCCATAGCATTAAAACAAAATCAAATGGCCCAGAATTCTCCAGTGACAAATTCAATCAAATGGATACGAACAAAACCTCGGGTTGTTACAAAAAGGGTGTTTTAATGGAAATAAAAGATCGTTTTGAGAAAACAAAATTGAACGTTTCATTTCTAAGGTAAGTATAAATATTTTATTATGCGTAGATAAAAACCTAAATGCATACAAATTTGAATATTTTTTGAGCTAACGAAGTTAATTTGTTACGTTTCAAAAAATTGAATTTCAAATGGTTGTGAAACGTACATGGTCCCTTCATTCCTTTTATTATTAATTGTTGCATGAACATTTTAAAATAGCTACCTTATTATTAATACTTAATCCATTTATTTCTCCTTCTGTTTAATACCTAAGCCTAGACTTTTAGGTCTTATTTAATTCTCGCCACTTCATTTTCACATATACAAAATTTTACTTTCGTTTGTAAACTTTTCCATTCCTATGTACATTTCCTTATGCATTATTAATTCTTGAAGCTTTAAAAATAAAACGTGATACTTATTTTTGTCCCTCCACCTTCATTTCCTAATTATAAATAACCTACAGCTTATTTCTTCTTTTACGTTTTTTTTCTTCTGACACCTCATATTCAAAAGCTCTTATTCTTGCAAATCCAAAAACATTCTTTTATAAAACATGATTTTTTTTTCATTTTTCGTGCACTTCCTGTCCTCATCTTAGTTGTTCTTCAATCTTTTTCTAAAGCCTCATCTTGAGAGAAATGTAAGTATTAAAATTTGTTTATTTATATATATTTTTAACGCGTACTAATTTTTTTTTTTAATAATATTTCTTATAACATGAATATATTTTGCATATAAGCTTTGATTCATGTGCGATTTCTTCTGTTGGATTCATATTTAAATTCTGGACAACATGAAATTGATTTAGTTGAATTTGGAGATTGTTGAGTTTTGCGCTTCTGTTTGGTTTTTTAGGGGCTAAAATCAAAGGGGAGTGTTTTAACCCACTCACAATTTCTAAATTTGTTTATGTTTGTTAAATTAATTTCTGATGTGATTAGGAAATTTATTTATGACTGTTTGATATATTTAAATTGCCATCCCAGTTAATTTGTATCCTTTCGGATTAAATTGTTATTTAATTTATTTTTGAAATTAAATTGCCACTTGAATACCTGTTATTGTGAATTAGTTAATTGCTGATATTTATTTGGTTGATTTGGATGATAATTATGATGGATGTTGATTGTTAATACCAGATGATTGGATGTTATGTTAATTTATATGTAACAACCCTGTATTTTGTGATTATTTTAATTGTATATTTTGATTATTTTAAATTAAATTTCCTGATATAAAAACTTTATCTTATTTATTAAAATGAATAAATTTTGTTATTTTAAATATAAATTTTGATTTGTATGTGAATTATAATTCCAAACATGAATAAGTAGAATATTTTCCAGAAATGTGAATTTTGGTCAATATGGCCAAACTTTGACTTTTAAATTTAAAAATTTAAATTTTTGAATTTCATCTTTTATTATGAAAATACATAAAATTTCAAGTATACTGCTTTTTGTAATGACCTGCTATTTTCAACCATTCTCATCCGCACATATCGGACTTGAATTGCTCAAAATATCATATTGTTAATTTAAAATTTGACAAAACTAAACATATACAGTAAATAAATCAATCACAGAATCACAAACACGGAGTAATCCAATAATACGCAGTGGAATAGATAAAAAGTAGTTCATGAAGCTACTATATAAACATCAAAGTTAGAAATAAAATACAGCAGAATGTCTCAAATATAGTGAAGTCTCCAATGCAACAGATGAATTCTCTGAACAAATCAACTGGAAGAGCTGAAAGCTAAAACGATAGTTGGATCTTCAAGCGAAGCTCCAAACTCCGAAGGTGAGTCTCAAAAGCTGTATCACTCAGTCTGACCCGAGCGTAAAGTAAAACACAAAACACTTGAGTTAGGATTAACATTCTTATATTAATAAATCAAACTCAAATGAAATATCAATTGAAATACAAGTAACTCAAAGGATGTTGGGATAACTATCATCTATGGATCCGTGGGACTATCTAGAATGCAAAGATATACACTATAACACCGTGGTCATTTCAAATTAATTTATACTTCAAAACAAAATATCATTTCATTTCAAATATATATATTTCCAAATTTTATCACTTCCAAAATTACGATTCGAATCTACTCAAATTCCAAATTCAAATTTAATCCAATCTTGATTTATCAATTTAAATTCAACTCAATTCCTAAATAACCATTTCAAATTTTATCAATCTCAAATCTGGGGTTGAATCACAAAATACCCATTTACATTTCAATATATTTCAAACTTTAAATATTCAACATTCAAACTAAATTTAACGATTTCATATAGATTTAGTTTATCTTCATTATTATTTAATCTTGAAATATTCCCTCATTAGATTCAATATCATTTAAGTAACCTTAAATTACATTTTTCTAAATATTTTCTTTAATTTATTTAAACGTGAAATATTCATTAACTTACTTAAATCAAAATCACGTTATACAATCATATCTTTAGATCTCAATTTCAAGAAGTTTCAAATCGATTTAATCAAGTTAAATTCTTAATTGATTACAATTTCAAATATATTTCAGTTTTACCTTCCCAACCTTAACTTATTCAAGTTATTACCAAAATCTATTTGAAATATAAATTAAAATGCTTAAATATATTATACGTATAAATCAATCCTAATTTAATTTAATATTATCACTTAACTTATATATATCATTATCATTTTATATATGTAATATATATAAGAATCAATATTTATTACAACTATATATTTCTTTCCAAACCATAAAGTTCATTTTCAAAATATTTATATAGACCAACGGCATCGGTGTATAATTTTCTAATCTATGGTAAAGTGATGCGGATATTATCATTTCAATCCGTAATTTAATATATATACTGGTGGACATCATTTTAACCCGTAATCCCAAATTCAATTCAAATGAAAATCGCTTGGGTCTATCATTTCAACCCATAACAATTTTCTACTATTCTAAAGTTCGTTCGGGTATGTATCATTTCAACCCATAGTGAATTCTATACTAACGGGGAACGTGCAGAGTGATAACATGTATAATTTAACATATAACAATAAGCATATATCATCAGTAAATAAATAAAATATAAACAATTGGATATGGTGTCATATCCACAGGTGAACAGTTATAGAAAATAGCATATATAACTATTTAAATAAATACAGCAGCATATTTCAATTGTCGTTTCAATTGAAATCAAATTTAATAAATACAAGAACGTTAATCGTTAGCGACTGCCTACCTTTCGATGCTAGAGAGATTTGAAATGGGTTACGGATCCAAGAACAAATTTCCAAAATGAACAGGATTGGCATGAATAGGACGAGCAGAGCCAATAAATAGAGATCGATGAAAATAGATTAGAAACTGCTTGATGTAGATCGAAACAAAATGTATAAAATCCCAAAATATTATTTTCTTAACTAATATTAACTTCGAGACTCATTAAAATTATATACATACATTTTCCAAAAATATAAATAGTCTTAGAAACAACTATTGACCATACGTTCTGTATAATCAACATATATCCATTATACATTTAAACTGGACTATATTTAAATTATACTATGTATAGTAATGTAATATAATATATATAGTACACTTATTAAAATACACGTTAAGACTATAAATATAATATTTAACAATACATTTACAACAAAATGTAACATCCCAAAATTTTCAATTAAAATAAATAATATATTTAAGCTCTTGGGATTTAATTTGAAAATAAATTGAAAAAAAATCTTAAAAACAAATTAAATAAGTAATAATAATGTATAAATAAATTCCAATTTGTTTTTGAGTTGAAAATATTGAAATAATGAATGTTTTAAAATGTCATTTAAATTTAAATCTTATACATATGTACTTTGCATATATGAGTAAAAAATTAAATGCATATTGAAAATTAATTTAAATTACTTAGGATAAAGTGTGAATACATAAATGGACATGAGAGTTTATATTCCAAGTTTAAAGTTGAACTTTGAATTTGAATTTAAAATAAGTGTTTTATGAATAAGTAGCATTTTAAAGGTTATTAAGATATAATATATATAGTGTACTATTGGTTAAATTCTTTTAACACTATACATATATATATACACAAATGAATAAAGATATATATTTGTTTCTAAAGGAGTATGTAATATAGAAAATAAAATATATATAAAAATTTCTTTTGCCTAGAAAAAATCAAAGGGCTGAACATATATTCACAATGGAGTAGAATGATCAACAAAATCTAAGGCTTATAATTTTCTTTTTGCAAATGGCACAAACCATCATTACCTTAATAAAATGCTCAAATAAAAAAATTCAGAAAAAATTTTCAGCTTCTCAATTCAAATTTTTTAAACCACCTAATCTCTGAAGTTCAGTAACCAAAAAGATTTTTGCAATCTTTAACTTCAACTCTCAAGAAAGTTCAGGAAAAAAAAGAAAACTGCCTTCTTCAACTCAATTCAAAAAGTAAAATCTGAAGTGTTTTCAAAATGCAGTGATACATTCATCTCTCAGGTAAGTTTTGTTTTAACCTTTATAGTTTATAAAATTATGATTTTTAAATCAATTTTTAACAATCAATTCAAAACAAAACTGTAGATTAGCTTGAGCGGGGGGGATTTCACAAGTAACTTTTCTTTTTAAAGTTTGAACTTGAAGTTATAATTTCTTATGAAGAAAGGGTTTAATTCAGTAATATTCATTCAATTACTTGCAGGAAAAAAAATCAAGTCCAAGACTTAAACCATCTCTAGTTTTCTAGTTGCAGGAAGAAAGAAACTTCTCTGTTATTCAAACTGTAGGTAATCTAAAAAAATTATTGTTTTTAATGATTAAATAAACGAATACAACAAGGAATTTAATACAACAATATCTAATCAATTGCAAGAAAATCAAGATCTAAGATTTAATTTACTCGTAGGTTACACGTTGCAGAAAAGAAGCTCTCTGTTATAAAAAAAATCTACTGTAAGTAAATTAAAATTATGGTTACTGATTAATTAAATACATAAATACAACCAAGAGTAATCATAGATCTGTAACCATCATTTGCAGATCTAAGTTTAAAAAGGAATAAAAGTGGAAAAAGAAGTAAGTTGCCAAGCTTCATCTCTGTTTCAAACTGCCAGGAAACTATCTGGAAAATAGGTGAGTAAACCCTTGATATTTCTACAAATTGTTGATTTTATGGATGCTGAATGATGCTAAAACCATTGTTTGTGGATGGATTATTATGCTTGATTTTTTTTTCTTTTTCCTGAAATGTTATGACCAGGATTTGTTTACTGTACTTCTGTTCTCTCCTTAGTCTCTGGTTTACAAAAGAATGAAACATGCTAGACTCAAACAACTTCCTCTCTATTCTCCTCTGGAATTAAGGTCTAGATAAGTTGGAGTTTTTGTTTTAAACTTGCACTATGTTTCCCAGTAATTAATCAAAGCAGGTTTGAAACTTTCTTTTTACTGGGAACTAAACAAACACGGTAATTTTTGGGTTTACAGGTTAACGCATATCCAAACAAATCTAAATCTCTCTCTCTTTGCTTCTGGAAAGATTGTAAACAAGTTAAAAGTATTGTTCAAACCTGTATTTTATTTCAAAAATGAATTAAAGCAAATTTTATAAAATTTTCTTCCTGGAAATTATGAAATACTGTACCATTCAAACTTTAAGGAAATTCGAACTTCATGAATTTTAACTTCAATAGCACTAATTGAATCCCCTTGAAAAATGATGAATTTTGAAACCAAAATGCAAGTTTTTCATTGAGTTATCATATAGATTTTTGGGATGGTCTGAAAAATGAACATATGCCAAATTCGGGCGACCAAGATGATCGTGGCCCTTGTGTTCGACGTTGTTGATAGTTTATGTATCATAGATCACTAGAAAAATACGAGATAAATTTATTAATCATTGGGTCTTTGATTTGTGATCAAAGTAGAGTTTAAGAATCCATTTTTTTCGCGACTAAAATGATGGTGCTACACCATCCATACGTGATCAGACTGTGTGCCTCTGGTATGAATCAATGCGTCGCACGATGACGAAGCTTCGGACCAAAATTGGTGGTCGATAACGGACAGGGGAGGCGGCGCGAGGCAGTTTCTGGTGACGTGCCCGTTGGGTTGGTTTTCTCGTGATGTCTCGATCCTTGTTCTCGAAATGAAATCATATTCTGGGCGTTTGCAACGTTTTAGGGGATGGACGTCGACGTGTTGGTGGCCGCAGCTTTGACCAACGGCGGCGAAATCGGCCGTGCACATGCACGCGTTGGGTTTGGGTGTCAGGTTGATGGTTTGGGGAAGATAGGTGGTGGCTCGAAGCAGTACGCGGGGGAATTGAGGAAAAACTCGAAGTCGAGCTCGAGTTGTTTAGCGTGGTATCGGGTTGATTTAAAACTTAAACAATTTTTTTTGTGAAACTTTATCACTCGGGTCAATCTTGGCCAAAAATCGAAGCGAGGGAGGATTTTCCTCGGGTACGACTCGAGGAAGACTCGGGTGAGTGAATAAAAACAGCAGAAACCCAGTTTGTAATTAAATTTTGGAAAACAGGTTAAATAATTTTCTGAATAAGTTAATGACAATGTAAATGGAATTGAAGGTAAATGATATTGAGTTAATTATTTAAAAATTATGAAGTTCAAGAATATTTTAAATTTTATAAAAGTTATTTTAAAAATTTAACTTAATAAAATTTTAAAAGTAAATCAAATGTTTGAATGTTAATTTAAAAACCAAATTTATTTATAATGATGAAATAGAAATTAACAATTAAGGTTTGTAATGATTTTATAATTTAAAATTAATTAATTAAAGAATAGGCAATTTATAAATGTAATTAAATTTAATTAATTAACAATTAAGAATTAATAAATTAAGATAATCAAATAAAGGAATAATTAATTAACAAAGTTGATTAAGATTAATCCATAATTAAGTCAAATTAAACATTGATTTAAAATAATTAATAAAGATAATTATATGGTTAACTCACCTTAATCACAATTGCCTTAGTCAAAGATGATTGACCATCATCAAATATTCTGTACTGGATTGATATTTTTGTTGTGATACTGTGATTGCTTTGTGATGAACTGTGACTTATGATTTGTTCCTATATGTATGTGAAACCCCTTTTGCCCGTAAAACGGCATTTAAACTTCGATGCGACAGGGAGACGGATTTCAGTTTGTTATCCGAAACCCACATCGAACCTTGAATGTGAATCCTTGTGATTAATACACCCACATGTTTTAAATTAAGCGTTCACTATTCGGATTAGTCGGGAGAGGACCTTTGTGTCATTTAACCCATTTCGAATAGTGATTCGACGATATGGATGACATTTGAAGACGGTGGTGAAGACCAGGTGTCTTCGAAAACGTTAGGATAACCTATCGATTGTCTCTACACTGAGTTGCTCCGGTATAAGGATTCCCTAAGGGATGGAAAGTCCGATCGAGATTGTGAATATCCGGATTTGCAAGGGCATCTTCCTTTATTGGACGAAGTACCTTCGGTTCTGTTCGAACCTGGAACAGACTTCTATGGCCGTGTGTATGACACTACAATTTGAGATATAAAGCCGATTTCTTTCAAATACATATCTGTTGGTGGCGGAGAATTTATTCTCTTAGCTTAACACTCTTCTCTGAGACGTACGAGCTCAGAGGTTATGTAGTTAAAGGTTATAAGCGATATACTCCCAATTTGGTAGTGTGGCATGCTAAGTGCTGCTGTGTGTTGATGATCATTTGTTGATCATTTGTGATCAAAGCATGGCTTTCGTGTAAAGCGTAGCTTTGTGGATGAGACCTCATCGGACCTCACACCCTGGAAATGGTCAAAATAGGAAAGATGCGGCAAGGTTATGAGGGCCGCGCCCTTTAGGGTATGTCATTTCCTTCTGGAAAAAGGTGGTGTCATGGTATGGAGCCCAGATACTTACCTATGTGGTTGCTTCAATCTCATTCTCCATGTGGTTGTTGCTCTGTGATGGGGGCCCCTCGGATGAAGGTCCCAAAGGACCGGGGAATGGCATACTCAAGTAATAGTTAACTAGTTACAGAGGTAACCCGACCTTGTGTTGGCAGAGAGCCGGGTAGGTTCTCGGGACGTCCCGCCAGAGGCGTACCCATGTGGCATAGGATGTTCCTTAGCCTCACCATTTGTTGGAAATCCAATTCCCAATACGAACCCAGTACGATTTTAGTTGTATTACCTCCCATTTACTTATGGTGGCGCCCCACTGTTTTGATGGTAGCTATAGTAGGCATACGATACTGGTCGTATGCTGGCTAGGATTGATAGTATACTTTCGAAATGGCTTTTTACACTATGAACTATTAATAATATCAAAGAAGTTTTCCCGTATCAAGCATATTTGGCTATCATAAGAAGAAATCTCCTCCGATTATGCGATTGCATTGTGTGTGTGGCGGGAGGTCTTATGGTAGTTTCATTTTCCAAAAAGCATACCGCTTTTTTCTAGTATAAATATGTTCTATTTAAAAGCAACTATCTTTGTTTACTCATACCAGTCTCATGACTGACCCGGAGTTTATTGTTTCCCTTCTAAACTCTGGGTGCCCACCATTTCTACACGGGCAGCCTAGTAGCAGGTTTTTCGTATTTTGGCATTAGCTATATTTTGGAGTATTTTGGGTTAGAGATTATCGGTTTTCGGAGGCTCATACCTTAGAGACATTTTGGAAGCTTTTGGATCTCAAGGTGCTTAGCTTGGATGTTAACTATCATTCTCTACTTCCTTTTTTAAGACTTTTGGCATATGATCTCTAGTTGTTCTATTATGTCATTCTATTTGGAGTTGTAATTCATGTATTATGTACTCTGATGTTGTAACAGATATTATTATGATGTTGTATCTGTGATGCGATGCATGATATTCATTTTATTTTCGCTGTTTTATATTCATCTAATGTTGTTATAAGCTCCATCCGACTGGAGTTTGATGTTTGAATCATTGACAGTCGAGTACAAGTGAGGTATTTGATGTCAATTTTCGAACGTTGAATTTCAGGCCGTGACACAAAATATGTGACTTTATATATAAACTGTAAAATTTTAGTTTTAATATAAACACAGAGAACAACCTTATATATTTATTAATATTCAGTTATATCAAAACTCTTGCTATATATTTATTTACACATACATATTTTGAATAACTCGGTATGTATAAACTAACCGATAGTATAAATATTATATAACCTAAATGAGTATATATAAACCTAAATATATTATATGCTGACACGTATCATGACTTAGTATATAAGAAGGAAGATGTACTATAACTTAAATAAGGACAACAGTCCAAACTGTACACAAATATTTTTATTCAAAAGCTAATAACATAACTATACTACAAACGTATATGTAGTTGAGAACATGTAGTACCTTTTTATACTTTCTTATGCACTTAATGTACTCAACAATGAGTTATATATATAAGCGGTCATGCATTTTTATATAAAACAATAAGTATAAAATAACTTTTAAAAAATTTATCATTATATATATATTTTATACACTGAACAGTTAAAATAACTTTTAAAACTTTTTTAAAAACTTTATCATTATAAAATAACTTTTAAAATATACATCGTACGAAAGTTTTTAACCCACACATAAAATATATGCTTCCTTATACATATTATATATATGTCTAGTTTATTTATTTTTATTATTATTATTTATTTTCATAAAACATACGGTGTCATATATAATAAAACATATAAATATAAACCAAAACCCAAACTCAGAAAATGAAAACAAAAGAAAAACAAGAAGAAGAAAAAAAAGGAAAAGCATGCGGCCATTTACCTGATGGCTGAAGCTCACGCGAGAGATGGAGATGAAGATCTATTGATATAGAGTAGGGCATGGTGTATGTGTGATTTGTATTTATAAGAGAAGCCTCAAGTTGATAAAGTGGAAAGAACGCAAGCAATAAATGATTTTGAAACGGCTAGGAAAATCAAAGATTTTATTCTTATCAATTACAAAGAAGCAAATGGAAAGGGATCACTTTACACGAAAATTGCAAGGTTTCTGATTCAACGGCTAAGGTAAGAAATTAAAGAGTGCGTATATGAAGCAAAAATTAAAACGAAACGTACGCCCAAAATAATTAACAAAATAACGTAATTTAGATTTATATGTTTATTATTTATTCAGTAAAATATATGCTAAAGAATATTTCAGTAAATAACGTACCATTTATAACGCCAAATAATTAAACAAGAATGGATATAAAACGAGTCAATTGAACATATAAATTTATTTCTTTTTACACATTATTTATATAAGTAAACAATTACATACAGAACATTAATTTTTACTCAATCACTATTTATTCATTATTAATTCATTGATTAATTCAATATTTACATTTATTTTTCGTATATTAATTTATTACCAAATATTCCTATTTACAATCAGTTATACCCAAATAGTTGTTTTAATCAATTGGAATTGCATTGAATAAATTATTAATTAGCTTACATCAATATTCTTACATTTCATTCCTGTTATTAATCCATTATTACCAAATAGATAAAATTGCCTTAAATTGAAATTTGATTACCAATTTTATTTAACACACTAAATAACTGACATATATAAATTCAATACTTACATTTGTTTACCTATGTTTCATTCATAGCAAATTATATTATTACCACTAATTCAATTAATTTGAATTCCACTCTAGTACCAATTTATTACTTATACCAACACTACGTTTCTGTGAAATTTATACTTTCACACTTTCCGTTATAATACTAATTGTCATTAAAGAAATGTTCATTATTGGTCACCAATGATTATTCCAACTCATATCACACTAATCTTATTCAATTCCCATTTATTACGTAGATTTATATTAATAGATCAACATTTACATTCGTTACTTACACTCACTTATAACCAAGTTATACTATTTTACATTATTTCATTTATTGCAAATTTATTCAAATAGTTAATAATTAACTTTGGTTAACCTTGGTACTTTTCATTTAAGTTATTATCTCCTTATTAATTAACAAATTTTTCATTCTTTCAATATTAAATTACCAAAACTTTATCAAATTAACAAATTTAAATTATTGAAATTTACGGGTCGTTACACTTTTCGTTTCGTTGAAATCTGATTAATATTGTGAAAGTTATGCTTTTTAAACCATTGTATGTAAATAGTTTTATTTAACAAATTTTTTTATTTTAATTTATATAAATAACATTTTTGTTTGTCATACCATGTCCTAATTTGAGTATATGTGTAACATGACGTGTTATGTATATATTTTATTTTCAACACATTTTAAAAGTGTAATTGAAATTTCTAATGTCAGTTGTATTTTGTTTACAATTTTAAATTCTAGTTTCAATATAATAAATTATTTTCTTTATTTACGTTTTGTTTTTCCTAGGAATAATTGTTTATTTTCTTTTTTCACTTTATTTTTGTTTGTCTTTTATTTTATTTACTTAAATTTTTTTTTTGTTTTTTTTTTTGAATAAAAGGAATTAGAAATTTGAAGAGACAAAACCTTTTCATTTCTTGTGACTTTTCATTAGCTTGTCTTTTCATTTTCTTTTGACCTTTCATTTTGCTTTGGCTATACATTTTCTTGCAATAGCTATGTATTTTTCTTCATCATTCACGTGAGAAACTTCTCACTTTCATTTCTCTCGGCCATTCCCATTTGTTGTAAATATTTTGACCGAATACGACACTCATATTCAAATGCCGCAGATCCAAACGTCGAATCTGGTTCGTCGGAGCTTATAACACCATTAAGTACAACACAGCGGAAGAAATGAATATCAATATATATCACATTGATACAATGAAAGATGCAACATCTGATATAATAAGAGACAACAGAATGATACAATAGATATCCATACTATCAGAGATACAAGACATAGCGGAAAAGAATAGATAACACCAGCAGCGAAATCATAACTCCAAAAGAATGCATCCCCAAATCTAATGCTCCAATCCAAAGCTAGCTCGAACCCCCATCACGTTTCACCTAGATAAGAAAGTCTCGTCCTGATCCAAAGTCTGGACTAACTCCAGATAATCTTTTAAACCTGACTATCTGAAAAACCCAACTCTCGACTGCCCGTGTGAAAAATTTGTGGGCACCCAGAGTTTAGGAAAGGAACAATAAACTCCGAGTCAGTCATGGGACTGGTATGAGTAACAAAAACAGTTTGGTCTTTAAAACAAACAAAATAATTTAAACTGAAATCCGCAATGCTTTTTTAGAAAATGAAACTACCATAAGGCCTCTCGCCACACACACAATGCAAACGCAGAATTGGACGATATTTCTCCTTATGATAGTCAAACATGCTTGATACGAGAAAATTTCATTGATATTATTATTATAAGTGCACAGTGTGGAAAACATTTTGAAAGTATAATATTAATCTTAGCCAGCATAGGCATTTCGCACTTATGCCTACTATAGCTACCATGTTCAATAGCAGGTTACCACCACATTCCATGGCAGGTTATACAACTAAAACCGTACAAGGCGCGTATTGTTTCGTTTGGATTTTCCAACAAATGGTCGGGCTAAGGAACTTCCTACTGTCCATGGGTACGCCTCTGGTGGGACATCTCGAGAACCTAACCGGATCTCTGCCAACACAAGGCCGAGTTACCTCTTTAACTAGGTAACTACTACACGAATATGCCACTCCCCGGTCCTTTGGGACCTTTATCCGAGGCGCCTCTAAACCACAAAGCAACAACCACATTGAAATGAGATTGAAGTCCACCACATAGGTAAATATCTAGGCTCCATACCATGATACCACCCTTTACCAAAAAGGAATGACACACCCTAAAGGGCGCGACTCTCATAACCTTGCCGCATCTTTTCTGTTTCGACCATTTCCGGGGTGTGAGGTCCTGATGCACTCTCATCCGCAAAACAACGCTTCATACACAAGCCATGCTCTGATCACAAATGATCAACAAATGATCATCAACACACAGTACCACTTAGCATGCCACACTACCAAATTGGGAATATATCGCTGATAACCTTCAACTACATAACCTCTGAGCCCGTACGTCTCAGAGAAGGGTATTAAGCTAAGAGAATAAATTCTTTGCCACCAACAGATATGTATTTGAAAGAAATCTGCTTTGTATCTCAAAGTGTAGTGTTAGACATACAACCATACAAGTCTGTCCCGGGTTCGAACAGAACCGAAGGCACTTCGTAAGAAGCCCTTGCAAATCCGAGTATTCACAATCCCGATCGGACTTCCCATCACTTAGGGAGAACTCTATACAGGAGCAACTCGGTGCAGAGTCAATTGATAGGGTATCATGTCATTCTCACAAATACTCGGTCTTCAACACCGGTCTTCAATGATATCCATAACGTCGTATCATTATTCGGAATGGGTTATATGACACAAGGCCCTCTCCCGGCTAAACCAAATAATGAGTGCAATATTTAAAACATATGGATATTGGATTTCAGTTAAGTCACAACTGATAAAATCCAAAACTTTTCTTTCAAATGGTCAAACAAATTACCATTTCAAATCTTTTAAACAAAAAGATTTATTTCACAAAGTTCACACAGTTTCACAAAGATCCATTCATAGATTTCCAAAACAATTTCCATTTCGATTGGATTAACTCGTTAAATCTCTAAATCAAAGATTTAACTTATAGCTTTCAAACCATTTCCAAAGATTTATTCATAACTTGGAAAACCATTTTCATTTTAGACTTGAAATCCTTTTAACACAATTTGGAAGTTCATTTCTTATATGAAAGCTTTTACTATTTGAAAAAAAAATAGTTTTCATTTTAGAAAAATCCAATTTTATTTGCACGAGTCAAAGCCTTTGAATTTAAATTCAAATTCTCAAATTAATACATTTAAAATGGTTTAACCCATATATAACTAGTATAACATCTTTAATCCCTAGTTTCAAATTATAGAATTCAGTTTCAAAATTTGAATTAAATTATTTAAACTTCAAGGCGTAATCAAGTTATTCAAAAATAAATTTTATCTTGAAATTTCATTTCAAAAGCTTTTCATATTTAACCCGATTCCATTTCCAAACCATTTGAATTCAAATTGCTTATTTAAAAGTCATTTCAAAAATCTGTGACTTAATCGATTTCCTTGTGAAATCCATATTTGTGTGTGTATAAATGTGGTCCAGAGGTTCAACACAATAGTGCAACAACATCATCATCACAGATCAAAACACAGAAATATAGTTGATAAGCGGTATAAACTATAACGCTTATCGTTCATTCATAGATCACGGATTAGTAACACACGTATCACAAATAAATGATAAATTACACACGGCTCAATCCACAGAACAACATATCACAGATTAAATAGGACAATCAATTCAAGGCATCTTATACAATATAATCATTCATAAGTAAGGTCAATCATTCAATAATCATTTAGAAGCAGGATTAATTAATTGTTTAATCCTAATTAATTCAATTTATTTCCAAATAAATTAATTACTTATGAATTAATTATCTAATCTTGATTTATTAATTACAAATCATTTGATATAAATTAATAAATAAATCACCTTAATTAATTAAATTATTCTTAAGTACTCATATTAATTAAAATTAACCTCTAAACCTATTACATAATTAATTAACCCCTTAATTAATTATTTTAAGAAATTAACCCTTTAATTACTTACCATAAAGTAATTACACTTACTCAATTTCGTAAATGATTATCATAAATCAATTAATCTAATTAATTGTTAAAATTAATCACATTAATTAATTATTTAAATAATCTTAGTTAATGACCTTCATTAACTAATAATAATTCTTTAATTACTTTCTTAATTAATCTCTAATTATAAATTAATCTAAATCATTAATTTATAAATTAAATAAATAAGTCATTCCTTAATTATCTTATTCATTAAATCACTTTAATACCTTAGTTATCTCTAAGGTAATTCATTTCTTTGTTAATGACTTCACTAAAATTAAAGTGTATTTAAAACATTACGCTTTTAAATTTAGATTCAAATTTTATTTTGATTTTAAGATTCAAAATGATTATATATTAACCAAATTTAAATATCAACTTATAAACCTATATAAGAAAAGTTCTGACTAAATTAATTAAATTTTATTTAAAATTTAATCTTTAAAATACATTATATTTTAACTTGCAAATCCAAGTTAAAACAAATTATTTAACTTTCCATTCAAAATCCTTCTTATAAAAGAATTTAATCAAATTAAATTCAAATATTTATTTGAAAACAATTTACTTAAAAAGCTATTTGATCTAAACTTGTTAAACATCCAGATTTTAAAAACTGATTTAAATTATAAATTTAAATTCAAGAACTTGAATCCATATCTAAACAGCTGATTTAAAATTGGCTTTAAACTTTGCTTCAAAACTTTAATTTAAACTTACTTTTAAAACTTGATTTAAAACTTTGATTTAAACTTACTTTTAAACTTGATTTAAAACTATAATTTAAAATTCCAATTCATTTTAAAAGCTTAAAGTTCAAAAGTTTATTTGAAAACTAATCTTAACTTTTGAATTTAAACCCAGTTTAAATTCTGTTTCCAGATTTTAAATTAAATTTTAAAATTTGGAAAACATCGGGTTGTTTTAAAACCTAAAAACCCACTTTTAAATATTTTTAAAACTTTAAGACTTCAAATCCATTTTGAATCTAGCTTCATCTAGATTTGAACTTGCTTTTAAAACTATCTCACAATTTAAATTTTATTTAAATTTTCTTTTAAATCAAATTTTACTGTCAGGTTTTGTTTTAACCTATCACCAAACAGACAACCCGAGGCCCGCTACTTTTACCTCGAGTTCCACACCCAAAAACTTCGAGTATATCACGAGATAACTCGAGTAAAAACTCGAGACACAAAACTTGCTTCAAATTCCCAGTTAACAAGAATTAGTGCACGGTGTACGTGCACATCGCCGCCGACCAACTCCAAGCGACTTCAGATGATCGAGCAAGTCGACTATCCTCTACAAGCCTCTCTCCAACCACTAGAATTTCGTCAACGTCTCGAAATCAAATTCGAGTTCGAATACCCAAGCCTGGAAACACGAGAGCAACCATCACCTCAAACCTTTCATCATCTCGTTTTCCATGCCCCGACCACCAGAATTCATGAAATTCCGGCCAACTACTTGTCGACCTCCCATCTACCATCAACCGAAGTTTCGTAGCGCTCGATCCATCCTAGAGAACGAACGAATCAAAATACGAACCCATTACAAAAACTAGGTTTACAAACTATAAACTTTCGCCGCTGCCTCCACGTCAAACTACAGCCTTATCCACTATTTTTCCTCGACACTACGTTCATTCCGCTACCACCCCAGAGGACCACGACCTCCCCCATCGAAGAGATCACCAAAATTTCCCAAAAGAGTGAAATTTAATCAAACTCGAACTGCTCTTACACCCATGATATAAAAATTGTGATTTTTGCTTTAAAAATCATGTTTAAGTGTATGAATTCAAATTGTATACTTGAATTTGCAAAATAAGAAACTTAAAATTTTCCTATATTAAAGTTTTGCTCGGTTGGTTCCCAGAGCAATATAAAAATTTATTTTACTTAATTAAAATTTTAAACTTTACTTTATACTTAAACAAACATGATTTCTTTAAAACCTAAGTTCTATTAGTACCAAGATTAATAGAACATAAATTTTTGAATGATATTTGAGTCTGGGAACACAACAGGAATTACACAGTATACACACACTTGCATATATACACAGATAATGCCAGAAATTCATATAAACATATTGTTTCAAGGAATAGCACGCAATCTAGATTACTCTAAAAAATTTAAATGTGAAGTTGCTCACAATAATTAAGAGGTGAACAGAGCTGCTTCTTTTTGAACCAGACTTTGAAATTGCTAGCTGAAGCCTTCAATTTTGTCTCCGTGTAGTCGAGTTAGATTGTTGTTTAAAGTTGAATCCTTGTTTGAAGTTTGAATGATATTTTTAGTTAATTTTTAGTTAAGTTTTAAAGGTGCAGTTCTGGATTCATCAAAATATGGATTTTTGATGATCTCTGATGATCCACTGGTTTGAGGTGATCGAAATCTTGACTGAAGGTGCAAGAGTGAACGGTGGTTGCAGGAATAACCCGGCCTTGTGTTGGCAGAGATCCGGTTAGGTTCTCGGGACATCCCGCCAGAGGCGTACCCATGGACAGTGGGAAGTTCCTTAGCCTGACCATTTGTTGGAAAATCCAAACAAAACAATACGCGCCCTGTACGGTTTTAGTTGTATAACCTGCCATGGAATGTGGTGGTAACCTGCTATTGAACATGGTAGCTATAGTAGGCGTAAGTGCGAAATGCCTATGCTGGCTAAGATTAATATTATACTTTAGAAATGTTTTCCACGCTGTGCACTTATAATAATAATATCAATGAAATTTTCTCGTATCAAGTGTGTTTGACTATCATAAGGAGAAATCTCCTCCAATTCTGCGTTTGCATTATGTGTGTGGCGGGACGCCTTATGGTAGTTTCATTTTCTAAAACGCATTGCAGATTTCAATTTAAATTCTTTTGTTTGTTTTAAAGACCAAACTGTTTTTGTTACTCATACCAGTCCCATGACTGACTCGGATTTTATTGTTCCTTTCCTAAACTCTGGGTGCCCACAAATTTTCCACACGGGCAGTCGAGAGTTGGTTTTTTCGATAGTCATGTTTAGTAGATTATCTGGAGTTAGTCCAGTCTTTGGATCAGGATGGGACTTGCTTATCTAGGTGAATTGTGATGGGGGTTCGAGCTAGCTTTGGGTTAGAGCATTAGATTTGGGGATGCATTCTTTTATGATTCCGCTGCTGGTATTATCTATTTTTTTCCGCTGTGTCTTGTATCTCTGATAGTATGGATATCTATTGTATCATTCTGTTGTATCATATTATATCAGATGTTGTATCTGTCATTGTATCAATGTGATATATATTGATATTCATTTCTTCCACTGTGTTGTACTTAATGGCGTTATAAGCCCCGGCGAACCAGAGTCGACGTTTGGAACTGCGGCATTTGAATATGAGTGTCGTATTCGGTGCCGATTTTCGAAGGTCGAGTCAGGGCCGTTACATTTGGTATCAGAGCATGGCTTCTGTACGAAGCGTAGCTTTGTGGACGAGGCTCCATCAGGACCTACACCCCGGAAATGGTCGAAACAGGAAAGATGCGGCAAGGTTATGAAGGTCGCACCCTTTAGGGTGTGTCATTCCCTTCTGGTAAAGGGTGGTATCATGGTATGGAGCCTAGATATTTACCTATGTGGTGGGCTTCAATCTCATTTTTGTGTGGTTGTTGCTTTGAAGTTTAGAGGCACCTCGGATAAAGGTCCCAAAGGACCGGGGAGTGGCATATTCGTGTAGTAGTTACCTAGTTACAAAGGTAACCCGGCCTTGTGTTGGCAGAGATCCGGTTAGGTTCTCTGGGCGTCCCGCCAGAGGCGTACCCATGGACAGTGGGAAGTTCCTTAGCCCGACCATTTGTTGGAAAATCCAAACGAAACAAAACGCGCCCTGTATGGTTTTAGTTGTATAACCTGCCATGGAATGTGGTGCTAACCTGCTATTGAACATGGTAGCTATAGTAGGCATAAGTGTGAAATGCCAATGCTGGCTAAGATTAATATTATACTTTCGAAATGTTTTCCACACCATGCACTTATAATAATAATATCAATGAAATTCTCTCGTATCAAACATGTTTGACTATCATAAGGGGAAATCTCCTCCAATTCTGCGTTTGCATTGTGTGTGTGGTGGGAGGCCTTGTGGTTGTTTCATTTTCTAAAAAGCATTGCGGATTTCAATTCAAATTCTTTTGTTTGTTTTAAAGACCAAACTGTTTTTGTTACTCATACCAATCCTATGACCGACTCAGAGTTTATTGTTCCTTTCCTAAACTCTGGGTGCCCACAAATTTTCCACACGGGAAGTCGAGAGTTGGGTTTTTCAGATAGTCAGGTTTAGTAGATTATCTGGAGTTAGTCCAGTCTTTGGATCAGGACGGGACTTGCTTATCTAGGTAAAACGTGATGGGCATTCGAGATGGCTTTGGATTGGAGCATTAGATTTGGGGATGCATTCTTTTGGAGTTATGATTCCGCTGCTGGTGTTATCTATTCTTTTTCGCTGTGTCTTGTATCTCTGATAGTATGGAAATCTATTGTATCATTCTGTTGTATCATATTATATCAGATGTTGTATCTGTCATTGTATCAGTGTGATATATATTGATATTCATTTCTTCCGCTGTGTTGTACTTAATGGTGTTATAGCTCCGGCGAACCAGATTCGACGTTTGGATCTGCGGCATTTGAATATGAGTGTCGTACTCGGTGCCGATTTTGGAAGGTCGAGTCAGGGCCGTTACATTAAGTTTAATTTAATTTCAAACACATTTTAAATCTCTATTATATTCTTTAACAAACAAGTTTTTTATAGTTTAAATACTAACTGCAATTATAATAAAAGAATATGAATTCAATTCTAATTTTTTTTTGCTGGGAGAATTTCAATAGAGGTGCACAGATAACATCAGGTAGACATACAACTATACATCCATAAAATCACATAATCATCTTTATCTTCCAGATATTCAACATGCAAAAAATTATAGATACTTTAAGTTTATTTAAGAGTGGTGTTACTCACAGTTTTGGAGAGGATGAACAAAGCTCCTCTGTTTGAAAACCTGCAGGCTTAATCTTTCTTAAATCTTCTTGCTTTTGTTTGGATAAATGATGTTTTAAATTGAATTTTTGTTTTAAGTTGAGATGATGCTTGCTTTGATTTTTTCTTAGTTTTGATGGATGAATAGAAATGAAGATGGCTGATATATAAGAAAAGAAGTTACATGTGATCATTATTTGTTTGTACAATAGGGCAACACAAATTTTATTTTGTACAAGATAAAACCAAAGATTTTTTTTCCTGTTTTATTAACTATGCACATTTCGGCTGAGAGATAAATATGGTGGCTTGCATTAATGTTGTTTGTCTTGTTTCTATTTCTTATGTCTCCATACGTAAATATATGACTGTCTTCTTATGCAAGCTTCTCATGTATATGTTTACTTGTTTCATATTTAAGCATATTTATATTTTATTTGTTTGTTCATACTTGAATGGATATATAATTTCTTTTCCATGTCTTTTGTTAATGTCATACTTCTTTGTTTTGTTTGTAGATATTGATTTTATTTTACTCTTATTTTATTGCATGTCATTATTACTTTATAATATAAACAAATTCCTATTTTAATATGTCGTTTAAATTTAGTTGTGTGTTACTTTATATTTTATAATTTATCATATATATATTTGTTTCTAATTCTAGCTTAAATATTTATTTTTAACTTTCAAACTTATTGCCTTATTTTACATTTGCATTCCTATATACATATAGATAATTAACTTATAAAGAAATCATTTTTAAAACTTACTTATACTTTGATAAAATAACACACATATTTTATTTGACTTTGCAGAAACTCGAACCAATTTACCAATTAATTTCATGATTTTTTTATTCAAAACTTAAATTAATTATTAATTTAAACACAGTCAGAATCTGGAATCATTACAGATTCCTCTCCTTAAGAAATTTCGTCCCCGAAATTTGCAGGCACGAGATAGATACACAAAGACAGAGAAACAATTTTCCAGGTCAAACTGGATATCTATTCTATATTTGGCTTACCAAATCAAAATATCACTAATAGATACGAGAACAAACTCATTCAATACTACACGGGATACTCGGGTCATCAAATATACGAAATATGCAAGGCACTGGTTAGTTCGAAGGAATAACTAACCATTCGTAGAATATATCGGACCCCAGAGAAGAGATAGATAGATTCAATCTTCTACAACTTCTCAAACACTAGATATGGATTCCAAATTCAAGTCGGAATGCCCCAAAGTATATACCAACTTGTCCCTCTTCGGACTTCAACCTACACAAGAAATTACAACAGAATTTCAAATTTGGTTTTGATCGATATCATTTTACTGATACAATTCAAATTCAGCCCTATATTTTATTAACCAATTTAACTCAATTTAAAATTTCCAGTTTACTTAAATTTTCAATTCCAAATTTCTAATTCATTAAAGTTTAAATTTCGAAAAACTGATAAGAAATCGATGAAGATACGAAGTAGGAATTTTCTACAACGATTCGTAGAGCCACCATTACACCGAAACTGCTTCTCGTAGCTGCTACAAAGCAAATCAAAGAATTTAGAATCAAATCAAGGAGATTGAGAAGAAAGTTGTTTCCGCTCTTGCAGGGTATCGACCATTTGTACCCGTACTCTCCGGTCCCCTATCTCGTCCTCCTCTTGCACTCATACTTACTATCAGTGGATAGTAAGAGAATTTACTGAGGCATTCGAACGGATATCTTAGGGATATACTCAATTTAGGGTTTACTTCACCCTATCTCTAATGGGTTACTTAATGTGTTGTACTCCTGAGCTAAAGTTTTAACCCTCAGCTCTGATACCAAATGTAACGGCCCTGACTCGACCTTTGAAAATCGGCACCGAATACGACACTCAAATTCAAATGCCGTAGATCTAAACGTCGAATCTGGTTCACTGGAGCTTATAACACCATTAAGTACAACACAGCGGAAGAAATGAATATCAATATATATCACATTGATACAATGACAGATACAACATCTGATATGATATGATACAACAGAATGATACAATAGATATCCATACTATAAGAGATACAAGACACGGCGGAAAAGAATAGATAACACGAGCAGCGGAATCATAACTCCAAAAGAATGCATCCCCAAATCTAATGCTCCTATCCAAAGCTAGCTCGAACCCCCCATCACGTTTCACCTAGATAAACATGTCACGTCCTGATCCAAAGACTGGACTAACTCCAGATAATCTACTAAACCTGACTATCGAAAAACCCAACTCTCGACTGCTCGTGTGGAAAATTTGCAGGCACTCAGAGTTTAGGAAAGGAACAATAAACTCCGAGTCAATCATGGGACTGGTATGAGTAACAAAAACAGTTTGGTCTTTAAAACAAACAAAAGAATTTAAATTGAAATCCCTAATGCTTTTTAGAAAATGAAACTACCATAAGGCCTCCCGCCACACACACAATGCAAACGCAGAATTGGAGGAGATTTCTCCTTATGATAGTCAAACATGCTTGATACGAGAAAATTTCATTGATATTATTATTATAAGTGCACAGTGTGGAAAACATTTCGAAAGTATAATATTAATCTTAGCCAGCATAGGCATTTTGCACTTATGCCTACTATAGCTACCATGTTCAATAGCAGGTTACCACCACATTCCATGGCAGATTATACAACTAAAACCATATAGGGCGCGTATTATTTCGTTTGGATTTTCCAAAAAATGGTCGGGCAATGGAATTACCCACTGTCCATGGGTACGCCTCTGGCGGGACGTCCCGAGAACCTAACCAGAGACAATCTAAAGTAATATCATTCAAACTTCAAACAAGGATTTAACTTTAAACAACAATCTAACTCAACTTCGACCAGAGACAAAATTGAAGGCTTCAGCTAGCAATTTCAAAGTCTGGTTCAAAAAGATGCAGCTCTGTTCACCTGTAAATTATTGTGAGTAACTTCACATTTAAAATTTTTAGAGTAATCTAGATTGCATGTTATTCCTTAAAACAATATGTTTATGTGAATTTCTGGCATTATCTGTGTATATATGCAAGTGTGTGTATACTGTGTAATTCCTGTTGTGTTCCCAGACTCAAATTTCATTCAAAAATTTATGTTCTATTAATCTAGGTACTAACAGAACTTAGGTTTTAAACAAATCATGTTTGTTTAAGTATAAAGTAAGGTTTAAAAATTTAAGTAAGAAAAATAAATTTGTATATTGCTCTGGGAACCAGGATAACTGAGCAAAACTTTAATATAGTAAAAATTTAAGTTTCTTATTTTACAAATTCAAGTATACAATTTGAATTGATACACTTAAACATGATTTTTAAAGCAAAAATCACAATTTTTAGATCATGGGTGTAAGAGCAGTTCGAGTTTGATTAAATTTCAATCTTTTGGGAAATTTTGGTGATCTCGTTGATGGGGGAGGTCGTGGTCCTCTAGGGTGGTAGCGGAATGAACGTAGTGTCGAGGAAAAATAGTGGATAAGGCTACAGTTCGACGTGGTGGCGGCGGCGAACGTTTAAAATTTGTAAACCTAGTTTTTGTAATGGGTTCGTATTTTGATTCGTTCGTTCTCTAGGATGGATCGAGCGCTATGAAACTTCGGGTGATGGTAGAGGGGAGGTCGACAAGTAGTTAGCCGGAATTTAATGAATTCTGGTGGTCGGGGCGTGGCGAACGAGGGAAGGACGGGTTTGAAATGGGGTTGCTTTCGTGTTTCCAGGTTTGAGTTTAAACCTGATTTTTTTTATTTCGAGTGGATGGAGAGGCATTGATGATCGTGATGGGTTTTAGGGTAGTTCGTCGTCGTGCTTGAAGTTTGGGTGGTGACCGGAGGTGGTCAGAACCACTGTGCATGTGCACGGTGTATTTATTTTCTGGTGAAGGGTTGTTTAGGTCTGATGATGTTTGGTCTCGAGTTTCTCTCGAGTGATTCGAGTGATGGACTCAAAGCCTGGTTATGTTCGGCTTGAAGCACATTAGGATGGACTTTGGTAATGTTTTGTTCAGGGTCAAAATAGAAAATTGTCCTATTTCCAAATTTAAAAAAAAGATTGAATGTAAATTTATAAATCAAGTTTTAAATTGAGTTTTAAATCAAAGTTAAATATAAATTCAAGTTCAGTTTGGAAACTTAGTTTGAGAATGAATAAGTTTAAATTTAAATTTTTTTTTACTTAAAAGAGTGGTTAAGCATTTAAGTGTATTCAAAAGTAATTTTGAATTGCAAAATAGGAATTGAACTGTAAGAAAGAATTTAAATTAAGATTTGAAACCTGGACTGAATTCTGAATTTGAATTCCAGAGTTTTGAAATCAAATAAAGTTTTATAACTTTAAATGTTTAGAATAAGTTTAAATGTAAAGGTATGTTTAAAAATGAAATTAAAAGTAGATTTAGAAGTATGTTTTTTTTATGAGTTTTACTTTTAAGAAAATAAAGATTGGATGATTTGTAATTCAATAATTTTGAAGTTAATTAAAATGGATGATTTATTATCTAATTAACTAATGATTTGGATTAATTAAATAAGTAATTAAAGGTTGAAATTAATTAATAAGGTTTAAAAATTAATTAAGTAGGGAATAATTAATTTGTAAATTAAGATTATTAATCAAATATTAATTAATGATTAAAGTTGCTTAATCAAGTGATTAAGTAATAATTAATTTAAGGATAATATGATAAATTAAATAAGGTAAGTGATTTGAGAACAATTAATTTATTAAAGGTTAAATTAACTAATGGAAGGGATAAAAAAATAATTATTAATTAAAGAGTAATTAATTAGTTATTGTGATTAATTAAGAATAATTAACTAAGAATTAATTATTAATTAAGGGTTAATTAATGATTAATTAAAGGATAATTCATCGAATGTTTTGTAATTAATTAATTTTTAATTTATTATGACTAGCAAATTTATTCATAGAAACTAATCTGATTTAAATCAATCAGATAATTAAATTGATCCTACTTATGGATGCTTGGATTTTATTGAATGGGTGAATTGTTTGATATCCCTGGTGTGTGATGCTTTGTGATATATCCTGATTTGTGTTGTGATCTGTAATTTATTTATCTGGGATGAATGTAATTAATTATCAGTGATGTAATTTATTATGTGTGATATATATATATATATATATATATATATATATATATATCTCTATGATCTGTGTATGAAAGATAAGCGTTATAGTTTATACCGCTTATCAATTATATTTCTGTGTTTTGATCTGTGATGATTGAAGGATGTTGCACTATTGTGTGAAGCCCCTAGACCACACTTGTACACACCAATATGGATTTCCCGTGGAAATTGGTTAAGTCACAGATTTTTGCAATAGTTTTGAATTTGAATTTTTGAATCCAAATAGTTTTGGAAATAGATTGGGATTAAAGTAAAAAGTTTTTGAAAAGGAATTTCAAAGGTAAATTTATTTTTAAATCATTTGATTTAAATCTAAATTCAAAATGTGAAACTGAATTCTATGATTTGAAACTAGGGACTAACGATGTTATACAAGTTATATGAGTTAAACCATTTTAATTGTGTTGATTTGGGAATTTGAATTTAAATTAAAAGGTTTTAACTCGTGCAAATATATTTGGATTCTTCTTAAACGAAAACTATTTGTTTTCAAATAATAAAAGCTTTCACATAAGAAGAACTTCCAATTTGTGTAAAAAGGGATTTCTAGTTTGAAATGGAAATGATTTCCAAGTTATGGAAACGGTTTGAAAGCTATAAATTTAATCTTTAATTTAAAGGTTGAATGAGTTATTCCTAATTGAAATGGGAAATGTTTTGAAAACCCGTAAATGGATCTTTATGAAACTGTGTGAACTTTGTGAAACGAATCCTTTGGTTTAAAGATTTGAAATGGTAATCTGTTTAACCATTTAAAGAAAAGTTTTGGATTTTATAAGTTGTGACTTAACTGAAATCCCACATCCATATATTTTTAAATATTGCGCTCATTAGTCGGTTTACCCGGGAGAAGACTTTGTGTCGTATAACCCATTTCGAATAATGATACGACGTTATGGATAGCATTTGAAGACCGGTGGTGAAGACCGGGTATTTGTGAGAACGATTGGATTACCTGTCGATTGACTCTGCACTAAGTTGCTCCGGTATAGAGTCCTCCCTAAGTGATGGAAAGTCTGATTGGGATTGTGAATACCCGGATTTGCAAGAGCTGCTTACGAAGTGCCTTCGGTTCTGTTCGAACCCGGGACAGACTTGTATGGTTGTATGTCTGACACTACACTTTGAGATATAAAGCAGATTTCTTTCAAATACATATCTGTTGGTGGCGGAGAATTTATTCTCTTAGCTTAACACCCTTCTCTGAGACGTACGAGCTCAAAGGTTATGTAGTTAAAGGATATCAGCGATATATTCCCAATTTGGTAGTGTGGCATGCTAAGTGTTGTTGTGTGTTGATGATCATTTGTTGATTATTTGTGATCAGAGCATGGCTTCTTTATGAAGCGTAGCTTTGTGAACGAGACTGCATCAGGACCTCACACCCCGAAAATGGTCAAAACAGGAAAGATGCGGCAAGGTTATGAGGGTCGCACCCTTTAGGGCGTGTCATTCCCTTCTGGTAAAGGGTGGTATCATGGTATGGAGCCCAGATATTTACCTATGTGGTGGGCTTCAATCTCATTTCTGTGTGGTTGTTGCTTTGTGGTTTAGAGGCGCCTCGGATAAAGGTCCCAAAGGCCCAGGGGTGGCATGCTCGAGAAGTAGTTACCTAGTTACAGAGGTAACCCGACCTTGTGTTGGCAGAGAGCTGGTTAAGTTCTCGGGACGTCCCGCCAGACGTGTACCCATGGACAGTGGGAAGTTCCTTATCCCGACCATTTGTTGGAATCCATTCATCCAATACGTGCTTTGTACGGATTTAGTTGTAGAATCTGCCATTTACTTATGGTGGCCACTACTGTTTAGATGGTACCTATAGTAGGCATAGTTCGAAATGTCTATGCTGGCTAAGATTGACATTATACTTTCGAAATTTTTTCTGCACTATGCACTAATAATAATATTGAAAAGATATTTTCTCTTATCAAACATGTTTGACTATCATAAGGAGATATCTCCTCCAATTCTGTGTTTGCATTATGTGTGTGACGGGAGGCCTTATGGTAGTTTTATTTTCTAAAAAGCATTGTGGATTTATTTTTAAATTATCTTGTTGTCTGTTTTAAAAGATAAACTGTTTTTGTTACTCATATCAGTCCCATGACTGACTCGGAGTTTATTGTTCCTTTCCTAAATTCTGGGTGCCCACAATTTTTCCACACGGGAAGTCTAGAGTTGGGTTTTTCAGATAATCAGGTTTAGTAGATTATCTGGAGTTAGTCAAGCCTTTGGATCAGGATGAGACTTGCTTGTCTAGGTGAAACGTGATGTTGGTCCGAGCTAGCTTTGGATTTGAGCATTGGATTTGGGGATGCATTCTATTGAAGATATTCTTTCCGTTGTGTCTTGTATCTCTGATAATATTAATATCTGTTGTATCATTCTGTTGTATCATATTATATCAGATATTGTATCTGTCATTGTATCAATGTTGTATATTGATATTATTCTTTTTCTCCCGCTATGTTGTACTTAATGGTGTTATAAGCTCCGGCGAACCAGATTCGACGTTTGGATCTGCGGTATTTGAATATGAGTGTCGCATTCGGTGCTGATTTTCGAAGGTCGAATCAGGGCGGCTACATCTGGTAGCCTTGTGTTGGCAGAGATCCGGTTAGGTTCTCGGGATGTCCCGCCAGAGGCGTACCCATGGATAATGGGAAGTTCCTTAGCCCGACCATTTGTTGGAAAATCTAAACGAAACAATACGCGCCTTGTACGGTTTTAGTTGTATAACCTGCCATGGAATGTGGTGGTAACCTGCTATTGAACGTGGTAGCTATAGTAGGCATAAGTGCGAAATGCCTATGCTGGCTAAGATTAATATTATACTTTTGAAATGTTTTCCACACTGTGCACTTATAATAATAATATCAATGAAATTTTCTCGTATCAAGCGTGTTTGACTATCATAAGGAGAAATCTCCTCCAATTCTGCGTTTGCATTGTGTGTGTGGTGGGAGGACTTATGGTAGTTTCATTTTCTAAAAAGCATTACAGATTTCAATTTAAATTCTTTTGTTTGTTTTAAACACCAAACGGTTTTTGTTACTCATACCAGTCCCATGACTGACTCGGAGTTTATTGTTCCTTTCCTAAACTCTAGGTGCCCATAAATTTTCCACACGGGCAATCGAGAGTTGGGTTTTTCAGATAATCAGGTTTAGTAGATTATCTAGAGTTAGTCCAGTCTTTGGATCAGGACGGGACTTTCTTATCTAGGTGAAACGTGATGGGGGTTCGATCTATCTTTGGATTGGAGCATTAGATTTGGGGATGCATTCTTTTGGAGTTATGATTCCGCTGCTGGTCTTGTCTATTCTTTTCCGCAGTATCTTGTATCTCTGATAGTATGGATATCTATTGTATCATTCTGTTGCATCATATTATATCAGATGTTATATCTGTCATTGTATCAATGTGATATATATTGATATTCATTTCTTCCGGTGTGTTTTACTTAATGGTGTTATAAGCTCCGGCGAACCAGATTCGACGTTTGGATCTGCGGCATTTGACTATAAGTGTCGTATTCGGTGCCGATTTTTTAAGGTGGATTCAGGGTCGTTACATTTAGTTTAATTTAATTTTAAACACTTTTTAAATCTCTATTCTATTCTTTAACAAACAAGTTTGTTTATAGTTTAAATACTAACTGCAATTATAATAAGAGAATATGAATTCTATTCTAAATTTTTTTTTTGCTGGGAGAATTTGAACAGAGGTGCACAGATAACATCAGGCAGACATACAACTATACATCCATAAAATCACATAATCATCTTTATCTTCCAGATATTCAACATGCAACAAATTAAAAATACTTTAAGTTTATTTAAGAGTGGTGTTACTCACAGTTTTGGAGAGGATGAACAAAGCTCCTCTGTTTGAAAAACTGCAGGCTTGATCTTTCTTAAATCTTCTTGCTTTTGTTTGGAAAAATGATGTTTTAAATTGAATTTCTATGTTAAGTTGAGATGATGCTTGCTTCGATTTTTTCTTAGTTTTGAAGGATTAGCGGAAATGAAGATGGGTGATGTATAAGAAAAGAAGTTACAGGTGATCATTATTTGTTTGTACAATAGGGTAACACAATTTTTATTTTTTACAAGATAAGACCAAAGATTATTTTTTTTCCTATTTTATTTACTATGCACATTTCGGCTGAGAGATAAATATGGTGGCTTGCATTAATGTTGTTTGTCTTGTTTTTATTTCTTATGTCTCCATACTTAAATATATGACTGTCTTCTTATGCAAGCTTCTCATGTATATGTTTACTTGTTTCATTTTTAAGCATATTTATATTTTATTTGTTTGTTCATACTTGAATGGATATATAATTTTTTTCATTTCTTTTGTTAATATCATACTTCTTTGTTTTGTTTGAAGATATTGATTTTATTTTACTCTTATTTTCTTGCATGTCTTTATTACTTTATAATATAAACAAATTCCTATTTTAATATGTTGTTTAAATTTAGTTATGTGTTACTTTATATTTTATAATTTATCATATATATATTGTTTCTAATTCTAGCTTAAATATTTATTTTTAACTTTATTACTTATTGCCTTATTTTATGTTTGCATTCCTATATACATATAGATAATTAACTTATAAAGAAATCATTTTTAAAACTTACTTATACTTTGATAAAATAACACACATATTTTATTTGACTTTGCAGAAACTCGAACCAATTTACCAATTAATTTCATGATTTTTTATTCAAAAATTAAATTAATTATTAATTTAAACACAGTCAGAATCTGGAATTGTTACATTCTTTCTCATTTTTTCTCCTCTTTTTCATTGACTTTCCTTTGCTCCTCTTTAAGCCTTGCTCAGCCACTACCACCCTCATCTCCACCGACCATCACCATCACCATCCACGTAGCAATCACCGCATTTCCCCTTGTCCAGATCTGGCCATGACCACTTGATGAAGCAAGCGCCTCAAATTTGCAAAGCACTCCACCAAAACATGCCTAGCCAAGCCTATAATCCACCATCTCCTTCATATATCACTTCGGCCACCACCCTAACTCCACCACCATCACGACCTGACCCCTGATCATCAACCTTTCCTATGACCTGACCTGTACAATGCATGGTCGAGCCCAAACAATGACTAGGCCAAGCCTAATGGTGCACAAAACTTTTCTTTTGCCGTGTCCTTCGACCTACCCTATTTTATAACTCCTACCCTGTAACGCCCCACCCCGAGACCCACCTTCGCAAAGAGAATTAACAAGTAATTCCGTCTACTAAAGTGGAGAATAAGGCTGGTTAAGGGCGACCATCTATAATTTTGTCTTAAACATCCATTGAATATGTCGATAAATGCATTATAATTTTTTAACTCAGGTGGATCGACATACCCAATAAATGCTTAATTCAAAACTATAGGTGGCTAATGGATCTATCAGAACACAATACAATAACTGAATGCAAATCACATCACAGAACAGTAACCAACATCATATATATACATATACACTGATACACGTTCAGTACAATACAATATGAATACAATAAAGGTGGTACACGACCACACCATATACATCGAATCAAATGTAAAAACATCAGAGTATGCGGAGGAAATAAACTGCTTAAGCGAAAGAAGAGCTATTATCCAACATCAACTTCAAGCTAAGCCCAATAGATGATACCTGAAACAACTCGGTCTGACCCGAGTGAAAACAAATGGGTCAGGCTAGCTAAAATCATCAGTTAAACAGAATAATCGATAAGGATAATTAGGTGAAAGCTATGGTATCCTTTTTCAAAAGAATGCCATTCCCTAAAAAGGGTTTCAACATCATAAGAAAGGACAACATATCTTCTTGACAAGTAGGAGAGATAATGATGATAAAGTCATACTTAAGTGGCATAATAGACACTTAAGAAAATGGAACATCGCCGAGCAAAATTTTAAAGATAAGATTCAATAAACATCGCTTTCGCCTCATATCATCAGCGGTATAAAAAAATATGGATAATGACTTCAAATGAATCAATTATCTTCTTAGAAATGCTCGTCAATATAAAAATACATCAAAGGTACATATCCTTCATACATAGAATAAAACACATATGGATGTGCCTCATCTTATTGGTGCATCCCAATGATCATTCAAGGAAATATAAAACCCAATCATAAAAGAAGCATTATACTTATTCATACCTCATCGCATCGGTATGAATATAGATACATCTCAAATACATCACTAAAACTCATCATAAAAGATTCTTCATAATCATTTATACCTCATCTCATTGGTATAAATTTATGAATACATATCAACTCCATCTTAACATCAAATAGTCTATAAAATCGTCAAATCATCGATCCATAATGCAAATAATGGTATAAATATAAATATATCTTAAATCTATTATCAAAAGTCATCATAAAATCATTACCATAATTTATCTTGATAGCGGAAAGAATCCAAAACATCATATTCGAAATCACAAATAAAACCATGTATGTCAATAAGCCTGTTTCTTACACAAGGCTATACTAAAGCATCATCATCAAAATAGTGAAATCGAAACACCTAAAACCTCATGGAAAACAGCACTTGCATTTACATATTGACTAGTACTACCATTATTTGGTACCATTCATCGTGATGACTTGGGGTCACATAACATCATAACATCGTGATCATCTTGATTGACTATAGTCGGAAACATCTTGATGACACCCAGTCACAAAAACCCGAGTAATAACATCATGATGATTGGAGTCGAGTAATAACTTCATGAACATCGTGACGACTCCAATCGAGTACTCGGTCTGTAGCACTAGTAACATCGTGAATGTGTCTCAACTTCTCGAATAGGAACCCAATAGGCGTCAACGTACGTCCTATACCATACGTTCATACCTATTGGTTTACTAATCGTTAGTCGATGCCACATTAGAAAACCATCATAAAACATCATCAAATAAACAATGCCTCATCTCATCGGCGAGTGTAAGATACCTAACTCGTCTTATCTCTTACTTGGACGAGTTTTAAGTGACATCGAGACTTGTCTTATTTCTTCGACAAGTAAAAATTCATCATAAATATCAAAATCATCATCAATCCATCATAACAACTTGCCTCATCTCCTGGGAAAGTAAAAGAACATCGTGATGGTTATTTCTAACCATAGTTGCAAATTAAAACTTAACATCAATATTGCCTCATTTCATCGGCCATCACAAAGTGCATCTAAATTGGTTCGTCGTCGAATGTACTCAAAGAGTAATTCTCAAACCAATAATCTTCACCAAAATTTGGTAACTTCTAAATCAACTTAAAATAATACTTCAAATTGGTTTCGATGAAAACCGTGCTCGAAAATAATGAAAACTAAGAGGGATATCTCAAAACCGATAACTTGAATTCAATACGAATTCAATTCAAATTTAACCCAAAATCAATTCAAATTCCTTTTAAAATTTGAATTTCAAATTCTCCAAATATAGCTAGCCTACCGATAGGCATCATAGCTCTGAAAATATCTCAAAACATCATTAAAACCGAAGAGAATGAGAGAAAAACGAGCTAATACAATTCTAAGGTCAACGATTGTTGTTGCCGTCATTTTGCTCTCAGGACAGCAACTTACAACCATAATTTCAACCAAACAAACTTCAAAATTATAGAAAACACTATGAATGAAACTTGTAGCACGTGACCTAAGCTTTCTGGAACATTTAAAATTTTCTAAATCGGTTAAGAAACGCAGAAATTATGGCCAATTTCGTTTTAGCCTCAAGCACAGGGCAAATATTGGTTTTGCTCTCGGGATAACAGTATAAAATTTCGATTTTGACATAGCTGACCTCAAAACTACAGAAAACTTAATATATGAAAGTTGTAGTACATGATTTATGCTTTTCAGAACATCCAAAATTATCAAAATTGGTTAAGAAAAGAATGAGTTATGGCCAAAATAATTTCTCAGACTTGTGATTGTTGTTGCTGTCATTTGCTCTCGGGATAGCAACAAACAAGCACGATTTTGATCCAGTAAACGTCAAAATTTTAGAAAACTCAAAATATAAAACTTGTAGATCTTTATCTTTCCGGAACATCCAAAATTATGAAATTTGGATGAGAAATGAATGAGTTATGGTCAAAATAAATTCTCAGACTCTGTGATTGTTGTTGCTGTTATTTGCTCTCGAGACAGCAACAAACAAGCACGATTTTGATCAAGCAAACTTCAAAATTTTAAAAATATCAAAACATGAAACTTTTAGCAATTTGTCTGTGCTTTCCAGAATATCCAAAATTATGAAATTTGGAGAAAAATGAAAAAGTTATGACCAAAACAATGTGGCAATAGAAAACAGAAAATAACAAAGACGAAACGTAACCTTATTAATACGAAAATTTAACTCAAAACCTTGTTTTTGGCAAGCATTTGTAAGCTTTTATACTTACCAATTGATTTTCAGTGAATAATTAAGGATTTGCAGGCAAGGTTGAGCCTTTAGCATAAGATTGGAGCCCTAAACATCTGAAAATAGAAAAAAATAATACATGCAAAGAAGAAATTGACAAAACAAAATTTACAATAAACAATTCTAGGGTTTTAGATGGATTCTAAGATTGGAGATTACCTTATTTTATGATTCTAACTTGAATTAGGCTTTTAAATTTGCAAAGATTGAGCTTGGAAGATTAAATTTTGAAAAGGGTGGCCATTGTTTTGTACATCGAAGCTTTTTCTTTTCTGATTTAGGTTTTACTGTAATGAGTTTTGGGAGAAAAGAAACGTACTTCATTAGAAAACTCTAGAATTTGGGTTATTGGATGTTTACTATACACAATTAGCCTATTCTCATACTTAGAAAATTATTTAGGCTAATGTACATAAGTTTTAAACCATTTTTAACATAACTTTCACATATTAACTTCTTTTTACATGAGACCAAATGCACTCTTCATATTTTAACAAGGTGAACATCATTAACACAATATTTTGTATTTTATTTTTACACTTAAAATATTATTTTCACAGTAAACTATTAATTTACACAATAATTGACAATATTGTTATTTTTAGACAAAAACCACTGTATTTACAATCTGTGTCAAATAAAAATTATTTCTTAACTCAAATAAGTGTATTAAATGTTTTAACACTTTTTAAAAATATTACAACACTATTTTCAATCATTAATACACTTCGGAAAATTCATTTTCTTCTCATTTGCCCTTTTTATTCACTATAAAAGGCCATTGTTGGAATAAAATCTCAATACTTCCCATTTTGGCTCAATAAATAACTAACATCATTTATTTTCAACCCACTTTCACAAATAAAATATTCTATTCTTATTTTCACTCATTTATATTTATTCCAACCATCAATATGTTGAAATAACATCTTATGAGATAAATTAACTCACATAAATTAAAAACCCAAGTTTTATTCATCAAAACATTGTTTATATAAAATAAACGATATTAACTCTCATTTCATTCCTCTAATTCATTCATAATCACAATATTAAATTATTATTTGCATTATAAATTAATATTAACGGTAATCTCCAATATCCAGGTTGTTACATACCCATTCACTCCTAGCCTAGTCGTGCTTATGTGATGCCAAACCCGAGCCATTTACCACCAAAACATCACTATGGACGAGCATATGTTTAACCTAGGCCGAGCACTTGAGTGGTTTAGGCAAGGTCAAGCCATCTTGTTCTTTGTTAATTTTAATTTCCAATCGTTTCAATTTAAATTTTGTGCTAAAAATATATGTTTATATTGTCTTGTTTTATTTGTTGTTTGCAAGAGCAACATCTTGGCTCTCTACTCACTTGAACCAAAAGTCTTGCTGTATCGTGCTTGTCGTGCTTTTGAAATTGCTCTTGTGTGTATTGTTTTGGTCTCTAGCTTTGATAAAGGTGAGTCCTTCTCACTCTGACATTATTACTTATGAAATGGTAAATGGATGACAAGTGATTAGTAATAAAAATGTTTATGCAAGTTAATGATGATTATATGATATGTTATTCCATGTTATTACATGTTAACTTTTTAATTATCACCTGACATATGATAAATGACAGTATATTGTGGCATTGACATGTTAGTATAATTCTTTATATTGTTCATGTATATGTTCACACTACAAGTTCCCTGTTTGAATAGAATCACTATGGGTTGAAATGATACATACCCGAATGGACTTTAGAATAGAGAAAAATCATTATGAGCTAAAATGATAGGCTCAAGTGATTTTTATTGTATTTTTATTTGACTTGGGATTGCGGGTTTGAAATGATAGAACCCAGGTTTTCTTTTTAAACTGCGGATCAAAATGATACATATCCATATCACTTTACCTAGGTTAGAAAATTATATACAGACCCCGTGGTATATTTTTAAATGATTTTCTTATGATATGTATATTTTTGAAGTATGAAATTTTGATTTAAAATATATATTTTATGATATTGAGAAAGCTAAATATTAAGATTTGAATTATGAATTTAGCTATGTAAATTTGAAGTAAATGTGATTTTTGACTTTAAATTTTATTTTTAAAAATGTAAGTAAATAATGGAAATTAAATTCAAAATTTTGAAAAGATAATTGAAGTAAAATGTTAAGTTTTGTTAAATTTACAAGTTAAGAAAACAGTGAATTTTGACTTAACAAATGAATTGAGTTTCAAATTGGATATTTAATTATAAATTTTTTGTTGTGATAAATCATATGTTAATTATTTAAATGTGAAATTTTAAAGTCTAGAAATATGATTTATAATTTTAAAATAACAAAAAAAATTGGAGTGTTAATGTTTCTAAAGTTATAATAAAATCTGGAATTTTACTAATAGCATTTTCAAAAAAAATGCTGTGGTCTTATGACAGCATTTTTAAGTGCTGTTGTTTTGAAATTTAACTAAGTTTTGAAATAACTAAATATCTATTACGCATTTTATAAATGTCGTTGTTCCTAAACAAAACTATTTTGAAAACTATAAGCTACGATAGCACTTTATAAATGTTGTCGTTGCTAAAATTTGACAATGTTTTGAAATGTTATAGATTTTAACACTGTTTGAGTTATATTTCAAAGTGATAATGATTTAAGTTTTGGAAATTGATTATTTGTGAAATTTAAGGAGTTTTGAATATAATTTAATATTTAAATTTGAATTTCAAAGGAATTTAAAGTAAATTTGAATTTAAATAATGTTTACTTTGTTATGTGTTAATTGGAATGAAATGAAATGAGATAAATGAATTTTGAATGAAAATTTGAAATGTGTTTTGAAATGATATTTAAATGATATCTATGACTTTAAAATGATATTTAAAATTGAATATTTGAATTTAAGAATGATAATGAATTTATAAAGGATTTGAAAGGAAACGATTTTAAAATGGTTTTGAATGATATGACTTTATGTCGATAAAGAATGTGAATTTGGAATGATATTTGATTTTTGATCTATTTGACAAGTGAATATTTGAAGTTTATATTAGTATGAAAGGATGTTTGGTTTACTTATAATTTGGGTTTATTTAAATGATATTGGATTTAAGTAATGAACATTTTAAAACTAAGTGATAATGAAGTTAAATTTGAGATATGTGAAATTATAAAATTTAGTTTGAAATGTGAGATATTAAAGCTTTGAAATATATTAAAAATTTAATAGTTTATTTTTATGGATCAAATCTGTATTTGAAATTTGATAAGAGTTGAAATGGTTTGTTGGGAAACTGAATTGAACTGAAACTGATGGTTTGAAATGAATTAAATTAGAAATTTGAAAATTTGAGTTTAATTGAATAAATTTGTAAAATGTAAAGAATTAAAGGAAGGTACCATAATTTCAAACGTATGATTTCGAAATGTTATGATTTTCAAAGTGCAATGATTTCAAGTATTTTGGTTTTGGAAGAGTTATAACTTTGAAAGTATTATGATTTTTGAAAGGTGAATATATCGTATTGAAATGGAAATGATATCGTATTGATTTGGATATAGTTTTGAAATAAAAATGGTTTGGTTTTGACATATAAACTATTTTGAAATGAATATAGTTTTGAATAAAATGGTCTTGGTTTCGAAGTATAAACTATTTTGAAAGGAATATAGTTTTGAATTGAAATGATTGGATTTTTGAAGTATAAACTATTTTGAAATAGCCACGGCTTTATAGTAATGATTGGTTATTAAAGAGACCGGGATCGGAAGTTGTCGTACTCTCTGCCAACTCCGAAAACCACTTTAATAACTATGTACGCGGTGGAGTTTTCAGAATGAAGTAGGATGATGGCGACGATCCTATTGTGGTATGAATGTGGACTTGACTCCCGTGAGTTGGCTTAAGGTGGATAAAACAGGAGCGATCTCGGGCCAGAAGAGGTAGCACCTCTGCTCGGACACATTTCTTTGATACTATACTCTTATTTGTGATTAATTTGATGGTCATCCTCTGATTTTGATTGGAAGTGTGTTCCGAGGTAGGCGTAGTGGTTACTATGTTACCACCAGCCCATGTGCGTAATTGGTATATCTACCCTGCCATTGCCTTGTGTGTCATGTCACCTACCATACCGAGCTTTACTACTAGTTTCTATTTGTGACGTACCTATGCAGTATTTATGGTAGCCTCCCAATCTGGAGGTACGATGGTACTGTATAGGCTATTGGCATTATTTTGTGTTAAGGGCTATATGGGTAACTCCTTAACGCTATTAAAAAGTAAGTTTATTTTACTGTAGACATTGTTATAAAAGCGCAATATTACTACATAGTAAATAGTTTAACGGATCCTTAAAGGATGGGCGATCCCAATCATCCTTTAAGTTACTGATGCATTTTTGTTACTGTTCACTTGAGTTGATTTACAGTACATAAGTATTTATGTCCTGACTCGAGTGTTTTGTGTTTTGCTTTATGCTCGGGTCAAACTGAGTGATTCAGCATTCAAGACTCACCTTCGGAGTTGGAGCTTTACTTGAAGATCCAACCATCTATTTTGCTTTCAATATCCAGTGATTCCATTGATGTATTCTAATTTGTACATGATGCATCTTGTTACTCTTTTGTTGTATCTTGTTTAACTCTGATGTATCTTATATTTATACATTAGCTTCATGAACTACTATCTCTTTGACTTCCGCTGCATTATTAAATGCTCGGTGTCTATGATATGTGATTATTTATTTACTATATAGTATGTGATTTGCCAAATTTTATTTACAACGCGGTATTTTGAGCAATTCAAATCCGACACATGCGGATGCGAATGGTTGAAAATATCGGGTTGTTACATTATATTTATACATATACTATTATCACTCTGCAAGTTACTTTAATTATTATAATTTGAAAATCATTATGGGTTGAAATGATAGAATCGAGCGATTTTATGAATTTTTATTTTGATTCAGGATTGCGGTTTAAAATGATATATAACCGAAAAATTTTAAATTGCGGATTGAAATGATAAATATCCGTATCACTTGACCCTAGGGTAGAGAATTATATACGGACACCGGATTGGTTAAATTAAATGATTTTAAAATCCGTAATTTTTGAATGGAATTAAATGATACGTTGAAGTAAAATTTGATTTATATAAATTGAAGTATTTTTGGAAAATCTAGTTTATGTTGAAAAGGGAAATTTGGTTTGTTGATTTGGAAATTGAAATTGGTCTAAATGTGTTGAAATGAAATGAATAGTTTAATTGGATATAAATTCCAAACTTATATTTTAATATAAACTATTTTAAAAGAATATGTTATTTTAAAATTTCTAATTATTCTGATTATTCAAACTTATCAAACTATTTAACTGATATTGACTATATAAAATTATTTTGATCTGTTTTAAACCATTTTAATTTATTTAAATATAATTAATCTATTTTAAAGATATTCAATCTATTTTAATTATACTTAATCTAATTTAAATCCATTTAACTATCTTAAATCAGTTTGAAAGTATTTTTAATCTATAACTAAACTATTTATAACTATTTTAACTATTTATAATTATTTAAATTATTTCTAAATTTTCAGACTAAGTAAAGTGGAAGTGTTCGAATTCAACGCTTTGTTTTAAAGGAGAATAAATCGAAACGATGATTTTGAAGTAAGGTTTTATCCTATTTTGGAAATATGACTATGGAAGAAATTATGACTTTTTGAAACGAAATATAATTCCAAACTATGATTTCAAAGTGAATATGATTTGAAAGTAAATATGGTTTTGAAAGTATTATGGTTTTGAGAATATGATATTTTTGATATCAATTGTGAATTGACTTTTGAAATGTAAAAGAACCATCCGGTGTGTAATGAGCGATTGGTTGTTAAAGAGACCGGGATCGGATATTTTCATACTCTTTGCCAATACTGAAAACCACTTTAACAACTGTGTACATGGTGGAGATTCCAGAAATGAAGTAGGATGGTTTTGTGAATGGTTTCTGTATAAAGTATGACGTGACCCTGACCCCCGTGATTCAGCTTAGATGTGACTAAAATCAGGAGCCACACCGGGCCAAGTGAGGTCATTCGTCCTATCGGACACACTTCTTCGATATTATATTCTGATTTTTGTGATTGATGTGGTGGTTACCCTCTGATTTTGATTTGGAAGTGTGTTTTGAGGTGGGCGATAGTCGCTGCTATGCATTACCACCAGTCCGGTTCCGCTACTGGTGTATCTACCCTAGCATTTCCTCGTGTTCCGTGTTCACATGCCCTAGCGCATCTTCACGAGTTTGTTTTGTACCATACCTATGGAGTGCCCTCTGATAGCCCTTCAGTTTACGGGGGATTTATGGTACTGTATAGACTATGAGAATATATAAAAATGTGTTAAGGGGGATATGGGTGACGCCTTAACGCTATTTTAATACTTTTACTTTATTGTAGACATATTATAATAGCGTATAGTACTGCATAGCAGATAGTTTAACGGATCCTCAGGAGATGTGAATCCCGAACATCTCTTAAATTTCTGCAATCACGTTAGACAATGGATAGGAGATTTCAAACCCCGTAAATATCTCCGACGCCGTTTACACTCATATTTATTTATCATTGATTTAACTTACATAAGATGTTTTAGTTCTGACTCGAGCGTTTTGTCTTTTCAATTCACTCAGGTCAGCCTGAGCATTTCAGGATTTGAAGACCTTATTTCTGGAGGACAAAGACGAAGATTGTATTACTATTATTTATTATATTTAATTACTGCATCGTGGATTCCACTGTGTTATTTATTATCTCTAGTATGTGTAACTCTGATCTGTGTTGTATAAGTATAATCAAATGTTTTGTAAAACAGCTTCAAGAACTATTATTTGATTATTATATTTTATCATTCCGCTGTGAGATTCTGTTTTGTTTTTTTCATTCTCTATTTTTCTTATTCACCCCAATAACAATCTGCCCTTCTGTATGGTTTGAGTTGGCATATATGTCTGCTTAAACGTACAAAAAGGCGGGATGTTACAGTTGGTATCACAGCTTTGGTTTAGCGATAAACCTTAGCATTGTGGGGTCTGACTCTTTATTAATAGGGTAGTAGTACCCTAGAATGAGTCGTTGAGTGTATATATATGAGAGAGCATATTTGTTAGTGTTATAAAAGGTTTTTGTATTGCGTTAATTTGTTCCGTTTTGTATATATAAATTCCGGTTGGTGCATAGGACGCTATAACATCGATAGGGATTTCTAAGCACTTAATTGGACAGACCGACATAATATTTGTTTTGAAATATCGGTAAATGAAACAATTTTGCCTATTATATATTTTCTGTATATATAAAATGATAAATTTTGTAAATGATATATTTGGTTGTAATATATTTGTTTGTTAGGTAGTAAAAATTTACAAATATTGTCTGTAAAATAAATTTACAAATAAAATGAGAATAATTTGAAAATTTTAGAACTTAAGTTCCGTGGTTTTGAAAATTTCTTTCGAATAATTTTGGAATATAGTAATAATATTATTCAAAATTATTTTCTGATATAAATATTTCCATATAATTTGAAAGAACTGTTTTAATGGAATTTTGGAAAGAAGTAAGCTCCGCTCTCTGTCGCTGAAAAATAATTTCGGTGATAAGTGCACACATCATCGACGTTCATTTTCGAGTTTCAAAGTGGGAAGACTGTTGTAGTAGCAACTACACAATTGTTTAATAAATAAATCTTAATTTCAATTTTTAAATATGGTTTGATACATATAAAAGATATGATATATATGTTATTTTAAATGATTTGAAATGGAACACGACATTTAGTTCTTAAATATTTATAAATTAGAGATTTCAATAATTGTAATGGAATAACTATTTAATAATTGAAACTTCTAAATAAAAATAAGAAATTAAAGGATAAATTATAACTAAGGCATATAAGAAACTGTAACGTGTAAATTAAAAAAAAGGATATGAAAATGAGAAATGTTAACTATCGAACATTTAGTTAATTAAAATAAGTAAGTCAAACTTGCATAACATTCAATTACATTCCTAAAGACATATATATAACTTACCAATTATAAAAGTTGAAATGTTAAAAGATTTTGTAATGGAAAATTTTACAAGTAAACCTTATGTAATGAAAGTGTTCAATGAATTACTTTTATAAATAAGAGTTTAATGTTATAGTTGTTATAAACGTAAGTTATAATTGAAATGTTACTATAATAAATTGTGATACAATGTAAGTATGGAAGTAGTGATTATAAACTTAAGTTAATAAATTGATATGCTAAGTAATCGAATTGAACATGAATACTATAAATAAATGAATGTAAATAAATGAAATTAAGTAATGAATGAATAAATATAATGCAATAAAAAAATTGACATGATATGAATAAATGAAAATGAATTTTTGTAAGAAATAAATAGAGTAATCGCTGAATGAATGAAAAATATTAACAACAAATCTTGTTGAAAAGAAATTAATAAGAATAAACTTAAATAATGTTAGAATCTGTTGTTTGTTTAGTTCATGGATTGTTTGGGAAAAGGTATTTTTAATTGTTTGGATGTATGAATAAACTATTGAGTTTTATCTAAGAATGTTGAGTAAATGGTATACTTAGTAGTTAATTGTCATTCTATGTGATTAAAAGTGTCTAAACTTGAACAGACCATTTGTTTGTCTGCTACGGATGAATGGTTGATTTCATTGGTTTCATATGATAATTGTATGTTCTGATTGCAAGTGATTGTTGTTTTATACTGATTTGTTTGTTAGTGGTTGAAACAACTTTAAATGTAACGATCCCATTTTTGAGTCGAATTTAATTTGGTATTTTAAATAAATTTTTGAATTAAATTATGAATTTATTTGAATTTTTCCAAATAAAATAAACATATGTGTTGTTTATTTATATATATTTATATAAATGGATTTTTAATTTAAATAGAATTTCTAATTGGAAATTTAGAAAAATATTTTCAATAATATATTAATTATAAATTTGATTGTGGATTAATTTGAAAATTTTGAGTAAATATATTTATGAATATATATAGATTGAAAGTTAAATTGTATATAAAATTTTGATTTTGGAAAATTCAAAATGTAAATATTTATAAATAAATTGGATTTATTATAGAAATTAAGTTTTAAAACATTTTCCTTAAAAATTTAAATTTTGAAAAATAATATATATGTATATAACTAAAATTGTAAATATAATATGATATTAAAACAAGGTTTAATAAAAGTTTTAAAATATACATATCTTTTGAAAATTAATAAGAAAACATATATATGAATAAAATTGGTTAATAAATATATAAGTAATATTTAATTAAAATTTAAAATGCTTTTCTTATATATTGGAAAATAAATATAGTTAATAAATAATATATATACATGGATTTGTAAGTAAATTATAAACAACAGTTTAAACATGAATTATAAATAAATTAAGATAAAGGACTAAACCATAATTTATAAATAAATTAGAGGAAAGGTCTTTACATAAATTTATTTGAATTTAACAAGTGTAAATTAAAGGAAAAGACAAACTTACAAGTGTAACTTAATAAAAACAAGTGGCAAGCAAATTTTACTTTTAATTTTGAAAATCATGTAAATATGAATAAGAAAGAAATTAATAAACCAGGTTTCTCTTCTTCAAACCTGTAAGCAAACTAGATTCAAGATGAAAACCAAGCAACAATAAATACAAACACCTCTTTTAAATTCAAACAAAGATCGGTTTCAAGATCATATGGCAAATCAAATTCAACTGAAAATCTAAAGCCATGAATCCAAATCAAACTACAACCTGAAAAAAATTTAGAAATCCAGAATGAAAACTAGAAAGAAGCAATTACAAACCAGATCAGAAACTAAAATAAAAGTCATCTCGATCAACTCATATTTAACAAGTAACATAGAGATCAGATCAAGTTTCCAGGTTTAAAGATTTAAATCCAATTCTCTCTTCTAAAAAAAAGATCAAAACCTGAATTCAACTCAAGATCTTCAAACTAGAAGCAAGCAAGTAACAAGATCAAGCAAATTTGAATGCAAGATCATTTCAAAACAAGTTCCAGAACATTTCCAGTTCCAGCTCAAAAATTTGTTTCTCTGTTCTTCTCTGTCCATACTTCCAGGTGAGCAAACTGACCTGTTGTAAGTTAAATTTGTTTATATCTACAGATGCCTGTGATCCTCAGTGAAATTTTATATGAGTTATGCCTGCATGAATATATGTTTAAGGTTTTTATATGCATGTCTGGGAAACAGGAGAATGCAACCTCTATTTTAGTTTACAGGTTTGAAAATTTAGTTCAAAAATTCAAACCATCCTACCCAAACAAAATTTAGACCTTGATCTCTAAATTAAAAGTGTTGGTGTATAACATTATTTTTAAAAATAAATCCAAACGAAAATATTGAGTAAAACTTTTGAAAATGGAAATATATTGTAAAGAATACATTCAAGTCAAATTTTCGATTGATAAGATTCCTAGTTCGGATTATAGATTTGAATTCGTACTTAGAAACCATGATTTTAACACTGATATCATGATTTTTAAGTAAGTGGTTGAGACGAATTATTGAGATGAAAGGTTCTTCATTTTCCATCAATTCAGGACGAACGGCGGTGGTTTGAGTTTGATGGTTGATGTGGAAGGAAGTTTGAGTGATGTAGATCTCGAGAAAAATGATCACTAATTTTATCATTCATCACAGTGGCGTATTGTCATCGATGTAGGGTTTAGTAAGCAATTTTGATCGTCGTTAAATGGAAGGCAATTGCGACAACGTGTGTGGGTCGGAGGTGACCGGACCAGGATGAATCGACACAGCAGGTTGTGGCGCAGCTATAGGTGGAACAGCTCGTGTTCTGATGGTCGGAGGAGGCATGGCGAAGGGGTTTTAGGTGACTGTGTTAGTTCCAGATGGAGATCGAGAGTCTCGATTTAGATTTTCAGGATGATTCGTTAACCTGGGTGGTCGGGAGGTTAGGGTAGTTCATCGACAACATATGGATGGTCGTAATGATGGTCGGAGAAGGTTGGATCAGAGGTGCACATGCACCTGTGCATGTTGTATCTGGTATTGTTTGAGTTCGGGAAGAAAAGTTGAGGCTCGAAGTTGATCTCGAGGCTTTAGTATTGTGGCTCGAAGACGTGCTCGGGTCGAACGCGAGTGTGTAATGTCTAAAAGAGTTACACCAAAACAAAGTTTAAAAGAAAAAAAAAGGAAGAAGAAGAGTTGAGTTCGGGAAAAATAGTGCTTGGCTCGAGTAAGTGGTCGGGTTAGTCTCGGATTTTTTGAAAGCATATTAAACTTTAAAAATTTGTAAAGCAAACAAGTTTATTTTGAACAACTATGTTAACCAGATTTTGTATAAGAAGTAAATTTGTGAACAGGTTTTTAAAATAAAGAATGATTAAATAAAAAAATTAATTAATTTATAAAAGTGATTAAGGGGATTAATTTATGATTAAAGGTAAATTAATCAAGTGATTTAAAGAATAACTGATGGATAATTAATTAATTTAAAGGTTAATTAATTTATGGGATTAATTACTTAAGGTAATTAATTAGAGGATAATTAATTAATTTAAAAATTAATTAATAAATGAAAGTGATTAAGGGGATTAATTTATGATTAAAGTTTGATTAATCAAATGATTTAAAGAATAATTAATTAAAGGATAATTAATTAATGTGATTAATTAATTAAAGTAATTAATTTGAGGATAATTAATTAATTAAAGTTTAATTAATTAATGAAATTGATTAGGGATAGTCACTTATTGTAATTAATTAAAGATAATTAATTAATTGGTAATTAATTAAGGGCTAATTAATTAAGGATAATTAATTAAAGGATAGTTAAATAATTAAAGGTTAATTATTTAATGATTAAAGGTTAATTGATTTATTAATTAAGGTTGATTAATTAATAAAGGATTAATTAGTCTATTAATTAAGGTTAATTAATAAATAATTAAAGGATAATTAATTAAGTGATTTGTAATTTATTTTAATTAACCAGGTTTGGTGATTAATCTAATTTACATCAATCAGATGATTTATTAATCTTACTTATGGATGTTTGGATTCTATTGAATGCTGAATTGTTTGACAACCCTGATGCGTGATGCTCTTTTTTTATTTGAGCTATGATGAATGTAATTTATTTATCTGTGATGAATGTAATTTATTTATCTGTGATAAATTTATATTATTTATCTGTGAATCTGTGAATTAAGATAAGCGTTATAGGGTTATACTGCTTATCAATATTGTTGTGCTTGAATCTGTAATGATTGATGATGTTGCACTATTGTCTAAAACCCCTGGACTACACTATACACACAAATATGGATTGCACGAGGAAATTTGTTAAGTCACAGATTTTTGAAACGGTTTTAAAGATTGAATTTTGAATCCAAAATAGTTCTGGAAATGGAATTGGGTTAAATAGGAAAAGCTTTTGAAAAGGAGTTTTGAAGATAAAAGTTATTTTGAATAACTTGATAAATTTTTGGAATTTAAATAATTTGATTTGAATTTGAATTCAAGGTTTGAAATTGAATTCTATATTTGGAAATTATGGTTTAAAAGGTTATACAAGTTATAAATGTGTTTATATGGATTTTAAATCATTTTAAAAAGTATTATTTCAGGAATTTAAATTTAACCCAAGTTTATACTTTAAAGATATAGCTTGTGCATATTTGATCGGATTTTTTTCGAAACGGAAACCCTTCGTTTTCAAATGATAATGGCTTTCAAATAAAGAAAGGGTTTCCAATTTTTCTTGAAAGGGTTTCAAATTTTAAATGGAAATGGTTTTGAAAGCTATGAATTGAATCTTTGATTTAAAGATTGGATGAGTTAATCCAATTTGAAAGGGAAATTGTTTTGAAAAGGCTACGAATTAATCTTTATTAAAGATTGGTGAACTTTGTTTTCAAATTGAAAAGGGATCTTAAAAGTGTATCTTTTGTATAAAAAAATTTAATTGGAAAGATATTAATGAAACTTTATGAAAAATTGACGAACTTTGTGAAGTGAATCTTTTTGTGTAAAGATTTGAAAATGGTAATTTGTTTAAACCATTTGAAGAAAGGTTTTTGAGCTTTAAGTTGTGACTTAACTAAGATCCCATATATCTATAAGCTTTTTCAAAATGAAGCGCTCATTATTCGGTTTAGCCAGGAGATGACCTTTGTGTCATAAAACCCATTCTGAATAATGATACGACGAAATGGATAGCATTTGAAGATGGTGATGAAGACCGGATATTTTCGAAAACGAAAGGATAACTCGTCAAATGTCTCTGCACCGGCTGATCCCCGATATAAAGATTTATTACATCCTTTGTGATGGGGAGTCCGGACGTGATTAGGTATTATTCGAATTTGCAAGGGCTTCTTTGGAAGTGCCTTCTGTTCTGTTCGAACCCAGAACAGACTTGTATGGATGTGTGTATGACATTACACTTTGATATGTAAAGCTGGTTTCTATCAAATACATTTCTTTTTGGTGGCGGAGAATTTATTCTCTTAGCTTAACACCCTTCTCTAAGACGTACGAGCTCAAAGGTTTTGTAGTTGATGGTTACTAGTGATACATTCCCAATTTGGTAATGTGGCATACGAAGTGTTGCTAATCATTTGTTGATCGAAGCATGGCTTTTGTGAAAAGCGTAGCTTTATGGACGAGACTTCGTCGAGCCTCACAACCCGGAAATGGTCGAAACAGGAATGTTACGGCAAGGTTTTTAGGGGCTGCGCCCCTAGGGTATGTCCATTTCCTTCTGAATAAAAGTGGTATCATGGTATGGAGCCCTGGTATTTAACAGTGTGGTTGTTGCTATTTGTTAGTGAATCCCGAGATAAAGGTCGGTAATGACCGAGGATGGCTTACTTGTAGGTGTTACCTAGTCATAGAGGTAATCCGGCCTTGTGTTGGCAGAGATCCGGTTTGGTTTTTGGGAGCGTCCCTCCAGAGGCATCCCATTTGTTAAGGATGTTTCTTAGCTTGACCATTTGTTGGAAATCCAAAGAAACAATACATGCCCTGTACGGTTTAAGTTGTACAACCTGTCATGGAATGTGGTGGTAACCTGCTATTGAACATGGTAGATATAGTAGGCATACAATAATGGTTGTATGCTGGCTAAGATTAATATTATACTTTTGAAAGGTTTTCTGCACTATGCTCTAACAATAATATCAAAAGGTGTTTCGCTATCAAGCATGTTTGACTATCATAAGGAGAAATCTCCTCCAATTGTGCGCTAGCATTGTGTTTGTGGCGGGAGGCCTTATTATGGTAGTTTCATTTTCCAAAAAGCATTGCGGATTTCTTTTTAAATTCTTTTGTTTTCTTTTGTTAAAGATAAACTGTTTTTGTTTGCTCATACCGGTCTCATTACTGACCTTGAGTTTATTGTTCCCTTTCTAAACTCTGGGTGCCCACAATTTTCCACACGGACAGTCCAGAGTTGGGTTTTTCAGATAATCAAATAGTAGGTGCGATTCGATAGCATTCAATCACTGGATATTGGCAATCACATTTGGATCGAGTTGCTTCACTTTAGCGTTGATGGAGCTTTCGATTTTGAATTAGAGCCTTTCTAAGCTTTGGAGCTTTGGCAATGGAGATGCGGGCTATCTTTCTCTCTATCTCTTTAAAACTCTGTATGGATATCGTTCTGCTGTTATATCTCTGATGTATATTGATATCATTTGTGTCAATATGTTGTATCAGATTTTTTGTATCAATGATATTATTCATTTTTCTTCCGCTGTGCTATTTTGTACTTAATGTGTTATAAGCTCTGGCGAATCAGATTCGAACATTTGAATCTATGGCATTCGAATACAAGTGAAGTATGGATGTCAATTTTCGAATGCGAAAATTTGGATCGTCGCATTTGGTATCAAAGATGAAGGTTGAAACTTTACTTCAGGAGTATAGCACATTAGGTAACTTATTAGAGATAGGGTTACAGATGCCCTAGAATGAGTATGTCCTTAAGATATCCGTCCATATGCCTCAGTAAATTCCCTTACTATCTACTGATAGTAAGTATGAGTGCAAGAAGAGAACGAGATAGGGGACAGGGGAGTACCATTATAAATGGTCAATACCCTGTGACAACGGAAACAACTTTTCTATCGATCTCCTTTGATCCAGTTTCAACTCTTTGATGCCTTCGTGTCAGCTCGAGGGAGAAGCTTTGGTATGGTTGTGGCGCTGCGAATCATTATAGAAAGATTCCTATTTCGTATTCTCTTCATCAAATTTCTATCAGCTTTTCATTTTTAACTTTAACGAAATTAAAATTTTATTGGAATAAAATTGGTAAATTAAATATGAAGCTAAATGAATTTGTAAAACGATTTCGATAAAAAAACAAGGTTCGAAATTCTATTGTAATTTCTTTTGAGGATCAAAGTCCGAAGAGGGACAAGCCGGTGTAAACTTTGGGATGTTCCAACCTGAGTTGAGTATCCATTGTCTATTCTTTTGGGTCCAGATTTATTCTACGAATGGTAAGTTATCCCTTCGGACTAGCTAGTGCCCCTGTTTATTTCGTAGATCTGGTGACCCGAGTATCCTGTGTAGTATTGAATAAGTCCGTTCTCATATTTATTGATGATATTCCGATTAGATAAGCCAAATGTAGAATAACTATACAGTTTGATCTGGTGAACCATTTCTTTATGTGTTCATCTGTTCTTTGTTGTCTTCCTAGCAAATTTCGAGGACGAGATTTTGCAAAAGGCGGGAATCTGTGACGATCCTGTTTTTGAGTCGAATTTAATTTGGTAATTTAAATAAAATTTTGAATTAAACTGTGAATTTATTTGAATTTTCCAAATAAAATAAAGATATGTGTTGTTTATTTATATATATGTATGTATGTATGTATGTATATAAATGGATTTTTAATTTAAATAGAATTTCTAATTGGAAATTTAGAAAATATATTTTAAACAATATATTAATTATAAATTTGATTGTGGATTAATTTGAAAATTTTGAATAAATATATTTATGAATATATATAGATTGAAAGTTAAATTGTAAATAAAATTTTGATTTTGGAAAATTCAAAAATGTAAATATTTATAAATAAATTGGATTTATTATAGAAATTAAATTTATAACATTTTCCTTAAAAAATTATATTTTGAAAAATAATATACATGTATATAACTAAAACTGTAAATATAATATGATATTAAAACAAGGTTTAATAAAAGTTTTAAAATATACATATCTTTTGGAAATTAATAAGAAAACATATATATGAATAAAATTGGTTAGTAAATATATAAGTAAGATTTAATTAAAAATTAAAAATGCTTTTCTTATATATTTGAAAATAAATATAGTTAATAAATAATATATATATATATACATGGATTTGTAAGTAAATTATAAACAACGATTTAAAACATGAATTAAAAATAAATTAAGATAAAGGACTAAACCATAATTGATAAATGAATTAGAGGAAAGGTCTTTACATAAATTTATTTGAATTTAACAAGTGTAAATTAAAGGAAAAGACAAAATTACAAGTGTAACTTAATAAAAACAAGTGGCAAGCAAATTTTACTTTTAATTTGAAAATCATGTAAATATGAATAAGAAAGAAATTAATAAACCCGGTTTCTCTTCTTCAAACATGTAAACAAACTAGATTCAAGATGAAAACCAAGCAAACAATAAATACAAACACCTCTTTTAAATTCAAACAAAGATTTGTTTCAAGATCATGTGGCGAATCAAATTCAATTGAAAATCTAAAGCCATGAATCCAAATCAAATTACAACCTGAAAACAAAAACCTAGAAACTCAGAATGAAAACTGAAAAGAAGCAATTACAAACCAGATTAGAAAGTAAAACAAAAGTCGTCTCAGATCAACTCATATTCAAATAGTAACATAGAGATCAGATTCAAGTTTCCAGGTTTAAAGATTTAAATCTGATTCTCTATTCTAAAAAAAATCAAAACCTAAATTCAACTCAAGAATTTAAAACTAGAAGCAAGCAATTAACAAGAACAAGAAAATTTGAATGCAAGATCATTTCAAAACAAGTTCCAGATCATTTCCAATTCCAACTCAAAAATTTGTTCCTCTGTTCTTCTCTCTCCATACTTTCAGGTGAGCAAACTGACATGTTGTAAGTTGAATCTGTTTATATCTACAGATGCATGTGATCCTCTATGAAATTTTATATAAGTTATGCCTGCATGAATATATGTTTACGGTTTTTATATGCATGTCTAGGAAACAGGAGAATACAACCTCTGTTCTAGTTTACAGGTTTGAAATTTTAGTTCAAAAATTCAAACCATCCTACCCAAACATAATTTAGACCTTGATCTCTGAATTAAAAGTGTTGTAGGTGTATAAAATAATTTTTAAAAATAAATCCAAATGAAAATAAATTGAGTAAAACTTTTAAAAATGGAAATATATAGTGAAGAATACATTCAAGTCAGAATTTCGATTGAGAAGATTCCTAGTTTTGATTATAGATTTGAATTCGTACTTAGAAACCATGAATTTTAACACTGATATCAATATTTTTAAGTAAGTGGTTGAGACGAATTATTGAGATGAACGGTTCTTCGTTTTTCGTCAATTCACGACGAACGCGGTGGTTCGAGTTTGGTGGTTGATGTGGAAGGAAGTCCGAGTGATGTAGATCTCAAGAAAAATGATCGCTAATTTTATCATTCACCACAGTGGCGTATTGTTGCCGATGTAGGGTTTAGCAAGCAATTTTGATCTTTGTTAAAATGAAGGCAATTGCGACGATGTGGGTGGGTCGGAGGCGTCTAGACCAGGATGAATCGATGCGGCAGGTTGTGGCGCAGGTATGGATGGAACAGCTCGTGATCTGATGGTCGGAGGAGGCATGGCGAAGGGGTTTTAGGTGACTGTGTTAGTTCCAGATGGAGATCGAGAGTCTCGATTTAATTTCCAGGACGATTCGCTAACTTGGGTGGTCTGGAGGTTAGGGTAGTTCATCAACAACATGTGGATGGTCATAATGATGGTCGAAGAAGGTTGGATCGGAGGTGCTCGTGCACCTGTGCATGTTGTATCTGGTATTGTTTGAGTTCGAGAAGAAAAGTTGAGGCTCGAAGTTGATCTCGAGGCTTTGGTGTTGTGGCTCAAAGACGTGCTCAGGTCGAACGCGAGTGTGTAAGGTCTAAAAGAGTTAAACAAAAAAAAGTTTAAAAGAAAAAAGAGAGGAAGAAGAAGAGTTGAGCTCGGGGAAAATAGTGCTTGGCTCGGGTAAGTGGTCGGTTAGTCTCGGGTTTTTTTGAAAGGATGTTAAACTTTTAAAATTTGTAAAGCAAACAAGTTTATTTTGAACAACTATATTAACCAGATTCTATATTAGAAGTAAATTTGTGAACAGGTTTTTAAAATAAAGAATGATTAAATAAAAAAATTAATTACTTAATGAAACTGATTAAGGAGATTAACTTATGATTAAAGGTAAATTAGTCAAGTGATTTAAAGAATAATTATTTGATGGATAATTAATTAATTTAAAGGTTAATTAATTTATGGGATTAATTAATTAAGGTAATTAATTTTAGGATAATTAATTAATTTAAAAATTAATTAATTAATGAAAGTAATTAAGGGGATTAATGTATGATTAAAGTTTGATTAATCAAATGATTTAAATAATTATTAATTAATGTGATTAATTAATTAAAGTAATTAATTTGAGGATAATTAATTAATTAAAGGTTAATTAATTAATGAAATTGATTAGGGATAATCACTTATTGTAATTAATTAAAGATAATTATTATTTTTTGAGAAAATGTGTGATCTTCTATAGAATAGAGGAGAGCGCACATGCAAATATATATATATATATATATAACACAAAAGCGAGGTGCTGCCAACATGCCTGGCAGGTAACAAAACTAAAAACAAAGAAACGAGACAAAAAGAAAGAGAAAGATGCTCTAAACATCTCAATAGCTCCAAGCAACAAAAAGAGAAGAAAAACACTGTGCATCTAGACCGAAATGATGTTCCAAAAATCTCGGAAGCTCTAATCAACACATAAGGCCGAAAAACTCCATGCATCTGGATCAAAAGGAAATAAGAAGCCTCAACTCTGAAGTGAAAATAAACAAGATGCTGGATGGGATAGTCTGCACTGGAATCTCTGAACAAGGTAAGAAATGCCAAGCTGCAGCAAGGAACCTCTCTGAAAGTCTCTCAGCAAACCAAAACATGCGCTCAGAAGGTAAGGGGACCTGTAAGAAGAACCTGGAAACCTTTCACTCATATCTGCATTTGAGGGGAAACTAAGAAAAAAGTAAGAATTATGCATATATATGTATATTAATATAAATAATATACATATATGTGTATAAAAAAGAGAGAAGAAAAACAAAAAGGAGACAAAACTAGAAACAATAGGAATAAAATATTTCAAAACAATTACACCAAAAAAGATTAAAAAAACCAAAAAAAGGAAACTAAGAATCTGTAATCATAAGTAGGTTATGATTAACCGATAGATCATGGTATGAATTTGAAAAAATATTAGTATTAGTGCTGATGTCATTAAAAAGACAGTAGTTTTTAAAATAATTAATATTGTAGCTAACCATATTAAGGTAGCCTTTAAACGAATTATTCTTAGCTAATTTATATTTGGGATTAGAAATCCAATGAAAGCAGAAAGAAGAAATTGTATAAATCAATTTATTAATATGAGTATTATTATTATTAAAAATTCTTTGAAATCTTTCAAACCATATATACCAACTAATAATAGTGAATAATGTGTCAAGTAGAGATCTAATATTCTTTTTAAACCAAAATCTAAAATTATTCCAGTAAAATTCACAATCCGAAATTTTAGTTATGATATTAAAATTGAAAATTTTGAGAACATTATTAAGAATGGAATAAGAATCCATGCAATCATAGTATAAGTGCTTAATGTCTTCAAGATGCAGATTACAAAAATAACATTTATTATCATTATGAATGTTCTTTCTTTTTAAGTTTTCAATTGTATTAAGTTTACCATGCAATATTAACCACATGTGTATTTTAGATTTAGAAGGAGCATTTGAATTCCAAATAAATTTGAACGAATTGTTTGTAGTATCCGAAAAATTAATAAATCTATAAAACGAGTTAGAAGTATAATTCTTACTTCTATCCCATTCCCAACAAAGAATATCATTATCATTATCAATATCGTAAAGATTTAATCTAGCATAAAGCAAATGAAGAAGGCTAAGACTTGATCCCACTAAAATTCTGTTAAATCTGAAATTCCAAGGAGGATCATGATCAGGAGAAAAAACCTCACTAATTAGAGCAAACTTAAAATTACAGATATCGTAAATCTCTTTAAATTCCAGTTTAAGAGGTAAGATCGAAATCTAACGGTCATGCCAAAAGGAAGTACGGTTACCGGAATGAACAATAGTATTTATTCCTATGTTAAAAATCTAAAGACATTTTAAAATGTTTCTCCAAAAATTAGAAATGGCTGGGGAAACTATTTCATATAAATTACTATTTCCATTATAGTAAAATTTAGAAATAATTTCTTTCCAAATAGCATTATCTTTAATATCTTTAAACTTCCATAACCATTTAGCTAGCAACGATAAATTCATATTACGCAAGTTGATAACCCCTAAACCACCTTCCCTCTTGGCTTTACAGATGGTCTCCCAATTAACTAGACATTTTATATTATTATTAGAAGTTTCTCCGTTCCAAAGGAAGTCTCTTCTAATTTTGTCAATTTTATCGATAACCCAATCCGGAAATAAATGCATGGACATCCAATAAATCAGAAGGGCTAATAAAATCGAGTTAATTAAAACTAGCCTTCCTGCTCTGGATAGAAATCTTCCATTCCAGTTAGAAATCTTATTCTTAATTTTATCAATAATAATAAACCAGTCTTCATGCTTGAGTTTAGAGGGTCTAATCACAAAACCAAGATATTCAAACGGAAAGCTTATAGTTTTGCAATTTAGAGTAATAGCAACCGAGTTTTCAACATTTTCAAAATTGTTTGACTAACACTGAACTTTTGTCAAAATTTATTTTTAAACATGATAAAAGTTCAAAACTGTAAAGGATAAACCGAGTTATAATGTGCCTAGGCAGATGGGAAGAAAAAAGTAAGGTATCATCGGCAAATTGGAGAACCGATATACCATTACGCGAAATATCATTCCCAACACTACCTAGAGAACCATTAACCACTGCTCTTTTAATAATTTTAGCAAAAACAACTGCTGCTAAATTAAATAATAAAGGCGATAAGGATCTCCTTGCCTTAATCCTCTCCTGGATTGAATTTTATTACCTAAAATATTGTTAACCATAATACTAGAGATTAAAGATAATTAATTAAATGGTAATTAATTAAGGGCTAATTAATTAAGGATAATTAACTAAAGGATAATTAAATAATTAAAGGTTAATTATTTAATGATTAAAGATTAATTGATTTATTAATTAAGGTTGATTAATTAATAAGGTTTAATTAATTTATTAATTAAGGTTAATTAATAAATGATCAAAGGATAATTGATCAAATGATTTGTAATTAATTTTAATTAACCAGGATTGGCGATTAATCTGATTTACATCAATCAGATGATTTATTAATCTTACTTATGGATTTTTGAATTCTATTGAATGTTGAATTGTTTGACAACCCTAATGGGTGATTCTCTGTTTTGATTTGAGCTGTGATGAATGCAACTTATTTATTTGTGATGAATGTAATTTATTTATCTGTGATAAATTTATATTATTTATCTGCGAATCTGTGAATGAAGTTAAGCGTTATAAGATTATACCACTTATCAATATTGCTGTGCTTGAATCTATAAAGATTGATGATGTTGCACTATTGTGTAAAACCCCTGGACTGCACTATACACACACAAATATGGATTGCACGAGGAAATTTGTTAAGTCATAGATTTTTGAAATGGTTTTAAAGATTGAATTTTGAATCCAAAATAGTTTAGGAAATAGAATCAGGTTAAATATGAAAAGCTTTTGAAAAGGAGTTTTGAAGATAAAATTTATTTTAAATAACTTGATAAAGTTTTGAAATTTAAATAATTTGATTTGAAATTGAATTATATGTTTGGAAATTATGGTTTAAAAAGGTTATACAAGTTATAAATGTGTTTATATGGGTTTTGAACCATTTTAAAAGGTATTATTTCGGGAATGTAAATTTAACCCAAGTTTATACTTTAAAGATATAACTTGTGCATATTTGATTGGATTTTTTCGAAACGGAAACCCTTCGTTTTCAAATGATAATGACTTTCAAATAAAGAAAGGATTTCTGGTTTTTGTTGAAAGGGTTTCAAATTTGAAATGGAAATGGTTTTGAAAGCTATGAATTGAATCTTTTTTTTTAAAGATTGGATGAGTTAATCCAATTTGAAAGGGAATTTTTTTTGAAAAAGCTATGAATGAATCTTTATTAAAGATTGGTGAACTTTGTTTTTAAATTGAAAAGGGATCTTAAAAGTGTAATTTTTGTATAAAAAATTTGAATTGGAAAGATATTAATGAAACTTTGTGAAAGATTGGTGAACTTTGTGAAGTGAATCTTTTTGTGTAAAGATTTGAAAATGGTAATTTGTGTAAACCATTTGAGGAAAGGTTTTTGGGCTTTAAGTTGTGACTTAACTAAGATCTCATATATCCATATGTTTTTTAAAATGAAGCGCTTATTATTCGGTTTAGCCGGGAGAGTACCTTTGTGTCATAAAACCCATTCCAATTAATGATACGATGAAATGGATAGCATATGAAGACGGTGGTGAAGACCGTATATTTTCAAAAGCGAAAGGATAACTCATTGAATATCTCTGCTCTAGCTGATCCCCGGTATAGAGATTTATTTCATCCTTTGTGATGAGGAGTCCGGACATGATTAGGGATTATCCGGATTCGCAAGGGCTTCTTTGGAAGTGCCTTCGGTTCTGTTCGAACCCCGAACAGACTTGTATGGATGTGTGTCTGACATTACACTTTGAGATGTCAAGCTGGTTTCTATCGAATACATTTCTATTTGGCGGCGGAGAATTTATTCTCTTAGCTTAACACCCTTCTCCGAGACGTACAAGCTCAGAGGTTATGTAGTTAATGGTTACTAGTGATACATTCCCAATTTGGTAATGTGGCATACGAAGTGCTGCTAATCATTTGTTGATCGAAGCATGGCTTTTGTGAAAAGCGTAGCTTTGCGGATGAGACTTCATCGAGCCTCACAACCCAGAAATGGTCGAAACAAGACTGTTGCGGCAAGGTTTTTAGGGGTCAACCCCTAGGGTATGTCCATTTCCTTCTGGATAAAAGTAGTATCATGGAATGGAGCCCAGATATTTAACTATGTGGTTGTTGCTATTTGTTGGTGAATCCCTGCATAAATGTCGGTAACGACCTGGGATGGCTTACTTGTGGGTGTTACCTAGTCACAGAGGTAACTCGGCCTTGTGTTGGCAGAGATCCGGTTTGGTTCTTGGGGGCGTCCCTCCAGGGGCGTCCCATTTGTTAAGGAAATTCCTTAGCCTAACAATTTGTTGGAAATCCAAAGAAACAATAGGCGTCCTGTACGGTTTTAGTTGTATAACCTGCCATGGAATGTGGTGATAACCTGCTATTGAACATGGTAGCTATAGTAGGCATACAATAATGGTTGTGTGCTGGCTAAGATTAATATTATACTTTCGAAAGGTTTTCTGCACCGTGCACTAATAATAATATCAAAAGGTTTTTCGCATATCAAGCATGTTTGACTATCATAAGGAGAAATCTCCTCCAATTGTGCGCTTGCATCGTGTGTGTGGCGGGAGATCTTATGGTAGTTTCATTTTCCAAAGAGCATTGCGGGTTTCTTTTAAATTCTTTTTTCGCTTTTGTTAAAGATAAACTGTTTTTATTTGGTCACACCAGTCTCATGACTGACCTGGAGTTTATTGTTCCCTTTCTAAACTCTGGGTGCCCATAATTTTCCACATGGACAGTCTAGAGTTGGGTATTTTAGATAATCAAATAGTAGGTGTAGATTCGATAGCATTCAATCTCTGGATATTGGCAATTTCATTTGGATCGAGTTGCTTCACTTCAGCATTGATGGAGCTTTCGATTTGGAATTGGAGTCTTTCTAAGCTTTGGAGCTTTGGCAATGGCGATGCGGGATATCTTTCTCTCTATCTCTTTAAAACTCTATGTGGATATCGTTCTGCCGTTATATCTCTGATGTATATTGATATCATTTGTATCAATGTGTTGTATCAATGATATTATTTATTTTTCTTCCAATGTGTTGTTATACTTAATGTGTTATAAGCTCCGGTGAATCGGATTCGAACGTTTAAATTTGCTGCATTCGAATATAAGTGAAGTATGGATGTCGATTTTCGAAAGCGAAAATTCGGGTCGTCACATTAAATATTTCATTTCATATAATTATTAACTGTTACTGGATTATATAAGTGAAATACAGGTTATGGAAGCAATTGCTACTGCTTTCTGGTTTCATAATTTAAGCGCTGTTTGCCTGACAAATAGGCAGGTCTTGGATTACGGTTTTCTAGCGATACTATGTTGTTTTTCTCGTGTTGGGATATATTATTTTTGGAAAATATTTGACATATACGAATATTATTTATATTATAATTTTTCCCAAGCCTCTATATACAAAAGAGACTCTGCCGAAATTTTTCGTAAATTTTAGACTTAGAAATTTTTGAAAAATGCTATCCAAATTTTATTTGTTTGAGTATAAAAGGATTTAATGGTTATAAATTGGTATACTTTATTTAAATTATTTGATTTTGTAAATTTTTCTGTTTATAAATTTAATATTTTGAATAAAATATATGGATATCTTAATTCCTTCTTTCCCTTTTTTTCCTTTTCGGGGACGGAAAGTTTTGAGTGGGGGAGAGTGTAACGACTCGTTAATTTTCAATAATTAATTTTTTTAATGTAATAAGATTTTGGTAATTTAATATTGAAGGAAATAAAAATTAGTGAATTGTTAATGAAATTAATAACTAGAATTAATTGATACAGTATAAATGTAAGCTAATTATTAATAACTTGAATATAATTCCAATAAATGAAATAATGTAAACGTTATACTTGGTTATAAATTGAAATGTAAGAAAACAAATGTAAATATTTAATTAGCTAATGAAATAATAATATAGTTAAAGGTAATTGAACAAAATTAGTATTATATAAGAATTGTAACATTTATGTCTAAATAATGAATTTATAAGTGTGATTTAAAGTCAATAGTAACAATTAATATACATTACCTATTTAATTAGCCTATTATATTAAATTTGAAACTAATTGCAATAAATGTAATAAAGTATTACGTTAATGTAAATTTAGGTAATATTTGGTAATAATGTAAATTTTATTCATAGAGTAATAATGGATTTGATAAAAAGAATGAAATCAAGATGAATAAATAAATTGGGAGTATAAATTTTCATAAATATGTGCATTGATTTATAGCGGGATATAAAAGGTAATTAATAATTTAAAGGTTGATTTATTAATAAAATAATGTGAAATGGATGGAAATGGAATAAGTGTAGTGTAATGAGAGTTGTTGTGAAATTGTTTGTAAAGAATTAACTTATAAATGTTATAAAATGTATAATGGTGAAAATTGGTGTTGTTACCAATTTAGCTACCAATTTCAAATAAATGTAATTAAATGTTATATTAATGATAATTAATACAATAAAAGAAGTGCGAATGTAATAAAATAAATAGAAATGTAAATGTGTTCATAAGGTAATAATTGTGTTAATAGAAGAATGAAGCTGAAATAATTAATTGGGACTTTAAATTTTAATTAATGTGTGCATTTGACAAAGTTTCAATATAAGCGGAAATATAGTAGTTAATACAATTAAAGATGGAAATTGGAGCACACTAATGTACTGGAAGACGAACAACTATTAACTTGGTTAACTGAGTAATAATGGATTGAGTATAAAGGTTAAAAAATCAAATTAAAGAAATTAATTGAAATTTAATTTTAATAAATTGGATTTGATTACAGGGAAATGGAACACTATAATTAGTGTTACAACCAACATCTAATTGTCATATAAACTTGTATTAAGTCAGGGTAAAAGTTCAAGTGATTAAAAAGGATGAATTGGTTAGTTTATAAATATTGAATAAAAAGGTGATTAATTAATCTGATATTAATAAATTTAATTGATAGGAAATAATTGTTCTACTTTTCATTATATTCACTAGTCCATTTTGAAATTTAATCGACTGAAATTAATATAAATGAAAATTTTCAATTAATAGGAGAGAGAATACTAGTTATAATAGGTGCAATTAAAAGCAGCTTATGTTTTATGAAAATATAAGAAAAGTTTTGGTCCAATGAAAAGAATATTTACATAAAGTAAAATGAATGTTCCATTCGTGAATGTAGGTTTAATTTCATTAAAATAAAGATTAGAAAGATTGATTTTAAAGAAATTATATGTTTATTTGAACTGTGTTTAGCTTACAGACTGATTACAAGAATAGAAAAATAATCTATTTATTACTCTTGTGTATAAACAATAAATTTATAAACGTGTTTAAATAAACAAATATCCTATTTTTTCATCCATTTTAGTTGTCTGTTTTAAAATCTAACTTTATAAATAATTTCAATTAATGTAATTCAAATGTTTCAATTAAAAGAAAAGAAAACGTTGATTGCAATTAATAGATTTAATAAAGAAAATGCACGTTTTATGTTAAACAAAAAGGGTGTTTTAATGGAAATAGAAGATCATTTTGAGATAGCAAAATTGAACGATTTCATTTTTAAGGTAAGCATAAATATTTTATTAACCTAAATGCGTACAAATTTGAATATTATTTGAGTTAATGAAGTTAATTTGGTTACGTTTCAAAAAAATTGAATTTCAAAAGGCTGTGCACATACATGGTCCCTTCATTTCTTTTCTTGTTAATTGTTGCATGAACGTTTTAAAATAGTTACCTTATTATTAATACTTGATCCGTTTGTTTCTCCTTCTGTTTAATACCTGAGCCTAGACATTTAGGTTCTATTTAATTCTTGCCAACTCATTTTCATTACACAAAATTTTACTTTCGTTTGCAAACTTTTCCATTCCTATGCACATTTCCTTACGCATTATTAATGCCTGAAGCTTTAAAAACTTAACGTGATATTTATTTTTGTCCCTCCACCTTCATTTCCTAATTATAAATAACCTAAAGCTTATTTCTTCGTTTGCATTTTGTTTCTTCTGGTACCTCATATTCAAAAGCTCTTTTTCTTACAAATCCAAAAACATTCTTTTATAAAACATGATTTTTTTCATTTTTCATACACTTCTTGTCCTCATTTTAGTTGTTCTTCAATCTTTTCCTGAAGCCTCATCTTAAGAAAAACATAAGTATTAAAATTTGTTTATTTATATATACTTTTAACGCGTACTAATTTTTATTTTAATAATATTTATTATAACATGAATATCTTTTGCGTATAAACTTTGATTCACGTGCGATTTCTTCCGTTGGATTCATATTTAAATTTCGAACAACATGAAATTGATTTAGTTGAGTTTGGAGATTGTTGAGTTTTGCACTTCTGTTTGGATTTTTATGGGATAAAATCAAAGGTGAGTGTTTTAACCCAATCACAACTTCTAAAAAAATTATGTTTGTTAAATTAATTTATGATGTGATTAGGAAATTTATTTATGACTGTTTGATATATTTATATTGTCATCCCTGCTAATTTATATCCTTTCGGACTAAATTTTTATTTAATTTATTTTGAAATTAAATTGCTACTTGAATACCTGTTATTATGAATTAGTTAATTGCTGATATTTATTTGGTTGATTTGGATGATAATTATGATGGATGTCTATTGTTGATACTCGATGATTGGATGTTATGTTAATTTATATATATACATATATTGTTATCACTCTACAAGTTCCTTTAATTATTATTATTTGAAAATCGTTATGGGTTGAAATGATAGACTCGAGCGATTTTATGAATTTTTATTTTGATTTGAGATTGCGGTTTGAAATGAAATGTAATCGTAAAATTTTAAATTACGGATTGAAATGATAAATATCTGTATCACTTGACCCAAGGTTAGAGAATTATATACGGACACCGGATTGGTTAAATTAAATGATTATAAAATCCTTAATTTTTGAATGGAATTAAATGATACTTTGAAGTAAAATTTGATTTATATAAATTGAAGTATTTTTGGAGAATCAAGTTTATGTTGAAAAGGGAAATTTGGTTTGTTGATTGGGAAATTGAAATTGGTCTAAATGTGTTGAAATGAAATGAATAGTTTAATTGGATATAAATTCCAAACTTATATTTTAATATAAACTATTTTAAAAGAATATATTATTTTAAAATTTCTAATTATTCAGATTTTTCAAACTTATTAAACTATTTAACTAATATTAACTATATAAAATTATTTTGATCTGTTTTAAACCATTTTAATTTATTTAAATATGATTAATCTATTTTAAAGCTATTTAATATATTTTAATTATACTTAATCTAATTTAAATCCATTTAACTATCTTAAATTAGTTTAGAAGTATTTTAAACCTATAACTAAACTATTTATAACTATTTTAACTATTTATAATTATTTAAATTATTTCTAAGTTTCCAAACTAAGTAAAGTGGAAGTGTTCAAATTCAATGCTTGTTTTAAAAGAGAATAAATTGAAACGATGATTTTGAAGTAAGGTTTTATCCTCTTTTGGAAATATGACTATGGAAGAAATTATGACTTTTTGAAAGGAAATATAATTCCAAACTATGATTTCAAAGTGAATATGATTTCAAACTGAATATGATTTGAAAGTAAATACGATTTCGAAAGTATTATGGCTTTGAGAATATGATATTTTTGATATCAATTTTGAATTGACTTTTGAAATGTAATAGAACCATCCGGTGTGTAATAAACGATTGGTTGTTAAAGAGACCAGGATCGGATATTGTGATACTCTCTGCCAATTCCGAAAACCACTTTAACAACTGTGTACATGGTGGAGATTAAGTAGGATGGTACAGTGAACGATTTCTGTATAAGGTATGACATGACCCTGACTTCCTTGAGTCAGCTTAGATGTGACTAAAATTAGGAGCCGCACCGTGCCAAGTAAGGTCATTCCTCTATCGGACAAACTTCTTCGATATTATATTCTGATTTTTGTGATTGATTTGGTGGCCAACCTCTGATTTTTGATTTGGGAGTATGTTTTGAGGTGGACGGTAGTAGCTGCTATGCGTTACCACTAGTCTGGATCCGTAAATTGTATATCTACCCTGGAATTTTCTCGTGTGCCGTGTTCACATGCCCTAGCGTGCCTTCTACGAGTTTGTTTTGTGCCATACCTATGGAGTGCCCTCTGATTGCCCTTCAGCTTACCGGGGGAGTTACGGTACTTTATAGACTATGGGAATATATAAAAATGTGTTAAGAGGAATATGGGTAACGCCTTAACGCTATTTTAATACTTTTACTTTACTATAGACATATTATAATAGCGTATTGTACTACATAGTAGATAGTTTAACGGATCCTTTGGAGATGTGAATCCCGAACATCTCTTAAGTTACTGTAATCACATTAGATACTGGATAGGAGATGCCAAACCCCGTAAACATCTCCGATGCCATTTACACTCATATTTATTTACCTTTGATTTAACTTACATAAGATCTTTTAGTTCTGACTCGAGTGTTTTGTCTTTTCAATTCACTCGGGTCAGCCTGTACTTTTCAGGATTTGAAGACCTTATTTCTGGAGGATGAAGATGAAGACCGTATTACTATTATTTATTATATTTAATTACTGCATCATGGATTCCGTTGCGTTATTTATTATTCTCTTGTATCTGTAACTCTGATCTGTGTTGTATAAGTATAATCAAATGTTTTGTAAAACAGCTTCATGAACTGTCATTTGATTATTATATTTTGTCATTCTGCTGTGAGATTCTGTTTTGTTTTTTTCTCTTTCTCTGTTTTTCTTATTCACCCCAATAACAATCCGCCCTTCTGTATGGTTTGAGTCGGCACGTGTGCCTACTTAAATGTACAAACAGGCGGGATGTTACAAAATCGAGATATTCAGACATTTTAAGCTAGACATTTTCTAATTAATATATATATATATATATATATATATATATTCACCATACTTTGTCTATACCCTACCTATAGCTCCATTGTTCATGGCCATATCCAACTTATCCCTCTTTTTCCTTTTTAAATGCTCCTCCCTCCCTCATTCAAACTGCTTCAACTCAGAGGAAAAAAAATAATAAAACGGATTGAAAACTTATAAATTTAAATTTCCACAAATCCATCCCTCTAGAAATTATGATAATAAATATTTTTGGGATCCTATGACCTTTGCATTCAAGTTGATAGGCTAATGGGAGGGTGCAACATCGTCTAGTGACGATCGGCAGTGAGAGTTTGGTCAAGGAAAACTAGGATTTGCATAATTTAAGTCGATTAGGTGAAGGTTGTGGTATTGGAGGTTATACTTGGAATCGTGGGTGAGAATAGAACATTGACACAAAATTTAGAGGGGTCCGGCCATCAATGGTTGTGTGAATCACTACAGTGACGCGAAGGAGGGGTAAATGTTGCTTTTGATTAGTGAACGTATGTGAGTTATAGTGGGGGCCGCCTTGAAGCTCGTGGGACAAGGAGTTCAACGGTGCAATCAAAATTGGATTTCATCAAGTATGGGTTATGGGGCAACGTGCGTGCATGTTTAGTGATGAGTTATTGTGTAAAAGCTTTAGCTGAGGGAGAAGAAGATGGTATGGGTAAAGTTGTAATTAAAAATAAATGGTGTAATTAGTTTATTATATTTTAATTTAAAATATTGATAACTTAGAATCTAAATAACTCTCTCTGAGGTCCAATCGAGACATCGGTCTTTATGTTGCTCCTTCTGATGATGTAAGCTTCGTAGTCGAACTGGTCTGCATAAATTTGGAGACTGTTGAAATTTTGGCTAAAATCGGACGTCGTTCCATTTTAGTTCCAGACCAGAATGTCTTGGCAACCATAGAAATTCCAGTTAGTTAAAATCACCTTTTTGGTTAACCAAAAATATTATATAGTAGATAAGAATTATTGATTGGATGTTTGGGTAATTATCTGTTGATTATTTGGTTTTGATGAATTGTCGCTTTAAAAAGGAACTGATATAAGAAATCAATTGCGGGGGATAGATTGGAGGGATCCAGCAGGATTCTTCACCACTATTGATTTATACACACACACACACACACACACACATACATGAGCTGTGATGCAGGGGAACTACTTGGAGGGATCCAATGGGATTCCTTGCTGTTGTTGATTTATTTCTAATAAAAAATTTCTCGTATGATTTATTGGATATGAAACCTGACTTATGTACGCTATTGGTTATGACATTATTTATGTTCCAAACTGAAACCCCAATAGTAGAAAATCAATATCAATATTAGTGAAGCGTTTGGTAGCTATTGGCCTTAAATTAGTATTTTAAAAAGTAAATATTAGGCACGCATACCTAAAAGAAAACTTAATTTGTGACGCCCCACCTCAATACCCACGCTAGCCAAGAACACTAGGAGTAATGCTGTCAACTAGCGCGGAGAATAAGGCTGTTGAGGAGCGACCATCCATGAAACTTTTTTGTGCGAGCACCGATATGTCAGATAGTATAGCATGCATTTCACTTAAGGAGGAAGTCCGACATACCGATACAAACTCAAAGCAATCACACGGTGGCTATAAATAAATCTTCGGAAACAAATATAGAATCAGTCACAGACATCCATATCACAAAGGCGGAAAAAGATATGAATATATAATTAACACATGAAAGTGTACATCAGATTAGTGGTCATGAAAGGGCCACATACACAAAAGAATAGCAACACGTACTATACAAAAGAATACATCTATGAGTCTATATCTCAAGTGTAAACAACAAAAACTGCTAATCTAAATGGTCAGCCAAAAGTCAGAGTAGTAAATACCTGGGGGAGAAGTCAAGCAGAAGCACCTGTAACATCTCGGTCTGACCCGAGTATTATTTATAAGAAAATAATAAACGGATCAGTCTAGCTATAAATAACAGATAACATGATATAAAACAATAGATATGGCAAGAACATATAGTAACCATAAAGACATACTATGATAAGCATGTAAATGAAGATCATCAAGAGATCAAACAATATCAAAAGAATCTTCTACAAGATCCAAATTCACCTAAACATAAAAGCTGGAAAATCATAACAATGAAAGTCATGAAAATAGGTGAAGCACAAATTCCAGAAGACTACACAAGAAATCCAGAAATCACAATATAGGAGCATGAAAACTCACAAAATGGGAGCATGAAAACTCACCTACACGTGTAACACAAAGCGAGACGCTATCTCATGGTTGCAAGCCATTAATTTTGACACACGAATGGCCCGAAGACCGTGGGGGCGCTACCCCACATATGTGATGGAGAAACATCACACAAATGCGATGGCGAAACATCACAAGAGCGGGGTCTGGTCTCCCTCGCAGACAAAAAGACATCGCACGGTTGCTAGTCTAAAACACAAAAATGATCGTCATGATCATCAAGTAGTGTCAATCTCACCAAGCCAGTAAATATATGAGTTTAGCTTCATGTCCCATAACCACTTGCTTAACTTAAATATTTACGAACAAGCTGTAGATCTTCACTAGAAAATTGTCACAAAAGGTTTTAAGGAAAAGGTTTGTATATACTAGTAGATTGGAAAACGGTTTAAGGAAAGAGCTTTGTAGTAAATTAGAGTTAAAATCGTTTTGATGGAAGAGTTTTGATATTTACTACTAGTATTGAAACCTTCATATTTCTAAAGTTGTTATCCCGCCTTTTTAGCAAGGTCGTGATACCATAAAATCGACCGAGAAGCCCAAGATAGTTTGTCTCAAAGAATGGTCAACTCAGTATCACAACAAAGCAAGTTCTGTTGAATGTTTTTCAGATAAGATCCCCTATGGAGGGGGGTCCAGGGGGTGGCAACCCCCTAAGGTGGGGGTGCGGGGCAGCGCCCCGTCCAAAATGGTACGACTTAGTGAAGACCTAAGGGAGGATAGGATCAAGCGACCTAAGAAGCTCACGACCTATCATTAGCACGGTCGAGCGACCTAAATAGAACAGCCTAAGGTTGAAGGCCTAGCGACCTAATGTCCAGCGACCTACGACCTAATGGGTTCAAGCAAGGTCAAGGTGGAACGACCCAACGGCACGCGACCTAAGGGGTTTATCACTCGAGCGACCTAACGGTTTAACCCTTAAGCGACCTAACGGTATAAGGGTCTAACGACCTAAATGTATAAAGGCCATGCGACCTATCGGTTTAAGAGGCGAGCGACCTAAGTGTTTCAACCTAAGAGTCGAACGAATTAGCATGGAAGCGACCTAAAAGCCATAGGACCTAAAGACTTAAGGTCATACGACCTAGCGACCTAACCAGGTCGAGCGAGTTAAAGGGTTATACGACCCAATGGTGTAACGAGCTAACGAGTAGCGACTTAAGGAACGAAGACCGAGCGACCTAGCGACCTATGCACGCCAACGACCTTATGGTTCATGCGACCTAGGCAGCCAAGTGAATTAAGGCCTAGAACGACCTAAACGCGAGCGACCTAGGGTCCAATAACCTACGACCTAAAGCCCAACGACCTAATTCCGAGGCGAATGACCTACATGTATGAGAACGGGTTTAAGGCCAGAAACGAGCTATTCTCCGAGTGACTTTTCAACAGCGAACGACCTAACATGGGCAGAACGACCTAAGTGCAGAATTTCACCAAAAACACTAAAAATTAGAGTTTTTTGCCAATCCAATCCAAACCAAATGCAAATGCACATGCTAAAGTGATGGGAATTCATTCTCAATAGTCCAAGATAGTTATAGACAAGAATATGAGATAAAAATCTCACCTTTTCACAAATTCAATGAAGAATAAGCTTGAAGTCAATAGAGAAGCAACTACAAGCTTGAATCCAATGTCTTTACTTTGATTTTGGAGTTGGATGTTGAATTTGCTAATGAACTTGGGCTTGGAATTTTAATTTCCCTTTCCACTCACCATTAATGCTAAAACTAGAGTTAGGTGGGAATTTATGAAGAGATGAGGAGAAGGGGTTGGAACTTAGGTTTAATAGGCTAAACCAACCCAAAGTCCAAAGCGAGAAAAGTTAGTAAAATTCCACTAACCCCAAACATATCAAAGTTTATACTTAAAAAGATTGTAAACGGTATTTCGAACTCAATGGAAGTGGTCTCGAGTCCTAATTTGACCGTTTGCAAAAAGTAGCTTTTCGGACCAATATCCGATTAACGACAAAATATTTAAATAAATTATTAAAATATAAAATCGATAAATATGTGGGTTGTTAAATAATTCACTAAAACTCCTTCGGTAAGAAAACATAAGTTGCAGGTCCCTGTTTTTCATTTTGGCTGTTTTTTTCCTAAAATATCCCTCCGCTTCTTGCACGATTGATTTTAATAACGAGTTTATCTTTCTTGATTTCATCTTCTTCTTCATTGGCGATCTTATGTTTCTTGATGTCATCTTCTTCTTCAATGGCGAGCTCATCTTTCTCGGTCTCAATGGAAAACTGTAATTATAGACAATAGTTGTAGAAATGTCTGCAACTATATGCAATATTTGCAAATATTTCTACAAGTATATGCAATAGTTGCATTTCTACAGCTATATGCAATAGTTGCAAAAATGTCTGCAACTATATGCAATAGTTGCAGATATTTCTGCAACTATACCATATAGTTGTAGAAATTTCTACAACTATACGCAACAGTTGAAGACATTTCTACAACTATACCATATAGTTGCATTTTCGCAACTGTATGCAATAGTTGTAGAAATGTATGAAACTATATGCAATAGTTACATTTCTGCAACTATACCATATAGTTGCAGACATTTATGCAACTATGCATATAGCTGCAGAAATGCAACTATTGAATTTTCTGCAAATATATGAAATAATTGCACCTTTACTACAAATATGAATTTTGGTATCAACAATGGATCTCATTTTAAAGATCAGATAATTTGTGATTTTTTGGTGAAAATGGTATGTTGATTCAATTTTTCTACATAAAGTTATACGCGTTTGAAATGTTAAAAATATAAAGGGAATTTGGGTCTCTATGAGTGCGTGAATTTGAAAATAGGGACCGAAAATTTAAGTTTAGTTTGGGAAGGATGTTTTCTCTATTTGAAACTTATTTGGGATGTGAGCCAAACTTAAATACTATAAATTGCCATTTGAGTTAGAAATGGGTTTAAGACAGGAAATGAGTTTAAATCCGTATTGGCTTTTGTTTAAAGGATTTAATTTCTTTTTATTCCAACCTATTTATCTATTTGTTCTAAGTTATTCGTTAACATTTAACATTGTTTTAAAAATTATTTATTATACTTAACATTGTTTTAAAAAAATCATTTATTTGTATTTAATATTGTTTTCAAGTTATTTATTTATTTATAATCAATATTGTTTAAAGTTATTTGTTTATATGTAATTTTGAAGATATCCATCAATATTTTTCTATTTTGAAAAGTTAATTATTCAAATAGTTAATATGGTATGAAATTAATAATAATCATTATTAAAAATATTTTGGAAGTTTATTATTATTATTTATAGTAATAATAAAAATTAATTATAATCGTTTTATTAATAATGTTTTGAATTATTAATTATTATTTTTAAGGTAATTAAAAGTAAATAATTATTATTTATTTATAATATTTACTAGTAATTATTATTATTATAGTGTTTTAAAGCAAATGATTAGTATTTATTTACAAATTTTTTTGAGATTTGTCGAAAGAGTTGTATAAACAGATTTGGGCTTTATAAGAGGAATCTTATAATATAGTTTGAGAAACTCAAAAAAGATTAATTGAAGGGCAAATGAGTTTTATAAATGGTTTTAGATATTTATAAAGGAATTTAAGGAAGGTGTTTATGGATCTGTTAAGGAGTTTATAATTAGTTATATGGGATTATAAAGAGTTTATATAAAATTTGAGAAATAATTTAGAGATGTTATAAATGGTTTTTGAGAATTATAAATAGTTATAAATGGGTTTGGAAATTTATAAAAGAATTTATAAACGGTTTCAGAAATTGTGTAAAAGGAGAATCATCCTCCATTTTGTGAATATACCTGTACTATTAAGACATAAGTATATGGATATTTCTAAGTATTGAAAGTACAGGGATTTGTGAATGTATCTTCGTAAAATTATTTTGATACAAATATTACAAAGTGAATTTAATTAATAAAAAGATTAATTGAGAAAGCTGGTAGCTACTTATAGGCTTACCAATAGTATTTTTCCCTTCTGAAATAAAATCTCTGAATTGGACGTGTGTTTGGTGATAGTTAAATAACCGACAATCAAATATGGACCCAAAACGTAACTTTGGAAATGTCTAGGAGAAACATGTGAGTGGCACAGTCATCCCCAATGATGCTATATTGTGCATATAAATCTCATTCCGTTCTCTTAAGGCAAATGATAAGGAAATCCATCCACTAACGCTTAGAAGGTGATCTCCACTCTTATCTTTGACTGCTTATTTTCTAAAGAACCGAGGTTGAGTTTATCGAAAATTATTGAATGTTGTTTCGAAGAGACTGGGATCAGATATATTACCCGAAAACCACTTCGATCCAACTCAAGTGTTTCGAAGTGAATACATATTAAAGATGATGGAATTAAAGAGGAAGCTCTCAAGCATTTCGTTCAGTCCCAAAACGAACTTATAGGGATGAATACTGGCATTTTATTGTTGCATGGAGGGCAATGTTAGCATTTCAAGTGGGAAGTGCTTTATAAAAGGTAAAATATAACGTCAAGCCTCATCAACCAAGAATGACTAAAACATGGGAGATACGGTAGGGCTAAGTGGGTCGCTCTCAAGTAAGGTATGGTCATCCCAATATAGAGTCGATGTTACCTCTCATTTGTATGCTTCGGGACCCACTGATAGAGGAGTGATCATACTTGGTACTATACAGTAAAGGGTAGGCGGTTCTGTATTGGCAGGGGTCGATGGATTTGACTTTGGTGTTATTTTATCTAAAGATGCACCGTGACGGGCAGTACCTAAGTAGCCCAATCGTTGTATGGAATCCATTCTCCAATAAGCGCCGTACAGACTTAATTGTGCCCAATTATGCGGAAACATGAATGCAAGCATTTCAGCTATATTCATATTTTACTTTGACTCCTAGACATTATTGTAATATTAATGGATTTTCTATAGAAAATGTTTGGTTATCGTGTGGTAAAAATCCATCCGTGTTTATGTGCAGTGTGGTCTTATGAGATACTTTTGATTTCAAAGGTTTTTATAACTTTAAAATCCACTCGAGTGTATTTCCTAACGTTGATTTTCCAGACTGACTCGGGTTTCATTAATTTATAATACTCGAGTCAGACCGAGCATATTACAAATTTAATTTGGATGTATTGGAGCTTCAGGTGACGAGCTAGAGGCCCAGCCATGTATTCGCATATATGGTTATTTTTATGCCGCATTCATCGTTGTATTTGTCAACAATTGTGAATGAAGGTTGTTATAACTGTCCGGGCTAAAATATGTTAGTATACTCTGATTCATGTCTGTATATATATTACAGTTTATTTTTGTGTAAAGATTTGTTGTATATTATAGATTATTCATTCTGCTGTGAGATTCTATGTTGTTTAGTTTTCTTTTTACCTTATTTCTTCTTGTTTCCCTTAGCTATCCGCCTTTCCGTTCAATTTGAGTGGATCATATATGGTTTATTATCCACTTAAGTTATTCAAAAAAGTGGGTAATTACAAGAATTTAATCTATTTTTCGCTGCAAATGCTAAGGATAGGAGCGGCTAAAATATAGCAAAAGATTTTGAGATAGATGGTGGAGATCAGATGAGGAAGATCTCATCCTGATGGAACTAATACGTCGTCAAAAGGGATTCTGTGAATCGAACATATTCGGTGAAGAGCGGTTTCATTGATTTTTGAGGCTTAGGAATCAATAGGATTATCTAGAATAACAGCTCCGTCTATCACATCAGGAGCCGGGTCCAAAGTTGCCTCCAATGAGTTTGGGATATCCTGTGTAGGAGTTGTCGATGGATTTGAACTTCCCACTACTTCCTGCTGAGAACTCGGCTCAGGTTTATCTAAAACTATGGCGAAGCTCGACTTTCTAGACATCATCAACGAGCATCGAATTTGGGTAAACACCTGTTTGAACTATACTTGAAAGACAATCAATATTAGATATAATGACAGAAATATTGCCCCCATGTGGTGTGTACTAGTGCAATCATTCGAGCATAAGTGTGAAAGAGTTAAAGATTTAAAGGCTGATGAAGTGAGATTGAGCATTAAACTGTCATCTTAAAAGACCATCATCGCTGATCGTCTCCGAGAACTTGCCTTATGATAGTTTGGGTCTTGAACTCCAAAATTAGCACTATATATTGAAGGATATTATTTTCTTTTATCGAGTTGAACTCAGGTTTATAGTTGTTGGAACTGGGGAGTTATCAGTCCAAATCAGTTTGATATGCTTGTTTGACTAAGTTGTTCTCATTGTTTATTGTTCTGTGGGAAGTATGTAGTTTTGGTATGTGTTATGCTTAAGTGGAGATAGTCATAATTATTAACGTTGACCCTAGGGCTTGAAGTCGAACGACCCACTAGGCCAATACCATCTAATTACTCACTCTGCTCTTCTATACTCTCTCTTCACCGAACTGCCTACGGGGGGCTATACCGAGCCACACTTACTCGGTATACCGAACCTACCTCGTGGTCCCCAACCAGGCCGTAACACTACACTCAAGTGGTTAAACCACACTCTCTCCTTCACACCGAACGATACCAGGCCACTATCTCTGGCTCCAGAAACCATCCATACCAACCGACCCACATACTTTATATCTCTCTCTAACAACCAAACAGTCTCACTCGAACTATGACCGACCCACCTTCCTAATTCCCTACCGTCTCATGATCTTCCTCGACATCGAGTGACTCCCTTATTCCAAATAGCAAACCACTCCACAAAACCAACTTCCTCGAACACTACCGAGCCTCTATCCCTAATTACTGAACAACCTTCCTTGGACCTATACCAAACCCCGTTACAGTACTTCTCTCCTTTACCACTCTCATTCCAGTCCTTCTTCTCTCCCATGTCCCTGACTTCGAAGACAAAGCTATAGTCGTTCCTCCTAGTAACTTACCCTAACTCTACCTAGATCGAGCCAAATTCATAGTCTAAATACTACTTGGGAACCCGTAAAGCTCCACATTTAGGGAATAAATCATGTGAAAAGCTCATACCTATACGCGAATAATTAAAGCTTATGAAAGCTATTGGATTTGAGATGAGGTGTTGCTAGGTTCGTTTGCGAATGAAGTTTCAAAATAGATTTCCTACCTCGGAAAGGAAGAAAGGACAGATGATGGGTGTGGCTCAGAAGAATAACAGGTTAGGGGACTTGTAATAAAAAAGCAGAAGTATTAAAAAAAACTATAATGTGAGCTTTATATATGTGGAAAGAGAGGCGAATAGGGCTTAACCGATTGGTTCGGTCAAAGTGCCTCTGTAGTTTGTTGGATAAGCGTGCCGGGAGATAGTGAGTAGAATGATTGAGTGGTTCGGCACTCTTAAGTCGACTGAATCGTGATAAAATGGAATATAATAGAAAGTATAATAGTAATGAATAAGATAGTGAGTAAATGAAAATGATGTCAAGATAATGGTGCAACGAAAGGTTGAATTTCACTAGGTAAACGGGGAAGCATGGTTTTGAGAAAGCCAACGTGACTCGGCCTTTGAAAGGATATATATACATACAGCTTTAGGAAAGTTAAAAAAGGATTTAACAATACTAGTTGTTAATTTAAAGCACGTCAAGTTGATTCACACGATGTTCTTTGGGGGCAAATGTTGCCCAGTATTGTGGCCCGGCTACAAGACGACAATTGCAGAGCTAATGGTTAAATCTGGATGGGACTTAAACTAAGGACAGGTTGGAAATTTAAGAGACTAGTGTGATTTGGGTTTGTTTCATACTAGACAAGTTGGTTCGCCATGTCTGATGCTAATCAGCGTAGTTGTGAGGCACAACTATGCAAGTTGGATCGACATTGGAATGTTGATGTGGCAGGCCGATCGAGAGTGGTTCGGCAAGGGTAGTTCGGCCATGGCGTTTCGGTCACTCACCGATCGGCCTTGAAGGGAAGATAGACACTCGGTCTTGGAAAGGAAGTCATCGTTCGGCAACATCGTTCGACAACATCGTTCGGCAACATCGTTCGGCAATATCGTTCGACAACATCGTTCAACAAGCATCGCTTGGCAAAGCGTTGCTCGGCTAACTTCGTTCGACCCAAGTGCTCGATGTAGCTATTTTAGAACTACGCTGCTGTTGATTAATCATCGTCGTTATCTGGTGTTGGACTCGTGTCTGCTGCGTGCTTGGACAAGTCGGTAGCTTTTTCGAACCTTACTATTAATGTTCTGAGTAAGCTTCTTGTTGTAAATCCTCTCCTTGGCCTTAAGGCGATATGAACTCCTTGCTTACAGCTGCTCCTCGTCATGTGAATCTACTGCAAACAGATGGTATGAACTCTTTACATTCTATGCTAAAAGAATCCTTGACTGTTAGCTGCTAGAAAGAATCATAGGTTTGTAAAATTGTTCACTACAACCTGGTGCAAGATTATGCAGATAGAAATGAATTGGACTCCCCCTCTTTAAATGTTAAGTAGACGTTTCTGCTCCTAGTTTGAAAGAGGTGGGTTCTGTGGTTTCCACTGTTCCTGATTTGCAGCAAAATACTACTGATTAGTCCCCAGCTTCAAAAAGTGTCTCATAAGAGTATGAAATGGTCATCCCTATACTTGGCATCGCCAAGAAATGCAGGAATGTTTGTGCCCTAAAATTTTGATACGGTCGATATTGATGGGGTTATGATTCCTCCACCGGATGTTATTCAATCAGGTATTAATTACTGGTCAGAGTATCTTGTTGTTTTTTTCTAGATTCTAACTCATTATATTCATTGGTCAAAGATCATTGTCATAGGGCTTGGCGGCCTAAGGGTAGTCTTCTTGTCCACATGGACAATTCCATGTTTTTCTTCAAAATTTCTAGGCTTGAAGAGTGTCTTCGTATCCTTAGTATGGACCCCATCATTATCAGTAGCAAATCTAAATTAATTAATCATGTTAGAAGCTTTTGAAAAAAATTCATGATTTTTAGTTTATTTTTTTAATTCTAAAAACTAATTTAAAACTGACTGTATAACATTTAGTTAATGAAATATATTAAGAAATATTACTTTGATTCAGAAGAATATAGAATTTCTCTCGTAACCTCAAAAATATTACCTTGGACTTTTGAAAAATTTAAAATTTGACATTTTATTATATAACTGTTTTATTTATTTAGTAATGACACATAATTCAATTAACTTATAATATATATATATATATATATTATAATATTGAAATCATATTAATTTCAAAATTAATATATATATTCATATGTATATATGTATATATTAAACAGTTAATATGTATGTATTCATATATATAATAGTTATTATATAGAGGCATTTCACTAGAAGGAAAAACTTTGCAGTCCAATTAGTTTCTAGGACACACATCCACAGGAATTAATTTCAAGGCCAAAGTCAGCGGAATAATTACTTTTAAGGACAACGCCAGCAGTACAATTACTTTCAAGGACATAATTTCAAAGTTTTTTGGGCCTCCGAAATTAATTATTTTGAATTTTGTCCTTAAAAGTAATTACTTCAGTTGTGTGTCCTAGAAACTAATTGCATGTAACGACCCGCCGTTCTGACCGCCCCCAGTCGGTAATTAAACCAACTTGAGACGTTCAAAATGACGGATTGTTATTCAGCTTATAGAGTTTAAACAGAATCAGCCACAGAATCACAGAATAATCATAATATTTCACATAAATTAATTTTCTTACATATATCAGAGTTTGCACAATGCATTAAATTTTATAAAACGGAATATATCTTTTACACGTACAAAAAAAATTCTCGAAAAGCTAAAGTGAAGCAATTTCCCCAACTCTCTCTAACTTCGCGGCCTGAAAATCTTCAAGCTGTAAAATACTCGGTCTGACCCGAGTATTACATTCAAAAGAAAATAATACACAGGTCAGTCTAATTCAAACTCAGTTATTAGTGCATAGAGGCAGTAATAATCAATTGACAATTAGACGACAGTCAAATATGAATTCACCTATCTGATCCTTTAACAAGTAATCAGATAACGGTAAATATAACACTTAACAGTGTTAAACAATAACTCAGTAGATTCAAATTATCAATGAGGATAGATGAAGGAATTATTGATGAAGATAATTTAGAAACAATCAAAATTTGCCTAAACGGCAATTAACAACAAAATCATCAAAATCGATTCAAAATATATTGAATTGGCAACATGAATTTATTTTCATCAAAAAGAAAACATCAATTAAAACATTAGATTTGGTAGGGCTGCAGTACACACACGCGTATATGGCCTCGCCACATTTTTAAAACGTCAACTACATGTGGCTGCAGTTCACGTTTGCGTGCACTGCCTTGCCACTACCTTAATGATGTACTCAAAAGGTCAACGAACCAAAATCAATGAAGGTTCAAATATCGATTCAAAATGTCGATACTGCGTGGCTGCAGTGCACGCACGCGTGCGCTGCCTCGCCACAACAACATGTGAAATCATCTCAACATAGAATACTATCAGAAATCAAAGCTGTAGAGGTCAAGTCAGTGACTCAACACAGCTGCAATACCAAAACCCATGCAACTACGACCTTACAGGAACCATCACTAATTGGAGCCTCAATGCAAAAATGGGACTACAACAGCCGGAATGGCATTTTGTACGAACCCAACATGTATGCAACAGAGAATGCATAATGCTATCATGACCAGAATGCAACTGCACAGGCAGGTAGGCCAGGCAGTTCAAAATCAGAGAGTATATGCAGAAGGCAACAAAAATAAACAAGGATGAATGAAACTGGTCAAGCAAGTGCAACAGGTACAAAAGTCACTGCAGCATGAATACAAGTGCAGAACAACATAGTGAAACAGCGGTTTCATAAGTGGCAAAAGTCAACATCAATGCATATGAATCATTTATCTGACTCAGTGCAAACTTCAACAAATCGAAACAGCATTAAAGCACATGAGAATTGACTATGTGCGATACAAATAAAATTACAGCCACCACAAGTATGCAAGGGCAACTGCAAATATACAACTTCCATATTGGGTCAAGCAAGTGCAACATAGTGACAAGCTACCCAGGTTTCGAAATACAATCATGTACAACACGACTGCAAGATGTATGTAAATATAAGGCATGAAACCACAGTGCAACAGATCGAGAAAAGAAATGTCAGCTGCAAAACCAGATAAGTGAACACAGTGATCATACATAGGCAGTGCCTATATAAACATATGATACTATACATATATACGGCAGTTCGAATAAACAATGCGACTCCAATCAAAGTGTGTACGAGTGGCAACATGTTACAGTAAGGGACAATATGAAATAATGTTTGCATGCCCAAAAGGTCAGAGGCAATATAAATGCAAACTGCACATGAATGAAGACCCCACGAGCTCAATGCATCCCAAATGCTCAAATGTATCTGCATATAAAATATGCCAACCAAAGTTGTAGTGAAACAACTAAATGCTCAAGTGAACTACCAGTGTAAAGTGGAGACCAGACAACATGGTTCCTGTAGGACTGCAAATATGAACAGGTGCAACTACAAAGGACAACAAGTATGAAGTGCGCAACAGTATGCAAACACATTCATGTGAGAACCAAGTGAAAAATCACATATTTAAAGTAACCGAAGTAGCAAGTTATACCAAAGACCAACAAGTGATACAAGACCCTATATATGCAGGCACAAAATCATAAAAATATGGAACTACAAAAGTCAGAAGCAGTTTCACATATTAAAGTCAAAGCCGAGGTCAAACGTTAATGGCTACAAGTAAGTTAAGGTACAAGCCGAAGTCACAATAATTTCCAATGCAACAAATTCGAACTGTGGTAGCAATTAACAGAATACGAGGCGGTGTCAACATAAAATGAGGACCAGGCAGTGGGCCTAAATGCAACAAAATGTCAACTGACTCGAATAGCTCAAGTCAGAAATCAAGTTTACAATTCAAGAGGAATGCTCAAAATTCTATGACCGCAGTCAAATGGAGCCGAGGTGGCCTCGAAAACCAAGCAGTGACGAAACACCCAAGCAATTCAGTAGACATAAAGAACGAATTGAATCAATTACTGAAATCATAAATCATTTGTTTAAGATTATGAACAGGAGCAATTATCAGTTTTGAACCAAGATAATTTCAGTTCAAATTAAGGTATGCCGAAGTCACAATAGAAATCGTCAAAACAAAATAAAAGGAGGCCGAAGCCAACACAAGTTCAATTTCCAAAAATTCGAACGAATGAACCAAGGAAATCGTCATCACAGGAAACTAATTTTTACAAATCAAAAGGACCGAAGTCAACAAAAATTCAACAAATTTCAAAGCCGTGAAAATCACAAATCATATAAATATGAAGTTGAATTTAGATGTGAGAAATAAAATTTCTCACCTTTCACCGAAGCCAAGACGAAATTTGAAGCCGAAGCCCTAGCTCGAATCGAAGGACGAAGAAGAAACTCGTGCGAAAACCCTAACTTTTGAATGATGAAGAGGAGACGAGACCGCCCTTATTTCGTTTGATTTTTTTTCTGAAGTGAAGAGAAGAGGGTTTCGGGTATAAAAGAATAGGGGAGAGACGTGAATTTTGCGTGATTTAGGGCGTGATGGAAGGCACGAATTTGGCTGATAAGAGTAAGGCAGTATACTCTTTTTATTTTATGTTTATTTTTATATTTTTTTTTTCTTTTTCTTTTTTTTCTTTTCAATTTAAATTCAATTTGTTTTGCATAATTATTTTCTTTAATAAACATATAAACGTTTTGCAGTTCAATTATCAAACATAAATATATATTAACGTGTTTTACAATTAGATTTTATACTTGTATTTTGTATTGATAAAATTTATTCCATTTTATTTAAGTTAAAGAAAAATGTTATTAAAACTAACCATCCTTTATTAATTTAAATAAATAATAATTCTTGTATCCAAATTATTTTTCTAAGTCGTTAGTTCGAATTTAAAATACAAATTCAATATTTATTTCAAACTCCAAAGTCAAATTCAAATTCTATTCAACTTTAAATAAATTAAATTCTAAAATTTAATCGCCAATTCATAGTTATACTGGGAATTCAAACTAAACCATCATTCAAATATTTAAAATTAATTAAATATTTTCATTTTTAAATTGTTCAAAATTCAGGGTTGTTACAATCTTCCCTCCTTAAAAGAATTTCGTCCCGAAATTACAAATTAGGAAAAATGATTGTTAAAATCTCACCGATATTTATACCCTACACAATTTTACCAAGTTCCAAACTCATAAATAAATATAGGATTCATTCCATTTATTTTATTTCACTAGCTTTATTCATCGATTTCTACAATCAAGACGCAAAAGTCTTTTACCAAAATTTCGACTTACCAAACTCAGATTTTTAAACTTGAAATTCTTCATGCTAGAAATTTGCATATTACATCTTTTCCAAAGCTGTGTGCTTTCAAGATATTTTAAAAATCTTCTTCCTTAATTCATTAGGTTAGAATTATGTAATTCTAATTTCAGACTATTGATTTTCTATTCAAAGTTTTGAAAATACTTGCTAACTCGAAATTTAACAAGTCCATCGTCGTTCTCACAGACTTTAGGCATACGCTGGCCAGGCGCAGGTCTAAAAATCTCCAAGCACTAAATATACTTGCTTCAACTCCCAGTGAAAATACTTTTAAAAATTCTTTTAAACATGGATATGGAAAGCACGTTCCCCCATGGATCACAGTTTACCCGGCGGTTACGCTACTATCCCAGTAGAATCGCTTGTAACTGTAGATTTCACATCTCTCTTGAATTTCGCCATGATTGTTGCCATAGATCGCGGTTCACACGGCGGTTACGCTACTATCCCAGTAGAATCGCTCGTGACCGTAGGCATCTCGCCCCTCAAATTACGCTTCGGCCTCTAGATCGCAGTTTACGCGGCGATTGCGCCACTATCCCAGTGGAATCGCTTGTAACTATAGGCATCACGCCCCACGAATTACGCCAGCATCAATTCACATAATCCCAACACGATGATCCATCGTGGGGGATTCCAGTCCCAATGGACATTCCACTAATGGAAATTCTACGTAGCTACGATTTCCAATGGACACTCACACCGAGTTTCAATCACCTTCACAAATTATAAATGGAAGGTACATTTCCATATCCTCAGTTTTTAGAAAACATATGTCATATACATATAGTACTTCATTTCACATTTCGTACATATCATACCTTTGTAAACCTACACAGGATTTTCATAATAATGACTTTCCAAACTGATAGTTTTCGATTTATTATATTCACATACACAAGTTACGAAAACTCAATTCACATTCACAACAAATAGAGGATTGCAAAATTTTCCATTTCATTTAAAATTTTCCTCTAAATCGATTTGAAAATTTAAGGTTATCTCAAACCCAATTCACATTCATAATCCAATTCATTATCGACTTCACATTCGATTTGGATTTCACGTTACATCGTCAATTCTCAACATATAATTGATGTCTACCGATATATAACATCTAAGCTCATACGTCTCAGAGAAGGGTGTTAAGCTAAAAGAATAAATTCTCCGCCACCAACAGATATATATTTAATAGAGATCAATTTTTATGTCATCAATTCACCATGTTAGACATACAATCCAAATCGACTATCCAAATTCAAAGCTCAACTTATAATGTTTTTGATGTCGAAGTTAAACTCAATTTAACTCAAGATTCAATCTTTTTGGAAAATATTCAAGTTGAAATGATCGTTCAAATTTCCCAAAAATATCTTTACAAGATATATATAATTTTCCAGCTTAACCATTTGAAACAAATTTCAAATATTCATTTTTTCCAATTTATCTTTAAAAGATAAAATTTCAAACTTTCCATTTCATATTGAAAAACATTTCCATACTTATTTAATAAGTAATTCACAAGTTCATTTATTTTCAACATGGAAAATATTCAATATACTTGAATCAAAATTAAGTATATATTTCATTCTTTAAGGAAGGCGTTCTTTTAAACACATTTATTTGAGTCAAAACGAATGTTGCGTAAAACATCGTTACGACAACTCAAATTCACTAGTATAGGGATTCGAAATTTAAGATAAATATATAAATCCCAATACTATAAACAACATTTCCTTTTGGAAACCATTTACTATAACAACAGTGTTATAGTCCACCATTTCCTTATTTCTCGAAAATGCCTATTTCAACAATGAATGTTGAAATCTATGTATTCGATACTTAATGCATTTTAAAACATCTTTAAAACCATTAACTTTTTCAATTTCAAATTCAACTTAATTCATAGTTTGAATTCCTCATACTTTTCATAATATTAGTTTTAAACCAATTTCAAACTTTCCAATATTAAGTTTTTCACTTAATTTAATTTTCCGCACGCTTAAATTCAAATTCATCACTGAATTTATTAAACCTATAATGGATTTTCATATTAAGAAACATCAAATTTGAAATCTAAATTTCATTTGAACTTTGCATTTGCTTTCTATTTCAAAAATAATCAACTAGTTTTTTTTTTTTTTTTAAGCCATTCATCGACTTGGTTCCATTAGATTCATATATCCACATTAACTATTTTAGGCATTCGTCTAAACTTGAAATATAAGCTCAACATCAAAACTAGTTTGATTCATACAGTTAAGTCGACAAATAAATTTCCTATCAAAATTTGCAATCCTTATTAGCAAAGGTCGGATTATTCAATCATTTTCCCAAGACATATCCGTTTGATTTAATAATATATTCACTGTCCAAAATCACGAATATATCTCCATTAATAACTTCTATGTTTTATTTATCAAATTCAATTAGTTTTGAATTTATAAACAATCTTTATAAATTCCATTTCTATTTATAAAGCTTCGATTTATAAATCTCCTTTATTAATTCAATTCAATTTATATAACTCAGTTATATACCAAAAGTCCATATTATAAGTTAAATACTTATAATCCATTTATTTACTAAATCATTCTTCAAAACATTTGAAATCAATTTTCAAAACAATTCAGAATCAAATTCCCAAGTTATAGTTCAATGACCCGCTTGGTTATAACCAAATTAACATGTCATTTTATTTCCCAATTATTACTTTGGAGATATTCAAAATATTCGATTTAAACCAATTCATTAATTCACTTAACTTATACTTTATTATTTCATAAATCTCAACAATTCGATAATGGGTTTTCGAATGATCGGGACTCAAATCTAAGGAGACCTCACCGAAGAGAAACTATCGCAAACCTAAATTTAGAGAGCTACAAAAGAGAGGGGAGTTATCCGAAAAAGATTCTAACTTTCAAAATACCTTTTATTTTACAAAGAAAACAATTTTATACTTCTTTAGATTTGAAAAACATTTTTCTTTAAAGTGATCCTAGTAACTATTCATATTAAACATCATAAACTGAGCTTTGTATAAACCAAAGCTCTGATACCACTTTTGTAACAACCCGCCATTCTGACCGCCCCCAGTCGGTAATTGAACCAACTTGAGACGTTCAAAATGACGGATTGTTATTCAGTTTATAGAGTTTAAACAGAATCAGCCACAGAATCACAGAATAATCATAATATTTCACATAAATGAATTTTCTTACATATATCAGAGTTTGTACAATGCATTAAATTTTATACAGCAGAATACATCTTTTACACGTACAAAAAAAATTCTCGAAAAGCTAAAGTGAAGCAATTTCCCCAACTCTCTCTAACTTCGCGGCCTGAAAATCTTCAAGCTGTAAAATACTCGTCTGACCCGAGTATTACATTCAAAAGAAAATAATACACAGGTCAGTCTAATTCAAACTCAGTTATTAGTGCATAGAGGCAGTAATAATCAATTGACAATTAGAAGACAGTCAAATATGAATTCACCTATCCGATCCTTTAACAAGTAATCGGATAACGGTAAATATAACACTTAACAGTGTTAAACAATAACTCAGTAGATTCAAATTATCAATGAGGATAGATGAAGGGATTATTGATGAAGATAATTTAGAAACAATCAAAATTTGCCTAAACGGCAATTAACAACAAAATCATCAAAATCGATTCAAAATATATTGAATTGGCAACATAAATTTATTTTCATCAAAAATAAAACATCAATTAAAACATTAGATTTGGTAGGGCTGCAGTACACACACGCGTATATGGCCTTGCCACATTTTTAAAATGTCAACTTCGTGTGGCTGCAGTTCACGCTTGCGTGCACTGCCTTGCCACTACTGTAATGATGTACTCAAAAGGTAAACGAACCAAAATCAATGAAGGTTCAAATATCGATTCAAAATGTTGATACTGCGTGGCTGCAGTGCACGCACGCGTGCGCTGCCTCGCCACAACAACATGTGAAATCATCTCAACATAGAATACTATCAGAAATCAAAGCTGCAGAGGTCAAGTCAGTGACTCAACACAGCTTCAATACCAAAACCCATGCAACTACGACCTTACAGGAACCATCACTAATTGGAGCCTCAATGCAAAAATGGGACTACAACAGCCGGAATGGCATTTTGTACGAACCCAACACGTATGCAACAGAGAATGCATAATGCTATCATGACCAGAATGCAACTGCACAGGCAGGTAGGCCAGGCAGTTCAAAATCAGAGAGTATATGCAGAAGGCAACAAAAATAAACAAGAATGAATGAAACTGGTCAAGCAAGTGCAACAGGTACAAAAGTCACTGCAGCATGAATACAAGTGCAGAACAACATAGTGAAACAGCGGTTTCATAAGTGGAAAAAGTCAACATCAATGCATATGAATCATTTATCTGACTCAATGCAAACTTCAACAAATCGAAACAGCATTAAAGCACATGAGAATTGACCATGTGCGATACAAATAAAATTACAGCCACCACAAGTATGCAAGGGCAACTGCAAATATACAACTTCCATATTGGGTCAAGCAAGTGCAACATAGTGACAAGCTACCCAGGTTTCGAAATACAATCATGTACAACACGACTGCAAGATGTATGTAAATATAAGGCATGAAACCACAGTGCAACAGATCGAGAAAAGAAATGTCAGGTGCAAAACCAGATAAGTGAACACAGTGATCATACATAGGCAGTGCCTATATAAACATATGATACTATACATATATACGGCAGTTCGAATAAACAATGCGACTCCAATCAAAGTGTGTACGAGTGGCAACATGTTACAGTAAGGGACAATATGAAATAATGTTTGCATGCCCAAAAGGTCAGAGGCAATATAAATGCAAACTGCACATGAATGAAGACCCCACGAGCTCAATGCATCCCAAATGCTCAAATGTATCTACATATAAAATATGCCAACCAAAGTTGTAGTGAAACAACTAAATGCTCAAGTGAACTACCAGTGTAAAGTGGAGACCAGACAACATGGTTCCTGTAGGACTGCAAATATAAACAGGTGCAACTACAAAGGACAACAAGTATGAAGTGCGCAACAGTATGCAAACACATTCATGTCGGAACCAAGTGAAAAATCACCTATTTAAAGTAACCGAAGTAGCAAGTTATACCAAAGACCAACAAGTGATACAAGACCCTATATATGCAGGCACAAAATCATAAAAATATGGAACTACAAAAGTCAGAAGCAGTTTCAAATATTAAAGTCAAAGCCGAGGTCAAACGTTAATGGCTACAAGTAAGTTAAGGTACAAGCCGAAGTCACAATAATTTCCAATGCAACAAATTCGAACTGTGGTAGCAATTAACAGAATACGAGGCGGTGTCAACATAAAATGAGGACCAGGCAGTGGGCCTAAATGCAACAAAATGTCAACTGACTCGAATAGCTCAAGTCAGAAATCAAGTTTACAATTCAAGAGGAATGCTCAAAATTCTATGACCGCAGTCAAATGGAGCCGAGGTGGCCTCGAAAACCAAGCAGTGACGAAACACCCAAGCAATTCAGTAGACATAAAGAACGAATTGAATCAATCACTGAAATCATAAATCATTTGTTTAAGATTATGAACAGGAGCAATTATCAGTTTTGAACCAAGATAATTTCAGTTCAAATTAAGGTATGCCGAAGTCACAATAGAAATCGTCAAAACAAAATCAAAAGGAGGCCGAAGCCAACACAAGTTCAATTTCCAGAAATTCGAACGAATGAACCAAGGAAATCGTCATCACAACAAACTAATTTTTACAAATCAAAAGGACCGAAGTCAACAAATTTCAAAGCCGTGAAAATCACAAATCGTATAAATATGAAGTTGAATTTAGATGTGAGAAATAAAATTTCTCACCTTTCACCGAAGCCAAGACGAAATTTGAAGCAGAAGCCCTAGCTCGAATCGAAGGACGAAGAAGAAACTCGTGCGAAAACCCTAACTTTTGAATGATGAAGAGGAGACGAGACCTCCATTATTTTGTTTGATTTATTTATTTATTTTTTCTGAAGTGAAGAGAAGAGGGTTTCGGGTATAAAAGAATAAGGGAGAGACGTGAATTTTGCGTGATTTAGGGCGTGATGGAAGGCATGAATTTGGCTGATAAGAGTAAGGCAGTTTACTCTTTTTATTTTATGTTTATTTTTATATATTTTTTTTTCTTTTTCTTTTTTTTCTTTTCAATTTAAATTCAATTTGTTTTGCATAATTATTTTCTTTAATAAACATATAAACGTTTTGCAGTTCAACTATCAAACATAAATTTATATTAACGTGTTTTACAGTTAGATTTTATACTTGTATTTTGTATTGATAAAATTTATTCCATTTTATTTAAGTTAAAGAAAAATGTTATTAAAACTAACCATCCTTTATTAATTTAAATAAATAATAATTCTTGTATCCAAATTATTTTTCTAAGTCATTAGTTCGAATTTAAAATACAAATTCAATATTCATTTCAAACTCCAAAGTCAAATTCAAACTCTATTCAACTTTAAATAAATTAAATTCTAAAATTTAATCGCCAATTCATAGTTATACTGGGAATTCAAACTAAACCATCATTCAAATATTTAAAATTAATTAAATATTTTCATTTTTAAATTGTTCAAAATTCAAGGTTGTTACATTGCACTTGCTAAAGAGGCCCTTGTGGCTAATTTCCACTATTATATAATTATTATATTTACTATATATATGCATAATTAAATAATTAGTTCATTTTATTTCATAATATATATATTATCAACTTTCATAAATTTCTTATTCTATATATATATATATATATATATATATATATATATTTTAATTGCTACTTATACTATATATATTTTTGTAATAATTTTATATAATAGAACATATTTATATACACATATATGTATATATAATCAACTGAATATATATAGTTATATATACATGCACATATTTAGACAAACATACAATACATAAAGAATGAGCTAGTATAGCCGTTACAATGTAAGTCCAGCATCAATATACGGGCATGTTATACCCTGCATGGATTATCTTGTTACACATGCACACATATTTAAATATGAATATGATACATGTGTATACTTACTTGTTAAGTAAAATTAAACCAAATTAATTTCATATTACAATTTATAAACTAAATAAAATGTATGATTTTGTTTAAACTAAATTTAGAAATGTTCTAGACTTTATAGACCCAATAATGATCCAAAAGGGTAATATATTTTTTAAATTCACTCATATCTTCCGCTTAGGGCTTGCTCAGTTCCAACAATGGCATCGAAGCCTGATAGCTTATGCGGTCTAAATTAGTCATACTAGAATTAACTATTAAGCTAAAGGCCCAATAGGTTAACACTAATAGTAAAGTCCCAATTTGAATTAGGCCTTAGCCTAATTTCAAAATTGTTTTGAAATTAAAAACAAAAGGATTTAAATAAATTAAATTCAAAATAAGAAAATATTATAAAGGCTATAATATAAATTTTCAAATTATTTTGAATGTTGAAAATATAAGATTTTTAAAATTTAAAGTTAAATTTAAATTATAATATATACATATTATAAATGTTATAATATAATGAAAGTTTTCAAAATGTTTGAAAATTAATATGAATTAATTTCTAAATTTATAAAATTTATTAATAAGATTAATTAAATAAATTAAATAAGTTAATATATAAATATATATACATGTACTTTATATTATGATATTTTAAAATGTTTAAAATAACATAAATATACATGAATGTATGTAAATTGAGTTTTGAAATTAATACAATTAAATTAAATTTATTTATTTAAATTAATTAATTAATTAAAGTTTAATTTATTAAATAAATTAATTAAAGGTTAATTAACTAAAAGAATATACACATATATAAGATATATGTGTAATACTATAAAGGTTATAGTATGTAATAAATAAATAATATAAATGTTATACTAAATTAATATAAAATTAATTAAAATGTTAATTAAATTAAAAAACAAATTATATAATATTTAATTAATATAATATATACATAAGTAATATAAAATGTAAAAGTATATAGTAATTAACTTATATAATATGAATGTATAGACTAAATGTGGAACATTGAAGAAACCTTAAACAGACTTAAGGGATAAATACATATGTATTGTACGTATATCGTAATTTCAAATGTATCTAACACTAGTGTCACAAGGGCATTTCATAAGAAATACATTATTCCATAGGTCAATATCACTTGATAAAATATATTGAAGATTATGAATCTTTAGTATAATGTCGTCCTCTATTATTTATATGTCAATAGATTACTTGCATACTCTTTAGTTATTGAGCTTTTCTCAAGTTAGGGATGTTATGGGTAGTACTATTAATATATTGAATATATGAGGTAAGATAACTACACATATTTACTGAGCTTTTCTCAAGATTTGAGCATTATACTTAGGCCATCGCAAAATAATAGGTCCGAGTGAATAGTCCCACTTATTAAACTTTCCTCTATGTAAAGCTGCAATTAAGACAAGGAACCACGGGTTAGGAGTTGTCTATGATACAACTGATAAGGAGTTATCCATCATATGTGGGGCTATGATTTGTTGAGCTTTCCTCAAAGTCGGAATCTCAAGGCATACGAGTTCTAACACCTACTAGTGAAGTTGAAAGACTTTTATGTTTCGCTTAAGGTTTAGTGAAACATAAATGACCAATGGGAGCCTTATTTAAAAAATGAAATGATAATATTTAACATTTCTAATATTGTAAGAACATATGCTATATAATGTTACAATAATCAACATATAAATTTATTTATTTAATAAGATTGATAAAATGTTTATCAATTAAAATATGCAAATTAATTGAAGACTGACAATTAGAAATGTAAGACATAATTACCAATAAAATAATATTGCATGTTAAATAGAAATATAAGATATAATTACCAATAAAAGAATATTGCATGTTAACATTTCAACACCCATGCAAGTGCCTGACTTTACAGCTACTAAATTCATTTGTAATTTGGTCACTTACGCATTTATTTAGTCGAGACTATGTATTGCGTTCTATGAGTTTCAAACTCTAAAAGCAATATAAGACTATGGAAATTGATCCATATACAATCGCATATAAATGTTATATGGTGAACGGTCAAAGTTTGTAATGTAAAATATTTCGATGAAATTAGTTCATCCGAAAACCAAATAAAGCTTAGTGCAAGATTGAGTATTTAATTTGATAGATTACAAAAGGATCGTATCATGTTAAATGTAACACTAGACCAAAACTACAATATAAGTCTAAGAACTCAATCACTGAAATGTTAGTTTGATCAAATAATGCAAAGGGTAACATATCTGATGTCCCTAAAATTTAAGGATGATTGAATGCGATTTTGTAAAAAGTTTATTATGATATTGTAGTAAGGGTTTTGTTTTGAATGGTATAACGAATGTACAAGAGTAGATGTGATCTAAGGTATAGGTAGGATGAATAGAGTACATATTCACTTCTGGTTCATAAAGAAACAACAGAAACAAGAATTGTAATAATGGTGACTGATAATTAAGATTGGACTAAGAAATATTATTTCTATTCCAAAATATATTTTCATATAGAAAACTGTTTCTATGAGATTTGTTTCTTTGAGTTCAAGATGTTTATCAAAGAACTCTCTAGTTTACCTCCACGGTAAACTAGTTGTAGTATATGAAATAAATAAATCTACATTAAGTGAATGATGGACCTTTCAATTTAGTACGCTATTATAGTAATGGTGGGAATAGCGGAAGCATGCCATATAGCACTTATTAATTGCATAAAATTTCAAAAATTGTTTTCGTAAACATACCAGACATTATTTATGAAATAATGACTATTTTTCAGTATCGATGGAAAGCAAAAATAATTATATTTCAATGTGAAAATTATGAATATTCGTTATGAAATAAACTTTAGGTGGTGTTCGTTTTCATAATGAAAGTGATGCGCTAGAAAATACAGAAGTATCTACAATTATTTGGAATTGTAGAATAAGCCGTAGTTTTGAGAAATAAATTTATTATGTAATTATGAATCATATGATATTGGGCAATTATATTTCAAACAATTAAGAATTATGCACCCATGAAGTGGGAGCATCATAAGAGTTAATGAACTCTTCGGATTGATACATATAGAGATATATATATATATATATATATATATATATATATAACCATAAGTCTATTAATTCTAAAGCGGTTCTACATGCTTCGTCATATTCACCAATGAGTTATCATCGACATGGAGATGCGTATTTGATATATATGTAGTATATCTAAGATATATTCACAGAGTATAAAATGAAAGAAAATAATATAACATGCAATAGAAATGATTCGATCTGATTGAGCAAGTGAGTGTACTATAAAGAGTTCTGAATGCACCTAAAAATGAATAAAGATTTAATCTCAAAAGTCACCCCTCCTTGTGATACGTAATGATGTACCAGTAAAGAGTAATCGAACTTTGTTGGGTGAAATACGATTAATTGTTAGTGAAGTTTATTTAATTTCTATCTATAGAATATACTAGTGCATGATTTTTGTTTGATGGTAATAAAGATATATACATATATATTCGCTTAAATGTATTTGTTATTGTACTATTTTACTTTTCCACATAATTAAATAAATATTTGTTGAAAAAAATAAATAACTCGGAATTCTTAATTAAAAAAATATTTTATTCAAACAAATATTTTATTACAAATTCATATAGTACAAATTTAAGCTCTCACTGTATTCACACAATTCCAAATACAAGTTTCAATTACAACACAATTTTCACTATACAATTTTACATACATATTTCACCTCACTACATATTCACTCTTCACTCATATTTGATCTTCAACTTTGCTCCAGCCTATATCTAGCATCTGATCTATCTGCAAAATAAAGATTGACGTGGTAAAATTGAAAAAGAAATATTTTGCAGTGCAAAATGAAGTGTGTGTTTGAAAATATTGTTTGCCTCAGTTATTTTGGTTATTTGTCGTCATTTTTTATTCCAACTAGAATAAAAAATATGTAAACAACATGTGATGTGCACAGTGTATCACTATACATGCCACAAGGTCGTGCACCGATATACACTTTCTTGTTAAAATTGCAAGGACAAGTGAGCACAAGATCAAACCCAAGCCAAGACTGGATTCAACTCAGATGCAATGCAAAAACAAACAAGTAAGAGCATGAAAATATACATTCAGGCATGTACGCGCATTCAGGCATGTACATACATTCAGGCTTGAACACAACAATGATCAGTATACAGATAGGTGCAATGGTCAAAGATAACCAGAGTTGATTGTTAGTATACAGACAGGTGCGATGCAAAAACAAACAACACAGCAAATGGTCAGTACAAAGAAATCAAGAAAGAGCATTAAGCTAGTAAGGCACTGTAACGACCCGATATTTTCAACCATTCGCATCCATTATAAGTGTATAGGTAGACACTCATGCCAGAATTGAATTGCTCAAAATACTGCGTTGTTAATAAAATTTTGGCAAATCTCAGAATATGCAGTAAATAAAAATCACAGATCACAGACACAGAGTAATAATAATGCAGCGGAAGTAAAAGAGATAGTAGTTCATGAAGCTACTAAAAAAATATAAGATACATCAGAGTTAAATGAGATACAATAGAAGAGTAACAAGATACATCACTGAAACACTGGATACTGAAAAAAAATAGATGGCTGGATCTTCAAGGAAAGCTCCAACTCCGAAGGTGAATCTTGAATGCTAACTCAATCAATCTGACCCGAGCGTAAAGCAAAACACAAAACCCTCGAGTCAGGACATAAATACTTATAAACTGTAAATCAACTCAAGTGAACAGTAACAAAATGCATCAGTAACTTAAAGGATGCTTGGGACCGCCCATCCTCTAAGGATCCGTTAAACTGTTTACTATATAGTAACATACGCTATATACGGTAGTGTCTAATCAGTAAAGTATAATCATATAGAAAATAGCGTTAAGGGGATGGTGAACCTTAACGCGGTCGGATCTTTAAAACCAAAATCGTAGTGGGCTCGATATAAGGATATGACAAGGCACGCGAGGCAATGCCAGGGTGGATACACCGTTTGCACTCCCGGACCGGTGGTGATGGCAAGCCAGCAGCTTCCGCCCACCTCGAACAATGCCCCCGAATCAAAGTGGCGCCACCGAATCGAATCACAACAGTAATAGAATAGTTTCCGATGGAGCATGCTCGATGAAAGGGTGCGACCCTTTGTGTAGCCCGGTATAGCTCCTGTTTTAGTCATATATGCCAACTCACGGGAGTTGGGTCCACGTAACATACCTCGAGAACGTCGCCACCATCCTACTTCATTCTGGAATCTCCACCGCGTACACAGTTGTTAAAGTTGTTTTCGGTATTGTCCGGCTATAAAACAATATCCGATCCCGGTCTCTTTAACAACCAATCGTTATTATAACCCATGGATATTTATTTCAAATAATTTATACTTTCAAGACCAAAATATCATATTCATTTCAAAACAATATCACAATTGTATCATTTCCATTTCAAAAATAATTCAATATTATATCATTCAAATAAAACCCAAATTTTCAAATCATTGAATATTTCTTTAAATTTATTAAACTTGAAATATTCCTTTAAATTATCATAGCATTTTGGAACCTTAAGGAATCATAGCATTTTTGGAATGTACTACTTTCCACTTTACATTGTATATAATTCAAAGTATTGATAAGCTTAAAATTTTAACATGTCAATTTATCATAGCCTTATAGTTAAATAAACTTTCTTACTGTAATATACAATTTAAACCGAAATTCTTATGTTAAGTTAAAAGCACTTTATTAACTTACATTATTATTACAATAAGTAACATTTATCATTTTAATCAATTTAAAATACACCATTACATTGATTAAAATCTACGTGTCAAATGTATGTTTTAAATTTTATATTCCTATTACAATAATGAACATTTATCAATTAAATCAATACCACACTACTTAAAACTTTACATGTTTCTTTCTTAATTAAAACTTTACATGTTCTTGCATTAATTAAAACTTTCATGTTCTCTCATTAATTAGGACTTTACACGTTTCTTTCATTAATTAAAACTTATACGTTTCTTTCATTAATTAAAACTTATACCTTTCTTTCATTAATTAGGAATTTACATGTTCCTATCATAAATTAGAACACCATACGTTCTTTCACTAATTAAAACCTATACGTTTCTTTCATAAATTAAAACCTATACGTTTCTTTCATAAATTAAAACCTATATGTTTCTTTCATAAATTAAAACCTATACATTTCTTTCATAAATTAAAACCTATACGTTTCTTTCATTAATTAAAACTTAACATTTCAGATTTATATTACCATTTCACAAATTTAACTAAACTTCCAGTTTATTTAATTAATTTAACATCTTTAGTTAAACTCAAATTTCACATTTTCAAGTCAAGTTATGTTTTAAAATTTCATTTTCAACAGTCATTTATTCAACCACTTAAATTTATAGAAAATCAATAATTCTTTAATAAATCACTTAAATTCAAATATAAATCAATTTATCATATTTACCATTTTCCAAATAAAATTAAAGTCCATTTTATTCATGTAACTTAAATATCATTTTTAGTCAAAATTCCAAATTTCAAACATAAGTTATATTTCAAAATCCAGTTAATCCATTCATAAATTACATTTTTAACACATAGAAAAATCATAATTTATTTATTTTAAAACCTTTCAAAATCTATTTAAATCAAATTTCAAAATTTTATATTTTAAAATACTTAAAATATTCAAAGCACTTTATAGAATAACCACGGGTCTGTATATAGTTTTCTAACTTAGGTCAAGTGATACGGATATGTATCATTTCAATCCGCAGTTTAAAAGGTAAAGATCCGGGTTCTATCATTTCAAACCCGCAATCCCAAGTTTAAATAAATAAATAAAATAACTCAGGCCTATCATTTCAGCCCATAACATTTTTATCCTAACAGGGAACTTGCAGTGTGATCATATACAGAAATAATATAAACAATGTCAATATCACAATATACAGTCATGTATCAGATGTCAGGTGAAAATTAACAGTTTTAACATGGTAATAACATGGTAATAACACGGCATAGCATATCATATGATCATCATTAACTTGCATAAACATTTTACATTACTAAACACTTGTCATCAATCCACTTTTCATAAGTATATATGTCAGAGTGAGAAAGACTCACCTTTTCAAAGCTAGAGACCAAAACAACAAACACAAGAGCGATTCCAAAAGCACGACAAACACGATTTGAATTGAATGAATGGAAAGCCTTGATAATGATCTTGTATACAACAAATAAACGAGAACATATAAACATATGCATACAATATAAAGATTTGTTGAACAATAGAAAAGTAGAAGCAACAAATGACATTACCAAGCTTTTCAACCACTTTTGCTTGACCACAACTCCATGTATGCTCGGCCATACATGCTTAGGGGTAGGCCACACATGTTTTCAGGTGGAAAAGGATCTGGTTTGGCATCACAAAGGCACGGCAAGCACAAAAATGTGAAGTGGTAGGAGATGATATGAGGAGGTGTTAGGGTTAATTGGTGAAAGGTTAGGTTAAAAGTAAAAGGGTGGACTATAAAGGCCCATAGAAAGATAGAAAGTTTAAGGCCTTTCAAATTTCCTTTTCTATTTAATTTTATAAAAACAAAATAAACTATGACTTCAAAAATACAAGACCACTTTTAAAATAGACTATAACTTCAAAAAAAAGGTGACAAAACAAATTTTGTTCATTTCTTTTTTTTTCAAACAAAAGGGCAGAGGGAATATAGACTAGAATGCCAAATTACAGAGGTGACAAAACATTTTTTTTCGTTTTTCTCGTTTCTTTTTTTCCAGAACAAGGGCCAGTGGAAAAATAGATTATAACTTCAAAAATACAAAGTGACAAAAGCAACTTTTTTTTTCATTCATTTCCCCTTTTTTTTCAAAACAAGGCTCGGTGGCAATATTACTTCAAAAACAAAATACAAAGGTGACAAAAATGGAATTTTTTTCATTCCTTTTTTTCTCAAACAAGGCTCAGTGGTCTGGCATGGGTAGGGTCGGAAAAATATGGTGAATGGCCAAGCACGGAGGCAGGCAATAGGATAAAGCAAAACAATGAAAGGAGTACAAATGAAATAAAACAAGAGTGAAAAGAAGAAAGAAAGAAAAAAAAGAGAAAAAAAATGAAAGGAAAAGCATGCACTGGTTCATACCTTCAGGAGATGCTCACGCAAATTTTGATGGAAGCAAAATGAATAATTTGTGGTATGGAACTTTTGAACGTGAAATATATATTAACATTTGCTCACTAATTTATGTAGAGGGCAGGCAAGAGTAAAATGCTTGAACGGTAGAGGCAATTTAATTCTATCCAATAGGTGGAAACGTATGGGAGGCAAGAGGGAAAGAAATAATTCACACACAAAAATGATTTAAGGCAAGATTTGAGCAAGATTTTGGATTCTCAAAAGAGAATATACGGCTGAAAACTTTGCATTGTTAACGCAAGAAAAAATCAAATAGATAACGAAAAGGCAAGAGCAACAATTAAATATATGCCTAAAGTAACGTATAAATTATTTTGTTTCTCTTATTAAATAACGTACAAATTATTTTGTTTCTCTTATTAAATAACGTACAAATTATTTTGTTTCTCTTATTAAATAACGTACAAATTATTTTGTTTCTCTTATTAAATAAATTTAAAATACTAACGTTTCTATTAGGAAATTAAACCATCACTTTAAACCAAAATTTAATAGCTATTACACCATAATTAATAACATTTGATTTAGCTTCATCCAATTGATTGTTAAATATAAAGTTAAGAAACAGATGTAAACATATGTAAAAGAAATGTAAAGTTTATTTCCCGTTTCACACTAATTATTACTAACCTTTTTTTTTTTAAAAAAAAGTATACAACAAATCTGACCAAAACAAAAGTGAAACAAATGTTACACAATTGTATACAGTTCAAGATGAAAATTTTGCCTTTAGAATTATAAAATTTAGAATTTCTATTAAAGTTACACTTTTTATCCAAATCAAATTTTCAGACATTGTTTATTTTTATTTGGACAAATGATCAGAAATCATTTCAAGAAAATTTCCAAAATTAGATATTTAAGAAAACAAAAGCCAAAGTCTTTAAATAAATGAAAAAAATTAAATTTTTAAACTTTTAAAATTTTAAGTTGAAAGTCACAGTTTGACTATTTTGACCAAAATCAGCATTTCAGGCAAACATTCAACTTACACAAGTTTGGAATTATAACTCATAAAAATCAAGATTATATTTAAAAAAATAAATTTAATCATTTCAAATAAGTAAAATAAGTTTTTAAATCAAAATCTTACATTAAAAAAATTCAAATATACAATAAAATAATTACAAAATACAGGGTTGTTACAGGCACCAGCATACATATATACATTTCTGCACACACATGTATACATGTGTGTGTATAGTGGCAACCAAACAAGTAAACATGCTCATATGAACATGAATGCAAAGCGACAAAGTTTTAGACATGCCTAGGTCCAATCAACATGACAGCAACTCAAGCAAGATCAGACCAGCACGGATATGTAGGAACCAAGCAAAAAGCTTCAGACATAAATTAGTTAACATGAATGTAAAAAAAACAAAATGCATCCAGACTTCAAATGGCACGGTTTCAACATGTATATGAAAATATACAATATGTTCAAGCAATCAGGCATCCAGGCATTGGAGCATACAGCAGGTCAACTAGACCAATCTCATATATACGCATGTATTTATATATGCATATATATACACACACATATATCAGTTCGGGTATGAAGGAATGAACACATATGCAACATGTAACCAGACTTCAAAGAATACAAGTGATTATGGCAAGAGAATATAAGTGCACCAGACTTAGCAAGTCTAACAAGCACATGAAAATAAGTCTAACAACCAGAATTGACGCCAGAGAATCACACACACATGAACACACATGAATGCAAGCACTCGGGTGGACAGAAAATAGCCGTAGTAATCACACACATATATACATACATATATGTATGTATATACATGGAGACATTAGATCAAACTCCAGCAAAGGAAACATGAGCATATAAATGAAGAAAATCAAGGCAAGTGGGCAACTTATCAATAGTAGTTTGAATAAAGTCAAGGAAATTCAATCAAAGGTCACATATTTCAGCGAATGAAAAAGCGAATGATGAACCAGTCGTTGGCAGCAAAAAAATGAAACCAGATATATATATATATATATATATATATATATATGTGTGTGTGTGTGTATATATCAAATTAGAATGCCAAGCTGTAATCGAAGGATGATCAAATCAAAATTTTAACAAGTCAGAAATCACATGATCGTTCGATGAGAAATCAACGCAAGTACCAAACTCACGAAGAATTCAAATCAAAACAACGCAAACGAAAATTTAGGGATTTATCCTTCTTTAAACCCAAATCATCATTGGAAGAAGACATTAAGTACCTGCAGGTTAATTAAATATAGAAAATTTAAAATCATACCAAAGCCATAACCGAAGAAGTGCTCGACTAAATTGATGTGACCAAGTGCAATCAAATCTAGGGAATCAATTGGCGAAGCAATTCAAAGTGAAACCATCATTGCAATCGATCAATTGAATTAGCGTCTTCAATACAAAAAAACCATAATTCCAGATCGTCGGGTAACCAAACGGCATGGATGAAGCAGGAAGCAAAATAAAAAGGGAAACTTTATTTTTCTTTGTTTAATTAGGGCGCACTACTATGTTTCTGTTTGGGCCGTTTAGTTAAATAAAAAGGGAACTCCATTATTTTTTATTTGCACCATTTAGATTATTAGGGTTTTTATTTTTTTAGCACTTTTGTTTTGTTTTTTGTTTTTTAAGTCAAACTCTACATTAACTAGGTTACGACTACAGTTTGTAGTTCGAGAATTCGTAACTCAGTGGATGAGTTGTGGCAGAGTTTTGAGCCTAGAGTTAGGTTAATCAAGTTAGCAGGTATCGCAAGTTTATGTGTCTTTGTAAGCGTTTGATTACTTAATTTTTAGTAGAAGCCTTAGGGGCTGCACGTAGGCAAATTTTTTTCGAAGCTGGGCAAAACTGTGTGTAATCTTTACTGCATTACTTTCTGTTTTTGTTTTTATTTCCACATTAATACTTAGTAGACCCTATTCACCCTCCCCCCCCCTCCCCAGGGTGAAAACGATCCTACACTTTCTATAAGGTCATGTACTTAAAAGTAGTACACAAGGTTAATATTATTCAATCCAAATAATAGTTTGCAAAATCATATGAGAAAAGGGTTTGTAAGAACCTCAATATATCCTATGTCGAAGAGTTGGCAGATTGTGCAAGTTGAAAGATTGCACGTAATAATTGCTTATGAAAGATCTTATATGAATCTCCCCAAAAGAAGTTTGGGACTATTATTGGATGACATATTTATGTTTAGAACATAAGTTTTTTAAACAAAACTATATCAATTTTATATATAAGGTAATTCATAAAGTGTTTATGAATGCCTATTCAATTGCATTGAGAAACAATTATTGTTTCAAGAAGTAACAATTTCACAATAAAGGTATATCTTTGAGAAATTATTGATAGCAATATGGAAATGGATATGATCCAAGAACAAGTGTAACGACCCGTAAATTTTCGATAATTAAAATAGTTAATTTAATATGATTTCATGATTTAATGTTGGAAGAATCAAAAATTTGTAATTTGTTTGTGATAATAATAACTAGAATGAATTGCAACAATATTTATCTAAGTTAATTATTAATGAATTGAATGAAATTCCAATCAATTGAAATGACTCAAATGTTATAACTTGGATATAAAGGGAATATAAGGAAAAACAAATGTAAATATTGGGTTAACTAATGAAATAATATATAGTCAATGGTAATGGAATAAAATTGGTATTATATAGGTAATTGTAACACTTGTTTGTAAATAATAAACTTATAAGTGTGATTAAAAGTTAATGGTGATAATTATAATAAGTTACTTGTTCATTCTGTCAATCGAATTGAATTTGGAAACCAATTGCAACTGAAAGAAACTATATATATTGGCTGGGTTCATGATCAATATGACGCCCTACCTCTATGCTCACAATAACAAAGAGTATTAAAAGAAATACTGTCTGTTATCACGAAGAATAAGGCTGGATAGGAGCGGCCATCCGTAGTTAGGCCTTACACTAGTATTGGTTACCTCGATAGGAGTGATATATCTTTTTAATTTTTCATCTCTTATTTATTTACTCCCATCGACCTACCCAATTCCAGTATAAAACAAACTACGATGGTTCATAATAGTTTAGGACAATATATATAATAATAACACAAATAATGTAAATACGGAACACAGATATAACAGAAAGTCTCATATATATAACTGATGTCAGTTACAATACATGTGATACAATACATATGATACAACTACAACTGTCGGCTCTGGAAGTTACATATACAAGTACATTATCGTGAATAATATACATGAATATACAACATCCTATACAAAGACACTGACTACTTTAAATAACAACGAAAACTCCAAAAAATATGAAGAGACTTCATAGCTCTAGCAGCAACCCAAGGTAAAATATCTACAACCTGTAAATACTCGGTCTGACCCGAGTATTAAATTCAAAAGAAAATAATACACGGGTCAGTCTAATTCAAACTCAGTTATTAGTACACAGAAGCAATAATAATTAATTAACAATTAGACGACAGTCGATATAAATTCACCTATCCGATCCTTTAACAAGAAAATCGGATAACGGTGAATATAACACATATATTGTTAAACAATAAATCAGCAGATTCAAAATATCAACAAAGATAAGTGAAAAGACTATCAATGAAGATAATTCAGAAAACATCAGAATTGCCAAATTGGCAATTAACAACAAAATCCAATTATGGAATAAATAATCAGAAACTTAGAATCTAATTATCGAATAGGTAATTAGACACAACAAAATAATCAAATCAAATCAAATCAATTTAACCAATTGAAAAGTTACTTAAAAACATCAAAACCGATTGGCTGCAGTATACGCACGCGTGCACTGCCTCGCCAATACTGTCTATGAAATACGCAGAAGATCGATGAATCAAAAGTAATTAGAATATCAATAAAAGCAATACCGTGTGGCTGCAGTTCACGCTTGCGTGCACTGCCTTGCCACTACAGTGATAATGTACCCAATGAATACCGTGTGGCTGCAGTTCACGCTTGCGTGCACTGCCTTGCCACTACAGTGATAATGTACCCAATGAATACCAACAACAATCAAAACTGCAGAGGTCAAGTATGGACGACATAAATACGAACCCAAATGTACACAATGGACGTACACTACTGGTGGCACATGGATAAAATGAAACAGAGATGCAACTTGGAGCTGCAGACATATAAACCAACCAAGGTGACATCATACACAAGGTTATAAATGTACGTATGCACAGCATAGCACACATGCATGAGAACAGGAAGTGGTACCACTGCACACGAACATGAAGGCAGTAGATACATGGCACCAATATCAACTACACATACTGCACTAGTGAACAACTAAATGAAACAGTGCAATTATGAAGTGCAACAGACTCAATGCTACAAGTCATGAAATATAACAGCTACAAAGAATATGCAACATGAAAGACATGAAGACAGTAAAGTGCGGACTGGAAACAAACTACGAAGACATCAACGAGTATGACATAAGGCAGTGCAACAAAGACCACCAATGTTCAATGTAAATGCAAGCTGGTACCGACAATGTCGCAATATGAAACAGAGATGACAACATAGACTGCAGACTAACAGATGCAAATTTAAAAAGGTACCAGACTCGGGTACATCCAACTAGGTACAACAATGCAGACCACCCTGAATACAAACAATGCAAATTAATATGTACTCCGGAATGCATCAGCGACAAAAAGGAAAGCATGTCACTGTTATAACAATATCAGGCAGCAAACCACATGTTGAACAATATGCAACCGTGACCAAAGTCAAAGCAAAATCAGGTCGAACAGAGACAACGAGCGGTGAACATTTGTAGACTTATGCAAGCAATTCAATGGAGTGATACAAGTGACTCAGGGAAATGCAAACAAATGTACACCATAATGAACAAATAGAACTTCAGACTACATAATAATACCAGTAGGTAGACTATACAACCCAGAATCATAAGCATGTATATACATAGTTTCAGTGCATATACAAGTGCACATAAACTGTTCAAACAATAATGAAGTTAACTACGAACAAGTGAAAATTATCTCCTAATCAAAGGCAGTAAAACAGATATGCACAGAGAGGGTTCAAGTGCCCAAAAGCATTTAGCAGCAGTTTCGAAATAAACAAGACAACAGTAGTTTCAAAGAATCTGCTAAACAAGTTCAAGGCCAAAGATTAAGAAATGTCACAGGAAACTCCAAAAATCAAAGTCAGCCCGAAGTCAACAAAGAAAATCGAATTCGTGATAGTCACGATATTAAACAGCCCAAAAATCAAAACCAAGTTATACTAAGATATACGAATTTGATAAAATCAGAGAAATCATGAACAACGACATCAGAGAAATTATCAAAAACGAAACCAAGTCAAACGCAAGCCTATTACTAAGCTGGATTAGATGTGAGTGAGGGACGATTTACTCACCTTCTTCGACGGGGCAGCTGTGTGCAACGACACTTGGCGGAGACGACGCCATGGCATCACGAAGACGAGTGAATGAATCGGCAGGAGCCCTAATTTGTGAAGACGAACGAATGAAAACGAGCCACCATTTTCTATTTTCCTTTTGATTTTAGGTTTAGGGTTCGAATGAAAATGAAAACGAAAATAGAGAGGGGGATCAGGTTATAGGGTTTTAGCGGATAGAATGAACAGAGGGAGGGATTCGGGTTTGCTCCTTGACAACCATCATGGTACAAAAGAAAAACATGGGCCAATTTTTTTTTTTAAAGCCCGAACAACAACAATTAACAATTAAAGAATTTCAACCTGAATGAAAACTTCCATTAGTAATTAACTAGCACGATAATCGTTTAACAACGATTATAAATTGGGTAAAAACCCCGGGTTGTGACAGACTCCCCTCCTTATAATAATTGCGTCCCCGCAATTTTCGTAATTAAGGTCGTCAGTAACAATTATTTTTCTAACATAAACTGGTTAAACTAGAAAAATAAAGGTAGAGAATTCAGACGTCAAAGAAACCTTTTAATTTCATAAAAGAAATTCATAAATTCTCATCAAAACCTAACTATCAATTAGATAATCAGAAAAACAACAAAACTGGATAAGTGCAATCATCAGCAATATTCAATTATCAATAAGATAATTAGAATTCAGTAATCACAAAACAGCAATATCTAATTATTGATATGATAATTAGATGACAGTAAAATCTAATGATCAACAAAGATAATTATAAAACCCAAATCACAAATCGCAAAACCGAAGATATCTAGTCACCAAAACGGTAATCAGAAAACAACAAAGGTCTAATTATCAAAAACGATAATTAGAAATCTCAAATCGACAAATATATCATTATCAAAGGCGATAATCAAATTTCAAATCAGCAACTATTTGATTATCTCAGTCGATAATCAAATTTCAAATCAGCAACTATTTGATTATCTCAGTCGATAATCAAATTTCAAATCAGCAACTATTTGATTATCTCAGTCGATAATCAAATTTCAAATCAGCAAATATTTGATAATCTCAGTCGATAATCAAATTTCAAATCAGCAATTATTTGATTATCTCAGTCGATAATCAAATTTCAAATCAGCAACTATTTGATTATCTCAGTCGATAATCAAATTTCAAATCAGCAACTATTTGATTATCTCAGTCGATAATCAAATTTCAAATCAGCAAATATTTGATTATCTCAGTCGATAATCAAATTTCAAATCAGCAACTATTTGATTATCTCAGTCGATAATCATATTTCAAATCAGCAACTATTTGATTATCTCAGTCGATAATCAAATTTCAAATCAGCAACTATTCGATTATCAAAAACGATAATCAAATCAACAAATATCCGATTATCAAAAACGATAATCAGAACTCATATCAACAAATATTCGATTATCAAAAACGATAATCAAATCAACAAATATCCGATTATCAAAAACGATAATCAGAACTCATATCAACAAATATTCGATTATCAAAAACGATAATCAAATCAACAAATATCTGATTATCAAAAACGATAATCAGAACTCATATCAACAAATATTCGATTATCAAAAACGATAATCAAATCAACAAATATCTGATTATTAAAAACGATAATCAGAACTCATATCAACAAATATTCGATTATCAAAAACGATAATCAAATCAACAAATATCCGATTATCAAAAACAATAATCAGAACTCATATCAACAAATATTCGATTATCAAAAACGATAATCAAATCAACAAATATCCGATTATCAAAAACGATAATCAGAACTCATATCAACAAATATTCGATTATCAAAAACGATAATCAAATCAACAAATATCCGATTATCAAAAACGATAATCAGGACTCATATCAACAAATATTCGATTATCAAAAACGATAATCAAATCAACAAATATCCGATTATCAAAAACTATAATCAGGACTCATATCAACAAATATTCGATTATCAAAAACGATTATCAAATCAACAAATATCCGATTATCAAAAACGATAATCAGGACTCATATCGACAAATATTCGATTATCAAAAACGATAATCAAATCAACAAATATCCGATTATCAAAAACGATAATCAGAACTCATATCAACAAATATTCGATTATCAAAAACGATAATCAAATCAACAAATATCCGATTATCAAAAACGATAATCAGAACTCATATCAACAAATATTCGATTATCAAAAACGATAATCAAATCAACAAATATCTGATTATCAAAAACGATAATCAGAACTCATATCAACAAATATTCGATTATCAAAAACGATAATCAAATCAACAAATATCTGATTATCAAAAACAATAATCAGAACTCATATCAACAAATATTCGATTATCAAAAACGATAATCAAATCAACAAATATCCGATTATCAAAAACCATAATCAGAACTCATATCAACAAATATTCGATTATCAAAAACGATAATCAAATCAACAAATATCCGATTATCAAAAACGATAATCAGAACTCATATCAACAAATATTCGATTATCAAAAATGATAATCAAATCAACAAATATCCGATTATCAAAAACGATAATCAGAACTCATATCAACAAATATTCGATTAACGAGTCCGGAATTAACCGAAAAAGCAAACGCACATGTCCCATACCACGTGTTTTACTAAATCGTTTGATTCTCTTCATCGTTTCCTTGAAGTGCAAAATTGTGTATTCACAAATAACATTTCACACTCTCAAACGGACAAGTCCGGAGTTAAGCGAATCAGTAAAAGAAAGGGGTCATAGTCCTCGATTTTACTGAAACGTTTAAATCGCTTCCTCATTCTTTTGAAAGCGCAAAATGCAAAACTTCTGAAAACAATTTTCATTTATTTCATAAAAGTAATAATTTACATTCTCAAACGAACAAGTCCGGAATTAAACGAATCAGTAAAAGAAAGGGTTCATAGTCCTCGATTTTGCTGAAACGTTTAAATCTCTTTCTCATTCTTTTGAAAACGTAAACTGGAAAATTTTGAAAACACTTTTTATTTTAAAAACGCCTTTTATAATCACGTGATTAAATCAGCAACATAAGTAGCAATTTCAACAAGAAAATGGTACTTCTCAAAACAACATAAAACTAATCTCAAAATCAGCATTGCGGGATAGCCGCTTGAAAATCCACTTTAAAATTTGACAGTTACTGAAGTCAAGGCGACAGTAGTTTTTAAATGTCAAAATCTCATCAAAATAATTTGCATCAAAATATAATATCAGTGAATTTTCATTCATTGAAATATGTCAACAAAACAATGTGCTTCAAAATATAGCATTGGTGTGAAAAGCCTGTTATAAGAATAACGGCAACAAAATACGTTTCATAACCAAGCATCGGTTCAACGTAAAATTAATGCAGTAACGTGCAGCTTGAATTTTGCACGTACACTACAAAATGAACAAAGAAATCATTCGAATATATCTTCAATGAAGATAATTCAAAACAGCAAAATCTAATCATCATGTGATTAGCATCAAAGGAAACCAGCAAAATTTCAACAAAGCCACATAGCTGCAATCGCTTCGAATCCTCAAATCGGATTCGAAATTTTAAAGAAAACAAAATAAACACATCTATGTAAACAACAAATGAAATTTATTTCAATTTAATACTTTGATTTTTAAATCAAAATAATTATCATCTGTACTCGGCGAAGCAGTCACACTGTTTTCGCTGCGCACTCTGATAAACAAAGCATATATAAAACATCGACTATAGTTGTAACACATGTTCCATCTAAGTTATGTTTTATATTATGTCCTAAACCCCAAGCTCTGATACCAACTATGACGCCCCACCTCTATGCTCGCAATAACAAAGAGTATTAAAAGAAATACTGTCTGTTATCATGAAGAATAAGGCTGGATAGGAGCGGCCATCCGTAGTTAGGCCTTACATTAGTATTGGTTACCTCGATAGGAGTGATATATCTTTTTAATTTTTCATCTCTTATTTATTTAATCCCATCGACCTACCCAATTCCAGTATAAAACGAACCACGATGGTTCATAATAGTTTAGGACAATATATATAATAATAACACAGATAATGTAAATACGAAACATAGATATAACAGAAAGTCTCATATATATAACTGATGTCAGTTATAATACATGTGATACAATACATATGATACAACTACAACTGTCGACTCTGAAAGTTACATATACAAGTACATTATCGTGAATAAAATACATGAATATACAACATCCTATACAAAGACACTGACTACTTTAAATAACAACAAAAACTCCAAAAGATATGAAGAAACTTCATAGCTCTAGCAGCAGCCCAAGGTAAAATATCTACAACCTGTAAACACTCGGTCTGACCCGAGTATTAAATTCAAAAGAAAATAATACACGGGTCAGTCTAATTCAAACTCAGTTATTAGTACACAGAAGCAATAATAATTAATTAACAATTAGACGACAGTCAATATAAATTCACCTATCTGATCCTTTAACAAGAAAATCGGATAACGGTGAATATAACACGAATAGTGTTAAACAATAAATCAGCAGATTCAAAATATCAACAAAGATAAGTGAAAAGACTATCAATGAAGATAATTCAGAAAACATCAGAATTGCCAAATTGGCAATTAACAACAAAATCCAATTATGGAATAAATAATCAGAAACTTAGAGTCTAATTATCGAATAGGTAATTAGACACAACAAAATAATCAAATCAAATCAAATCAATTTAACCAATTGAAAAGTTACTTAAAAACATCAAAACCGATTGGCTGCAGTATACGCACGCGTGCACTGCCTCGCCAATACTGTCTATGAAATACGCAGAAGATCGATGAATCAAAAGTAATTAGAATATCAATAAAAGCAATACCGTGTGGCTGCAGTTCACGCTTGCGTGCACTGCCTTGCCACTACAGTGATAATGTACCCAATGAATACCGTGTGGCTGCAGTTCACGCTTGCGTGCACTGCCTTGCCACTACAGTGATAATGTACCCAATGAATACCAACAACAATCAAAACTGCAGAGGTCAAGTCTGGACGACATAAATACGAACCCAAATGTACACAATGGACGTACACTACTGGTGGCACATGGATAAAATGAAACAGAGATGCAACTTGGAGCTGCAGACATATAAACCAACCAAGGTGACATTATACACAAGGTTATAAATGTACGTATGCACAGCATAGCACACATGCATGAGAACAGGAAGTGGTACCACTGCACACGAACATGAAGGCAGTAGATACATGGCACCAATATCAACTACACATACTGCACTAGTGAACAACTAAATGAAACAGTGCAATTATGAAGTGCAACAGACTCAATGCTACAAGTCATGAAATATAACAGCTACAAAGAATATGCAACATGAAAGACATGAAGACAGTAAAGTGCGGACTGGAAACAAACTACGAAGACATCAACGAGTATGACATAAGGCAGTGCAACAAAGACCACCAATGTTCAATGTAAATGCAAGCTGGTACCGACAATGTCGCAATATGAAACAGAGATGACAACATAGACTGCAGACTAACAGATGCAAATTTAAAAAGGTACCAGACTCGGGTACATCCAACTAGGTACAACAATGCAGACCACCCTGAATACAAACAATGCAAATTAATATGTACTCCGGAATGCATCAGTGACAAAAAGGAAAGCATGTCACTGTTATAACAATATCAGGCAGCAAACCACATGTGGAACAATATGCAACCGTGACCAAAGTCAAAGCAAAATCAGGTCGAACAGAGACAACGAGCGGTGAACATTTGTAGACTTATGCAAGAAATTCAATGGAGTGATACAAGTGACTCAGGGAAATGCAAACAAATGTACACCATAATGAACAAATAGCACTTCAGACTACATAATAATACCAGTAGGTAGACTATACAACCCAGAATCATAAGCATGTATATACATAGTTTCAGTGCATATACAAGTGCACATAAACTGTTCAAACAATAATGAAGTTAACTACGAACAAGTGAAAATTATCTCCTAATCAAAGGCAGTAAAACAGATATGCATAGAGAGGGTTCAAGTGCCCAAAAGCATTTAGCAGCAGTTTCGAAATAAACAAGACAACAGTAGTTTCAAAGAATCTGCTAAACAAGTTCAAGGCCGAAGATTAAGAAATGTCACAGGAAACTCCAAAAATCAAATTCAGCCCGAAGTCAACAAAGAAAATCGAATTCGTGATAGTCACGATATTAAACAGCCCAAAAATCAAAACCAAGTTATACTAAGATATACGAATTTGATAAAATCAGAGAAATCATGAACAACGACATCAGAGAAATTATCAAAAACGAAACCAAGTCAAACGCAAGCCTATTACTAAGCTGGATTAGATGTGAGTGAGGGACGATTCACTCACCTTCTTCGACGGGGCAGCCGTGAGAAACGACACTTGGCGGAGACGACGCCATGGCATCACGAAGACGAGTGAATGAATCGGCAGGAGCCCTAATTTGTGAAGACGAACGAACGAAAACGAGCCACCATTTTCTATTTTCCTTTCGATTTTAGGTTTAGGGTTCGAATGAAAATGAAAACGAAAATAGAGAGGGGGATCGGGTTTTAGCGGATAGAATGAACAGAGGGAGGGATTCGGGTTTGCTCCTTGACAACCATCATGGTACAAAAGAAAAACATGGGCCAATTTTTTTTTTTAAAGCCCGAACAACAACAATTAACAACTAAAGAATTTCAACCTGAATGAAAACTTCCATTAGTAATTAACTAGCACGATAATCGTTTAACAACGATTATAAATTGGGTAAAAACCCCGGGTTGTTACAATCAATAACTGAAGTTAAATAATAATGCTGAATTTATTTGATGTAAATAAAGCAATTGATTGACAAGTAAAAATTTATTTAAAATCCAATATGGAAATTTGTCGAATATTGAACAATTAAACTGTTTAAATTCAATATTTGAAATTAACCGAATAATTAAATAACGAGGATTGAATAACGATATAACAGAAATAGTTGTTCTATAATTTGAATTGTTTTAAAAGTTAAGTCTTATGAGTTCATTTTCAAATATTTCAAAAGATAGTGATTTATTGAATAATCAAAATTGTTTAAAATTTAATATTGCAAATATTTGAATAATTGAATTCTGAATATAATATGATTTAAAATTAATATCGAAAATTAATGTAAAGTTTATTTAAGCAACAATGTAGATTGTTAATAGTTAAAATTGGATTTAAAGGTGAATAATTAGAAATTGAAAATTTTATATTATAGTCGAGACGTTAAAATAGTGATCCGGGCTATAGTCTCGGATTTTGACGAAACCAGTTCCTTTGGATCCATAATAGTATGTTATTATCGACTTTCAAATTTTATAGCATTTGGAGTTCTTGTTTGGTCGTATGGAATAGAAACGGGTTGAATCAAATATTGGAAATTTAATATTTTAATTCGATTCAAAAATCTATCTTCTACATACTATCGAATCAGGCCCCGAAACATGTTCCATTACATTCGGAATAGGGGTAAAATATTATAAACGCCTGGCCGCATGTTTCGTTTGGAGTTCGTTTGAAAAGCATTTAAATTTTGGAGTTAATAATAAAATTATATATATATATATATATATATAAAATCATGTATAAATAGCCAAACAGTAAATCCTAGGCTAAAATTTTCAAGGTCGCCGTTCCTTGCTTCAATGGCCGATACTTCTCCCCTTTCCCCATCATTTTTCTTGTAATCCATGCCATATTATCGAAAACCCTCAACTAGACAAAGGAAGAGCTCGAGGAGGCAAGCACACCTACTGGTGGAGATCACCGCCGGTGATTGGAGTTAGCGGCAGTTTGACGAAGAAGGGTGGCCGTTCGTTTGCATTTTCCAAGGCGATGGGGGCACTGAGCTTCACGTAGTTGATGGTGTGGGGGCGGCGTTAGTAGGCGAAGACAATGGTGGTGGCTGATCGAGTGGCCGATAATGGAGGCGCGGCTATTCAATGTTGAAGCGGCGGCGTGGGTTCGGTTAAACCCTGGAAGTTGAGGAGGAAGAATATAGGTTTGCGGCTGAGATTCATTCGTTCAGATCTAATGGCCCATTTCTGATAGGTTATAATTAACAAAAAAAATTTAAAATTTACTAGATAATATTATATAACCTTTAAAATTGAATATCTCATGCATATGAGGTCGGAATCGAGCGAAACTGGCGATGTCGGAATCGCAGAGACGACATCTACACTGTAGTGTAGATTTGGAGACATTTGGAGCTAATTAAAATTTTAGGTCAAATCGAAACGTCGTTCGATTTGATTTGAAATCGAAAACTCAAGATAAGTGTTTTATAACGCTCATAACATACTAGAATACTCTCATGCTAGTTAAATTTGATACTATGAAGTGATATGATTTTATTGGTCATTGTTTGATAAATTTAATTATCACCTAGATTATCATTGAATTTAACCGTTAAAAAATTAAAATTGCTAGTCAAAATGAAATTGGGATTTAATCAAAATTAAATTACCTGATTTTAATAATTATGAAGTGACATGAATTATATTGTCTGTTTAGATGATTGATTTCGATGGATGCTATTGGTTGATATTTGGTTGATTTGGATGTTTATTTATTCCGATATATCATATTATCCCCCTATGTATTATTTACAGTGAATAAAACTGTAAATTGAATTATTTCGAATAAATTAATAAATAGGTTGAAATGATACATGCCTATAACACTATGATTTGGATTGAATTGATATATACTATTCTTGAAATTAAGTTTAAATAACTGATCACTTGGCAATAGGATAGAAAATTATATACGGACACCAGATTGGTTAAATTAAATGATTTGAAATTTTTGATTTGGAATTTATTTGAATGACCTTGATTTAAAGGAAATGAAAACCAAATTTATAAAAATAAAATTTATTTTTGAACTTAAGCTTAGAATGTCGAAATTTAAAATTTTGTAAATTAAACGTTTAAATAATTGAGTTGGGATTTTTAAGTTATAATCGAATTATGATTTAAATGTCAAAAATTGATTTGATTAAAAGGATGGGACTTTTATTCAAATTTTGAACTTTACCAAGTAAAAGTATTTGGAAATTTGGATTTCAAATTGGATATTGAAGGTTAACTTGATTTAAGTATTTTGAGTCGATATTTGAAGATTGAGCCAAAAATCGATATGAATTGAAATGAAATTAATTGGATTTGAAAATGGAATTGAATTAATTTGAAATCGAAGTCGAAATTGATTTGAATTGAAATCTAAATTGAATCGACTGAATGGAAACTAGAATTTAAATCGGATTGGGAAGTTGGAATTGAAATGGTTTGATTTTGAAGCTATTTTATTTTGGTTTTTCCCAAATTATTTTGTTATATGAACCATTTTAAATACTTGAACTATTTTATATTAAACTATTTTAACCTATATCAACTATATTAAATTGTTTCAATTTTCTTAAACCATGATAAATTATTTTAATCTATTTTAAGTCTACACCAATTTAATTTGTGTTAAACTAATTAACCTATTTTAATTTATTTTAAATCAACTTAATCTATTTCAAAGCTATTAAACTATTTTATTATATTTAATTTATTTTAAATCTATTGAACTATATTAAATCAATTTAAAACTATTTTTGAATCTATTTCTAAATATTTTAGTGTATTTTAACTATTTTAAATTATTTAAACTATTCTTTTTACTATTCACTTTTTTCAAAAATTCAAGCTGGTCAATAGGGTGAAATGTTTATATTTAAATCTTGGATTTAAATATGAATTGGGCTAAATGAAATTACAACCAAAATTTAAATTCGAAATAATTTTGAAATTGAAATGAGATACTGAGGCGAAACGATTCTTGAAATGGAATCGTATATTTTGAGTAGATATGATGATTTTGGAAAGGATTTGATTTTTGAAGCGAATATGATATTTCGATATCAATTATAAATTGATTTTTGAAAATGTAAAAGAGCCATCCAGTATGTAATAAGCGATTAGTTGTTAGAGAAACCGGGATCAGATATGGGCATACTCTCTGTCGATACCGAAAACCACTTTAACAGCTGTGTAACGTGGTGGAGATTCCAAAAATGAAGTAGGATGGTTTGGTGAATGATCCTGTGTGAGGTATTTACGTGACCCTAACTCCCGTGAGTCAGCTTGATGTGGCTAAAATAGGAGCAATACCCGACCAAGTGGGGTCATTCCCCCTAGCGAGCACATTTCTTTGATACCATATCTGTTGCTTTGTGATTGATTTGGTGGCCACCCTCAATTTAATTTGGGAGTGTGTTCCAAGGTGGGCGGTAGTAGCTGCTATGCGTTACCATCAGTCCGGGAGCGCAAATAGTATATATACCCTAGCATTGCCTCGAGTGCCGTGTTCACATGCCCTATCGCGCCTTCTACGAGTTTGTTTTGTACCATACCTATGAAGTGCCCTCTGCGTAAACCTCTAGTTTACGGAGGAGCGTACAGTATTGTATAGGCTATGAGAATATATAAAATGTCTTAAGAGGGATATGGGTAACGCCTTAACGCTATTTTAATACTTTTACTTTACTGTAGACATATTATAATAGCGTATTGTACTTCATAGTAGATCGTTTAATAGATCCTTAAGAGATGAAAAATCCCTTAACATCTCTTGGGTTATTGCACTTACGTTGCCACTGGATAGGAGACGTCAAATTCCATAAACATCTCTGATGTTGTTACACTCATATTTATTTACAATTCATTTAACTTACATAAGGATATTTTAGTCCTGACTCGAATGTTTTGTCCTTTCATTACGCTCGGGTCTGTCCTGAGTTTTTCAGCTTATTAAAGATCTATTTTGGAGGACAAAGACGAATATTTAGTATACTATTACTATTATTTTCCCTACATCATGCTATCTGCTGCATTATTCTATTCGTTCTGTTGTACATGTATAACTCTAATAATTGTTGTGTAAATGATAATCAAAAGTATATTAGACAACTTCATGAACTATTTATTGGATTATTATAATTTTTTCGTTCCGCTGCAAGACTCGGTGTTGTTTCCTTTCCTTTATTTCCCTTCTTTCTTATTTTTCTTATTTAACCGCCAAAGGTTCGTATTTCCATTCAATATGAGTTGGACATGTGTGATTTTTTGTCTGCTCAAAGGGAACGAAGATACATGCCTTTACAATAAGAATGATTACTATGAGGTGAAAAGAAATTTACTAACCTAAATAAACACATCGCGTTAGAATGCCTAATAACTATTCTAGCACATTGAAGAGAAATTGAGTTTCTTATCAATGTCGAAAATATAAATAATCCTTCGTTGTTTAATTAAACCATTATGGATGTTGACTCTATAATATGGTATGATGCACAGATTTGAAATAGATTCCAAGTATATTATCATAATATGATTTTGATAGTTGTATCCAAAAGAATATGATATTGGCCGTAAATATGTCTTTGTCAGAAAGACTTCTTGGAATGTAATGAGAAACATTGATAAGAATATTACCATAAATTTCATTATTGAAATTAACATAATAGATTCACCATTTAGTATGCTCAAGTTCATTCGAACTTACTCATAAAGTTATTGCTTTATAAGGCTTTGTATTTTAGTACTTATGTGTTGAAATGGAAAATTTTAAATAATGATTTAGAATATACTATTTGCATATAACAACCAAAGTATCTCGAAGTCAGCAGGAGCAATACTTGGGTTTGTGAGTGTTTGGATATGATCAAAGAACAGATATGAAAGTATCATTCGATAAGCATCAAAATTGAACATTTGACGAAAATATCAAATAGGTAGATTGCTAATCAAAATGCAGAGGAAGAGTGTGCTCATAAGGAAAAACATTAAAAGGTACATTGATATTTCTATACTATATGTAAACAATACGTTGTTGATTTTAAAAATCTACTTGTGTTAGCGTCAACCTTTTAATACTCAACGTTGGATTGTAAATGATATCATATATAATGAGTATAAAAGATATTAGGAATATTCCAAATTGATATGCAACAACACCAATCTATTAAACGGTTTAATACGGAATATGTAGGATGAATTCCTTATGCATTGGCAATAAGAATTATCATACAAGTTATGTTATCTACGATATTGTGATTTGTTCATGTATTTAATACTTGAAGCAAAATATTAAATCCAAGTTGAGATCACTGAATGATAGTTTGGAGTTTTCTCATATATTTACGAAAACTGGAGAACTGTTTACAGAAACAACTAACTCCTTATAAAGGAGTGTTCGAACTCAAATTTTATAAATGATATTGAGTATAACATTTCAATAATATATTAATAATTACTAAGTTTGACTGCTAAAAATAGAAGAGATTGTGGCTGATCCATTGACTCGAATAGCGCCACAATAAAACAATGTGTATACATAATAAATGCATAAATTTATAACTAAGCCGAAGATGATTCCAAATGTTGAGAATCCCATAACATTATTATATGACAATAATGTCACTATATAACTCATAATAGAACTTATAGCTCATTGGAAGTCCAGAGACGTATTCCAAATTGTTCCATATAATAAAGATAGTTTATCAGCGTCAGAGAGAGTTAATTGATAAAGCAGATGATTAAAACATAATAGCATACCTATTCACTAAGGAGCATACCCAATTGATTTTGAGAAAATCGATTGAAAATTTGGAATAAGATTCCACAATTGACCCCAAGTGCAAGTGGAAGTATGACGACCCAGAATTTTCAAGCAACTAAAAAAAATCGAAATATTTAATTGATTTTAAGTATTCAATAGAGCAATTTTAACTTGAATTACGAATATCACAATTTACTCGATAATTTAATTATTGAATTAAATAATTTGAAGTTGGGAAAATTATTGAATCTAGAATTTTAAGCCGATTAAAATAGTTAGAAGACTTATAAAATTTATATTGATAATATTGAAGATAATAGAAGTTTTAAAATTAAATTTAATAATGATTTGTTCAGTTTTAAAAATATAATGTTAAATTGAATTTAAAAATAACCTTCCGAGGCACAGTCTCGGAATTCGACGAAAAAAGTTCCATTGGGTCCGTAATATTGTATTATTATCGAATTTCAAATTTCGTAGTGATCAGAGTTGTTGTGTGAGCGTACGTTATATAAACGCGCTGAAATCTATATCGAATCCAATTTAATAACTGGGTACCTAAACGAGATATTTTTTAATATAAAAATATAAATTTTAAATCGGCTGTTACTCTGTAGTTCTCAGCCAACATGTTTCTGTTGAAGCCGACCATCCTGTCCCTTTTCCTATCAACACGCAACTTTCTTTTCGAAATTACGTTTGCTTTTATAAATCACATCGTTCCTTTGTTAAATATCTCGTTCCCCTTCTTCATTTATCAATCAAAATTTATTTAATGGCGGAGCAAATCTTCTAATCGAATACGTGCCATCTCCCTCCTCTTCTATTTTCCTTTCCCCAAATTAAAATCGATTGCAGTAAAAAAACAAAGAAAGAAATTGAAAATCGAATTCGATTATTCCAAACGCATGGAGGGGGATCAATTTAGATTTCGTCGTGGAGGAATGGAGCAGCGCGCATGCGCGATGCCAAAGAACTTGTGAGGCGAGTGCTACGGGTTTGGGGTGCTCACAGATGGCTGGAGGCTCGTGTCGCATAGGGGTTAGCGTGGGGGAGAGATTGGTGGCCGCGATGTTCTCGAAGTCTTTGGAGTCGATAGGCTAGGGTTCCTGGAGGAGTTGCGCGTGTTGATCGATGTTCGGCAGGAGCTGTGGCGAGTCGCGTAGATTGCGGCCGACTATCAAGGTGATTATGAGTAGGTTAATTAGTATATTTTTAAGTAATTAGTTTAAATTTGGGTTTAAATCTAATATATACATACATTGGACTTTGTTTTAATGCATATGTGTTTAACTAGCAAAGTTTTATCCTATTTCATTTAAGTTGAACTGAAAGAGTTATTTAAATCCAGATTTAAATAGAGTTGGAACTGGTTACTCATTTGTGTATAATTTCAAACTGAAAATACTAAATTGATTTATGAATTTAGGTATGAGTACAATTTCATTTTTATAGGGAGAATAACAATAATAAATTTTAAAAGTAAACTTTATAATTTTATTTACCCAATGGATTTAAATTTAAAATGAGGGTATTATGGGTGGTTTAAAACATGGCAGATGTTATTAAATTCGAAAATTCCATTTAAATGAGAAATAAGTATATATATATATATATATATATATATAAGATTTTGGAAAATATAGGATTTATGAAGAATTAGATTTTTGACATCCATAATTTATTTTATAAGAATATATGTAGCTTCAAAGGAAAAATAAATAAATATAGATATCTTCACTTACTGGTTTATTTGTAAATAATAGATTATGGAGATAGATTTGTTTATTTAAACTTATTTAATTATTTTAATTACTAAAAGATATCTTAAGGAGAAATTGGTCTAAAGCTAATTATTAGTTAAATTAAAGAAATAAAATTTAATTGTTCGATTTTATTTCGAATATTAATAAATCATATAAAATGTTTTTACAAGGTCTGAAATAGGAAGAAACAAGCAGGTTTGGATCGGATTGGCAAAACCAAAACCGAAGGTGAGTTAATCTCACTCAGTTAAATTTAAATTTAAATGATTAAATTTAAATAATTGTTTCAATGCTTGAATTGATTGATGCGATATAGTATGGTATAATTTGAAAGGGGCATTTTTGTTGTGCTAACGTCTGTGGATGCAGGGAAACAGGTTGGAGGGATCCAACTGGACCCCTCAACTTTATTAAATTATTTAATATTCTCTGTTCTGAATATTTGATATTCTGTAATGAATTATGTGGACATATTGAATGCTATGGCTTGATTGTTATAATCGGGCAATAATGAATTACCAAATATATATAATTTGAGTTTGGGAATGACAATAAAAGAGGTGAAATTGTAAGTAAAACAATTATAGAAAGGTTGAATAAATTTAGGAATGAATTGGGAAAGAAATAAAGTGACTTTAAAATTTTAATAAATAAATCTTGAGTATGGGAAGGAAAATTTGAATAAACAGAAAGTTAATGAATTTTAAACTTCAGGGTTATTATTTTAAAAGAACAAAACATTTATTTAAAATTTAAGTTTTAAATTATTAATGAAGCATAAAGAAGAAATTGGGAATAACCTGAAATTTGTATATTTCAGCTAAAGGATTTAAAAATCAAACTGAAAATAATAATAAAATCGATAATTAATGAATTTTGAAATGAACTGAGTAAGTAAAGAAATTTATTTCAAATGGAATAAATTGGAAATCAATTTGGGAAATTGATTTAAGTGATTGAGATTTGAAATTCTCCCTGAATAACCAAGTACGTTTTCAAAAATAAACTTTTAAATATAAATTAGAAGTTTTAAAGTTGTTTTAAGAAGCAAGTTTTGGAAAATTTATTATTTCTAATATTTAATTTCTAAAGTAAGTATTTCCTTTTAATCTATTATAGCAATAATTATTTAAAGAGTGATTTAGTATTTGGTTTAAAAGTATAAATCTAGTTTTATATTTTATTAAGTAACCTTATTTTCAAATATTCATATAGTATGTATTTTTAATAAATTATTGAAGTAGTTTTTAAAATAAACGTTTTAAAGTATATTTCAAAGTAAAGTGTTTTAAATTATTTTAAGATCTGGTTTTGTGCTTGGTGACTCCAGAGGTGATGGAAATTATTTGGGAAGAAATTATTTGGGAAAATTTATGTTGAAACAGAAAGTTAGTTTGAAAACTGTTTTTCAAAGGGGTTTGAAAATAGAAATATATCTTGTGAAGATATTTTTGAGATAAATAAATAATATGGGAAATTATTTATTGGTTGATGGTTGTTTGTGAATATTAATTGATAGTTAAATAACCGACTATCAATATTGGCCAAATGCGTTGATCGTTTTGAAGAGACCGGGATCGAGATTAATTTCTCAAAACCACTTCGATCCGGTTTGTACGTTTTCGTGAAAAACAAGTTGGGATTCGAAGATGGAGCAGTGAAGTACAAGGGCTAGTCGCTACTAATCCTGAGGATATTTCCAAAATGGATGTAGTAGGAATAGTACCTTCGGTTCCATTCGGACCCGGGACGGACTTGTATGGATGAATGCTTGCGAAACATCGTCAGGTGGACGATGGGCATTCTAAAGGATATGTTCTATAAAAGGTAACGCTTAGCCTCAAGCCTCGTCAAATGGGAATGACTGAAAATCAGGGGTTATGCAGCAAGGCTAGGTGGGTAGCACCCAAGCAGGGTGAGGTCATCCCTGTCTAGATGTCCCTTTTATTTCGGCTTAGTGGGCGATTGCTGATCCCAACCGCGGGGTGATCTCACTCAGGATTATCCAGTAAGGGGTAGTCCCGGCCTTGTGTTGCAGGGGAGCGGGCGTACTCCTCGATACGGTGATCTAGGCCCCGTACTGTGACAGGTGGTACCCCGGTGCCTAGTCATTAGTTGGAAATCCATTCTCCTTACGAGCCTTGTACGAGTTTTGTTTGTATTACCCACTCTGTGGCTAGTAGCTGGAATTTAATTAATGCAACAATTTCGGCTATTTTGTAAGTATTTGTATATAGACCCTATTATAATATCAGAGGATTTCTATAAAAATTGGTTTAGCTATCGTAAGGTAAAAACCCGACATGTTTATTTGTGGCGTGGTCTTACGAGATGCTTTTGTTTTTCAAAGGATTTTTGAAACTTTAATAATCAATTGAGTGTGATTTTCTCACGCTGGTAATCCAGAATGACTCAGGTGTTATTTAACTGTAATGCTCGGGTCAGACCGAGTATTATAGGATACAGGATTTGATGCTGTGGAGCTCAGGAGACGAGCTGGATGACGAGACGTACTTTCGTACTTGTTTATATATATATATATATATATATATATATATTCTGCCGTGTTGAGTTGTTGTGTATCCATTTGTATGATATTGGTGTTGAGCTGTGGTTGATGTACTCTGATGATGTAATATATAAACTGATATATTTGATTTTGAGTAAAGGCCATTATTATCTATTATATTTTATTCCGCTGCGATGGTTAGATTCTGATGTTGATTTCTAATTTCTTCTTCTACCTCTTCTTCTTTAACCAAATGGTTCGTATTTCTGTGCAACTTTAGTTGATTGTTGTAGAATAGCGTTGACTCAAGGGGTACGGATTTTGCGGGCTGTTACAGTGGTATCAGAGCTTAGGTTGGTGATAACCTTGGCTCTGGTGGGAATTACTCATTTAAAATAGAGTCCGTAGTACTCTATAATGAGTTTGAGCGTATTAATAAATATGAGCGCGTATTTGTTAGTGAATATAAATTGTTTTAATATTGTGTTGGTTGGTTTATTGAGTGGCATATGAACCTTCGTCGACACAGTCTGCGCAACTGTATTGAAGGGGTTTCTAAACACTTGAATAGAACAATCGACACGGTTTTGTTTTAAATGTGGGTAAATAAATAATTTTACCCAAAAACATATTTTGATATAAAGAATAGTTTTTGAAAACTATTTAGCTAATATATGGTTGGTTGGATATTAATTGGTTGTTAGGAATGATGATATTCAAAGTATTATCATTGTTAAGTGAAAATTTAACTAGAAATTGAAATATAACTAAAGTTTAAGGGAATAAATTCATTATAAGATGAAATTTATAAATATGAATTATAAATGTAATTTATGAATTGAAATACAATTAAATGGAAATTGTATAAGCATAAACTATACAAATGAATTATAGTTAAAATTTATTTAAGCAGGCTTTAGAAATTTAAAATCCCGGAGATTTTGGAAATATTTTGAAGACAAATAATAACATTTTTGTTTTAGAGATATTTCTGAAAGGAATTTGTTTTAAATGGATTTTGTAAGTGATATAGCATTGAAATCACTTGGATTATTGGGAAATAATTCTGATAATGACGGCCGCATCATCAGTATTCATTTCCGAATTTCTAAGTGACGGATTGCTGCCAAAAATTTATTTGTTCAGAAAAGCTAGTTGTTTTGAAAATTCCAAAGGAAATTTGTTGGACATAAACCAGGATTGGTTTGATTTTTGAGAGATGTGATTTGTTATGTTGGAGATTCCAAAATAATTTGATACCAAAGGTCGGGTGTTTAAAAAAATCCTGATGATTAGGTCGTAAGCTTATAAATTGAGATGATTTTTAAATCAGGAAGGGAATATAAGCTTTGAATGTTGGAATTTAAGTTTAAAGTGAAAAGTTAAAAAAATGAAATTAACTTGGATTGGGAAACAAAATTTAACTAGATTGAAATTAATTAAATAGGCTGAAAGATAATATCCAGTTGTTTTTCGAATTAAGTTGAAATCGAATTGAGATTAAATAAATCTGAGTTTAAAACAAAATTGAATTGGAACAAAAATTCAATTGAGTTATTGAATGAAATTAGATTCTTACCTGAATAAATGGAAAATAAGATGGGTAAGGATTGAATTGAAATAAATAAGTGTAAAACTTGAGTTAAAAATAAAGGAAGAATATGTTCAAGCCTATAATGAATGGAAATGTGTAAAATAATAAGTTGTGACTTATAAAATTGAAAGTGAAATAGAAAACCCAAAATAAATATTGTTTGATGAATTGAAAAATATAACGAAAGGTCCAAACTTGAATTATATAATAAATGAACTAAGAAAATTTAATGAAGTGATAGTTGGAATTAAAAATAAAATATTGAACCATAAATAGGGAAGAACTAATTCATTAATAAATTAGTTAATGAAATGTGTAAATGGAACCTATTATAGTTAAGTAAAGCGGAATTGTGAGTTTAATATGAAGTTTGAAAATAAAACTCAAGTTATAAATCAAATTCGACTTGAATCATTAGTGAAGAAATATAATTGAAAGTGGCCTTGCAATTAATTAAATGAATTGAGAATGTAATTGAATTGTGAGTCAATGAAATTGGATGGTAAATTGAAAATGGATAGTAGAATCAGAACTCGGGTTATAAATAAAAAAATTGACTTGAAGTGTTAACAAATTAAATATAGTCGGAAATGTGTCGAATAAAGAAAAAATGTAAATGGATTGAAATCGTAATGGTTTGGATGTGCAAATAAAATCCAAATAAGTGGAAATAAATTGGAGATGACCATGTAATCAATTGAATGAGTTGAATCTGAAAGTTAAATTTTATAATAACTAATCAAATGAAATTGTAAATTTTAAAATGAGATTTAACTGAGATGGAATTAAGTTGAATGGAAGAGAAAGATTTACTCGTAAGATGAAGCGAGTTTAAGTATAAAATTTGGAATAAATTGAAGTAAATTAACTTAAGCTGAATAGATGAGGGAGAGTTGAATTGAATTCAACTTAAAACTAAGTGTAATGATATTGGGTTGGATTTAAATCAAGTGGAAATAAATTTGAATCGAAATAGAATTTAGTGGGTTATAAATAATATTTAAGGAAATGGAAATTTAAAAATAGAATAGAATTAAGTATAAATTGAGTGAAATCAATTTAAATTGGTTATAAAACATAAAAACTTATTTATTCACATGGATCTCGTCAAATTTCATAGAATAAATTATCATTGGATGTAAATGGAAGTAATTAAGATGCTATGAATTGATAAAAGAGAAATAGAATTGATTTTGAAATCAATTAAATTGAATATGAGTTTGTTTGGGGTTAAAATAAATTGAAGGTAAGAAATAGTATTGTAAACCATTAAAATTTAATGAAATGGTGTATGGATTGGTTGAAACAAATACGTGAGTGTTAAAAACCATATAAGTTGCTTATAAATGTTGTTTAGTTACATTGCTTTTAATATTCCTGTGTTGCAATTGTTTAAAAAGAGTGAAATGTTAATAAACTTCATATATGGCACTTACATGTTTGAATTGAGTAAGTACAGGTACCTAGGAGCTGTGTGGCTGGATTTGGTTGTGCTATTTGCTAAAAATAATAAGCCGCTTGCTTAAAATGCTAAATAAGGTACGCCTACGCAATAAAAATAGGAAATATGAACTGTTTTTAGTTTTTCCGACCGGGTGGGTCGATGTATACATATTTATCTCTTTTGTCAAATTGCAAAAGCTTCTCCGTACAAAGGGAACTCTGCCAAAAAAATTCAGAAATTTTAGGAGTTAGAAAATTTTTGAAAAATTTTGTTAACGACAAAATGGTTTAAAATTGGAAATTGAAATAAGTTAGTGAATGAAACTAATTGAAATAATGACATAAATTAGTTATCAATGGAAAATAAAATTCAATATTTAAAGTTAAAGATAAATTGAATTCGTATGGAAATGAAAGAATCAATTTGAATAGAAATAGATATAAACTAAAGTGGATGATGAAAATAAATATAAGAAGCATATAAAATGCTTATACTAAAGTTAAGAGGGAATGGTGAATTCTTAAACGAAAATTGATACTACTAATATAATTTAAGTCAATATTGGAATGAATAGATATTGGCATTTTGTGAGAAAGTCGATAAAATGTTTTTGAATATTGTGATTGGACATATTGCTGTATAAGGTGTGCAGGTAATATAAAGGTAAAGAGAATTGATTTTGATTTTCGAAGATAAATTTGAAATGCTCGACAAAAAGGTATGTATTTAAGTTTCTATATGAAATTTGATTGGGATTTTGGATTGAGCCACTTGGCATTTTGTTTTCATTTTGGATTTGGGAGGCCGTAGAGCCATTTTGTAGTTGTACCGAGCTAGCCGCGCAAAGGAGACGCTGGCAAAAGATTTCGAAAATTTAGAGAGTTAGAAATTTTTTGGGAAAATTGTGATAATTCAAATTTGGTTTTAAATTTAAAATTTGAATTGATAAGTAATTAATATTGTTTGGGAACTTATGGTTAAGTTTGAAGGTTGGAAAAATGGTTAGAGTGTCTTTGATAAAAGGATAGTTGGTAAGATGTCGAATTGTTAGAAACTGTTTGGTTTTAGGAAAAGTAAACGGGTTTTGGACTATTCTTCCTAGTTAGTAATTTCAGGGACGAAATTCTTTTAAGGGAGGAGGAATATGACGACCCGGAATTTTCAAGCAATTAAAAATTGGAATATTTAATTGATTTTAAGTATTCAATAGACCAATTTTAACTTGAATTACGAATATCACAATTTATTCGATAATTTAATTATTGAATTAAATAATTTGAAGTTGGGAAAATTATTGAATCTAGAATTTTAAACCGATTAAAATAGTTAGAAGACTTATAAAATTTATATCGATAATATTGAAGATAATAGAAGTTTTAAAATTAAATTTAATAATGATTTGTTCGGTTTTAAAAATATACTATTAAATTGAATTTAAAAATAACCTTCCAAGGCACAGTCTCGGAATTCGACAAAACAAGTTCCATTGGATCTGTAATATTATATTATTATCGAATTTCAAATTTCGTAGTGATCAGAGTTGTTTGTGAGCGTACTTTATATAAACGCGCTGAAATCTGTATCGAATCCAATTTAATAACTGGGTACCTAAACGAGATATTTTTGAATATAAAAATATAAATTTTAAATCGGCTGTTACTCTGTAGTTCTTAGCCAACATGTTTCTGTTGAAGCCGACCATCCTGTCCCTTTTTCTATCAGCACGCAACTTTCTTTTCGAAATTACGTTTGGTTTTATAAATCACATCGTTCCTTTGTTAAATATCTCGTTCCCCTTCTTCATTTATCAATAAAAATTTATTTAATGGCGGAGCAAATCTTCTGATCGAATACGTGTCGTCTCCCTCCTCTTCTATTTTCCTTTCCCCAAATTAAAATCGATTGCGGTAAAAAAAAAAGAGAAAGAAATTGAAAATCGAATTCGATTATTCCAAACGCATGGAGGCGAATCAATTTTGATTTCATCGTGGAGGAATGGAGCAGCACGCACGCGCGATGCCAAAGAACTTGTGAGGCGAGTGCGACGGGTTTGGGGTGCTCGTAGATGGCTGGAGGCTCGTGTCGCATAGGGGTTAGCGCGGGGGAGAGATTGGTGGCCGCGATGTTCTCGAAGTCTTTGGAGTCGATAGGCTAGGGTTCCTGGAGGAGTTGCGCGTGTTGATCGACGTTCGGCAGGAGCTGTGGCGAGTTGCGTAGATTGCGGCTGACTATCAAGGTGATTATGAGTAGGTTAATTAGTATATTTTTAAGTAATTAGTTTAAATTTGGGTTTAAATCTAATATATACATACATTGGACTTTGTTTTAATGCTTATGTGTTTAACTAGCAAAGTTTTAGCCTATTTCATTTAAGTTGAACTGAAAGAGTTATTTAAATCCAGATTTAAATAGAGTTGGAACTGGTTACTCATTTGTGTATAATTTCAAACTGAAAATACTAAGTTAATTTATGAATTTAGGTATGAGTACAATTTCATTTTTACAGGGAGAATAATAATAATAAATTGTAAAAGTAAACTTTATAATTTTATTTACCCAATGGATTTAAATTTAAAATGAGGGTATTATGGGTGGTTTAAAATCATGGCAGATGTTATTAAATTCGAAAATTCCATTTAAACGAGAAATAAGTCTATATATATATATATAAGATTTTGGAAAATATAGGATTTATGAAGAATTAGATTTTTGACATCCATAATTTATTTTATAAGAATATATGTAGCTTCAAAGGAAAAATAAATAAATATAGATATCTTCACTTACTGGTTTATTTGTAAATAATAGATTATGGAGATAGATTTGTTTATTTAAACTTATTTAATTATTTTAATTACTAAAAGATATTTTAAGGAGAAATTGGTTTAAAGCTAATTATTAGTTAAATTAAAGAAATAAAATTTAATTGTTCGATTTTATTTCGATTATTAATAAATCATATAAAATGTTTTTACAAGGTCTGAAATAGGAAGAGAACAAGCGGGTTTGGATCGGATTGGCAAAACCAAAACCGAAGGTGATTTAATCTCACTCATTTAAATTTAAATTCAAATTTAAATTCAAATTCAAATGATTAAATTTAAATAATTGTTTGAATGCTTGAATTGATTGATGTGATATAGTATGGTATAATTTGAAAGTGGCATTTTTGTTGTGCTAACGTCTGTGGATGTAGGGAAACAGGTTGGAGGGATCCAACTGGACCCCTCAACTTTATTAAATTATTTAATATTCTCTGTTCTGAATATTTGATATTCTACAATGAATTATGTGGAATATTGAATGCTATGGCTTGATTGTTATAATCGGGCAATAATGAATTACCAAATATATATAATTTGAGTTTGGGAATGACAATAAAAGAAGTAAAATTGTAAGTAAAATAATTATAGAAAGGTTGAATAAATTTAAGAATGAACTGGGAAAGAAATAAAGTGACTTTAAAATTTTAATAAATAAATCTTGAGTAGGGGAAGGAAAATTCGAATAAATAGGAAGTTAATGAATTTTAAACTTCAGGGTTATTAGTTTAAAAGAACAAAACGTTTATTTAAAATTTAAGTTTTAAATTATTTACGAAGCATAAAGAAGAAACTGGGAATAACCTGAAATTTGTATACAGCTAAAGGATTTAAAAATCAAACTGAAAATAATAATAAAATCGATAATTAATGAATTTTGAAATGAACTGAGTAAGTAAAGAAATTTATTTCAAATCGAATAAATTGGAAATCAATTTGGGAAATTGATTTGAGTGATTGAGATTTGAAATTCTCCCTGAATAACCAAATACGTTTTCAAAAATAAATTTTTAAATATAAATTAAAAGTTTTAAAGTTGTTTTAAAAAGCAAGTTTTGGAAAATTTATTATTTCTAATATTTCATTTTTAAAGTAAGTATTTCCTTTTAATCTATTATAGCAATAATTATTTAAAGAGTGATTTAGTATTTGTTTTAAAAGTGTAAATCTAGTTTTATATTTTATTAAGTAACCTTATTTTCAAATATTCATATAGTATGTATTTTTAATAAATTATTGAAGTAGTTTCTAAAATAAATGTTTTAAAGTATATTTCAAAGTAAAGTGTTTTAAATTATTTTAAGATCTGGTTTTGTGCTTGGTGATTCCAGAGGAGACAGAAATTATTTGGGAAAGTTTATGCTGAAACCGAAAGTTAGTTTGAAAACTGTTTTTTAAAGGGGTTTGAATATATATCTTGTGAAGATATTTTTGAGATAAATAAATAATATGGGAAATTATTTATTGGTTGATGGTTGTTTGTGAATATTAATTGATAGTTAAATAACCGACTATCAATATTGGCCAAATGCATTGATCGTTTTGAAGAGACAGGGATCGAGATTAATTTCTCGAAAACCACTTCGAGCCGGTTTGTACGTTTTCGTGAAAAACGAGTTGTGATTCGAAGATGGAGCAGTGAAGTACAAGGGCTAGTCGCTATTCATCCTGAGGATATTTCCAAAATGGATGTAGTAGGAATAGTGCCTTCGGTTCCGTTCGGACCTGGGACGGACTTGTATGGATGAATGCTTGCGAAACATCGTCAGGTGGACGATGGGCATTGTAAGGGATATGTTCTATAAAAGGTAACGCTTAGCCTCAAGCCTCATCAAATGGGAATGACTGAAAATCAGGGGTTATGCAGCAAGGCTAGGTGGGTAGCACCCAAGCAGGGTGAGATCATCCCTGTCTAGATGTCCCTTTTATTTCGGCTTAGTGGGCGGTTGCTGATCCCAACCGTGGGGTGATCTCACTCGGGATTATCCAGTAAGGGGTAGTCCCGGCCTTGTGTTGCAGGGGCGCGGGCTTACTCCTAGGTCCGGTGATCTAGGCCTCGTACCGTGACAGGTGGTACCCTAGTGCCTAGTCATTAATTGGAAATCCATTCTCCCTACGAGCCTTGTACGAGTTTTGTTTGTATTACCCACTCTGTGGCTAGTAGCTAGAATTTAATGAATGTAACAATTTCGGCTATTTTATAAGTATTTGTATATGGACCCTATTATAATATCAGAGGATTTCTATAAAAATTGGTTTAGTTATCGTAAGGTAAAAACCCGACATGTTTATTTGTGGCGTGGTCTTACGAGATGCTTTTGTTTTTCAAAGGATTTTTTAAACTTTAATATTTAATTGAGTGTGATTTTCTCACGCTGATAATCCAGACTGACTTGGGTGTTATTTAACTGTAATGCTCGGGTCAGACCGAGTATTATAGGATACAGGATTTGATGCTGTGGAGCTCAGGAGACGAGCTGGATGACGAGACGTACTTTCATATTTGTTTATATATATATATATATATAATCTGCCGTGTTGAGTTGTTGTGTATCCATTTGTATGATATTGGTGTTGAGCTGTGGTTGATGTACTCTGATGATGTAATATATAAACTCATATATTTGATTTTGAGTAAAGACCATTATTATCTATTATATTTTATTCCGCTGCGATAGTTAGATTCTGATGTTGATTTCTAATTTCTTCTTCTACCTCTTCTTCTTTAACCAAATGGTTCGTATTTCTGTGCAACTTGAGTTGATTGTTGTAGAATAGTGTTGACTCAAGGGGTACGTATTTTGCGGGCTGTTACAGGAAGATTGATAGAGTTAGGGATATGCCCTAGGGGAAATTATGTAATATGTTACATATATCTAACTCAATAATCAATCTTGTTCGAAATCAAAGGTATTTTCTTTTTATTATATACTTGATATAATTTGATTATATTCATATTTTAATTTAATTAAAAGTATGTTTAATAGAAAATCCATAAATCATATGTTTTGTGATAGTAGTTATAAAGTGTTATAAACGATGAGTAATTTATCATAATAAAGATAAAAATATCATTTTAGATGTTCCCAATCAAAATGCATCGAGACTGGATATCGATGTATCTACCGAGACTAAAGTACGTAATGCTCTCCAAATGTTGGGCAGTGCATTACTCATGGCTATTGTGGGCACCTAATGGTTACGTATAGATAGTTATTAGATAACTATGGAACTACTCACTCGATAGTTTTCTGTTGGTTAATATAACTAAGGTCGAATAAGAAATATCGATGTGATTAATTTATACATTTCTCTCGACTTGAGAATACTATGGATCGTCAATATGAAAGCTCCACTTTAATTATATTCAAATCATGTCATGGCGTTCCATATAGTGACTATAGTTGGGCTGAGTGGAAGTATTGGAAGTGAAGCACTATTCAAAGGAGGATTCGCCTCCTCGGTTATAATAAGGTTAGTATCACGGTCAACTCAAGTCAAAATAAAATCAAAGTATCTGACCAGAGCATTTTAGTTAATAATAATTGTTATTATTGAACCAAGGACTGTATGTTTGGACAATAGAGTTGAATGTGGACGATGTTATAATTTTGACCATCATCAAATTGCATAAGTCCAATTTTGACGAAGAGAATTGGTGTAAATAAATGTCACAACCGAGTAACACTTATTAAAATAAAATTGGACTTTACTAAAACCGATTAAGCGATAAATTTAGCCATAATATCACATGACTTGTTAACTGACGTGTGAACGTTAACATTCGAATAGTTCGATGTTAATCGCTGACCGAAATTACACCCGAGAGTCACACAACCAAAATCATGAATTCTCTTCAGACCAAACGATTTAAGTAGTTTTAATTGTAATAAATTAATTAATATTTATGAAATATTAATTATAAAATTTGAATATGATTTAAGAAATAAATAGTATTATATATATTTATAATAGTTATAAATGTATCGATTGATATGAGATGTCGATGATGAATTACATTTGGTTTAGTTAGATATATTCACTTAGGGTTAAATGGGCTTTTCGCCCATAAGATTTGAATATATTTTCTGCTACAAATGTAAAGTATGAGGGATGCTAAAATATGGGAAATGGTTTTGAGATGGATGGTGGAGATCAAGTGAGAAAAGGTAAAGAGATATGATCCTCTTTTCTCTCTCTCATCCAACCATTATAAAGGGCTCTCTAATCTTAACCTCAAAAGAACTTTGGCCGCCTATACCTTCTTCTTGTTAGTCGAAATCTAGACCTCAAACAATAAAAAATTCTCAAATCAAATTCATGTTAGAACCAAGGCAATCTTATAGCAAAAGGTCGATGATTCTAGACTAGCAATTTGACGAATCAAGAAACATACAAAGGAAGAGAATTCAACGTTTCAACGTGGACTTGAAGGCATCTATAACAAGCAATCTTTTATTTATATATTAAATATATAATCATGCTATCATAATCTACTACTCATATAGATCTGTGTTTATACACATCATTAATGCTTAATTAGTTAGGTGAGATTTCTATAGGTAATGTTGTTGTCACAATAGAGATTGATTATGTGCATAATATTTATTGATCACACTCATATTTTATCTACAATCTGATATTCTATGTTAAATAAAATATTTTAATTTAATATTATATTAATTAATATATATTCATATTAATTTATGAATTAATACTCATACACAATTTGTATTAAATCAAATATATTTATACAAACTATATAATATTGATCAAATATTTTTCTAGTACATGTTTATGTTTACTATGAATTATAAGAGCCGAAAATAATTTTTTACTATTCTTAGATGTTAATTATCATTATTTAATCACTATAAGTTTTAATAAATTTATGTAAAATATACAATGTTTAAAAAAATTCAATTTTATATTTTTTAATTAGTTCATCATGTTAGAAGTTTTCAAAGAAAATTCCCAATTATAGTTTATTTTTAATTTAGAAAAATCTGGAATTTTTTGTAACCAATAAAATGCGATCCTAGATTTTCGAAAAATTTAAAATTTTACATTTTGTTATATAATTATTTTATTTGTTTAATAATGTTAAACAGTTCAATTAACTCATAATATATGAATACACATATGCCAAAATATTAAAATCATAATAATTTCATATCTAAAGTGCTTTCGAATTGGAAAGTTAATTTTAAAAAATTTAATATATATATATATATAATAGTTTATTATAAAATTATTATATTTACTATATGTGTGTATATGCATAACTAAATAACAAGTGCATTTTAATTCTTTAAGAAGTTATATATATATATATATATATATATTATATTTTCATAAATTCATAATTCTGTATATATGTATATATATTATTTATTACTTATATATATATTTTTAATAATTATATATAATAAAACATATTTATATATACATATATGTATATATAATCAACTGGATATTTATAGTTGTATGTACATGCACATATTTAAACAACATACATAAAAATGTCCGCTGCGATGTAAATCCTAGCATCTATATACGGACATGTTATTCTCTGCACGGATTATCATGTTACAAATGCACACACATTTGAATATGTATATGATACATATGTATACTTACTTCTTAAGTAAAATTAAATCAAATAAAGTTTATATTAAATTTATAAAATAAATAAAATATATGATTTTATTTAAACTAAATTTAGAAATGTTTTAAATAAATTAGACTTCATGTGCCTAATAATGATCTAATGAAACTAAAAAAAAATCACCCATATCTTCCATTGCGGGCTTCCCCAGTTCCAACAGTATTTGTCTGGACACACTCAAATATAGTAGGAATCGTTCCAACATTATATGGCATGCACTCAAAATTGACCCTGATCCCCATCTGATCAAATGAAAATGCAGAACTCTAGAATAGGAAAGGTATAACATTCTGCATGAGAAAAGTAAGAAGTTGATGAGGAATAGCTTCATTAGAGGTATGCTACCTAAAGTTAATTGCCAATCCAGTACTTGTAAGGAAGGATAATGGGAAATGAAAATTTTGCATAGATTTCACCAACCTCAGCAAGGCTTGGTCGAAGGATAGGTTTCCCTTGCCTAGAATTGATCGGTTAGTTGACACGACCAGTAGGCACGAATTGCTCTTGTTTATGGATGCATATTCAGAGTACAATCAGATAGCCGTGTTTGATTCAAATCAGGAGCATACTAGTTTTATGACAAATAAAGGATTATAGTGCTACAAGGTCATGCCATTCGAGCTCAAAAATGCTAGGGCAACCAACTAGAGGTTGATTAATATGATGTTTGCAGAACAGATTGGAAAGAAAGTTGAGGTATATGTATATGACATGCTGGTTAAATCCAAGGTAGCATCAACCCACATCCAAGATTTAGAATAGACAGTTAAAGTCCTAAGGCAATACAATATGAAGTTGAACCCTCTGAAGTGAACCTTCACCATCCAATTAGGCAAGTTCCTAGGGTATATAGCGAGTGCATGTGACATTAAAGCAAATCCTAAGAAGATTTAGAATATAAGAGGAATGGGAATCCTAGAGAAGCCAAAGAATTTGATGAGTCTAAATGGTAGGGTAGCTTGCACTAAGCAGATTTATATCCAAGGTAACATATAAGTGCATACCATTCTTTGACTAGGTGAAGATATGGCGAAACTTCTAATGGATCGAGGAGTGCAAAGCTACACTTCAAAATCTAAAGGATCATCTGGTTAGTACTCATATATTATCAAAACATGAGACATGTGAAAACTTGTACATTTATTTAGCAATAAGTGATAAAGCTATTAGTGTTGCAGTGGTATGAGAAGATGAGGGGACCACAAGACCCATCTACTTCACAAGCAAGCGGCTGTTAAGAGTAGAGCTAAACTACTCGATCATTGATCGACTGTCCTACAACCCGCTCTTTACAGCAAGGAAGTTGCCGCCCTGATTCTAGGCACATCCCATCAATGTCCTTACAAATAAACCCCTCAGGAAGGTAATGCAAAAGCCAGAGACATTAGGACACTTATTAAAATGGAAGATAGAGCCTAGTTAGTACAATGTCACCTATTGTCATAGAAAGGCAATCAAAGGCCATGAACTTGCAAATGTCATTATAGAGTGCACCTTAGTAACAAAACCTTAATCAGGGGAAGAAGCAAACACTCTGCAGTTCAGGAAACTACTCATGGATGAAGCATCAAATGAACAGGGAGCGGGAATTTGGTATGCACTGATTACTCTAAATGGAAAGAAACTGTATGGAGCAATGCAGCTTGGTTTCAAAGCAATCAACAATGCGACAAAATATGAGGCTCTCCTCATAGGCCTAAAAATGGCCCATGCAATGAAGGTAGCCCTTATTAAAATTCACAGTGATTTCCATTTAGTTATGAACCAAGTGCAGGAATATTACCAAGTAAAGGAACCAACCTTAGCCAAATATATGGAACTGTCCAAGTAGTTACTAGAGTAGTTCGAACAGTTTGGGATAGAACAAGTTCCACATGAAAACAACTCATATGTCGATTCCTTATCAAAACCAGCGAGTACCAAAGTTGCTAATGAAATGAAGGTTACCAATTGGGCATAAAGTGGAGCTAAGAATAACAGAAACAAATTAGATACTGGTCTAGACTTGAGCCAAGTGGGACACGATTTAAGGAACACAAGATCAAGAAACAGCAGAAAATCACGAACATCCCTCAGGTGAACCCACACCTCAGCAAACCGAGGAGAATAACCGGATCACTCCCATCAAGCAATTCCTACTAAATGGAACCCTACTCCCGAATATGAATCAAAACTAAAAAGTAAGATACCACGCTCTATACCACACCTTTGATGGCACATTATAAAAGAGACGGTATTCAACCCCTAGTCTTATGTGTCCAAAAAAGAAGGGTGAGGTCATAAAGGAAGTACATGAGGGCCAATCGGAGATCACTCGGGGAGAAACAAGTTTGCAAAGAAGTACTAAGTCATGGTTACTAATGGCCTGCAACACTTCAGGATGTAAAGGAATTTGTAAGGAAGTGTGACAGGTGCCAACGAATTGCATATATCCTCAGACAGATATCCTATGAGCTCATCCTACTTACAAGCCCATAACCATAGAATGTATGGGGCATATATCTAATAGGGCCACTTCCAATGTCCAAAGGAGGAGCTAAATATTCCATAGAGGCGATAGACAACTTCACTAAATGGGTAAAGGAAGAACCCATAGCCACGATCACTGCAAAAGAAGATAGTCACTTTCGTGGTGAGGAACATAGTCACAAGATATGGGATCCCACACAAGATCATTTCTAACAATCGTACCCAGTGTGAAATTAACGGCACAATAAAAGGTTTCTTTTCAATCACTCACCCATAAGCAGATGGGTAGGTTGAAGCTGCAAACAAAAGCATCAAAAAGCTGCTTAAAAAGGCGGCCGAATGCTAAAGGAAAGTAGGCGCAAGAGCTATTCTTATACTATGGGCCTACCTAACTTCAACCAGATATCCTACAGGTCATACTCCTTTTTTGCTAATCTACGGATATAAGGCTATGCTTCTTGTCGAAGTAGAGGTCCCATCGTATAGAAAAATATCGTATATAGAAGAAAAGAATAATAAATTGGAGGAAACTGCCATAGATCTCATTCAGGAAAGAAGGGACGAGACAGTTGTAGTATTAGTTGCATATTGGTAAAGGATGGCAAGAAATTATAATTCTGAGCTCAAAAAAAGAAAATTATGCAAAGGAGAATTGGTACTGCGAGGAGTAATGGTCAACACAAAGGATCTAGGAGATGGAGCGTGGGATCCAAATTGGGAAGGTCTGTTAGTCATAGCAGCAATTTTAGCGAATGGGGCATATCGACTATCAAGACCCGATGGAAACTTAGTTCCAAGGACTTAGAACTCGGAGACCTCAAACCTTACTTTGTATGACTTACATTGCTTACGTCATGTACAGTGTAATTATTATTATAAAGTAATAATGCAATGAATGGGATGTAAGGATATTAGACAGCCTAGACTAGTATAAAAATCTCTCTATGTTAATATTATTTAACAAAGCTAAATAATTGTGCTGGACGTAGGGATACTAGACTGCTTGAACCAGTTATCAAATAGAGCTACTAATAATCTAGGTCGGATTCTTTGGCCAACAACTGGGCATAGGGATATTGGATGGCCTAATGTAGTATAAAAACCCCTCAATATAAATTCGGCTAACATAACACAATAGATGTACGAATACTAAACAACCATAACTAGTACAAAAAACATGTGCATTAAAAGGTTGTAATGTGACCCGACTTCACAATCAAACCTCTATTCTCTCCCAATTAGCAGCGAAGACCATGCTAAGCGCATGAAAACAGTTCACCGCCGTTATTTGATAGTTGTATTGACAACACAGTATAGAACGGCAATGACAATCATAGAAATGAAAATGGTGACGGTAAAATAAAAACAAACAACTTTTCACGGTTCATCGCTGTCATTCGATGGTTGTACTGACAACATAGCATATGAATGACAATGATAATCTTAGAAATGAGAATGGTGAAGCTAAAGTAGCAACAAATGATTTATACAGTCAATGTCGTCGTTCAATGGCCATTGTAACCATATAACATATGAACGACAACGGCCTATCCCCAAACAGCGGGGCAGGTCATAGTTTGGGGACAGGTCATGCCAAGCACACAACAAAACTTACGTAAAAGGACAAGTCTACATTGACCCGCGATTGATGCAAACTTGGGGGCAAGTGTTACACCCATAATTTTTAACTTGTGTTAAAACCAGATCGAATGAGGCACAATGCATTAAGAACGGCCACAGAACATAAGAGCAAGCCGACAGCCGCATATTTTGTTTCAACTAAATGAGTTAAAACTAAAGAGCATGAAGTCACAATGAGATGAAGCACTGCGATCATAAATCAGGCCGAGGGAATACCAGATCTGTGCCAATGTAATGCACTACTGCCAAAATTAAGTGGTGAAGGATGCACAACCTTTAGAATGTAACAAACACGAGAGTAAAAAGAGAATAGCAACATTAAAAAATTTCCCAACATCCAAAACACCCGCTAGGCCTAATTAGTGATCTTAAGAATTTATGAATTGCTAACTCTTTCAAGTGTAGATCTGCCATGCAATTATGGAGGACACCTTGACCAGTACCATAAGGAATCAAAAGCATTTCAAGGGCTATACACAAGGTTACCCAAACTTCACTCCAGCTTAGGTCCACACTTATGGGATAATAGAAAAGATATAAGTCACTCTTATCAATAACTCATGCATATTAATAACAAGGGCATCTCAGACTGCAGTCGGATCAGATTGCAGTAGGCTCGAATCGCATTCTACTCAAATCACATTCGTACGTATGTTGAACTAACTCCTAGGTTAAGCAAGACGTGCACCCTGAAGCCCAAAGCATCTTAGGATGATCACACCTAAGTATCAAGCAAGTACCGTAGCATCACAAAAGTATCGACCATCAATCTGTAAAGCCTCACTCCAAATACGTCGGCAGCACCCCAGAACTAATGAGTAACTCTTACTATTGTAACATTCCCATTTTGAGGCTTGAAAATAAGTGTTGCTGATGTTATAGTCATCCATAGTATTATTTCTCGGTGATAACATTAGATCAGATAATTATATATATAAAATCAAGAGCGCATGAATATGAGAATTTTCAAAACAAATTTCATTAATAACTTTCACATTCATTACGTAACCCTAATAATTTCACGTTTAGAGAAAATATAATAATTACAATTAAATTCCAAGAGCGACATATGAAGATGCCTCCTTGGATGATCAGAGTTTAACTATTTGACAGTTGTAAATTTTGTTGTCACATCTATTCAATTAAAACACAAACCTTAAACAACACAGTGAAAATAAACTCCTAATATTAGCTTGCCTCCCGCAAGTCTTCGAATCGTCTAACCTGAAAATCCTACACCTAAACTACTCAATTGAGTATCCAAGAGTTTAAGGGAGAGAAAAAAAATTTTGGGTCAGACAAAAATTCTATGTGACACTATCTCAAACCAAAAACAGATATCTAGTGAGACAATGTCATAGAATGGAATGGATTTTCCCCTCACTAGAATTTTATCAAATATGATAATCTGGACATAAATCATGCACCTACAACCACAAAACATGACATGATCGTATGCATGCAATATGGGTAAATATAACTGGTCTTTACTAAAGAGCTATGCATATCCAAGGTTTACCCGTCCCAATTGACTCTCTATCCCAAATCATTGTTTTACTAGGGTCACTACGAATCTATTTGTTTGCATAGGCCAAATAATAACCTATCAGGCTGACTCGGCCCAAAACTTAACCAGATGTCCTAAAATCTCTATATATGGTCAGAATTAAACCTAATTAAACAATACGATGAGCATATAGAGCTACGAGTTCCTTTTTATGTGTACACATCACTTAATCTCCTACTGATAAAGTCCTATGCACTGGAATCATGAACCTTTACCAACAAGAGGCTAACGGCTGAAGCATAGGGCGTGACCCTACACCAATCCCACTTAAAATTTTATTTGGTTTTGAATCCATGATCATATCTTTTTATCTGTTTAAGGCATCTTAGCACAATTGATCTATTTGATCTCCTAGATGCAAATCTACTTACTTGGAAGTTTAGTCCAACCACACTCACTACTGGAACAACCAAATTGGTAATTATGTTCCTAAATCCCAAGGTTTGAGTAATGAAAATTTGAGCATGATAAATGATAAAATAAGTAAATTTAGCTGATCAAATATTAACAAGAACTTATAAAATCATTCGTTGAAATATGTTTAATCAATAGTCGTAGACATAACAAAATTACTTAAGCTTAAGTAATATTTTCCTTTGGTGAAATTCAAATAAAATTGGGCTAAAATACTATTTCATTTAATTGAAAAAATTTACCTTTAGAAATGGAAAACCACTTGAAATCATTCTCAAAACAAGGAAAAGATAGCGCAATACTTGGCCAAAATCTTATGCTATAGCACTATCATTTTTACATAGCTTTTAAAAACTTGCTATCAAAAAAGGGCTGTCGAGCATCTGTTTAACATTAGTTGTCGAGCCTATAAAGCATAGCTATTTGGTTTGTAAAACCTATGTCTATCAAGACACTAAAAATATATATCATCTTTATATGGTTTTTAAAATATTTGATAGCAAAATAGGGTGTCAAGCCTTTAGAAAACAAGAGCTATTGAGCCTCTAAAACATAGCTTTAAAGTTTGTAAAACATGCAGCTATCAAGCGTTTAAAACATGGATTTCATGTTTTTAAAACATACAGCCATCAAGTCTCTAAAACATAGTTAGTTGGTTTGTAAAACATATAGCTATCGAGCCACAAAATATAGTTATCGAGTAGATATACAGAAGCTATCGAGTAACTATAAGATTAGAGTTGTCGAGTTATTAAAAACATAAGGTGATAAGTCTCTATAATCTTAAGGATGTCGAACTTTAATAACAGAAGGTACTAAGTATCCAAACCACAGGGTAATCGAGCCTCTACAAAGCATTGGATATCAAACTTTTACAGAAGATATGGTATCGACCCTCTACAAAACCATAAGTATTGAGCTTTCACAAAACATTGGGTATCGAACTTTTACAACACAAGGTGTCGAGTACCCATGAAAGCAGATACATTACATAACTATCGAGCAGCTATCACATGCATCATTTATTATAGTTATCGTGCTTCTATGAAAATAAAGGTATCGAGATTCTATATTATAATGCCTATGACATTTCTGTAAATAACAAAAAACTGATTTATTTCCTTTAAAGTTAAAACTTTCCACTAACTCTTGTCTCATGTCAATTCCACATTGGATAATGAAATACTTTTTATATTATTTGCTTAGGTCACGTACAACCTTCACAAATATCTATGATATCCAGGAATTTCAAGCAAAAAAAGGGATAATCTTTTTTATAAATTATTTAAAATTGGCAAATTATTCTTTTAAAACAAATAATAATGGATTGTTTATATATATATAGACATAAGTAGATTTTAAATAGAATTATTATTTTCACACAAATTAAATATGTGTTTGTTTAATTGTGTATATATGTGAGTTGATTTTAAATTGAATTTGGATTTGAATTTGAAATTCAAAAGATAATTATCTTAAAATAAATTTGGATTTAAAAAATAAAATATATATGATTTTATTAGTATATAATTTGTTTTATATTATTTTCTTTAAAAGATTTCATTTATAAATTAAGAAAAGTAATTACAAAATATAAAATTAAATATAAAAGTTTTACAAACCATTTAAAATTAATTAACACATGCATAATTATACATGTAAGTTAAATGTGTATAATTTAAAAAATGTAAGTTAATTAGTATATGTAAATGACAAATGTTATCAAATTAAACAAGTGTCACCCTTTCTTTTTATTTTATTTATTTTTAATAATCATAAATTAAGTCCATATATACATTTATCTCCTCTTCTCCTTCTTTTTTTCTATCTTCATTTTTCAAAACAAAGAAAACTTAAGTCCTGTAAACATTTTCAAACCAAAAAGTTAATTCATACAACAAATTCAACTAGATAAATCAAAATAAGATCATCTTAGTTTTTAAAGCTTAGATCATCTCAACAACAAAGATTTCCAGTTTCAAAGATCATCAAGCAATCAAAGCAAATTCATTTCAATTTAAAAGGCAAGATCATTACATCAAACCTTCATATTAAAAGTGATTTTCAAGTTTCCAGTTTCAAAGGATTTATAGTTCAAACAACAAGTTTCAAAGATCAGAAGCATTTCAGTTATACCTCTCTGTTCATCATATTTTTGGGTGAGTAAACAAACTAACACTTGTTTAATCTGTTGCTTGTGATGTATATATCATGTAATGATGTGATAATTGTTTGCATAAGTGTAATTTTGGCTTGCATGTTTATAAATATGCAGATATATAAGTATGCATGTCTGGTTCATCTCTGTTTCAAGTTACAGGGTTTAAATTTAGATCAAAATTTCAAATCTTCTTATCTAATCTTTGATAGGCTTTAGAATTTAAATAAATTATGTTTGTTTAAACCTAAACTAAGATTTAAAAATATATTTAAGTAGGATAGTTTTGAATATCATTTGGAAATGGAAATGACAGTAAAAACTATGAAAATATGTTAAATTCAAATACCACAATCCTTGGTTTTTCTTATATAATCTGAATCACCATCAAAAATCATGATTTTTTAGAAGTGAAAACACGATTTCTAGTTTGGTTTTGGTGAGCAAATCGAGGTTGATTAGATTATGGGTTTTGGGCTATTTCTGGTGGTCGGAGGACTCAAGGTGGTCGAGGTCTCTGCTGGAGGTTGCTAGGATGTTGGCGAGTTAGGGAAAAATGGAGGTAGGATTTATTATTCACCGAGGCGGCGTCACGACGTTGGATTAGGGTTTAATACCTTGTTTGGTCGAGGTCGAGAAATGAGATCACTGCGTCGTCTCTGGAGCTTCGAGGTTCATCGACGGTTGGGGGATGAAAACATGAGTCCTCGACGAAGTTGTGGTCAGAGATTCATGATCTTTGGTGGTCAGAGTTGTCGTGGCGAGGAGGATTTGGGTCGATCATTTTTTCTCCAGTTGTGCCTGATAGCTCGATTTCGTTTTCGAGTTAGATTCGATGTTTCAAGTGGTCAGTCGTTGAATGGAGATGGTCACCGTCATGTGAGGAGTGATCGTCGATGGTCTAGAAGGTGGATTCTGGTGTGCACGTGCACAGCGAGGTCTGGTGTCAGTTTTGTTTTGAGGAAGAAGCATCCTCGGGTGGGAACTCGGGATTAGGAGAGTTTTGCTCGGGTTCATCTTCGTGTAGGAACGTGTGTTTTGTTTCCAAATTTTATGTTAAAACTAAATCTAAGTTTTTCTATTAAAAAAAAAAGAAACGTGAATTGTCACGGGTCTGGGCTTGAATGTTTATCGGGTTTAACCCAAAGCAAATTATAAAGGTTTTAAAATTTTAATATATAAGCAAGGTTTAAAATTTAAATGAATCTAGTTTTGAACTATTTCTTAAATCTATTCTTTATATAATAAATGTTTTTAAATAATTGATTTAAGGAAGTTATATAATTTGTTTAATTTGAATTTGTTAAGTTAAAATTTTTAAGTTATTTTAAACTTAATTTAGAAATGTAATTAAATGTTAATTAAAAGGATAAAATGTTTTAAATTTAAGTGTTAATCATAATTAAAGTAATTAATAAAGATAAATGGTTTATCTTAAGCTTAATTAATACTTTAGATAATTTAAGATTAATTTAATTAATAAAGTAATTAAAGAGTAATTAATTCAATTAATTAATGATTCAGGGTTAATTAATTAATTAATTAATAATTGAGGGTTATAATTAATTAATTAGGATTAATTAATTTGTAATTAGAGATTATTTAATTAAGTAATTAGGATTAATTAATTTGTAATTAGAGATTATTTAATTAAGTAATTAGGATTAAATAATTTGTAATTAGAGATTAATTAATTAAGTAATTAGAAATAAACAAATTTGTAATTAAGAATTAATTAAATAATTAGAGATTAATTAATTGGTAATTAAGGATTGATTAACTGGTAATTAAGGATTAATTAATTAGTAATTAAGATTTATTAATTAATAATTAAGGTTTATTAATTTAAAATTAAAGGATAATTAATCGGTAATTAAAGATTAATTAATTGATTTATAAAGGTAATTAAGGAATGATTAATTAAATCAAAAGGTTTTTAATTAATTAATGATTAATTTAAGCAGGGTTAGGTGATTAATTCTTAAGTAATTAATTTAAGTTAAGTTAAGTAAATTAATTATAGTATGGATTAATAAGTCTTGCTTATGGATGATTGATTGTATAGAATGTCTGGATTGATTGATATTTATAGTATGATAATCTGTGATATTCTGTGATGTGATATACTTTGGATATGGCTATGTTAAATATATGTTATTATTTGTGCTGAAATGTTGTGTGAATACAATGTTTTGATTTGAACTAAATTGTTTAAACCTTAAAAATCTTGGCCTTTAAGACGACGTTAGGATTTCGATGAGACCGGGATTGGATATCAGTTTGATTATCCAAAAACCACATCGATCCAAGTTAAACGATAGGTCGTGAAATCTCAAGTGAAGATCGAGATGAAGATTCAGAGTGCAAGGGCTATTGTCGTTGACTCTAAGGGTGATTCCAAAATGAATGTAACGAGATAGTGCCTTCGGTTTCGTTCGAACCCGGAACGAACTTGTATGGATGAATGCTATCAGACCATCATCAGGACGATAAGCATTCCAAGATAAGTGTTCTAAAAAGGTAATCGTAGGCTCAAGCCTCATCAACCGAGAATGGCTAAAACAGGGGAGGTGCACGCAAGGCTAAGTGGGTAGCACCCAAGTAGGATAAGATTTTCCCCTATCTAGAGGCCCCTTTTATTCGGCTGTATGGACGGTTTTAGGCCACAACCACGGGGTTGTCTTATTCGAACTATCAAGTAAGGGGTAGCTCTGCCTTTGTGGTGCAGAGGATCAGGGTGGATCCTCGGTACAGTGATCTAGACCACGTACTGTGACAGGCGGTACCCCAATAGCCCTGCCATTGTATGGAATCCAATCTCCAATAAGTGTCTGTACGGTTTTGATTGTGCCCAACTATGTTGGAACATGAGATGTAAGCATTCGAGCTATTTCTGTATTTTATATTAAAAACCCTAGACACTATTATAATATAACTGGATTTCATATCAAATGGTTTGGTTTTCGTAAGGGAAAATTTTGTCCGTGTTTATTTGTGGAGAGTCTTATGAGATACCTTTTATTTCAAAGGTTTTTTCAAGGTAAACAACTTAATCGTTTACTCACACCAGACCCATGTCTGACCCGGAGTTTATTCTGTTTTCTTAAACTCTTGCGTACTCAAATTTTCATGAGTAGCTAAGTGATCAGGTTTGGCTTGACGGATTTGGGAAGCTTGGAGCAGGAATCATGGCGTAGCTATATATATCTATTTCTGTTGTCTTAAAGTCTTTTGTCTGTTGTATTTTGGAATGTAATGGATAGATGGATCATACTATCTAATGTGATGATGTTGCGTAACTGTGTATCTCAAATGTAATGATTATGTATTATCTATGTGAAATATTAAATTTTTTAATTACTTTTCTTAAATAAAATAATATAAAACAAATTATATACTGATAAAATCATATATATTTTATTTTTAAATCAAAATTTATTTTAAAATAATTATCTTTTGAATTTAAAATTCAAATCCAAATTCAATTTAAAATCAACTCATACATATACACACACACATTTAAACAAACACATATTTAATTTGTGTGAAAATAATTCTATTTAAAATCTACTTATATATATATATATATAATCGCTTCGTGTTTGGTGGCGAGCAGAAGACTCTTACCCCTACATGTTCCTGCGAGGTAGTATAAGGCCTTGATGGGTTGGTTGCGAGTTGAGAGGCTGGTCGTAAAAGCAAATTCGAGATACCACTGTGTGCCAAGGCGGAGAGTGGCCGTTGTTGGTGGTTGAAAAGCCTAGACCGTCACAGTTGGTATCAGAGTGTTAGGTTGAGATAATACCTAGGCTTTGGAGTAGTATCTATCTTGAGAGTGCGTATTGTAATTTTTATATATCTATATGCCTATCTTAATTATTGGATTACCTGTCCAAGTTGCCAACATGAGTTCTAGAGGAAGGAGAGGCGAAGTTGTGGGCAGCATGATGACCAATAGTGGAGGAGGTCCAACTGCTAGCGAGGCTATGAATCCAACAACGCCATGAGTAAGTTTTGCTACTTTGTGCAAGGATTTCACCAATCTGGAAGGAAGACCTTTTAGAGGATCAGAGTCCATTATAGAAGTTCAGGCTTGTTTACGCTCATGTGAGCGCATTTTTAAGAGTTTGGATCTATCTGACGAGCAAAAGAGAGTCATGGCATCGTGGCAACTTCAAGAAGGAGCTGCAACTTGCTGGGATATAATTACAACAAATATTTCAGAGGATGATATTTCGTGAAACAAGTTTAAGGAATTGTTTGAGGAATAGTTCATGCCTACAGCTGGGAGGACTCGTCTATATAGAGATTTACTAGATCTGAAGCAAGGAAGTATGTTGGTTTCAGAATATGAGAACAAGTTCAATGAATTATCTCGCTACGGACCTGGTTTGATCGACATGCCCCTCAAGAAGAATGAGATGTTTGTGTTGGGAATGAGGCCTGAGTTCCACGAGAAGATGACGGCACATCTTAAGGGATCCTTCGTGGAATTGATCGACATAGCATTGAGGTATGAGGAGCTTATAATCAAGAAACTGTTGGCATCTGTAGCAGCACCAAGTGGAATTTCTTCCAATCCAAACTAGAGGAAATCCAACCCAAATTGGAAAAAGCAAGGCAAAGGGAAGCAGGGAGGCAACAATGGACCTCGTAAGTGCTATGTGTGTCAACAAGAGGGTTATTTGGCTAAGCAGTGTCCCAGGGGTAGATCTCAGCAGCAGCAGCGTCAGAGTGGATCCGATTCAGCATTGGTTCAGAAATCTTTATGTTTTAACTGTCATCAGCCGGGGCATATGGTGAAGGCTTGTCCGCTTCTTCAAAAGGCCCACCAGAACAAGGTGTTTGCTCTTGTAGGTGGATCATCAACTTCTTATTCTAAAGTCAAAGGCATTTTGGAAGGTACTTTGCTTTTAGATGGCAATTTTATCATAGTTTTGTTTGATTCTGATGCATCTCTTAGTTTTATTCTTTGGATTCGGTAGAGAAGTTTCATCTTTCCCCTAGTTTGGTAGACCGCCTTATTTTTGTTCTAATCTTATAGGTAGGGTAACCAAGTTAGATAAGATCTGCAGAAGGCTAATAATTTCTTATCTGTCTCATAGTTTTTCATGCGACCCATTTGTATTGGATTTCAAAGGGTTTCACCTTATTCTGGGTATGGATTGGTTGGATAAGTATAAGGCTGTTTTGATTTGTGAAGAGAGAGCTGAGAATTTGGGAACTGAGTTGGGAAAGATCGCAAAATTGACTTACGACAATTATGGAGTTCATTTAAGTAATCTTTTGCATGGAATCAAGGCATCTTCAGAAGGCGTCGAATTCATCGAAATGGTCAAAGATTTTCCGAATGTCTTCGAGGAAGTTAAAGGTTTGCCCTCGCATCGGAAGATAGAGTTTCGGATCAACTTAGTTCCGAGAGCAATATCTGTTGTTCATCCCAGTAGAAGAATAGCGCCGAGAGAGAGAGGAGAGTTGGTGAAGCAGAACCAAGATTTCTTAGAGAAAGGTTTGATCCTTCCCAGTTTTTCCAGTTGGGGTTCTGTAGTAGTCTTTATGACAAAGTCGGATGGGTCATTGAGATTCTGTGTGGATTATCGGGAGTTGAATAAGGTTACTATTAGGAATAAGTATCCATTTCCCCGTATAGACAATCTTTTTAATCAACTCCATGGAGCTTCTGTTTTCTCCCAGTTAGATTTAGCTTTAGGTTTCCACTAGTTAAGGGTAGCTAAGGACAGTATACCCTTGACTGTGTTTAGAGGACCCAATTTTTTTATGAGTGGTTGGTTATGCCTTTTGGGCTAACCAACGCTCCTGCCTTTTTGAGAGAAATGTGTGATCCTCTAATAAAATAGGAGAGCACACATGAAGCTATATATATAACATATAAAATGGTGCTTCCAACATGCCTGGCAGGTGACAAGTCCATGAACTAGAAACAAATAAAGAAACAGGTACCCCTATAATGAGCTCCGACAAAGCCACCGCCCATTACACCCTAATACTGAGCTCTGGCAAGGCCACTGCCCGATAATAAGGTGTTGGAAGTACCTAGAAACTAAACAAGTATCTAAATCCGGAGATACTGAAAGCCAGCACCATCAAAAAAGAGACTCTATGAAGCTACCTCAGAAGGAATAGACAAATCTTGAAATAGAAATGATCCATAAAGAAGAACTTCAAGAAATGATCCATAAAGAACTCCACTCTGAAGACACGGAATATCTTAAAGAAATGCCTGACACAATCAGAACTCCTGGGAATGGCTACCCTGCACTCCTATATAAAGACGCTAGCTATCCTACAAACCTGAAAAGAGAAACCAGCAACCTACCTAATCCAAACCTGAAACAAAACTAAGAAAGTTAATTAGTATAAGTCACATATATGTATATAAATAGAATTTATATATATATACATATATATATATATCTGTGTGTGTGTGTATATGAGAGAATAAAATCTTATGAGAAAAATAAAGCAAAGATAAACTAGTAGCAAAAACCAAACAATTCTAAAAAGTAAAGCAAATATGAACCAAACATAATAAGGTAAAGGAATAAAAAACAAGAACTAAAAAAACTAAAATAAAAATAAAAACATTACTAGAGACATCTTTAAGGACCTATAATAGGAAGAAAATTAGTATGCATCATGTGAACATCATTTAAATTAGAAAAGGTATTAATATAAATATTTTTAGTGTCAAAATTACCAATATTATGTTTGAATATGTTACTAACCTTGTTAAGATATTCCTTAAAACAATTAGTTTTGGCTAATTTATATTTAGGATTTGATACCCAATTTAAGCAAAAAAGATGAAATTAAAAATATCAAATTATTGCAGTGAATATAGTTATTATTAAAAATTCTTTGATTTCTCTCAAACCAAATGTACCAAGTAGATATAGTGAATAGAGTATCAAGCAAGTATCTATTATCCTTATTAAACTTAAATCTAAAAGTGTTCCAATAGAAAAAACAATCAATAACTCTAGAACTAATTATATACTCAAAACTATTAAGGGTATTCATAAGAATAAAATGAGTGTCCATGCATTCATAATAAATATGATTAATATCTTCAAAATGAGTATTAAAAAAATAACATTTATTATCAATGTGAATATTTTTTCTTTTTAAAAATTCTATAGTATTTAATTTACCATGAATGATAAGCCACATGTGAATTTTAGATTTTGAAGGAGCTTAGACTTCCAAATAAATTTAAAACAATTATCAGTTACACCCGAAAAGTTAATAAATTTGTAGAAGGAATTTGTAGAATATATCTTACTCTTATCCTGTTTGCGCCAAAATTGGTCACAAACCCCAAGCGTTGTGAAAGCACCAGTGTTGGAATATAAATCAGCAGTATTCAAACACAAACCACAGATCTAAGCAAGCAACACGCAGTAAAATAGAAATTATGAACGAGAACACACAATTTATAGTGGTTCGGCTATCTCCGGCCTACGTCCACTTCAAAGGTTTTAACTTTTATTGATGTTCTTCGCTGATTGCTCTTGATTACAGCGGATTACAGTTGATGATAGCCTTGAAATTTGAATACAACAATGATAATGGAGTATGTAATTCAATCCGGCAGAGTCTGGATGTTCAATGGTGGAAGTTCCCAAAAGTCCCCCTTTCTGAAGGCTTCAAGGTGCTATTTATAGGCGTAGGAGGCCCAGATTTCGCTCAAACTTCGGGAGACTTCTTCTGGCACGTGAGTGGGCCCACGTGACCGACCCCAACAAGTTTCGACTCGATCTGACATCGATTCGAAGTGATTTCGAACCCATCAAGAAATGGTCCAATCGAGCTGAAACTTGGCAGGAACAATCTTTATCATGTATGGAATCTACTGTGAAAATTTCGTTGTATTTGGATCAGTGGCTTAGGAGATATGATCGATTCAAGTTGTGGTTTCTCGTGAGGGCGGTGTTGTTCGAATCGATCGCTTCGAACCCCTGAGCTCGAATCCATGGGTTCACGTGGTTCAGTGGTGACGTGGCGCATGTCCTTCGAGTCGATCCGGTCTTCTCTCCGGGTTGAACGCTTCGACTCCATATACTTCGGCACATTCGAACCAATGAAAGACACGTCATCATGGTTGGTTGGCCCAGTGGGTTCGAATGAAGCTTCACAGGTGGGTTCGAACAGGACCTCTGTGATGGGTTCGAACAGGGCCTCTGTGATGGGTTCGAACAGGACCTCTGTGATGGGTTCGATCAGGACCTCTGTGATGGGTTCGAACAGGACCTCTGTGATGGGTTCGAACGGGACCTCTGTGATGGGTTCGAACGGGACCTCTATGATGGGTTCGAACAGAAACTTTGTGATGGGTTCGAACAGGTCCTCTGTGATGGGTTCGAACAGGACCTCTGTGATGGGTTCGAACAGGACCTCTGTGATGGGTTCGAAACCTTGGTTTTCCCCTCCAAATTGAATCGATCATAACTTGAGCATATGAACTCGGATTGACTTGAAATTTGAGATGCTGACCTCTACGGTCTTTCTCGCCGTGTCCCATCAATTGTGGCTCAATCTAGACTCGGACAAAATTCATCGATATCCATGGTTATCTTGCAATGCATGGTTGATATTCAAGAATAATAATCATTGATTTTTAGTAAATTCTGAGTATCTCAACTTTGCCAAAAGTTGGGATAAGACTTTGCCCCCCCCCCAAAACATGCCTTTTTGTAAAAGGTATGTTTTGAACGGTCTTAAATCGAATGTAGTAAATTCATGTTTCATTCATAGCTTCAGTATTATCAATCAAGTTTATGGCTGTTCGAAGCCGAATCAGCATTCGTGAAGTTCCATAGTCTCTCCGGACTATTAATGGCTACTCTAAACCCTTACTAAGTCCATTCTAGACTTAGTGATTGAATAGAAAGATCCTATTGCACTCTGGCGTTGCCTTCTATCCCTTGCACTCTGGTCCTGGTTAGGACGTATAGCGATGTCATGGTCGTTCTGGACCGATCATAGCCTCTCAGGGCTCTTGCTGGATCCCATCCTGTCACTCTCCGGTGAAGGGGAGACAGCGCTTAAGTGAGTTGATCCTGTCGCTCTCCGGCGAAGCGACTCACTTCTTGAACTCTGGTTCAGCGTATCTGAACATTAAGCGATGTCTTGGTCGTTCGAGACCGATCATAGCCTCTCCGGGCTCTTGCTGGATCCCATCCTGTCACTCTCCGGTGAAGGGGAAACAGCGCTTAAGTGAGTTGATCCTGTCGCTCTCCGGCGAAGCGACTCACTTCTTGCACTCCGGACCCCGCCTCTCCGGGTAGGGTCATAAAGCGATTATTTTCATATTGGTATTAATGTTCATCCTCTGACTCTCCGGTCAAAAGGCTTATTGCAAGAAGTTCTAATTTATTTATTAAAATTCGAGTTCTAGATGTTCAATCTCAAACATCAGAAAAAGCTAAACACTGCCTCTCCGGGCATATCGGTCTATCTCCATCTCAGAGCATGCCTAGGGATCTCTCCGGTTCCCGTGCATGTGTAAGTGGAGTAACCGTTTATTTTGAAAACAAATCTAAATAGAATTATTCGACCGAAGTTCAAATCCTGCACTTGGCCCTTGCCATCTTTAATCAGTGGATGACGAGTCGTGATCCCGATCCAGGATCGTTCCTGTTAGGTGGAGGCGGTAGTTGTTCAGGCCTTACCGCCGCAGTCCGTTCTCTGACAAATTGTGGCAATCTACCACCCCTGGCATGTTCTTCCACCTCATCCTTTAGGTGGCGGCATTCATCTGTGGTGTGCCCATCCAGCTCATGGAATAGGCAATATTTTCCAGTCCTGCGCTCCCGCTCAGTGGGATCCCTTATAGGTGGCTTTCGATAGGGGAGTTGCCCCCGAGTTTCAGTGCAAATTCTTTCTAGGCCAGCATTCAGATCCGTGTACTGCCAAAATCTTGGTTCTCGGAATTTCTTCCATTAACCAGGACCATCATGTCTATCATCCTGTTTTCTTTTTCCTTTGTCCGCTCCTGACTGTTCTCTGGAGGTTCCTTCGCTCTGCGCAACATTTGTTTCCAGCCTCTCGGGTCGTGATTCTTCTAATCGGATGAACTTTTCAGCTTTATGAAAGAACTCTCCAAGATCTTGTGGTGGATCTTTAGTCAGAGAATCTTTAAATTTGGTGCCTTCCGCGACCCCTGCCACCGCCGCCATCAAAATCACTGATGGATCCGGGCGATCTACAGAAGTCACTGTCACATTGAATCTCAGTAGGAAATCTTTTATGGACTCTCCGGCCCTTTGCTTGATCGAAGCTAAAGTCATCACGCTCTTGGGTCGCGTTACATGGACCCTAAGCTGTCTCATGAAGCAGTCTACAAGCTCGCTCCATGTTCTGATTGATCCAGTCTCCAGTTGCCTGAACCAAAGCGCAGCCAAATCTGGCAAATATAGAGGGAAGCATCGTGCCATCACTTCCTCGGATGCCCCCAGCACTTCCATGTGCCTAATATGTCTGGTAATATGCATGGTCGGGTATGACCTCCCATCATAAGGTTCTAGCGTTAGTAGTTTGAATTTTGGAGGGTTCCTTGCGTTTCGGATGTTCGGAGTGAACGGACTCCGACTAACTTCTTCCAGCCCTCCATTAGGTAGTCCTTCTCTCATGATTCGTCGCATTAGGCCAATCATTCTCTCGTCTCCGTCTAGGGGTTGCCCCCTTGTCAAGTTCCTATCCTGTCCCCTGAGCCTCGAAGGGAATTCTGGTACATATTCTTCTGGTGGCTCGTTAGCATATGTATTGACTCCAGCTTGTTGAGCTCCGTCTATCGGTCTTCCAGCATCGGACCCTGAGGGTCTGCCCCCAGGTCCTTGTTGATCGCCTTCAACTCCTATATTCTGGTCCTGAACCTAACCTTCATTAGCTTCTGTAATCCTGATTCCTTGTTCCGCACTTGCAGTTGTTGTAGTTGGTCCAAGGTTCTGCATATTCACCGCCCTCATTTGTTCGAGGAAATTCTGCAGCATCTCATGTTGGGTCTTCATCATGCTTTCGCGTATTGAATTAGCCATAGCCTCCATCTCGTCTCTAGTGATGTTGACGGAAGCTTGTCCTTCTCCTGCTCCTGAGGACGCTTCTTGGCTTCCTCCCTGTTGGCTCCGATCAACTCTTTGTCTTGTTTGTCGAGTCATTGTTTCTGAATTGGAATTCTTTAAACTTTCGAATCTGAACTCTGAATCTGATGTAGCGGGTGCTAGTTCTTCTCAGTGAAAGCACCAAAGTGTTTGCGCCAAAATTGGTCACAAACCCCAAGCATTGTGAAAGCACCAGTGTTGGAATATAAATCAGCAGTATTCAAACACAAATCACAGATCTAAGCAAGCAACATGCAGTAAAATAGAAATTATGAACGAGAAACACAATTTATAGTGGTTCGGCTATCTCCGGCCTACGTCCACTTCAAAGGTTTTTACTTTTATTGATGTCCTTCGCTGATTACTCTTGATTACAGCGGATTACAGTTGATGATAGCCTTGAAATCTGAATACAACAATGATAATGGAGTATGTAATTCAATCCGGCAGAGTCTGGACGTTCAATGGCGGAAGCTCCCAAAAGTCCCCCTTTCTTAAGGCTTCAGGGTGCTATTTATAGGCGTAGGAGGCCCAGATCTCGCTCAAACTTCGGGAGACTTCTTCTGGCACATGAGTGGGCCCACGCGACCGACCCCACCAAGTTTCGACTCGATCTGACATCGATTCGAAGTGATTTCGAACCCATCAAGAAATGGTCCAATCGAGCTGAAACTTGGCAGGAACAATCTTTATCATGTATGGAATCTACTGTGAAAATTTCGTTGTATTTGGATTGGTGGTTTAGGAGATATGATCGATTCAAGTTGTGGTTTCTCGTGAGGGCTGTGTTGTTCGAATCGATCGCTTCGAACCCCTGAGCTCGAATCCATGGGTTCACGTGGTTCAGTGGTGACGTGGCGCACGTCCTTCGAGTCGATCCGGTCTTCTCTCCGGGTTGAACGCTTCGACTCCATATACTTCGGCGCATTCGAACCGATGAAAGACACGTCATCATGGTTGGTTGGCCCAGTGGGTTCGAATGAAGCTTCACAGGTGGGTTCGAACAGGACCTCTGTGATGGGTTCGAACAGGGCCTCTGTGATGGGTTCGAACAGGACCTCTGTGATGGGTTCGAACTGGACCTCTATGATGGGTTCGAACAGGACCTCTGTGATGGGTTCGAACAGGACATCACAACCTCTGTGATGGGTTCGAACAGGACCTCTGTGATGGGTTCGAAACCTTGGTTTTCCCTTCCAAATTGAATCGATCATAACTTGAGCATATGAACTCGGATTGACTTGAAATTTGAGATGCTGACCTCTACGGTCTTTCTCGCCGTGTCCCATCAATTGTGGCTCAATCTGGACTCGGACAAAATTCATCGATATCCATGGTTATCCTGCAATGCATGGTTGATATTCAAGAATAATAATCATTGATTTTTAGTAAATTCTGAGTATCTCAACTTTTCCAAAAGTTGGGATAACATATCCCACTCCCAACTAATATAATCATTATCGTTTTCAATATTATAAAGATTTAATCTAGCATAAAGCAAATTAAGCTGTCTAAGGGTTGAACCTACTAAAATTCTACTAAAGCTGAAGATCCAAGGAGGATCATTTTCAGAATTAAAAACTTCAGATATAAATGCATATTTAAAGTTACAAATATCATACAATTCTTTGAACTCATTCCTTAGAGGACTAGAGGAAATCCAACTATCATGCCAAAAAGATGTATTATTACCTGAGTGAACAATAATATTAACACCTAAGTTAAAAATCTCACTACATTTTAAAATGGATTTCCAAAAATAAGATTGTTTACGAGAAATCGAAGGACTAATTTGATAAAAATTATGTAACATCCCGCCCTTTCGCATGCTTTAAATCGACACACGTGCCAATTCAAACCATACGGAAGGGCGGATTGTTATGGGGTAAATAAGAGAAACAAGAAAGAAATAAAAGTAGAATCTCACAGCGGAAGGCTAAAATATAATAATCAATTATACAGTTTATAAAGTTGTTTTAAAAATATATTCGATTATACTTATACAACATATATCAGAGTTACACATACCATATAACAATGCAGCGGAACAATATGAGTGGAATAATATAATGGGTAATAGAAATAAAATCTTCGTCTTCGTCCTCTAGAGATAAAGCCTTCGATCCTGAAATGCTCGGACTGACGCGAACGAATTGAAAAGACAAAACACTCGAGTCAGAACTAAATGATCTTATGTAAGTTAAATCAACAGTAAATAATATGAGTGCAGCAACTCAAGAGATGCTCGGGATTTACATCTCCTAAGGATCCGTTAAACTATTTACAATGTAAAATATTTCGCTATTATAATAGTGTCTAATTGTAAAATAAACTTACTTTTAAATAGCATTAAGGGGTTACCCATATAGCCCTTAACACAAAATATATTCCCATAGTCTATACAGTACCGTAATCTCCCCCGTACTGGGCGTCGTCAGAGGGCACTCCATAGGTATGGTACAAAACAAAATCGTATAAGGCGCGCTAGGGTAGGTGACACGGCACAACTAGGCAATGCTAGGGTAGATATACCAATTATGCTTCCGGGTCGGTGGTAACACGTAGCAGCTACTACCGCCCACCTCGAACAGCACCCTCAAAATCAAAAATCAAAAGTGGCCATCAAAAAATCCAAAGTCATAGTAGAATAGCGAAGGGATGTGTCCGATAAAAGGTGCTACCTTCTTAATTCGTCGATCGCTCATGTTTTAGCCACCTTATGCCAACTCACGGGAGTTGGGTCCGCGTATTTACCTCAAAGGAAACCCCGTCACCATCCTACTTCATTTTGGAATCTCCACCGCGTACACGGTTGCTAAAGTGGTTTTCGGGGTTGGCAGAGAGTATGACAACTTCCGATCCCGGTCTCTTTAACAACCAAACGTTATTATAACACCGCGGTCTTTTAAAAATAATTTATACTTATAAAACCAGAACATAATATCTCTTTCAAGACCATATAAATACGATATCATTTATATTTTTTAAAACCCCAAATCAATATGATATCATTTTTATTTTATAAATATCCCTTTTCCCAAAATCATAATATTTTCAAATATATATATATATCTTAAACCCCATAGCTTTGAAACAAAATTTCTTATACTTAAATGGTTTAAGTATTAAACCGCTTTACATAACAAAATAGCTTTTTAAATTTCACAAATAAATTCCAAATATAGGTTTAAGTTCCCAAATAAACCATTTCAATTTCCATATATTTCAAAGCTTTAATTATTCCACCATTTCAAAACTTATTCTTTGATAATTTCATATATATCAAATTCAATTACTATTATTTAGATTTGAAATGTTTACTTAATAAATCAAATATCATTTAAGTAAAAACCTTTAAACTTCAAATAACAGGATATTCGCTCAATTTAATTATCTGGATAATATTCATTTAAATCGACTTGATATTCATTTAAGTCCTCTAAACCAAAATCAAGTTATAAAGATCATACCTTTTAAAACCCCAAATTAATTTAAATTTCAAATAAATTTTATTCGAGGATAATTCTTAAATACCTTAATTCAAAGCAATTTCATATCTATCTTCCAACATTTATTTTATTCAAGACATTATAAACTCTATCAATAAATTTAAATAAATACTTAACCGTATTATATCTAGATAAAATTTAACCTTTATTTCTAAACTTCTTTTATTCTTTAAACCAAATTTATACATAGCTTAAATTCAAGCGTATAACTATATATAAAATAATATTTAAAAATATCAAAAATCAATATTCATCAAACCATATTCTTTCCAAAACCATAGAAAATCATTTCAAAAATAAATTTATATATATACCGCGGTGCTTATATAAAATTTTATATCATATGGTCAAGTGATACGGATATTTATCATTTCAATCCGTAATTTAAAATAAAAATTACGGTTGTATATCATTTCAAACCGCAGTCCCGGATGAAATGAAAATGCATAATAACTTGCAGTTTATAGCAATATAAAATACATCATCCATTCATCCAATATTAACCATCAACCATTTATCACAATCATAATCGAAATTCAAACAATACATCAATATATAACAGGTGATAAATAACAGGTATCAACTATCAGTTTATATTCAAAATAAATTATAACTGTTTAACTGGTAGTTTATATGCAATAAATAAATAACAATTTAACTGGCAGTTTAAAAGCAATGAATAAATTAAATAACAATTTAATTTAAATATTGAAATTAACAGAGATGATGATTAAAATATGCCAAACAACCATAAATAAATTCTAAATCACAATATATATCAATTTAACAAACACAAGAAATTTTAGAAGTTGTGAGTGGGTTAAAACACACGCCTTTTGAATTTAAATTCAATTTAAACCCAAAAATTTGACCGTCTCGGAATTCATCCAAACTAGCGTCATCAAGTCCGGAATTTCAATACGATCCTAACAAAAAAAACCATGCGTAAATCTGATATCGTATGCAAAAGTTATGATGATAAATGCGATTGAATTTTAATAAACAAATAAAAAGGAAAAGAACACTTTTACCCAGCACATTTGCCACGTCATCGGCCTGTGCGTTCTTCTCCAGTAGGTCACGACCGTGAAACCCATTTACACACTCAAAACCCCCACTTTGACCGCTCCTCCTTGCCACCACCGGCCACCGTTGGCCACGGCACCACCGCCCATGAACTCGCCTCCTCCCCCACTACCTTTGGCCTGAGGCCGCCGGCCTCTGGTGTCCCGTAGTTCTCCACGCCGCCACATGAAAAACAGTGATTTCGAACCTTAAAACGCCAATTCCGGCCACCACGCTTTGATTCAAGTCAAATGATCACCACCATCTCGAAGCCCATGACGAGATCTACAATACCCAGAAACCGATTTCCCAACAACAAAAACGCCCAATTTGAATTTGACCGCGATTTCTGATCAATTCGGTCTCTGTCTCGAAAAACGAATAGCAGACATAGGTTCGTATCATTGAGATCTTCGATATATATTTTTTTTCAAATTTTTCTGAGGAGTTTGAATTTTCAGCATTGGATTTGGTTTGGGGTTGCAATCGGAATTAGGGTTTTCTGCCATTGAAGTGAGAAGGTGAAAAGAACGTATAAAAATGAGGAACAGATCCTGCTAGGGTTTATAGCAAGATATATATAGGTAGGGTTGACGTTTGAATGGATGGATAATATAGATTTACGCGCTAACGCCAAAGTGGCCCAAAAGCTCTTTTTGACTCCGGAACGAAATTGGGTCAACCTATATATCAAAATAGATGTTTAAAAATATTTTAAACGCAATGGAAAAGATTTCAAGTCCAAATTCCATCGTATGAAGAAGTTATGCTAAAAACAATATTTTCCAAATTGATTTCAATTGATTTCAATTGAATATATTTCAAGGCGTTTCGCGTTCGTACGATCAAACGACAAGTCCGATAGCTACGAAACTTGAAACCCAACAATAAATCACAGTTACGGATCCGTTGAAACTAGTTTCGTCGAAATCCGAGTCAGTGGCCAAAATGGCTATTTTTATATTAATTAAATAAATTAAAAATAAATTAATCAAATCACTTTTTAAATTTCAACTCTATAATTAACAAATTCCATCAAATTTAACTTTCTTAATCATTTACACTAATTTAACCAAATTTAATGTCAATTTAGTGTTGATAAATTCCTCAATTTCAATGTTAACGTTAATTTTATTATATTTAAAATTATAAATTAACTTTTCAATAATTCCATTGAATTCACTATTCATTCTTGTTATTCAATCCATTATAGTCAAATGGATGAAATTAACATTGGGTTCAAAGCTATTACATAAGTATTTTCCAATTTCACTTAACTTTCAAATTTACGTAATAATAAATGTTTAATTCTACTTAATTGCAGTAGACTCAATTTCCTTTAATTCTTTACATTCAAATAAATTAATAAATCTTGATCTACAATCTTTACATTAACCAATAGTCATATTATAAATGGAATTTACATTATCTCCAATTATTATTTACCATCAGTTAAGATCTTAACATTTGTTCCATAAATTTTTTTGCACTAAATTATTTACTGCATTAATTCTTATTTATATAACATAAAGGTTCATTTAACTCTGATTGGTTTTCAATATTTTGACAACTTTTATTTTGCATTCCTTTTACTCAATCAACTGTCATTTAATAAACAAAATTTAACATTATTTTCGATTATTACTTTCATTTATATTAACAAAACGTTAAATTTAGATTTAACTACAATTTATTACCAAAGTCTATATAACACCTTCCATAAACAAGCCACCTATATTAATTGCATTTATAAGTTCGTTACTTATCAAACCAGATTTATAATTCCATATTCAACGCTAATTTTATTTCATTACATTAATATATGCCTATTTACATTTTAATTTGAATGAATATTACGTTTTTAAATGTGTCCTTCTATCAATTGAACACATAAATTTAGGCTTTTAAATACTTTACATTCTATTAAATTTACAACATTAAATTACATGCTATTAATTACTTTACATACTTTCCGTAATTTTCTCAATTAAACAATTTGAACTTATTCCTCAATCCACCAATTACTACTTAAAATAAATGTACGCTTCTATTAATTTACATTCACACTTCCGTTACGACATTAATAATGATTAAAGTAACGTTTATTATCAATAACAACATTATAACTACTTAACATTTAAATGAACTTTATTTCCAATAAATTCATTGACCAATTAATTAGGTAATTTATAATAATTGTTGTCATACCCTTAAAATTTACGCTTAAGTTTATGTTATGTTCAATTTATTTTATTTCATAAATTTATTCAAATTTTACGCTCGTTTTATTTGATTTATACCCTAATATAACATTTACATTAACCCATTTTATTCAACTTATACAAATTCAGCTTTGACTAACTTTATTACCTAAATTTACATGTAGTTACTTTTAATAAATAAATTATTGCATTGGATAATTAGATGTTTACCTTTATAAGTTTTTTTATTCTGAAACAATATTTCAATTACTACAGGACATTGCTTTAATTCAATTTACCATTAAATATTATTAATTCATTAATTTAATTCACATTTTTTTCTTTTTTTTATTTCTTCCTAAATTTAATTGCAAAATTTAATTAAACTAACCAATTTATTTATCAAAATTTACGGGTCGTTACACTCTTCCCCACTCAAAACTTTTCGTCCCCGAAAAGGAAAAAGAAGGGAGAAGAAAGAATTTAAATAAACAATACATCTTATTTAAAATATTAACATTATAAATAAATAATTTACAAAATTTATTACTTTAAATAAAATATACCCATTTTATAACCATTAAATCTTTTTATACTTAAATAAATAAAGTTTGGAAATCATTTTCAAAAAATTTCTAAGTCTAAAATTTTACGGAAAATTTCGGCGGAGTCTCCTTTGTACGGATAGGCTCGGGAGGAAATATAATATCAAATATAACAAAATATCACATATAATATACAAAATATTATATCCCAACACGGGAAAATATATAAAATGGCGCTATAAAACCATAATCCGAGAACGTACCTATTTGTCGGACAATTAACGCTTAATTATGAAACCAAAAGCAGTAGCAATTGCTTCCATAACCTGTATTTCACTTATATAATCCAAAAGAGTTAATACTTATATAAAATGAAAAATTGAAGTTGTTTCAACCATAACAACAATAAATGCAAACATCAATCACTAGCAACAAAGCATACAACCATCATATAAAAATCAACCCACATCAATCATTCATTCATATCAAACAGAACAAATAGTTGTTCGGGTTCAAAACTTCAAATCGTACGGAATGAAAAATAAACTACTAAGTGTACCCTTCACTCAACAGTCTTAGGTGAAACTAAATAGATTATTCATTCATCCAACAATTTTAAAGTATCCTTACCCAAAAAACCATAGACCAAACAACAACAATTCCACACAATATATTGATTTCATTTTTACTAATTTCATTCATATAATAATTTATCTTTTTAATTTACATTTTTTTCTCTTACAGTTTCATTTACTTTTATTTATTTTTAATAAAATCTCATTTCCCTTATTCATAACATGAAATTTTCTTTTATTATATTACATTCATTTATTCCTTGCTAAATTTCATGTTCTTAAGTTTATAATCTTTTATTTATATTACTTATCTTTCTATTATATTTTATTAGAAGCAGTTTCAATTATACCTAAGTTTATACCACTAGAACAACAAATTCTAATTTATTAAAGAATTTCATCAATTACTTTCATTACCTCAAATTTATTACTTGTATATATCTATTACAACTTCTTATTAACATTTCAACTTTTTACATCCTTTGGTAAGTTGTTATATGCCTTTAAGAATGTAATTGAAAGTTATACATGTTTTTCTCAATTCTTTTAATTAATTAATGGTTCGATAATTATATCTTTCATTTTATAAGATTACAATTTCTACTTTCTTATTATTTCATTTATAACCTATCCTTTGATTTCTTCTTATTTATAACTTAGCATTAAATCTCTTATTTCCTTTAGAGGTTTCAATTTATTAATTACCTACGTTCCAATTCACTACAGTAATTGAAACTATTAATTATTGGAAACTTAAGAATTAAATATCGGGTTTTTATTCAAAATCGTTTAAAATAAAAGATAAATGTATATACTTCCACTTTATATTTAAAATAATTAAAATTCCTATTTTTTTTCCAAAATAAAACCGCAGTAAAACTACTATAGTGGCCTTCCCACTTCGAAACATGAAAATGAATGTCGATGATGCGTGCACTCATCACCGAAATTATTTTCCAATGATAGAGAGGGGAGTACAAAACTCATTTCTTTTAAAATTTCCTTTAAACAATTCTTTCAAATTATATTAAAATATTCATATCAGAAAATACTTCTAAAATATTATTATTATATTTCAACATCATTCAAAAGAAAGTTTCAAAACCCCAGAACTTAAGTTTTAAATTCCCAAACTCTTCATTTATTTTATTTTCAATCTCATTTCAACTATTATTTATAAATTTTATTACCTAACAACCAATATATTGCAACCAAATATATATCATTTATAAAAATTCATTTTATATATATAGAAAATATAATAGGCAAAATTATTTCATTCACCTATGTTAAAAACAAATATTGTGTCGGTCTATCCTATTAAGTGTTTAGAAATCCGTATTGATGTCATAGCATCCCATGCATCAACCAGAAATTTTAAATACGAAACGGAACAAATTAACACAATATTAAAACCCCTCTATAACACTAACAAGTATGCTCTCTCATATATACACTCAGCGACTCCCATAGGGTATTACTACCCTATTAATAGAGAGTCAGACACCACAAAGCTAAGGTTTATCGCTAAACCAAAGCTCTGATACCATATGTAACATCCCGCCCTTTCGCATGCTTTAATCGACACACGTGCCAATTCAAACCATACAGAAGAGCGGATTGTTATGGGATAAATAAGAAAAACATGAAAGAAATAAAAATAGAATCTCACAACGGAAGGCTAAAATATAATAATCAATTATACAGTTTATAAAGCTGTTTTAAAAAATATTCGATTATACTTATACAATATATATCAGAGTTACACATACCATATAACAATGCAGCGGAACAATATGAGTGGAATAATATAATAGGTAATAGAAATAAAATCTTCGTCTTCGTCCTCAAGAGATAAAGCCTTTGATCCTGAAATGCTCGGACTGACCCGAACGAATTGAAAAGACAAAACACTCGAGTCAGAACTAAAAGATCTTATGTAAGTTAAATCAACAGTAAATAATATGAGTGCAGTAACACAAGAGGTGCTCGAGATTTACATCTCCTAAGGATCCGTTAAACTATTTAATATGTAGTATATCTCGCTATTATAATAGTGTCTAATTGTAAAAAAACTTACTTTTAAATAGCATTAAGGGGTTACCCATATAGCCCTTAACACAAAATATATTCCCATAGTCTATACAGTACCGTAATCTCCCCCGTACTGGGCGTCGTCAGAGGGCACTCCATAGGTATGGTACAAAACAAAATCGTATAAGGCACGCTAGGGTAGGTGACACGGCACAACTAGGCAATGCCAGGGTAGATATACCAATTACGCTTCCGGGTCGGTGGTAACGCGTAGCAGCTACTACCGCCCACCTCGAATAACACCCCCAAAATCAAAAATCAAAAGTGGCCACTGAAAAATCCAAAGTCAAAGTAGAATAGCGAAGGGATGTGTCCGATATATGGTGCTACCTTCTTAACCCATCGATCGCTCCTGTTTTAGCCACCTTATGCCAACTCACGGGAGTTGGGTCCGCGTATTTACCTCAAAGGAAACGCCGTCACCATCCTACTTCATTCTGGAATCTCCACCGCGTACACGGTTGTTAAAGTGGTTTTCGGGGTTGCTAGAGAGTATGACAACTTCCGATCCCGGTCTCTTTAACAACCAAACGTTATTATAACGCCGCGGTCTTTTCAAAATAATTTATACCTATAAAACCAGAATATAATATCTTTCTCAAAACCATATAAATACGATATCATTTATATTTTTTAAAACCCCAAATCAATATGATATCATTTTTATTTTATAAATATCCCTTTTCCCAAAATCATAATATTTTCAAATATATATATCTTAAAGCCCATAGCTTTGAAAAAAAATTCTAATACTTAAATGGTTTAAGTATTAAACCGCCTTACATAACAAAATAGCTTTTTAAATTTCACAAATAAATTCCAAATATAGGTTTAAATTCCCAAATAAACCATTTCAATTTCCATATATTTCAAAGCTTTAATTATTCCACCATTTCAAAACTTATTCTTTGATAATTTCATATATATCAAATTCAATTACTATTATTTAGATTTGAAATGTTTACTTAATAAATCAAATATCATTTAAGTAAAAACCTTTAAACTTTAAATAACAGGATATTCTCTCAATTTAATTATCTTGATAATATTCATTTAAATCGACTTGATATTCATTTAAGTCCTCTAAACCAAAAATCAAGTTATAAAGATCATACCTTTTAAAACCCCAAATGAATTTAAATTTCAAATAAATTATATTCGAGGATAATTCTTAAATACCTTAATTCAAAGCAATTTCATATTTATCTTCCAACATTTATTTTATTTAAGACATTATAAACTCTATCAATAAATTTAAATAAATACTTAATCGTATTATATCTAGATAAAATTTAACCTTTATTTTTAAACTTCTTTTATTTTTTAAACCAAATTTATACATAGCTTAAATTCAAGCGTTTAATGATATATTAAATAGTATTTAAAAATATCAAAAATCAATATTCATTAAACCATATTCTTTCCAAAACCAGAGAAAATCATTTCAAAAATAATTTTATATATATACCGCGGTGCCTGTATAAAATTTTCTATCCTATGGTTAAGTGATACGGATATTTATCATTTCAATCCGTAATTTACAATAAAAATTACGGTTATATATCATTTCAAACCGCAGTCCCGAATGAAATGAAAATGCATAATAACTTGTAGTTTATAGCAATATAAAATACAACATCCATTCATCCAATATCAACCATCAACCATTTATGACAATCATCATCCAAATTCAATCACTACATCAATATATAACAGGTGATAAATAACAGGTATCGACTATCGGTTTATATTCAAAATAAATTATAATTGTTTAATTGGTAGTTTATATGCAATAAATAAATATCAATTTAACTGGCAGTTCAAAACCAATGAATAAATTAAATAACAATTTAATTTAAATAATGAAATTAACCGAGATGATGATTAAAATATGCCAAACAACCATAAATAAATTCTAAATCACATCATATATCAATTTAACAAACATAAGAAATTTTAGAAGTTGTGAGTGGGTTAAAACACTCGCCTTTTGAATTTAAATTGAATTTAAACCCAAAAATTTGACCATCTCGGAATTCGTCCAAACCAACGTCATCAAGTCCGGAATTTCAATACGATCTTAACAAAAAATCCGTGCGCAAATCTGATGTCGTATGCAAAATTTATGATGATAAATGCGATTGAATTTTAATAAAAAAATAAAAAGGAAAAGAACACTTTCACCCAGCACATTTGCCACGTCATCAGCCTGCGCGTTCTTCTCCAGTAGGTCACGACCGTGAAACCCATTTACATGCCCAAAACCCCCACTTTGACCGCTCCTCCTTGCCACCACCGGCCACCGTTGGCCACGGCACCACCGCCCATGAACTCGCCTCCTCTCCCTCTACCTTCGGCCTGAGGCCGCCGGCCTCTGGTGTCCCATAGATCGCCGCGCCGCCATGTGAAAAACAGTGATTTCGAACCCTAAAACACCCCGGCCACCACGCTTCGATTCAAGTCAAACGACCACCACCATCTCGAAGCCCATGACGAGATCTACAATACCTAGAAACCGATTTCTCAATTGTCGCCCCAAATAAAAACGTCGAATTTGACTTTGACTGCGATTTCTGATCAATCCGGTCACTGTCTCAAAAAAAGAACGGCAAATGTAGGTTCGTATCATTGAGATCTTCGATATATATTTTTTTCAAATTTTTCTGAGGAGTTTGAATTTTCAGCATTGGATTTGGTTTGGATTTGCAATCGGAATTAGGGTTTTCTGCCATTGAAGTTAGAAGGTGAAAAGAACGTATAAAAATGAGGAACAGAGCACCCTATGGTTTATAGCAAGATATATATATAGGTAGGATTGACGTTTGAATGGATGGATAAGATAGATTTACGCGCTAACGCCAAAGTGGCCCAAAAAGCCCTTTTCGACTCCGGAACGAAGTTGGGTCAACCCATATATCAAAATAGATGTTTAAAAATATTTTAAACGCAATGGAAAAGGTTTCGAGTCCAAATTCCATCGTATGAATAAGTTATGCTAAAAACAATATTTTCCAAATTGATTTCAATTGAATATATTTCAAGGCGTTTCGCGTTCGTACTATCAACCGACAAGTCCGATCGCTACGAAACTTGAAACCCTATAATAATTCACCGTTACGGATCCGATGAAACTGGTTTCGTTGAAATCCGAGCCAGTGGACAAAATGGCTATTTTTATATTAATTAAATTAATTAAAAATAAATTAATCAAATCACTTTTTAAATTTCAACTCTATAATTAACAAATTCCATCAAATTTAACTTTCTTAATCATTTACACTAATTTAATCAAATTTAATGTCAATTTAGAGTTGATAAATTCCTCAATATCAATGTTAACCTTAATTTTATTATATTTAAAATTATAAATTAACTTTTCAATAATTCCATTGAATTCACTATTCATTCTTATTATTCAATCCATTATAGTCAAATGGATGAAATTAACATTGGGTTCAAAGCTATTACATAAGTATTTTCCAATTTCTCTTAACTTTTAAATTTACGTAATAATAAATGTTTAATTCTACTTAATTGCAGTAGACTCAATTTCCTTTAATTCTTTACATTCAAATAAATTAATAAATATTGATCTATAATCTTTACATTAACCAATAGTCTAAATGGAATTTACATTATCTTCAATTATTAATTACCATCAGTTAAGATCTTAACATTTGTTCCATAAAGTTATTTGCACTAAATTATTTACTGCATTAATTCTTATTTATATAACATAAAGGTTCATTTAACTCTGATTGATTTCCAATATTTTGACAACTTTTATTTTGCATTCCTTTTACTCAATCAACTGTCATTTTATAAACAAAATTAACATTATTTCCGAATATTACTTTCATTTATATTAACAAAACGTTAAATTTTGATTTAATTACAATTTATTACCAAAGTCTATATAGCACCTTACATAAACAAGCCACCTATTTTAATTGCATTTATAAGTTTGTTACTTATCAAACCAGATTTATAGTTCCATATTCAACGCTAATTTTATTTGATTACATTAATATACGCCTGTTTACATTTTAATTTGAATGAATATTACGTTTTTAATGCGTCCTTCTATCAATTGAACACATAAATTTAGGCTTTTAAATACTTTACATTCTATTAAATTTACAACATTAAATTTACATGCTATTAATTACTTTACATACTTTCCGTAATTTTCTCAATTAAATAATTTGAACTTGTTCCCCAATCCACCAATTACTACTCAAAATAAATTTACGCTTCTATTAATTTACATTCACACTTCCGTTACTACATTAATAATCATTAAAGTAACGTTTATTATCAATAACAACATTATAATTACTTAACATTTAAATGAACTTTATTTCCAATAAATTCATTGACCAATTAATTAGGTAATTTATAATAATTGTTATCATACCCTTAAAATTTACACTTAAGTTTATGTTATGTTCAATTTATTTTATTTCATAAATTAATTCAAATTTTACGCTCGTTTTATTTGATTTATACCCTAATATAACATTTACATTAACCCATTTCATTCAACTTATACAAATTCAGCTTTGACTAACTTTATTACCTAAATTTACATGCAGTTACTTTTAATAAATAAATTATTGCATTGGATAATTAGATGTTTACCTTTATAAGTTTTTTTTATTCTGAAACAATATTTCAATTACTACAGGACATTGATTTAATTCAATTTACCATTAAATATGATTAATTCATTAAATTAATTCACATTTTTTTCTTTCTTTTTCTTTCTTCCTAAATTTAATTGCAAAATTTAATTAAACTAACCAATTTATTTATCAAAATTTACGGGTCGTTACAAATTATTACTACCATTGTAGTAATATTTAGAAATAATCTCCTTCCAATTTGCGTTATCATTAGTATCTCTAAATTTCCATAAACATTTACCAAGAAGAGACAAATTCATATTACGTTACTTAATGACTCCTAAACCACCATCTTTTTTGGACTTGCTGACTGTTTCACAATTTACTAAACATTTTATGCTACTGTTTGGATTTTCACCACACCATAGGTAATCTCTTCTAATTTTATCTATTTTATCTATCACCCAATCAGGTAAAAGATGCATAGACATCCAATAGATAGGGAGAGCTGATAAAACAGAATTAATTAAAACCAGTCTATCTGCTCTAAATAAAAATCACACGTACCTGTTAGTAATCCTATTTTTGATTTTATCTATGATTATTTACCAATCATCGTGTTTAAGTTTTGTAGGTCTAATAGCAGAACCAAGATAGTCAAATGGAAAGTTCATAGTTTTACAATTTAATGTATTAGCAACTAAATTTTCAACTTTTTCAAAATCATTTAAAACTAAAACAGAACTTTTATCAAAGTTTATTTTTAAACCCGATAAAAGTTCAAAACTATAAAGAATAAACTTAAGAGTAATTATGTGTCTAGGAAGATGAGAGGAAAAAAGCAAATTATCATCTGCAAATTGAAGGACTGATAAACCATAACTCGAAATATCATTACCAATATTACCTAGAGAACTATTATTAACTGCATTTTTATAATCTTAGAAAAAACATTAGCTGCTAAATTAAATGAAAGGGGTGATAAAGGGTCCCCTTGCCTTAAACCTCTCTTAGATTGGATTTTATTACCTAAAATACCATTTACCATAATACTAGAGTTACCGGTTTTAAGAAATATCATGATCCAGTTAATCCATCTATTACTAAAACCTCTGGCATGAAAAATATCTATAAGAAAATCCCAATCAACCAAGTCAAAAGCCTTAGCAAAGTCTAATTTTAAAATAGCACAAGTAATATTATTCTTACAACAATGATTAATGTATTCTTAAACAACTGCTACACCGTCTATGATATTTCTTCCTTTTATGAAAGCTGATTACGAACAGTCAATTAGATCATTCATTTTTAAACTAAGTCTATTGGCTAAAACTTTAGAAATAATTTTAACTGAGCAATTAATCAATGAAATGGGTCTAAAATCTTTTAAAGTATTAGCACCTACTTTTTGTGTAATAAAATAACATTAGCAAAATTAAATCTACCTAATTGGAGATTTCCATTATAAAATTCATTAAACATACTAATTAAGTCTAATTTTAAAACTTCCCAAAAAGTTTTATAGAAGAAAATTGGAAATCCATCTGGACCCAGGGACCCAGTAAATCAAAAATGGCTTTTCGGATTTCCTCTTTGGAAAAAGAATCATTTGATTCAAAAAGATTAATATTAGAGACAGTCGGATAAAGATCATTCCATCTAACACTAATTCTATGCTTATTTTTATTACCAAAAATATCTTTATAATAATCTGTGGAAGACTTATTGAGGTCTCTTTGATCAACTAATTCCACATTATTAACTAAAATGGAATTAATTGTATTACTACGTTTTATACTATTGGCCATATTATGAAAAATTTGGTGTTATTGTCACCTTCATAGATCCACTGAATTTTTATCTTTGTTTCCACATAACTTCCTCTTTTTTAAGAATAGAGTTAAGTTCTTCTTTTAATTTATTGAGAACATTCCGCTCACCTAGACTTAAATGTCTACTTACTTTTATCTTATTTAGCTTAAGCATCTCATTGAGAATATTTTCTTTTTTAATTTTAATATTACCAAAAATAATTTTATTCCAATTTAAAAAAAAATCCTAAGTTTTCTAAGTTTTAGCACAAAAGCTTTAGCTGAATTATCATTATATTTAAAACTATAAAAACTCATAGACGACCATTTACTGATAATTAAATTCGAAAAACATGGTTCTAGAAGTCACATTTTTTCAAATTTAAAAGATCTACCTATAATTCTATGACGATCGCAAGTGAGGATAATGGGACAATGGTCTGAAAGAGTGTAAGGCAAATCAGACACTCTACAAATAGGAAATTTATCCTCTATTTCATCGCTAACGCAAAAACTATCTAAGAGAGCCAAGGAGGGAGACTCCCTATTATTACTCCAAGTAAACTCTCTATTAGAAAGTGGAATTTCAATCAAATTAGAATGAATAATAAATTGATCAAATTCCTCCATGGCAAAATAATCTCCGTCACGAGGAGCACGCTCCCCAATAAAACGAGTAACATCAAAATACCCCCCAATATCCAAGATCCGGGAGCAAAAGATCTAAACTCGAGGCACTCATTCCAAAGAAATTGTCTATCTATTTTTGAGTTAGGCCCATAAACAGTAGAAATATTTAAAAAAGAATTGTCAGTTAGATTAATTAAAATAATGTGTAAAGGGTTCTGTTTGTAAATACACTGTAGTAATTTAAAAAGATTATCCCTCCAACCAATCATTAGACCCCCAGATGAGTCCACAGAAGGTAAAAAACCATTTTCTAAAATGAAAACTACCTAGTCTTCTATAAAAATGAATATCGGGACACTCTATTTTAGTCTCTTGAAGGAGAGCAATATCAATAGAATAGTCTTTAAAAAAAGATTCTAACCTTATCGCATTTATTTAAGTCATTCAAACCTCTAATGTTCCAACTAATGATCCTCATAAACCTATAGACCTAGCCTTATCAAGTTCCTTACTTCTAATAAACTCACGATCTAACTCAATATCAGTGAAAATAAAAGCAATGTTACTGGCTAACTGACTGAATTCAGAAGCTGACAAATTACCTAAAGCATAAGACGAATATGTACTACCTAAATCAAAATGCATAACTGAGCCTGATTCCGAAGCACCGCTCACGGTGCTCGAACCAGGAAACTCACCCAAAGACTGAGACGATTGCCTCGAATCCTGACTACGATGAATCGACCCACTGGAAGCTACAAACTTTCTTCGTCTACCTCTCTTCGAAGAAGGAAAACAAGACGCTGAATCACCACCATCCACCCCAAGATGATCTGTCGGCTGAAGCCCAGATTTCCTATCTATCAATTGCAGATAAATATAATCGTTGGTGCCACAAATGCTAGTTAAAGTGCACGAATTCCCTTCGTTAATGAACTCATTACCCAAACCATCAGTATCAAGAGATTCCTCAAAACCCAAAGATACCTCTCCCAGATTATCATCCCCACCCAATTGCTCAACAGGGGATACTACTTTATCATCACCATTATCATAGGCAAAACTACCATTCAAGGTGTTAGGAACAACATTTGTACCTTGAAAACTCACCACAGATTGATTATCCAAAATCAGAGAGGGAATTGAAGAATTCTTAACATCAAAAACAGCTTGAGCCTGCGCATCATGCACGACTGTATCAGTGTGCATATCATCTAGAGAAGCACTGATCAAATTTGTGAATTCAACAGCAATAATATACTCTGGTTCAATGATATTATCAAACTCCTTATGCTTCTCAAGAGACAAGAACCAATAACGAAAGTCATCTAGCAAACATGGCTGTTTACCACCTGAATAAGCAGATTCATCAGATTCAATTGATACCTCCAGTTCATCCATCAACACACTGCCACTTTTACAGGAATCTAGCAATGTGTTCTGATTAGATAGATCGAATACAAATGGCAGATTAACCGCTAACATTGTTGACCACAAATCACTACCCAGTGTAGAAACCTGATCCACCTCCATTCGATTATCCTTTCTATCATCTATCAAACAGTTTTGATGATCCAGGTCGTGATCGAATTAGAACTCACTAACAACATAACTATCCGTTAGATTGTCACCTTCATTATCAACAGAGACTTTATTACAAACAGTCTCTTTTGGATGTTTTTCCATCAAACAATTAGACAAGGAATGAACACACTTATCACTATCCACTTCTCCCTCAATAAAATCAATGGAAGATGCCGAATCTAGATACTTGAATCTGTTTGCAGTAGGAATCACGAATTCCTCCAATATTTTAGTAAGATTTTGCTTTTTTGGACTAAACATGAATAAAACTATCTTTCAATTCGATTCTAGATTTCGAAATTGAAGATTGATTCAAAGTAAGAACAACGGGATTAATCAACATAGGGTCGAAACTTGATAATTCCTCATTTATAACAGAGTCAGGGAAATCTTTTCCTATCACACCATCAAGATTATCCTTTATCGAGACTTTAGGAAGAGACTCATTCTTGCCAAAATATAACTCTGGATCACCAAATTTATCTCTATACCCTTTGTCGATATTCGGCTCGTTTATAATGTTGAAGTGATACAGCAAATCCTCTAAATACTTGAAACCTTCATATCGATTTTGCCACAGATGATCAATAAGAATCCCCTTCAGTACATACACTTTAAAACGAATTGGAAGCCGTGCTCAACCAAAGAATCAGTAGAAGCAGATTCAATCGATCTAGACGAACAAGCATGTTTCTTGTTCCCAGATTTGCCGCAAGCGAAAAAAATGATAGGCTCACGACGTTGAAAGGCCAAGTGATTATAACCACCAAATCTAAAGCAGAAGACCTACTTTTTCTTGAATTGATCCAATTATTTTGTTTTTTGAAAAATGTGATGGAGATCTTTGAAATCGGTAAGAAGGCTGACGATCTTTTACCACTTGCGCATAAGAACGATATGGGAGAGATTCTTGTCTACTCCAAGTCTGAAGAGGAGCATAAGCGACATTTGAGGATAGTGTTAGAGGCCTTGAGGAGGCATGTTTTGAAGGCTAAATTTTCAAAGTGCCATTTTTGGAAGTCGGAAGTCGGATTTTTGGGGCATATTGTTTCTGGAGAGGGTATTTCTATAGATCCAGTCAAGGTAGCAACTATTCAAGAGTGGAAGTAACCGCAGACTTCGACAGAAGTCCGTAGTTTTCTGGGTTTGGCAGGGTACTATAGGAAATTTATCAGGGACTATTCTAAGATTTCTTCGCACTTGACCAAGTTGACTCGGAAAGGAGCAAAGTTTTAGTGGACCCCCAAGTGTGAAGAAGCTTTCTTGGATTTGAAGGCAAAGCTGACCAGTCCACCCGTTCTAGCTATTCCTGATGGTAAGAGTAAGTTCGAAGTCTACACGGATGGGTTGGGTGCAGTGCTGATGCAGAATGGGAAAGTGATTGCGTTTGCGAGCAGACAGTTGAAGCCACATGAAAATAATTACGCTACGCATGATCTGGAATTGTTGGCCATCGTCTTTCTTTGAAGATCTGGAGGCACTATCTGCTGGGAGAGAAGTTTGAGCTTTTCACAGATCACAAACCTTTGAAGTACCTTTTCTCCCAGAAGGATCTGAATTTGAGACAGCAAAGGTGGGTCGAATTTTTAGCATCTTATGATTTGGACATCTTCTATGCTCCAGGGAAAGCGAATGTTGTGGTGGATGCTCTGAATAGAAACGTAGTTCTGTCTATTTTGGAAGTTGTTCCGTCTCTACAGGAAAGGATCATAAGCAGTCAGATGAAGGATAGAACTTTTGAGGAATTGATTCTTGGAACCAGGGATGGTCGACATTCGGATTTCAAGAAAGACGATCAAGGAGTTTTGAGGATCAACGGTCCTTTGTATGTTCCAGATGTGGATGGCTTGAAGCAGGAAGTTTTGTGGGAAGGCCACAATTCAAGATTGAGTATCCATCTGAGGTTCTCAAAGATGTATAAGGATATGAAGAGAGTCTTCTGATGGCGAAAAATGAAGAAGGATGTTGCTGCTTTTGTCCATAGATGTGCAATTTGTCAGCAGGTGAAAGGTGATCAATAGAAGACAGCAGGATTGTTGCAGCCTTTGGAAGTCCCTAAGTGGAAGTGGGAAATGATATTTATGGATTTCGTCGACGGTTTTCCAAGGACGAAGAAGGGAAATGAAGGAATATGGGTAATCATGGACCGGCTGACCAAGAGCGCCCATTTTATTCCGATTAAGGCGACTAGAACTGCAGCGTCTTTGGTAGTGATTTTCTTGAAGGAAATTGTTAGACTACATGGTGTTCCAGTCAGCATAGTAAGTGACCGTGACACAATCTTTACCAGTAAATTTTAGGAGGCTTTGGAGACAGCTTTGGGTACAAGATTGAGTTTGAGTATAGCCTATCATCCCTAGACGGACGGACAAACGAAAAGGCTGAATCGTATTTTAGAAGATATGTTGAGGGCTTGTGTTTTGGATTTCGATGGATCTTGGAAGGACCATCTGCATTTAATGGAATTCTCGTACAATAATAGTTATCAGGCGAGTATCAAGATGGCACCCTACGAAGCTTTGTATGGGAGAGCTTGTAGATCACTGCCCTGTTGGGTAGAGTCGGGAGATCGTCTTGTTCTTGGTCCAGATTTGATCTGAGAGGCATCTGCAAAGGTGGAGCTTATCAAGAAGAGAATGAAAGCAGCTCAGGATTGCCAGAAGAGTTATGTGGACAAGAGACGAAGGCAATTGGAATTCGAAGTCGGAGATTTAGTTTTCATCAAAGTTTTCCCGATTAAAGGAGCGATCGGATTTGGAAAGATGGGAAAACTTCCCCCAAGGTATATTGGTCTGTTCCGAGTGCTTGAGAGAATTGGTGCAGTGGCTTACAGGATTGAATTGCCAGTTTGGATGGGTGGAATTCATAATGTTTTTCATGTATCTCATCTGAGGAAATACGTGCACGACCCATCTCTTATTGTGGAGCCAACAGTGCAAGAAGATTTAGAGATCGAACCAGACTTATTTGTTGTCAGGCATCCAGTCCAGGGAGTTGATCAACATGAGAAGCAGCTCAGAAACAAGGTGGTAAAACTGGTCAAGGTTCAGTAGAGCAAGGATCCCAGAGACTATACTTGGGAAACTTTGGATAGTTTTAGGAAGGCCTATCTGGATTTGTGTCTAGATAGCTAGTAATGTTTGTTTGGATGAATTGTTTGTTTGGTTGTTAGTGTATGACTGATATGTATGCTTGGATTGTTTGAAATAAAAGTGATGGATTATCTTTTGCTTTCAAATTTCGGGGACGAAATTCTTCAAAGGGGGAGGAATGTGATATCCCGGAATTTCAAGCAATAAAAATGGATAATCACTTTTATAAATTGTTTAAAATTGGCAAATTATTGTTTTAAAACAATTAATAATGGATTGTTTATATATATAGATATAAGTAGATTTTAAATAGAACTATTATTTTCACACAAATTAAATATGTGTTTGTTTAAATGTGTATATATATGTGAGTTGATTTTAAATTGAATTTGGATTTGAATTTGAAATTCAAAAGATAATTATATTAAAATAAATTTGGATTTAAAAAATAAAATATATATGATTTTATTAGTATATAATTTGTTTTATATTATTTCCTTTAAAAGATTTTATTTATATAAATTAAGAAAAGTAATTACAAAATATAAAATTAAATAAAAAAGTTTTACAAACCATTTAAAATTAATTAACACATGCATAATTACACATGTAAGTTAAATGTGTATAATTTAACAAATGTAAGTTAATTAGTATATGTAAATGACAAATGTTAGCAAATTAAACAAGTGTCACCCTTTCTTTTATTTTTAATAATCATAAATTAAGTCTATATATACATCTATCTCCTCTTCTCCATCTTTTTTTTCTATCTTCATTTTTCAAAACCAAGAAAACTTAAGGACTGTAAACATTTTCAAACCAGAAAATTAATTCAAGCAGAAAATTCAACTAGATAAATCAAAACAAGATCATCTCAGTTTTTAAAGCTTAGATCATCTCAACAACAAAGATTTCCAGTTTCAAAGATCATCAAGCAATCAAAGCAACTTCATTTCAGTTTAAAAAGCAAGATCACTACAACTAAGCTTCGGATTAAAAGTGATTTTCAAGTTTCCAGTTTTAAAGGATTTCCAGTTCAAACAACAAGTTTCAAAGATTAGTAGCATTTCAGTTATACCTTCTCTATTCATTATATTTTTAGATGAGTAAACAAACTAACACTTGTTTAATCTGTTGCATATGATGTATATATTATACAATGGTGTCATAATTGTTTGCATAAGTGTAATTTTGGCTTGCATGTTTATAAATATGCAGATATATAAGTGTGCATGTTTGGTTCATCTCTGATCTTCTTATCTTTCCTCTCATAGGCTTTAGAATTTAAACAATTATGTTTGTTTAAACCTGAACTAAGGCTTAAAAATATATTTAAGTAGGATAGTTTTGAATATCATCTGGAAATAGAAATGACAGTAAAAACTTCGAAAATATGTTAAATTCAAATACCACAATCCTTTGATTTTCGTATATAATCTGAATCACCATCAAAAATCATATTTTTTTAGTAGTGAAAACACGATTTCTAGTTTGGTTTCGAGTGAGAAAATCGAGGTTGATCAGATTATGGGTTTTGGGCTATTTTTGGTGGTCGGAGGACTCGGGGTGGTCGGGGTCTATATTGGAGGTTGCTAGGATGTTGGCGAGTTTGGGAAAAATGGAGGTAGGATTTAATATCCACCAAGGCGGTGTCACGGTGCTAGATTATGGTTTAATACCTAGTTTGGTTGAGGTCGGGAAATGGGATCACTACGTCGTCTTTGGAGCTTTGGGGTTCATCGGCGGTTGGGGGACGGAAACGTGGGTCTTCGACGAAGTTGTGGTCAGAGATTCATGATCTCTGGTGGTTGGAGTTGTCGCGGCGAGGAGGATTTAAGTCGATCAGTTTTGCTCCAGTTGTGCCTGATAGATCGATTTCGTTTTCGAGTTAGATTCGATGTTTCGGGTGGTCAGTCGTTGGGTGGAGATGGTCGCCGTCATGTGAGGAGTGATCGTTGATGGTCTGGAAGGTGGATTCTGGTGTGCACGTGCACGGCGAGGTCTGGTGTCAGTTTTGTTTTGAGGAAGAAGCATCCTCGGGTGGGAACTAGGGATTAGGAGAGTTTTGCTCGGGTTCGTCTTCGTGTAGGAACGTGTATGTTTTGTAACCATATTTTAAGTTAAAACTAAATCTAAGTGTTTCAAAAAAAAAGAAGGAAGGTGAATTGTCTCAGGTCTGGGCACCTTGAATTTGTTAGGTTAAAAATTTTAAGTTATTTTAAACCTAATTTAGAAATGTAATTAAGTGTTAATTAAAAGGATAAAATGTTTTAAATTTAAGTGTTAATCATAATTAAAGTAATTAATAAAGATAAATGGTTTATCTTAAGGTTAATTAAGACTTTGGATAATTTAAGATTAATTTAATTAATAAAGTAATTAAAGAGTAGTTAATCAATTCAATTAATTAATGATTCAGGATTAATTAATTAATTAATAATTGAGGATTATAATTAATTAATTAGTATTAATTAATTTGTAATTAGAGATTAATTAATTAAGTAATTTGGATTATTTGTAATTGGAGTTTAATTAATTAAGTAATTAGGATTAATTAATTTGTAATTAGAGATTAATTAATTAAGTAATTAGAAATTAATTAATTTGAAATTAAGAATTAATTAAATAATTAGATATTAATTAATTGGTAATTAAGTATTTATTAATTGGTAATTAAGGATTAATTAATTAGTAATCAAGCTTTATTAATTAATAATTAAGGTTTATTAATTAAAAATTAAAGGATAATTAATCAGTAATTAAAGATTAATTAAATCAAATGATTTGTAATTAATTAATGATTAACTTAAGCAGGGTTAGGTGATTAATTCTTAAGTAATTAATTTAAATTAATTAAATTAATTATAATATGGATTAATAAGTCTTGCTTATGGATGATTGATTGTGTACAATGTCTGGGTTGATTGATTTTTATAATATGATAATCTGTGATATTCTGTGATGTGATATACTTTGGATATGGTTGTGTTAAATATATGTTATTATCTATGCTGAAATGCTGTGTGAACTCAATGTTTTGATTTGAACTAAATTGTTTAAACCTTAAACAACTTGGCCTTTAAGACGGTGTTTGGATTTCGATGAGACCGGGATCGGATATCAGTTTGATTATCCGAAAATCGCATCGATCCAAGTTATATAAGTCATGAAATATCAAGTGAAGATTGAGATGAAGATTTAGAGTGCGAGGGCTATTGTCGTTAACTCTGAGGGTGATTCCAAAATGAGTGTAACGAGATAGTGCCTTCAGTTTCGTTCGAACCTGAAATGAACTTGTATGGATGAATGCTATCAGACCATCGTCACTGGAGGACGATGAGCATTCCAAGATATGTGTTCTAAAAAGGTAATCGTAGCCTCAAGCCCCATCAACCGGGAATGGCTAAAACAGGGGAGGTGCATGCAAGGCCAAGTGGGTAGCACCCGAATAGGACAAAAAAATTCCCCTGTCTAGAGGTCCCTTTTATTCGGCTGTGTGGGAGGTTATAGGCCACAACCGCGGGGTTGTCTTATTCGGACTATCCAGTAAGAGGTAGCTCCAGCATTGTGATGCACGGGATCAGGGTGGATCCTCGGTACGGTGATCTAGACCACGTATTATGACGGGCGATACCCTAGTAGCCCAGCCATTGTATGGAATACAATCTCCAATAAGTGCCCGTACGGTTTTGATTGTGTATAACTATGTTGGAACGTGAGATGTAAGCATTCCAACTATTTCTACATTTTATATTAAAAACCCTAGACACTATTATAATATAACTGGATTTCATATCAAATGTTTTGGTTCTCGTAAGGGAAAAACTTGTCCGTGTTTATTTACAGAGAGTCTTACAAGATACCTTTTATTTCAATGGTTTTTTCAAGATAAACAACTTAACCATTTACTCACACCAGACCCATGTCTGACCCAGAGTTTATTCAATTTTCTTAAACTCTTGGGTGCTCAAAATTTTATGAATAGCCAAGTGATCAGGTTTGGCTTGAAAATTTTTGGGAAGCTTGGAGCAGGAATCTTGGCGTAGCTATATATATCAATTTCCATTGTGTTGAAGTCTTTTGTCTGTTGTATTTTGGAATGTAATGGATAGATGTGTCTTCACCACCGTCTAATGTGATAATGTTGTGTAACTTTGTATCTCTGATGTAATGATTAAGTAATATCTATGTGAAATATTATATTTTGTTCTGTTTCCGCTGTGAGATTCTGATATTGTTGTTCTTTCTTTCTATCTATTCTTTTTCTACCTTTTTCTTTCTTATTGATGATGCATATTTCTGTAGAAAGAAAGATGGTTCATCACAATATCTTTGCAAAGCAATTTAATTAATATTATTAACTTATATTAATTATAAACATTTCTAGAACAACAAATTCATAGAAAATCATAACTATTAGGTAAAAATCCCTAAAAAACTGAATTTCCTTCTTCTTCCATACACAAAAATGTTGGGATTAAATATTAATTTAATTACATTTAGTAATTAAAACCCCACAAATATACATATTTTTCCTTTTAGGATATTCATAAAATATGCATATGAACTTGAAAATTATGAAATTAAAAACCCATATCCAAAACTATGTTTTACACAACTTACTCAAATTTTAAATCAATAGAAGATTAGAAACTTGGGTTTTTAGGTTTTACCTTCAAAACCCATTAGAATAATTCCATGAGATTCCAACAAACCATTATTTAATCTAATAATGATATAATTAATCCAAGCATGAAATATTATCGCATTCAATTCAGAAATCAGCCATAACCCTGAAATAAAAAATGAATAAATAAGATGGTAATTATTATTTACCTCAGATTGGATAAGAGAGGTTGAGATTTGATGTAGATTAATTCCGCTAAGCTTTCCTTTAGGTTTTATTTTAATTTTTGAAAATTAAAATGAGTATGAGAGAAGAATGTTTAGGGAATGAACCAAAAATCCCATTATGCCCCTCTCATTTATCTCTTTCCATTCTATGTTTAGAAAAATATTATTAATTGACTAATTAAGGCTGACCCAAATTAGTTAACAAATCTCATTCTCATTATCATATTATATTATTCCATTTGATTTATCCAATTAAATTCCCTAAATAATCTTAAATAAAAATTAAGGGTGTTACTGGCTTCTCTCCTTATAAAAATTCGTCCTCGAAATTACGATAAAGAAAACGACATACATAACAATCATGCAAACATATGTGACAAACACCTAACAAAAATACTAGTATATCCTACTAACAAAAAGTCTATATGATAGATATAGAACATAACATCAACACAATTCAGGATAAGTATCTCTAGTCTTGTCTTCTATCTCTTAAGTACAATCTTTCTCATTTTCACTCCATTGGACTTACACTAACTTGACAATCTTCTTTCTTAATTTCTTCTCATCATTTTCTACAACATGAACTTGTTGTCTAACAAAAGTCATATCTGGTTCCAAAATAGTCGGTGTAATAGTAGTCTTTGGATCATGCACACACACTTTCTAAGATCAAAAACATGAAAAACATTATAAACATAAATTATTCGGTAAATCTATTTGGTACACAAGTCTCCCGATCTTTCTATGATAGGAAATAGATCAACATATCTCGACGGCAATTTTCCAAACCGTATCACACCATGCATCGTTTATACTTTAATAAAAACATAGTTTCCAATTGAGAATTTTAAATTTTTACGCCTTTTATCTATGTAACTTTTTAGCCTAGACTGAGCTTCTTTCATCCTTGCTCGGATCAGCTCAGTTTTTTAATAACTTCTCTCATTATATCTAGGCCTAGAGTTATTTTGTCTCCATTTTTTAGCCTACATGCTGGCGATTTGCATGTTCTATAAAGAGCTTTAAAAGGCGTCGTTTCTACACTAATTTAATAACAATTATTATAGGATAAATCGACTAAGTGTAAATGGTCTTCCTATGATCCTCTAAAGTCTAGTACACAAGCCCTTAAAAAATCCCAAGAGCTTTGTTAACTCTTTTCGTTTGTCCATCCGCTTGTGGATGGTAAGTAGTATTCATCTTTAGCTTGGTACTTAACACTTCTTGCAGACTCTTGTAGAATTTGCTAGTAAACGAAGTATATCTGTCACCGACTAACTACTAGGAATCTCATACAGTCTTACAATATTCTTTATAAATAACTTTGCCAGAGTAGGTGCCCTTCTTATCGATTTAACATGAATAAAGTGTGCACTCTTGGTCACTCTATGTACCACGACCTAAATACATGCACTTCCCAATTCGACCTTGGCAATCCATTAATCAAATCCATATATATAGAATCTCGTTTCCAAGGTGGAATTTATAAAGGTTGAAGCAATCCACTTGGTTTTTGATGCTCAACTTTTACATATTGACAATTCAAACATTGTTTTACCGATAAGCCTATATCTCTTTTCAATCCTTCCTAGAAGAAACTCCTCTTCATATCCTTATTAATTTTAGTTCCTCTACGATGAATAGTAAACTCGATCGATGGCACTCCTTGAGGACTTCATTCTTTAGGTTATAAACATCGGTAACACACAACCATCCCTACTTCCTCAACCATACGTTCTGGTCCAAACAATAAATCATCTATCTTAGTCCCTACTTCAAGTCTTCTAATCTTTTTGGTTAGTAATGGATCATCTCTCTGCTTAGAAGCAATTATTTCTATCATTACTAGTTGCATCTCTAAACATGATAACACTGTGGTATTCCAACTAGAAAAAGCCATTGACGTTAACCGCACACCACAAGTAATCAATCCCTCTAAATCTTTCCATTATGCTAACATAGCTAACACTCTGATGTTTCATACAAAGTACATCCATAACTTTATTTCTTTCCATGGCGTAAACTTAATATCAAAATCATAAGCGGCCAAAAGCTCTAACCACCGTTGCTGTCTTATATTCAACTCATTCTTAGAGAATAAATACTTCAAATCTTATGATCCAAAAATAACTCGAGTCGTTCTCCCAAAAGATAGTGTCTCAGTACTTTCAAAGCAAAGATCACTGCTGCCAACTCTAAATCATGAGTCGGATATCTAACTTCATATGGTCGAAGCTGCCAATAAGTGAAGGCACTCACTTTACCTTTTAGCATTAACTCGGCTCGTAACCCTATCCCACATGCTTCAGTACATACCACTAAATCTTGATTTCCATTTGCAAAAACTAACACGGGTGCATTGGTTAATAAATGTTTTAGCTTTAAGAATGCTTCTTCACATTTATCGGTCTAAACTACTTTATGTCCTTTATTGTTAGTTTAAATATAGGTGTCGTTATATGAGAGATATCCAGGATGAATCTCCGATAATATCCAGTTAATCTTAGAAAACTTCTTATTGGTCAAGTCTCTGGAATTTTTCAATTACTAATAGCTCTAATCTTAGCTGAATCTACCGATAATCCATTTTTTTGAAACTACATGACTAGGGTACTTCACTTCTCTCTTTCGAAAATAACATTTTGAAAACTTTGCACTTAGTTGATGCTGCCTCCACATTTCTAGCACTATTCTAAGATGAATCTCATGATCTCATTCGTTCTTAGAATATATCAAAATATCATATATAAACACTAACACGAATCTATCCAAATGCTCTCAGAAGATTTGATTCATCAAATTCACAAAGTAAGTAGGCGCATTGATCAGTCCAAAAGAGCATGACTAACCATTTATATGAACGTTATCTTGTTTGAAATGCCATTAATAGAAAGCTATCCACCGCCACTCTCAATCAATGGAACTCTATTGCTAAATCCAATAGGGAGAATGCCTTGGCTCCACACAACTGATCAAACAAATCATGCATTCTCTATAAAGGATATTGCTTCTTTATCGTCTTCTTATTTAAATTACGATAATCAATACACATCATTAACGGTCCATCCGGTTTCTTTACAAATACAGCGATTGCTCTTCAAGGTGAACTTCTTGGTCTAATAAAATTCATTCTTCTAAGCCCACCAGCTGCACCTTTAATTCTTTCATCTTAGTAGGTATCATTCTGCTAAGTAGTTTACTCATAGTTTCAGCTTTAAGTACAAGATCTATCCGAAACTCAATATCTCGTTTGGGTGGTAGTCCTATAACTGGCTCAAAAACATTGCATACTTTCTTACAACAAAACCCCGATTCACATCATCTTTCACTTCCTTTGCACACAATAAAGCAAATACATCTAAGATCAAGTTTTCTACTGAGCATATAATTTGATCATGGCTATTAGGGTGTCTCAATGATATCTTCCTATCCTGGCAAAATATCCTAGCATCATATCTACTTAACCAATCCTTACCCAAAATAATCCCAAAATCCATAAAATCGAACACATGTAAATTGCAAGTAAATGCATGATCTAACAGCTAAATTTCTACATGGTCACATCTCATCCCAAGAGTTGCATAATCTCATATTTGATTCGCAACCCTTAAAGAAGTAATAAGGTATGATAGATCTAGATTTAACTTATCTACCAAACATTGCGAGATAGAACAATATAATGTGCTAATATCAAATAATACTTTAACATGTTTGCCATGAATCAAAAGCATACCTTCCATTACATACTTTCCTTTCACTTCTATAGTCGGTCCAGAAGTTGATGGTTCTAGAGCAAAAACTTTCTTTTATCAGCCTTGGCCAGTTCAGGATATTCGTTCTTGTAACGCCCCATCTGGTTGTAGTTGTAACACTTCACACCATCCTTTCTCGCAACATTCATTCCATTTCCAGATCGATACTCATTAGCAAAGTGTCATTTCTTATCACACTTATAGCAAACAATATTAGCCTTCCCTTTCTAGGTTACTCCACCATTTTGAGCTCCCTTCTTATTAAAGAACTTTCTTTTTTTGTCTTGGAAACCTTCAGTCTCTATAGGCTTTTCACTTCCAAATGTCGAAAGAATTTCCTCATTACCTGATGCCATCTCCAACACAACATTGCATTGGATCTCTGAGATGCGGCATAGTTTCCCTGGCAATTTCTAGCTTTAATCCATGATTAAACTTCCCATTCCATTTAATTACAGTATCAATAGTAGCATATCCATATTTGGTTAACTCATAAGAATTAGTTGCATACTCCATACAGACATCTCTCCTTGTTCCAATTCAGCAAACTTCCTATGCAAAGTTGGTTGGACTATCTTGGACAAAAACTTCTCCTCAAATCTCCATTAAATTCATCCCAAGTCAAATTCTCCCCTAGTACTCCTACAGTCGCAACGATCCACCAATACAAAACAGCTCCTTGCAACTGTCTAGATGTCAAACTCCTATTCTGCTAATTATTCAAGCCTAAGTCAGCAAAGATCCTTTCACAATGCAACGGCCAATTCTCAACTTCAATAGCACTTTTTTTCCATGAAAAGTCTTTCCTCCAAGACGGGTATAATTGCAGCTCAACTTGGTATAGTTGTTGCAAACAGGTACCTTGGGATTAGCACGTGCAACATTATTAATGTTTCATCCAACCAAACCAGCCGCAACTCCAACTTGTATCATATTCATGAAGAACTAATACATAGTCCCCATATCTACCGGTGGAGTTCCATTGCTCACATTAGCATTTGCATTTGAAATATCATTTTTCGGTCGACCCGGATAGTATTGGATTGAACATTACCGTTAGTTGCGGTGCTTCTCCCACTTAGATTCACTCTTTCATTTTCTGCTTACATATTTTTTTCCTTTCAATATGCATATGAGTCTTCGTAAGATATAGAAGAATGGTTTAAGAGAGAGGGGAGAATAGAGATAGAATATATACCTACATATATCAATAACAAGTACATTATTATAACGTTATCCTATATACCCTAATTTTATTCTCTGATTTATTTAGATTATGTTTTCAAAATCTTTTAATTTTACATAAATCTATGCTCTTACACCAAGTTGTAACATCCCTGGCCCGAAATTAAGTGCTATTGATTCTGCAGTCATCTATAGTATTATTTTCTAATGAAAAAACGAGATCAATTAATTATAATCTATAACATCAAGAGCACATGAATATGAGAATTTTCAAAACACTTTTCATTAATAACTTTCACATTAATTACATAGCATCATCCATTTCATGTTCAGATAAAATATAATAATTACAATTATATTCCAAGAGCGACATATGAAGATGCCTCATTGGATGATCCGAGTCTAACCACTTAATAGTTATAAATTTTTTGTTACATCCATTCAAACAAAACACAAACCTCAAACAACATAGAAGAGATAAAATCCAAATTTTAGCTTGCCTCTTGCACGTCTCCAGAATCTTATCCATCTAACCTGAAAACCCTACTCTTGAACTACTCAAATGAGTACCTGAGATTCTAAGGGAAAAAACAAAAACTTCGGATAAGACAAAAAATATGGTATGGATAATATTATAACATCTCAAGCCAAAAATAGATATATATACTTAGACCACGCTACAGAAGGGAACAGGTTTTCCCCTAACTAGAATCCTATCAAATATGACAATCTGAACATAAATCATGCTCCTTCAATCACAATGGTTAAAATAAAATGATATGATCATATGCATGCAATATGAGTAAATATGACTACTCTATCACTAAAGGGCTATGCATTTCCAAGGTTTATCCATCCCATAAAATTGATTGTCTGTCTCAAATCACAGTTTTCCTAGTGCCACCATGAACCTATTAGTTTTCACAGGCCAACTAATAACTTAGTAGGATGACAAGTTCTAAAACATAATAAGATGTCCCAAAATCTCCAAATATGGTTAGGAGTAAATCTAATTAAGCAATACAATGAGTATATAGAGCTACGAGTTCCTTGCTGTACGTACACGTATTTCAGCCTCACTACTGACAAAGCCCTATGCATTAGAATCACGGACCCTTACCAAACTGGGGCTAATAGCTGAAGCATAGGGCATGACCCTACACTAGTTCACCTAACCTCTTATTTGGTTTTAAATCCATGAGCCATAATTTTTTGATCAGTTCAAGACATCCTAACATGATTGATCTATCTAATCTCTTAGATGTAATTCTACTCACTCGGGAGTTTAATCTGACCATACTCACTACTGAAACAAACTAACAGGTAATACTGTTCTAAATCCTAAGGTGTAATATTGGGTAATGAAAATGTGTGCATGAAAAATGGTAAAATATGTAAATTTAACTGATAAAAAGATAACAAGGACATATAACGTCATTTTTCAAAATATGTTCAATCAATAGTCATAGAATAACAAAATTACTTAAATTTTAAATACTATTTTTCTTTGGAAAAATTCATATAAAATTGGGTTAAAACACTATTTCATTTCCTTGAAATAATTTACTTTAGAAATGATAAAACACTAGAAATTATTCTCAAAACAAAGAAAACATAGCCCAATACTTGGCCAAAATCTTATGCCAAAGCACTATCATCTTTATGTGACTTTTAAAACACTTGCTATTGAAATAGGGATGTCGAGCATCTATGTAACATTGACTATCGAGCCTATAAAGCATATCTATTTGGTTAAACCTAAGGTTATTGAACCACTAAAAATATACATCATCTTTATATGGTTTTTAAAACCCTTGATAGCAAAATAGGGTTGTCGAGCCTTTAGAAACAAGGGTTATCGAGCCTCTAAAACATAGCTTTCAAGTTTGTAAACATACGGCTGTAGAGCCTCTAAAACATGGCTTTCATGTTTGTAAAACATATAGCTATCAAGCCTCTAAAATGTAGTTATCTGGTTTGTAAAACATATAGCCATCGATTCGCAAAGTATAGTTATCGAGTAGCTATATGGAAGCTGTCAAGTGTTTATAAGAAAGAGGTGTCGAGTTATTAAATACACAAGTTGCCAAGCCTCTAAAAACTTAAGGATATCGAATTTTAACAATAGAATTTGCCGAATCTCTAAATCATGAGGTTATCGAGCCTTTACAAAACATTGGGTATCGAACTTTTAAAGAACACAGGGTATCGAACCTCTACAAAACAATGGGTATTGGTCTTTTATAAAACATTGGATATCGGACTTTTACAACACAAGGTGTCAAGTCCCTATGAAAGCATATACATCACATAGCTATCTAGATGTGACATGCATTGGTTATTATAGTTATCGTGCTTTTATGAAAATAAAGGTATCAAGACTCTATGTTATAATGTAATGAAATTTTTGTAAATAACTAAAAACTGATTTATTTCTTTTTAAAGTTAGAAACTTTCTATTCAATTTTGCCTCATATCAAATTTTCATTGGATAATGAAATACTTTTCATATTTTTTACGGAAAATTCTGGTAGGTCATGTACTACCTTCACAAATATCTTTGCAAAACAATATAATTAATATTACTAACTCATTAATTATAAACATTTCTAGAATAACAAATTCATAGAAAAACCATAACAGTTGAGGGAAAATCCCAGAAATATAGATTTCCTTCTTCATTCATACACAAAAATTTCATGTTTAAAAAATTGATTTAGTTATATATAGTAACTAAGAACTCGAAAATATACAAATTTTTCCTCTCAGAAAATTCATAATATATTCATATAACTTGAAAAATTATGAAATTAAAAAAATCATCTGCAAAACAATGTTTTATACAACATATTCAAATTTCTAATCAATAGGAGATAAAAACTTAGGTTTTACCTTTAAAACCTATTAGAATAATTTTATAAAATTTCAATAAATCATTATTGAATCTAATAATGATATCATCAATCCAAGCATGAAAAATAATCACATCCAATTCAAAAATTAATTATAAACTAAAATAAAACATAAACAAATGAGATGGTAACTATGATTCCTCTTTGAATTCCTTAGATTTTCTCTCCTTCTCTATGCAATGGCTGGCCTCCTTTAGGTTTTTTAAAATTTTTCAAAATGAAAATGAGAATGAATGGGAGAGAGAAAGGGTTTAGGGAATGAATTAAAGAAGTATTCCCATTTTGCCCTACTCGTTAGTTACCTATTATTATATGTTTAAAAACATTTTATTAATTGATTAATTAAGGCCTAATCCAATTAGTTAGCAAATCTCATTCTCCTTATTACCCTATATTCTATTTAATTTGTCCAATTAAATTTTCTGAATAACGTTAAATGAAATTTATGGGTGTTACAACTGTCCTCTCGAGGACTCATATCCAAAGCCAGTTTAAATTTGAAGTCCCCTACTCCAATTTTAGATATTACTGCTTCACTTTAAGGAGTTCCCACCTTCATCTCAAACTTTTCAGTAAAGACACGTTAGCAATCCATGTGCAGCAAACAGACAACGGGGATAGATGACTGCTAGCAGGATCCATAGGCTAAATCACCACGGTAAGAGAAGGATTGTAAAGATTCGCGTACATCTCCATACTATAAATAGAAAAGGCACTATAGCAAGAAAGGGACCTTTACCTTTTCCACTTTTCGATACTTTTAAGATTTTAAAAATAAGAAATTATTGTACTCGCTGCTATGGAAACCTGTGTTAGAAATATAAAGGAAGAAAGAGGAATTTCCCCATTGAAGTAGGATTCCTTAACATCCAAACAACATAAATTCCTTATGTTCTTTACTATTTTCTACATTTTGTCATTTACCTACCTAGTTTTCAACACCAAATCTTACATTCTTTGTATCAGAATTGAATTTTAGTTAGATTTGACATTTTAACAAACAGTTAAAGTGCAACTACCTGATTGCGTAAGCATCCATCAACATAAACACTACGTAATTACAAATTTAATACTACTTAACTTTTCTAATTCAAAATCATTGAGGTAATAAGTACGATAATTAATTTATCAACAGTTTGAGTGTTGTAAGATGAAATTTTTTACCAACAACTCCGCTATGCGTTGGCATAGTCCCAATAATGGTATCGAAGCCCAATAGTCTATGTGATCTAAATTAGTCATGTTAGATTCAACTAATGAAGCTCACAGGCCAAATAGTAATTTCTCTAGAAAGATAGTGTCAAATAAGAAAAATGACTAAAGGGCAAAAAGTGGATGATTATATACTGACAATGAACGGCTATATTGATAGGCTTTCATAATTGAATGTCGAATAAGCAATAAACTAAAAGTTTATTTGACCTTGGTTATTTTACAACTCAGTATGAACCGTTCATACTGAATTACAATATGAACCAGTTGAATGTGAATATCATAGAGCTTCTTAACATTTTGAGGTTGACCGATTCTACATCCAAGGATTAAGGGGTTGTGCTTTCCGTAAATGGTGATGCATCATCCTCTAAAGGTTCGAAAAAGTGGAAAAGAGAAGGTAAGAAGAATAAAAATGGTAAGAAGACCGATAACAAGAGTGAATGTCACCACCATCACAAGAAGGGTCACTAGAAAACGAACTATCCTGATTACCTAAAGATTGTTAAAGAAAGTAAGCAGAATGGTTCTACAGTTCCATCAGGTACATTTATGATTCAAAATTGTATTATAATCAATAAATTTCCTTGGGTTTTAGATATTGGACTTGGAACTCATATTTGTAATTTGTTACGGTGACTTAGGAATTGGTGCCGCATGGCAAAAGGAGATATAGGGATTTAAGTTGCTGATGGATCTATTGTAGATGCAATAACGGTAGGAGATTATCATTTATGTTTGCCTAATGGAGTAGTATTGATATTAAATAATTGCTATTTTGTAAAAGACTTCATTTGTGGAACTGTGTATGTTACTAGATTGTTCGAGATTGGATATATATATATATCATTATGTGAATAATGTTATGAATATTAGTTTGAATGGAAATAAAGTCCATGATGGTGTTCTTGAAAATGACATTTATGCAACCAATGCGAACTATATGTGTTCTGCAAATAGTTAAACTAACAATATAAATGATAGTTGCCTTTGGCATATAGACTAGATCGTTTTAGTGAGAAACAACTACCTAAATTGAAAACCAAAGGTGTTCTTCCATCACTTGATTATGAATCATTTGATACGTGTGAGTCATGTCTCAAAGGTAAAATGACTGAGCACCAATTCTATGGGAGCAATGAAAGATTTGATAAACTTTTAGTGTGTAGATATTGATGCATGTGGTTTGATGTCTATAATCACCAAGGATAATACTTTTGTAATGACCCTAAACAAAAATAAAATGAAAGTTATATTCATTTTAAGAATTTCAGAAGTTATAAAAAAAAAAAATTGGACTTAAAACAAATAGTTTCATGACTAAAGAATTATATGAATATATGTATTTAAAATATAGGGAATTTCCTGTTTAATTTAAGAAGCAAAATGCAATGGAAATTTATGAAGTTTTAAATGACTTATGTAATCATGCTGAAAGAAGGGAAAAATAAATAATCTTGTGTGTGTGTGTATAATTTTTATAACACACACACACACACACACATATATATATATGAGTTGCTGTTTTAAGGGGTGGAATAAAAACAATATAGTATGAATAATTTTTACATCACATAATTATATATGATGGTGTACATGATTTAATGGAAAAGGTGGCTAGGTAGAAAATGCAAGAAGGTTACAGTTTTTATAAGGATAGAGCAGAAAATAAAAATGTACAAAGGTCACATGCATATGGCATGAATAGGATGAGATCATGGAAATAGCATGCAGAAATTAAAGTATTGGAAATCCCGAAATAACTACTAAAGGAAATCAAGTGGGTATAATTCCAATTGAGGACCATGCATAAGTGTAAACTGTGCATGAAAAATAAAAGGGTATCAAAGGAATTACCCATTTCCTTAAACCCTAAAAACAACTTTATAAAACCTGCACACCATAAGGATCATCATCATCCTCTCAGAAAAATATATACATATAAAACAAAATAGAAGAAACATAGGTATGCGGTTCTGAAGGAATTTGCTGGGTAGAGGAGCAAGATAGTAAAGGAAAAATAATAGGTGAGCATTAATTCATTTTATGCAATGGCATTAAGTCCTCCGGTAGGCAGCCTAAAAAGTATTATAAGAAGTATTTAAATCTTTGAAATGGTTTGATATGGATGAAATGGATGTTTGTTTTGTATTTCTTTTTGGAGTCTTGTATGATAGTTTTTCCAATCCAAGATGGTTTGAGCATTTTTAATTCTGTTTTTATTATTGTTAAGTATGGATCTAAATTATTTAGAACATAGGCAGCAAGATGAAGATCTAGCTCATGTATATATTCTAAATAATAAGGTAGGAGGCTTTTCAGAGTTTTTGATGAATTTTATTAACAAACACCTCTTTCCATATTTCTACAATAAAATAATAGGATCATAATGCTTAAGTAATTTTTGGAAAGATCTCACACATGTTGTAAACCTCTGCAGTAAGAAAAGATTGTACCAGAAAGTATTTATGTTTTTCTGAAACATGAATGGGGTGAAGATTTTTATGAATGAGTTATAAGCAGGGGCTTAATAAGTTAAGCAGGAAACTGAGGGGGAGTTTTATTAAATTAATAAACTCTATGATTAAGTAAAAGGAAATAAAATAGGTCATTTGGGGTTAGTCAATGATCTACTTTCTTCAGGTGGGGGAAAGTATATGCATGGTGCAAGTGCACCCTGAGGCCTTTGTGTGTTGGAATAAATAAGACTAACTGGGAGATTCCTTCACAATGCATACTTGTGTTCATTTGACAGGGGGATTTAGACCATAATTAAAATGGGGAATGAGATTTAAAATCTCTAGGTTATAATGTCTGAACAAAGGTATAAATTAAATAAGGTTTAATGTGATGACCTTAATGAACTGCTGGGAGAAACTGGGAGAACATAACCTGGATTTATTTATGATGTTGTGAATAATGCATGGCTTGTTGCATATATGTTGAATGAATGGTTGTATACTTGAAGTTATCTAGCAACTTTGCTGATGTGCCTAGTTTATAAACTGCTAGATTATGCAAGTGATAAAAGTTCATAAGATTTGTAAATTTGTATAGAATTTATTAATGTTCATACCAGTGTAAACTGACCCTTTTTGTTGCCTTGCAAACATCTGGGTGTCTCAAATAAATGGGGAAGCTCAATGATTTGCATGCAGGTAAGTAAAAGTGACATGATGGATGAAGGAGGCATTAGCTGCTAGTATAAATAAGAGAAACATTGCTTGTATTTGCAGATTGCTTGTAGTGAAAGACCTGATTATTATTAGTAATTAAAGTTAAATAGTGAGGATGTTTTTCTGGGTGCTTGGATTATGATATGTATCTAACTAAAACTGTGATGAATGAATTCTTATGGCAAGTAACTAGATGATGCTCTTATGAAATGTTTGGTTATCTTTTGGGGACTGTGAAAACTAATATATATATCATAACTATATAACATGTGTGCATGTCAGTCCCTGGTTCTTTTGTTTGAAACTGATTTGTGTTATAATAATGGCAATTAAGATTGGCAAGTGTAACAGATTCTTCAGAAAAAACAAAATAAGCTTGTGAATCTTGAACAAGATAAATTATGCATGAACTGTAATGAACATTGGGTGGTGTATAATCTCTGAGAAAATGCATGACTTATATTTATGCAATTGATTTTAAAACAGAAAGAGTTTTGAAGAAATGGATTTGGAAACATTTTTGTTTTGTGACTAAAAACCTGGGGAAAACAAATTCTCATAAAAACTTTTATAAGATAAAAGCAAACTGGTGATAAGAAAGAATGTTTGTGGAATTGATTTACATAGAAATATGGTCCTGAATATTGTAAGAATGGGATCATGACCAACCTAGATGGTTAAGTGTCAGATCCTTATAGCCTGGAATCACTTCTCTGCAATTTATGTTGTGCAATTGTTACCAACTCGAAGAAAGTAACTGAAAAACTCCGAGTTTTTGAAACATAAACTCGAAGCAAACCAGTATGCATTTTCAACCAATCTGAAAAATGCAGAGCAAATACAATTGTGCAACCTGAAATGAAAATGTGATTGTAAAAACAAATTTGTATGTTCATATTAACAATTATACTCCTTTCAGTTATATTTCTTAATACTTAAATATTGTAGTATGTGTCAGTAGTCATGTATAGGCAGAAGAGTAGGAAATTAAATTAAAAAAAAAATTGCAAAGGTGCACTATACTTGCACCACCAAACCTATATGCTTAGAGTCTGATGTAAATATCATCCCATTCAAAAATAAAAGAAGCAAACATATCATCAAATATGTAGAGCTATTATAAGGTGAATTGTGAACTGATATAACTATATTGGTAACTCAGGATCTTGGGAAAAAGAATCAATGAATTTTCTTAAATATTCAAACTTAACTCCATGGAATTTATGTATATATATATATATAAATTCCTTATGTAAAAAAAAATTATTTGGGTTAAAAATAAAAGGGGTCGCCACAGTTGGTATCAGAGCTATGTTTTAAATAACATAGTAAACATTATTGTATGTATATAGATGATTGAATGCATTGATTAAATTCTTAAGGTTGAATGTTTTTGTATGACTGAATGAAATGTATGTTTGAGATACATGTATAGAGTACACCTAAATCAAATAAATAAACAAAGTAAAGATATTAAAAATAATGGGGGTAAATAAACTAACTTAAAAATTATATCTATAGCATTATGGTAGGACCCAGACATCACACAGGTGCAGGACCATCACGTGAGCCACCTGTGATAAGCATGGAAGATTTTGTGAGGGATTTGAGGGATGGAATGGCACCAAGGCAAGATAATCCTCATGAGGAGCTCTCCAAACTGCTCAAGACTTGTACCAATTTGGGAGGAAAGGATTTTGAAGGCACTGAAGGAGCTATGGGTGTTCAAATGTGGGTAAGGACTATGGAGAGGGTCTTTACAGATATGCAAATCAATGACCAAAGGAAAAGACAAATAGCTTCAAGGAAATTGAAGGGGGTTGCACTGGATTGGTGGGAGGTTGTGATAGTAGGAAGGCCAGAGAATGATATCACTTGGAATGATTTCAAGGTCATGCTTGAGGCCAGATTTATTCCAGCATCTGCCAAAGCCACACTGCTTGAAGACTTTATTAGATTAAGGCAAGGAGGCATGAGTGTAAATGAGTACACTCAGAAGTTTGAAGCATTATCCAAGTATGGAATGGTGTTGATAGGGAATGCAGAAGCAAAGAATGCAAGGTACATTCAAGGCTTGAACCCCAATTTATCCAGGGCAATGTTGCCATATAAAGACAAAACTTTTGATCAAGTGATTGATCTAACTCTCTCTTTTGAGCAACATGATACCACAAGAGAGAAATTCAGGAACATGAAGCTCAATAAGAAGAAGGGAGGCCAGAACAAAGTGCAACCTTATGATAAGAGAAATGCAAGTAAAGGAGCTAAGAAAGGGGAAGGAGCAATAGCACCTGAAAGCAAGAAATTTACTCATTGTTTTAACTGTGGAAAAGCTGGACATTACAGTAACCAATGCCCTGACCCTAAAATACCAAAAGGAAGCTTCTATAACTGTGGGAAGATGGGACATTTAAAGAAGGACTGCCCAGAGACTCATAAGAAAACAGCAAGGGTAGGAGCTTTGGCAACAAACACCGCTGAAAATGTTGGACAACTTGAAGGTATAATTCTAATCAATACCCAACCAATATCAGTAGTATATGACATTGGTGCCTCACATTCACTGATATCTTTGGAAATTGTAAAGAAGTTAGCACTTGCTTGTGTTTCTATTGAACAACCCTTAACTATACACAGTCCCATAGGGAGTCATTGTATATTAAGAATGAAGTGTATGGGTCTGAAATTAATTATAGGGGGTTATGGTTTTGATTCAGATCTATATACTTTAAATTATCCTGGTATTGGGATTATATTGGGGGTAGATTGGTTAATGAAAAATAAAGCAATTTTAAATTTAGAAAATATTACTATTTCTTTGGAGACAAATGAAGGTAAAAGAATTACAGTTCTAAGTGAAATAGCAAAGAACACATGTTTTAATAAAATTTGGAGTATAAATGAAATTCAAAAGGAATTAAAAATAGAGGAAATTCCAGTAATTAATGAATACATAGATGTGTTTGGAGAAGTGAGAGGAATTCCTCAGAATAGACCAGTTGAATTCAAAATAAAGTTAATGCCAGGAACAAATCCAATCATTAAAAAGCCTTATAGGATGGGTCCAAAAGAACTGGTAGAATTGAAACATCAACTAGAAGAATTAGAAGAGAAAGGATTCATAAGATCAAGTAGTTCTAGTTGGGTTCCCCAGTGCTCTTTGTCAAGAAACATGATGGAACAATGAGGTTGTGTGTAGACTATAGGGATTTAAACAAGGTAACTATTAAAAATAAGTACCCACTGCCTAGAATAGATGATCTATTTGATCAATTGCATGGAGCTAGAATATTTTCAAGATTAGATTTAGCCTCTGGATTTCACCAAATGAAAGTTGCAGAGGAGAGCATTGAGTACATAGCCTTTAACACAAGATATGGCCTATATGAATTTTTAGTAATGCCATTTGGCTTGACCAATGCTCCCTCCTATTTTGTAGATTTAATGAATAGAATTTTCAGAGACTTTTTGGATAAATTTGTTCTAGTATTTATAGATGATATATTAATTTACTCCAAGACAGAAGATGATCATGCTATGCATCTACACTTAGTATTATCCAGACTTAGAGAACATGAATTAAAAGCCAAGTATTCAAAATGTACATTTTGGCAACATGAAGTAAAATTCTTAGGACACATAGTGTCACAGCAAGGGGTAAGTGTGGATCCAAGCAAAGTGATTGCAGTTCAATCATGGAGTAGACCCAGAACAGTGACTGAGTTGAGATCATTCTTAGGATTGGCAGGGTATTATAGAAGGTTCATCAAGGATTTTTCAAGAATAGCCACACCAATGACCAAGTTGACAAAAAAGAACCAACCATATGTGTGGACTGAGCAGTGTGAACAAGCTTTTGAGAGATTGAAGCAAGCACTGGTAGAAGCTCCTGTTTTGCAAATCCCAGAAGAAAATGAAGGAATGGTTGTATATACTGATGCTAGTGGGTCTGGGTTAGGTGCAGTGCTTATGCAGCATGGCAAGGTAGTGGCATATGCATCAAGACAACTTAAACCCAATGAAACCAAATACGCAACTCATGATCTGGAATTAGCTGCAATAGTGTTTGCATTAAAACTTTGGAGGCATTATTTGCTTGGAGCAAAATTTGAATTATTTACCGACCATCAAGCATTGAAATATTTATTTTCTCAAAAAGATTTGAATATGAGACAAGCAAGGTGGATGGAATTTCTAGCTGCATATGATTTAGATATTTTGTACACCCCTGGAAAAGCCAATAGGGTGGCAGATGCTTTGAGTAGGCATCAAGTTAGGTTAGCAAGTCTAATGATTGATGAATTTAAAAACCTAGCAATGCTTGGGGAGGCAGATATATATAGCAAGAATGAAAAGAATTTTAGTGAGCATAATGATATGGTAGAATATGGTACACTAGGATTGATTACAGTAAAATCCTATCTAGTGGAGAAAATTGGTAGCATGCAAGACCAAGATAAGGATTTGAAGGAGAAGAAGGAAATGTTACTTAGCAACATTGAGTTGGAAAATTTTAAAATAGATCACAAGGGGTATTTGAGGAAGAATGAGAAGCTGTGTGTACCAGACATTGCAGAGTTGAAGGAAGAAATCATGAATGAGCATCACAAAACCAAGTACACCATACACCCTGGTGGTACTAAAATGTATCATGATTTAAAAAGAAGCTACTGGTGGCCAGGAATGAAACAAGCAGTGGCAAGATATGTGGCAAAGTGTTTCACTTGTCAACAAATTAAAGCAGACTACCAAAAGCCCTCTGGCATGTTGCAACCTTTGGAGGTACCTCAGTGGAAATGGGAAAGTATTTCCATGGATTTTGTGGATGGTTTGCCTAGAACTAAGAAAGGCAATGATAGGATATGGGTAATTGTTGATAGACTAACCAAATCAGCTCACTTTGTCCCTGTCAGGTCAGATAGAAATGCATCTAAGCTTGCACAATTATTTGTTAAGGAAGTGGTAAGGCTACATGGCATACCCAAGACCATTGTAAGTGATAGAGACACTTTGTTCACCTCAAGATTTTGGGAAAGCTTCCAAGAAGCAATGGGAACTCAGCTATGTTTAAGTACTGCCTACCATCCTCAAAGTGATGGGCAGACAGAAATAGTAAATAAAATATTGGAAGATCTATTAAGAGCATGTGTGCTTGACTTTGGGGGTAATTGGGAGGATCACATTCATTTGGCAGAGTTTACCTATAACAATAGCTACCAGTCAACCATAGGAATGGCACCCTTTGAAGCCTTGTATGGGAGACCCTGCATATCCCCTGCCTGTTGGTTGGATATGGGAGAGGGTATACTAATAGGACCAGATCATGTTAAAGAAACTTCCAACATGATTGAGTTAATTAGACATAGAATGAAGACAGCACAATCAAGACAGAAGTCTTATGTAGATAAAAGGAGGAAGCCAATGGAGTTTAAGGTGGGAGAGTATGTTTTTCTAAAGGTATCACCAATGAGAAAGGTGTTCAGGTTTGGGAAATCTGGTAAGTTATCACCAAGATTTGTAGGGCCATATGAAATTATACAAAGAATTGGTGCTATGGCCTATAAACTTAAGTTACCTGAGGAGTTGAGTGGTGTACATCCTGTGTTTCATGTTTCTCAATTGAGAAAATGGGTGCATGATGAAGGAGCAATACTGGAGTCACCTACTCAAATTCAAGTCCAAAAGAATTTGGTCTATGCAAATGAACCAGTGGGGATAGTTGCTAAGGAGGAGAAAAAGTTGAGGAACAAGGTGATCAAACTGGTAAAAATTCAATGGAGCTTGGACACCAATGATTGTACATGGGAGGTGGAGGACAAAATGAGGGCTAAATACCCCAACTTGTTTGCTGATGGAGAGGTATGTTTAAGTAGTTTATAATAATTCTTTGAATATTCTTATGCATTGCTTGCTTTCATAAAATGTGAGTATGGGGTTATGGAATTAAAACAGGCTATGGATTAATATTTTTATTTGGAGAAATTAGAAGAAATTATGGGGACATAATTCCTTTAAGGGGGAGGGTATGTAATGACCCTAAACAAAAATAAAATGAAAGTTATATTCATTTTAAGAATTTCAGAAGTTATAAAAAAAACAAAATTTGGACTTAAAACAAATAGTTTCATGACTAAAGAATTATATGAATATATGTATTTAAAATATAGGGAATTTCCTGTTTAATTTAAGAAGCAAAATGCAATGGAAATTTATGAAGTTTTAAATGACTTATGTAATCATGCTGAAAGAAGGGAAAAATAAATAATCTTGTGTGTGTGTATAATTTTTATAACACACACACACACACACACACACACACACACACATATATATATATATGAGTTGCTATTTTAAGGGGTGGAATAAAAACAATATAGTATGAATAATTTTTACATCACATAATTATATATGATGGTGTACATGATTTAATGGAAAAGGTGGCCAGGTAGAAAATGCAAGAAGGTCACAGTTTTTATAAGGATAGAGCAGAAAATAAAAATGTACAAAGGTCACATGCATATGGCATGAATAGGATGAGATCATGGAAATAGCATGCAGAAATTAAAGTATTGGAAATCCCGAAATAACTACTAAAGGAAATCAAGTGGGTATAATTCCAATTGAGGACCATGCATAAGTGTAAACTGTGCATGAAAAATAAAAGGGTATCAAAGGAATTACCCATTTCCTTAAACCCTAAAAACAACTTTATAAAACCTGCACACCATAAGGATCATTATCATCCTCTCAGAAAAATATATACATATAAAACAAAATAGAAGAAAAATAGGTATGCAGTTCTGAAGGAATTTGCTGGGTAGAGGAGCAAGATAGTAAAGGAAAAATAATAGGTGAGCATTAATTCATTTTATGCAATGGCATTAAGTCCTCTGGTAGGCAGCCTAAAAAGTATTATAAGAGGTATTTAAATCTTTGAAATGGTTTGATATGGATGAAATGGATGCTTGTTGTGTATTTCTGTTTGGAGTCTTGTATGATAGTTTTTCCAAGCCAAGATGGTTTGAGCATTTTTAATTCTGTTTTTATTATTGTTAAGTATGGATCTAAATTATTTAGAACATAGGCAGCAAGATGAAGATCTAGCTCATGTTTATGTTCTAAATAATAAGGTAGGAGGCTTTTCTGAGTTTTTGATGAATTTTATTAACGAACACCTCTTTCCATATTTCTACAATAAAATAATAGGATCATAATGCTTAAGTAATTTTTGGAAAGATCTCACACATGTTGTAAACCTCTGCAGTAAGAAAAGATTGTACCAGAAAGTATTTATGTTTTTCTGAAACATGAATGGGGTGAAGATTTTTATGAATGAGTTATAAGCAGGGGCTTAATAAGTTAAGCAGGAAACCGAGGGGGAGTTTTATTAAATTAATAAACTCTATGATTAAGTAAAAGGAAATAAAATAGGTCATTTGGGGTTAGTCAATGATCTACTTTCTTCAGGTGGGGGAAAGTATATGCATGGTGCAAGTGCACCCTGAGGCCTTTGTGTGTTGGAATAAATAAGACTAACTGGAAGATTCCTTCACAATGCATACTTGTGTTCATTTGACAGGGGGATTTAGACCATAATTAAAATGGGGAATGAGATTTAAAATCTCTGGGTTATAATGTCTGAACAAAGGTATAAATTAAATAAGGTTTAATGTGATGACCTTAATGAACTGCTGGGAGAAACTGGGAGAACATAACCTGGATTTATTTATGATGTTGTGAATAATGCATGGCTTGTTGCATATATGTTGAGTGAATGGTTGTATACTTGAAGTTATCTAGCAACTTTGCTGATGTGCCTAGTTTATAAACTGCTAGATTATGCAAGTGATAAAAGTTCATAAGATTTGTAAATTTGTATAGAATTTATTAATGTTCATACCAGTGTAAACTGACCCTTTTGGTTGCCTTGCAAACATCTGGGTGTCTCAAATAAATGGGGCAGCTCAATGATTTGCCTGCAGGTAAGTAAAAGTGACATGATGGATGAAGGAGGCATTAGCTGCTAGTATAAATAAGAGAAACATTGCTTGTATTTGCAGATTGCTTATAGTGAAAGACCTGATTATTATTAGTAATTAAAGTTAAATAGTGAGGATGTTTTTCTGGGTGCTTGGATTATGATATGTATCTAACTAAAACTGTGATGAATGAATTCTTATGGCAAGTAACTAGATGATGCTCTTATGAAATGTTTGGTTATCTTTTGGGGACTGTGAAAACTAATATATATATATCATAACTATATAACATGTGTGCATGTCAGTCCCTGGTTCTTTTGTTTGAAACTGATTTGTGTTATAATAATGGCAATTAAGATTGGCAAGTGTAACAGATTCTTCAGAAAAAACAAAATAAGCTTGTGAATCTTGAACAAGATAAATTATGCATGAACTGTAATGAACATTGGGTGGTGTATAATCTCTGAGAAAATGCATGACTTATATTTATGCAATTGATTTTTTTAAAACAGAAAGAGTTTTAAAGAAATGGATTTGGAAACATTTTTGTTTTGTGACTAAAAACCTGGGGAAAACAAATTCTCATAAAAACTTTTATAAGATAAAAGCAAACTGGTGATAAGAAAGAATGTTTGTGGAATTGATTTACATAGAAATATGGTCCTGAATATTGTAAGAATGGGATCATGACCAACCTAGATGGTTAAGTGTCAGATCCTTATAGCCTGGAATCACTTCTCTGCAATTTATGTTGTGCAATTGTTACCAACTCGAAGAAAGTAACTGAAAAACTCCGAGTTTTTGAAACATAAACTCGAAGCAAACCAGTATGCATTTTCAACCAATCTGAAAAATGCAGAGCAAATACAATTGTGCAACCTGAAATGAAAATGTGATTGTAAAAACAAATTTGTATGTTCATATTAACAATTATACTCCTTTCAGTTATATTTCTTAATACTTAAATATTGTAGTATGTGTCAGTAGTCATGTATAGGCAGAAGAGTAGGAAATTAAATTAAAAAAAAAAATTGCAAAGGTGCACTGTACTTGCACCACCAAACCTATATGCTTAGAGTCTGATGTAAATATCATCCCATTCAAAAATAAAAGAAGCAAACATATCATCAAATATGTAGAGCTATTATAAGGTGAATTGTGAACTGATATAACTATATTGGTAACTCAGGATCTTGGGAAAAAGAATCAATGAATTTTCTTAAATATTCAAACTTAACTCCATGGAATTTATGTATATATATATATAAATTCCTTATGTAAAAAAAATTATTTGGGTTAAAAATAAAAGGGGTCGCCACAACTTTTTACTTTATTACCTTCACTAATGATTTTTCGAGACTAGGATATATGTATCTTATAAAAAATCTGACATCTATAAGAAATTTTTGAGTATAATAATGTAGCAGAAATCTAAATGAACCTTAAGATTAAGATTCTTCGATCTAATTGAGAAAGTGAGTGTAACAACCCATAAATCCGCATAATTCAAGCAGACAATAAAACACACATGTTTAAGTCTTACCCAAATTGAATGGAAAGACGGATAATTATGGGAAAGAAAGAAGTGAGAAGAAGAGAAGAGAAGAAGAGGAGAAAATGAAATTAAAAAAATCACAGAATCTCACAAGCGCAATGGAACAACATATATATAATATAATATCAACGATCTTTACAAAAGAGAACCGTAGTATGATTTAAATACATCCATCAGAGTACAACAATCAAATCACAATCATCAACTTGGACAGTTATAATAACCACTCCTTCCAAATGCTTTAAACAACAATGTAGCGAAAAACAAACAAATATGGGACGTCCTGAAGACCCGTAGCTCGTCTGCTGAAGCTTAAAGCATCCAAATCTAAATACGTAAATATGCTCAGTCTGACCCGAGCATTGAAAGGGAAGAACGCCCACATCAGTGTTGTAAACCGATGTGAGAAAACACATCTCAATTGAATTTTAAAGTTATAAAAACCTTTCAAAACAAAGGTATCTCGTAAGACCACGCCACACGTAAACACAGACGGGCATTTACCTTACAGTAACCAAACATTTCTTATCAAATTCTATTATATTATATTAGTGTCTAATATACAAATAATATTAATCACAGCCAAAATTGTTACCATTGTTAAATTCTAGCATACTAGGCTCTATTAACAAAATGGTAGGCACGTAGTGGTGAATCGATTTCCAATAAATGACCAGGTAAAGGGACCTATTCCAGCATTACTTCTCTAAAGCAATGTACCGAGCACAACTGATGGTCCTTTACCAACACTAGACTGGCCTAGCTCTAACTAGATAGTACTGAATATGTCATCATCTTAGTCGTTATCGACCTATCCAAGGGCCCTCTTATCATACACCACAATAATTTGAAACCCATTGTCATAGCGGGAATAAATATATCTAGAAGGGGATGATCATATCCTAATGGTTGTGAACCACATATCCTTGCCACATCTACCCAGTTTTGGTCATTTTCAGGTGTGTGGTCTGAGATAACGATTACCTTTAACATAATACATTTCACTTTGAATGCCATATTACCATTTTCGTTTATTACTAAATGACTTCCACAAAATGCAACCACCGAGCTCGTATGTCGCACAGAAGGTTGTTAAGCTAATAGGAGTTGCCTCCTACGCCACCAATAGATGTAAGTTTGTAAAAATCGACATTCATGATTTAGAAATGCAATGTCAGACATTCATCCATACAAGTTGTCCAGGAATAGGAGAAATCGAAGGAACTTCTTCTACCACATCCTGTTTTGGGAATCACTCTTAGGATCAGTGGCAATTAGTCCTTGCATTTGATATTTCATAACGAAGAGACCACTGCTACTATATGTATATTGGGAGTTTACCTCTTAATGATCAACAAGTAGTTCTACAATATGAAAATCCTAAATATCAATGTCTTCCAACACCTGTACATTCGAATGCAGATACGTTGGTCCGAAGTGGTTTTGGGATGAATCCGATCCTAGTCTCTCCGTATCAATAACAATAAAGGGGCCAAATTTAATAGTTGGTTATTTAACTATTAAAGCAACAATAAAATCTAGCACATAAGCAATTACTAGGTATATTTAATAAATATCTTATTACTTAAACCACTTTCCAAATATTTACTTCAAATTATCATTAAAAGGATAAATTGACCAAAACATTTCAAATTATTTGATAATGGAAAACATTTCCATATACTTATATAAATGGTATTATATTCACAATTCATTTCATTCTCAACACTTAGAAAATATCTCCATATACTTAAAAGGGATATATGTATATATACAAATCTTAAGGAAAGTATTCTTCAAAATGTCGCTTATTTGGGTCAAAGCAAATGTCGCGTAAGACATTGTTACGACAAACCATAAAACTAATATAGGGATTCGATGTGTATGTATGTAATTTTCATATACTATAAAAAAATATTTTCTTTCGAAAATCATTTACTATAACAATAGTCTTATAGTCCATGCCTTCCTTACTTCCCCAAAAACGTCTTTTACCACAATGAGTGTTGAATTCTATGTTTCGATTTTAAATCATTTTCAAACTATTAAATTCCATTCGGAATTATTATTTTCCCAAAACATTACACTCAAAAGATAACTTACTTTCAAAACCTTTAACTCCATCAAAATATTACTTTCAAACATTTCTTTAAAAGATAACCCACTTTGAAAACGATTAACTCCATGTCTAAATTTCAATATAAATCATTTCTACATTTGTAAACTACATTTATAAATTTCACTTCTATTTATAAAACTTCCATTATAATATTCCCTTACTTATAAAATCCTATTTATAAATCCATTCTTTTCTAAATCTCATTTACTTTATAAAATCCATTTATAAATCTATTTTCTTCGATAATTTAATTTATTTACTAAATCCATTTACAAAATATTGATTTCGAATCCATTTAATATTTTACAAAACACCATTTAAAATCCATTCTTTATCTATAAAAGGTACTTTTATAAATCTGTTATATAAATTATTCTAGAATCTATATCTAAAAACACTTTACAAAATATTAAATTGAAGATACCAAAAATCATGCTTTTATTTATTTAAAATAAATTCCTTTTTTAAAAAAAATTCAAAAATTATTAAAACATATAAAATCCCAAAATCACTTTAAAAATCATTACCAATTCACAATCATTGTTTTAATATTTCAAAATACTAAAAATAAGACCTAGTGCTGTTAGAGCACAAAATAAGTCAAAAGATATTACAACCAATAATATGGCATCCAACATATCATATATGACTATATATATGAAAAGTAAAATAAGCGGTGGTGAGGAATTCTATTGGATTCCTCCAAGTTGTCACCCTTAAATCACATACAGAATATCATAAAAATATAAATCAACTCCTTCGAGGTTGGATCGTATACAAATGGTCATCCGCTCTTACATGAGAACGTAATATGGTCTCATACGCTCCAATAGATGGTAATATATCCAAAACGAACTAATAAATATAGTAAATCATTCTAAAAAGCAACAAATAGCAAAAATAAAATTACTCCCACTTATATAAAAAATATAAGCAGGCTAGAGAGGTGAGTTTACTCTTAAAATTTTCAGAAATCGCCAAAGCGCTCTGGTTTGAATTAAAATTGAACGGTCGTTCAATTTAACACAAAATTTCTACTAGCTCTGAATCCATCCAATCCAACTCCATAGCGTAGTACTCGCTGATACGAATACAATGCAACTTGTCATTGTGATGACTTGGGATTTTGACAATATTAATTTGATAATATTCTAAGATAATTATTTAAATTTGCAAAACTTATATTTTTAAGCAAATAAATATGCTAACTATTTTACTATTATTCATATATATATATATATATATATATATATATATATATATATATATATATGGTTTATGAATTAAACTATGATTTGGAATTCAAAGTAAATATCTTAAAATAATTTAGATTTAAAAAAAAGGGTTTTAATACATTTCTTTTGAATTATACATGAGGTTAATAATTAGTAAATATAAAATATAAATATAAAACATGAAGACAATATAAAATATTGCTTAGGACATTTGTAAGCTAGTAATGACATACTAATACAAGTGTCAAATTTATGGTTTTTCTTCATTTAAATGATTTAATAGCAAAATCAAAAGGCTGTAGACAGTTCATAATCTTTTACATATTCATTTCTCAACCTCCTTTCTTTCTTCCATTTTCTTTAAAACCAAAAATATAAAACTAGGAAACCAACTAAAAACTTTAAGCTTTCATACTGGAGCAAAGCAAAGATTAAATTCAACTTCCAACCTTATTAAAAGAAGAGTAGGTTCAAATTCAAACTCAAGTTTCATATCAAACATCAAGTAGCTGTTTCCAGATTTTCAAAGTTCTGTTCTCTGTTCAATCAAGTTTTGGTGAGTAACATCACTTTAAAAGAAAAAAGCTTAATCTGTTATATCTTGATGCATGCAATAAACAATTGTTGTAATGTGGTGAATATGGTTTGCATGTATGTATTTTACCTGGAATATAGTTGAATTACTGCGTATATATATGTGCTTGACTGTATATAAATAATCTTGCCTCTGACCTTGTTTTCAACAGACTAAAATGAGTTCAAAAATCCATTTCTCTTTCCCCATTCTCTTTTAGGTTAGGATCTTTAAAGGAATATGTTAGTATTAACCATATTCTATTTTTTTTAAAACATTTTTAGTTATAATTAACGAGTGGATTTACTGGAAACAAGAATTACAGTGAAAATCATTTCAAGTCAGAAAAATCGGTTATCTAAATTTCATGTTTTTAATATAGAATAAGATTCGTACTGAAAAATGGTGATTTTTGATAATAATATCAAGATTTTTTTGATTCGTATTTTTTGAGATATTGCGAGATGAACAGAGTTTGCATTTTCGTCGATTTTTGGCGATTGGAAGGAGGTTGAGCGTCGTGTTTGATGCTGGTGGTAGCTTGAGTGATGAGGATTGAGGGAAAAATGGCTGGTGATTTTTTAGATCAATGAAGTGGCTTGTCGACGTCGTCGAAGTAGGGTTTTGAAGCTTCTTTTAGTCGATGATGTTGTCGAGGCTCGTGCATCATCATGGTTGCATCGGAGTTGATCGGAGGTATGGGAAACGAAGCGTGGCGTAGTGGTGAAGCTTTGGGTTGATCAACAAGCGTTTTGGTGATCGAACTGAGTGGCGCAAGGTGGTTTTCGACGATCGATTTAGGTTCCTAGGTTACTCGACTTGCTCGATTTTGAATTCCAGGCGCGATCGAAGATCTGGGTGGTTAGGAACGTCGATGAAGTCATTGGCTATTGAGGAACGGCAGCAGGGAAGGTCGGAGTGGCTTCGACCGACGGTGCACGGTGCACGCGTATGCATGAGACTGGGTGTTGTTCGTGGTAGAGTTGGTGAAGAAAAAGAGAGTCAGGGAAGATAGAGTTTGCATCGGGTCAGGTTCGAGTCGAACGCGATTTTTATCGAAGGAAAGAGAAGAGAGTGTGGATCGGGTTTGGCTTGGGGAATTTTTAGCTTGGGCTCGGGTTTTCTTTGTAATTAACAAGTTTTTTTTAAAGCAAAGAAAATAAACAACTTTCAAAGAAGATGAACAATTTTTCAAAACAAACTATTAACCAAGTTTCCAAAGCGAAATATGAAACAAGTTTTCAAGGCAAAGGTTTTCAACAAGTTTTCAAAGCAAGCTTCAAAATTTAGAATTATAAAATTAAATGTTTTAAAGTTAAACTGATTTGACTTAGAATAATTATATATTAGGTTAATTATTTAATTCAATTCCTAAGTGTTTTCAAAAACAAAATTTAAATAATGTAATTAAGTTAATAATTAAGAGAAATGGTTTAAACTTTTGATTAGTTATGTCTTAACTAATTGTAAATGAAAATTTAATTAATTCCAAAAATCTATTAGACTTTACTTAATGACATAAAAGCAGGGTTTAAAGTAATTTATGTATAAGTGTTTGAATTAATTAAATTAGAAATTGTGTGACCAGTTAATCTAGCCTATGGATGATTAAATTGTATCGAATACTTTAAATCTCTAATATGTAAATTCGTGATATTCTGTGATATGAGATATCCTGGATTGAACTGTTGATAAATGTGAGTCGTCTATTTAAATAGATATCTGTGATGGAATTTCTGTGAAATTATGACATGCTGAAATTTAAATTGAATCATTGTTTTTCTTTAAACAATTTGTCTTAAAGGATGGCGTTGGATTCGAAGAGATCGGTGCCGGATATCAAAGATATCTAGAACCACTTCGATTTAATAACTACTATAACCATTTATAGATATGATTATATAATAAAATAGGCTGAAATGGAATAAATTAAATCAACCTGTCCATTTTAACTAAGTAACGGTACTTAGACATTATTTGTGAAATAAGTGTTTGGCTATAGAATGATTAAAACTCGTAGTGATGAACGAGCTACTTGGGTTTTCAATGAAGTTTTATAACTAAGTATTTCAAGTTATATGGGTTTACTCACGCTGGTTTCCAGCCTGACTCGGGTGTTACTTTATTGTAATGCTCAGGTCAGACCGAGTATAACAGATTTTTAGGTTGGGACGTTCTGGAGCTCAGGCGGCGAGCTGGATGGAAGGAACGTATGGAGTATATTCCGCTGTGTATTAGAGACTGTGTAGTTTGCATGTAGGAACAAGTTAATTATAACTATCCAGATTATTTGTGAATGATTGTACAATGATCTATTATCTGTAAATTGACAGTTACATCTTTTCTTTGTATAAATGATGTTATTTGATATTATATTTGTTCCGTTGTGATTGAGAGATTCTATACTATTGCTTTCTATTTCTTCTTCCACCTCCTTTTCTTCTTTATCCTAACAATCTAGAATTTCCGACGATCGATTGCTCGACACTTCTACAGTGAACATATTAGTGTCGAATTTTCGAGGTCGAAAATTTCGGGTCGTTACAGTCATGCTCGATTTGGACCTCGTATAATGAGATATGATTACGAGCTCATTTAAGTAAAATTAATTAAATTTTAAATTAAACCTTCTTCCCAATCTTCCTCTTCTCGTGCTCTTTTAAAGGCCACGTCTTTTTTTTTTACTTATTTCGATTTGCCACTACCTCTACCTGCTCGTGCGCCTTCGCGTTGCCGCTTGCCTATTGCTACGCACCCTACCACATCACCACCACGTGCATCATTCGCCCAAAAATGAATGCGACTGCACCACGCATGCCCCACCCTAGCCATTGCCATCTTCGATGATTCAACAATCAGTTGGTATGGACAAACTCAGGGATTCGAGCTCTCCAACTTTCATGTTGAACGTTTTGGCTAATTTTATTTCTAGCTCGCCATGAATTGATGGTTGTTGGATGTTAGGGTTTAATGGCACTTAAAGCTTTTAGCATTAGGGTTTGGCAAATAAAGAAAGTTAATGCCCTATTGTAGCAAATTTTCATAGCACTATTCACTCGTTAATTTTGAACTCCAAACGAAGCGTGTTACTTGGCGTTCTATATGTTATATTCCTATTTCGGATACAATGGAATATATATATCGAGAGCTAATTCCACCATATACAGAAATTAACTTTTCAAATTAAGTTATATTAAATTAAATTTATTTAATAAATTTTCTACACATTTCAAATTTGCATGACCAAACGATACGTTCGATCGCCACGAAATTCGATGACGTATAATAATTCACTATTACGGATCCACTGAAACTGGTTTTGTCGAAATCTAAGACAGTGCCCCTAAAGGCTATTTCCCCACGTCGGTTAAAACGAGTAATTTCCAAAATCATTTTAATCACCTTTAATTCAAATTAAAAGTATACTATCTTCCTTCTTATTCAAATAGATTTGAAATCAACTTTTGTAATCATGTTCATTCACATTAAATTCAAGGTTCAATTATTTAAATAATTTCAAACATTAGATTTAACAATTTAATTATCAAATAATTCGCTATATTTGAAATATAAGTTATTTAACTTATAAAATTAACTTTTTGATATTTAAAATCAATTAAATATCCCAAATTCAAATGACTGAAATTCTGGGTCGTTACATTCTTTCTCCTTAAAAGAATTTCGTTCTCGAAATTGCCAAGGTAAGAAAAATACCTCAAACCAATTAACTTTTCAAAACTAATTAGTTGATATAGAATATAAAACTTCCAAGTCTTTAAAATTCATTCAAAGATTCTAAATAATACCATCCATTCATTCATTCCAAATTATAACTCAAAAATAAGAATTTTTAGTTATCAAAATTTTCCCAAAATTCTCAAAAAAATTCTAACATTTAAATTTATGGAAAATTTTGTCAGCGTTTCCTTTGAGCGGTTAGATGGAAAAATTTTATAATATATATAATCATAAACATACATCTCATCTTCAAGGATGAGGCATCTATAGGAAAAAATATAAAGTGTGATATGTAATTCGAGATGTGTACCTTTTATTAGTATTAGCAAGCATATACAATTAATATAATGCAAAAAACCAAGCTCCAAATGCGAAGCATGCGCCATCCGCCCTACAATCACTCAATAACCAATGAGAGCAGATATAGGAAAAGTAATATCAATATATAACATAGATTACGTAAGGACTATATGCAAATGTAGCTAAGGTAATAAGAGAAGCCGTCAAACAATTAATATTCGTCCAATTAATTCTTAACCATATCAATTTTCATTTCCCATTATCAACGTTTAATTTATTATCTATACAATGTACATATATCATCTGTATGCAAAACCATACTTGATCGCTCGCTCGATCACATAATTTCACTTCTGAACTAGTATCGTTCACATGGCCACTGTAACAATGAGATTTTCGACCCTTAAAAATCGACACTAATACATCCTCATGCTGCAAATCTAAGTGCAAGAATGCTCAATTGTTAGGAAGAAGAGAAAGTAAAGATAGAATAGAATTTCACACGAATGGAATAACATATATTATTTCAATGTATAATCTTTACAGTAAAAAATCTTGAATACAATATCACAGTCTAACCTGGATTGTAACGGCCCTGTTTTTCAGTCGTTCGAATTTAGAATATTATATTGAATTTAAATATTGAAAATTAAATTTTACAGGTTAAATAATTTATATTTCAGGTATAGTGATTTACTGGGTAATTAAATTGTTTAATTCAATATCCAAAATTGTACAAATAATTGAAATTTGAATTTAATGTGAATGAAAATGATTTATAAAGTTGCTTTAATTCTATTTAGATTAGAACAGAAATAGTAAAATTTTAAAATTGAATTAAAAGTTAATTTATAGAAATTGGAAATTTAATATTTAACTAATGTGTAAAAATAGTCATTTTTCAAAATGTCTCGGGCTTTGACGAAACCAGTTTCATTGGATCCATAATAGTGAGTATTATAGGATTTCAAATTTCGTGTCAATCGGACTTACGGTTTGCTCGTACAAAGTTGAAACGCGTAGAAATTTATTTAAGTGAATTTTAATTAAAATAATTCGATTCAAAAACATATCTTCCACATACAATGAAATTGGCCTCCGATCTATTTTCCATTGTGTTTGGAATAGGGGTAAAACAGTACAAACGCCTGGATGCACGCTTCGTTTGGAGTTCGAAATTTTTTTGGATGATTGATGCGCGAAAACTTCTAGATAACACCAAATAAATTTACTTTTTACAACTCAAAACCCTAATTTGAAAACCCTAGCCGCCATTAACATTTCAAAGGCTAGAATATCGCTTGCTTCCTCCCTCAATATCTCCAAATCCACTTGGTTTCGTGAAAAAGCTTCAACTAGAAAGTCGAAGAGCTCGCCAAGCTCTATCAATCCAATGGTTAAGATCGTCAACGGCGCAGCAAATCGGCGGCAAATCTCACTCAAATAGCCGGCGCTCGAACACAATTTTCAAGAGAAAGAGGGCGCCGAGCTTGATGGGGCTAATAGCAGTGGTGCACAGGATGTAGGCGCTTGGGCGTCGTCTGATCAACGTATAGTTCATCGAGGGTGGCCGCGGCGTTCAAGTTTTTGAGTGTCCATGGGTTGTACGCGTACATATTTTCACTTAGAGGAAAGGAATGTGAAGAGGAAGAAGAGCATGGCTCAGATTTGGTGAAAGAAGCAACGGCCCAGATTAATTTGTGGGTAATAAATAAATAAATAAATGTAAATTATATATTTAAGATCATGTAATCTAATAAATTGCATAACTTCTTCATACGAGGTCTGTTTCACACAAAACGAATTGCATTGGGTTCGCATTGTCGAACAATACATTTTTGAGCTAGATTAGATTAATTTGGAGCTAATGAAATTTTTGGTTAAAATTAAACGCCCGTTTAATTTTAATCGAAATAAATCGATATCGCGATGACTGTAAGCAAAGTGAGTACTACTCACTCTCTCTGTCTCGCTTATATTTTTATATAAGTGGGACTAAATTTATTTTATGCTGATTGATGATTGTTTGGATGAGATATGATATATTATATATATATTGATTGGTTCAGATATATTCTTGCCTATTAGAGCAGATGAGACCCTATACGTTTCCGTGTATGAGTGGATGACCCTTTGTATGCGCGTCTACCGTGAAGTGGACATTGTACGTATTTTCCAATATGTATATTTGTTGCAAGTGACAGGTTAGAGGGATCCAACTGGATTCATCACCTTGTTGATTATATTTACAGATATTGTTATATATGTTGTTATCATGTGATATATGATGTTTGGAAGCCAAGATTGATATGGCTGATGTGAATTCCCTCATTTCACGCTTTGGCAGCATTGAGCCATATTTTGGAATTTAAAATATTAAAGTGGTGATTTCAATTTAAAAAAGATTTCAAAGTGATTTTGAAAATATACAATTTTTGAATTGTTAAAGGAATGGATTTATTTTAAATAAATCAAAAGTTATAGTTTTTACGTTGTAAAAATTTGGTTTTGTGAAATAATATCAAAATATGATTTTTGAAATATGAAGTTAACTATTTTGTAAAATAAGTTAAATTGATATTTTTGGACTTATTATAAATGGTTTATATATAAGATTTATAAAATCGATATTTTATAAATAAACGTAATGGAATTATAAACAGAGTTTTATATATATTAGAAATAGAATTGTAATCAAATTATATATGGATTTGCAATTGTAATTTTGAAATGAATTTATAATGGATTTTATAAATAATAAGATGTTAAAGGAATGAATTTGTAAATAAGAGATTTATAAGTAATTAACTTATAATTGGATTTTGACTTATAAATGAGATATAAATGGAATTTGTTAAAAAGGAATTTTATATATGGAAGTATTTATAAATTATAAATAGAATTCGTAAACATTTTTTGATAAATGTGAAATAAATTTAATTTGATAAGTTAAATATGTAAGTTTATTAAAAGAATTATATTCACGATTTTGGACAGTGAAAAATCCTTTAAATAAAATGGATATTTTGGAAAGTGATGTTATAAAAGGGAATTTAAATGGTTTGAAAATAAAATAAGTTGTAAAGTATATAAAGTGTTTCCCAAATATCCAATAAGTGAAATTGTTTTGAATATTACCTTTTTAAAGATAGTTTGAAGTGAACAATTGGAAAGTGATTTGATTTAGAAACGATTAATAAAAACCGGGCCCAGTGATTACTTAATTGCAAGATTTTGTATGTTGCTTTGATGGTTAAAAAACTAACTATCAAATTTGACCATTTTAGTTTCTCAACTTGATGGAGAAGCTAATTAGTCGTACACTTAGTACGTAACTGACTGTGTAGGCTTGATCATCGTTCGTGTTAAGAATGTTGATTCGTGTAGTGTAGAGTGATTACTCCAATTATCGAGCTTCCTTCTTGGCCGAAGTATAGCAAGTTGAAAGTTGGAGACGTGATAAGTCTACGAGACTTAGTTTCTATGTGAGGTTAAGAAACGCTTTTGTGCTGTAGGTGCAAAGAGACCGGGACCAGATTTATCGAAAAACACTTCGGACCAACATTTGTACGACGATTGTGCAGGTTGGTCGATGATATTGATATTTAGGATTTTCATAGTGAAGTACTGCTTGTTGATCATTTGGGGTTAATATCCTAATATACATATAGTAACAGTAGTCTCTTCGTTATGAAATATCCAATGCAAGGACTATTCGCTACTAATTCTAGGGATTTCCCGATAGGATGTGGTACGGAAGTACCTTCGGTTTGTCATGTTCCTGGACAACTTGTATGGACGAGTGTTTGACATTGCATTTCGAAGATTATGTACATTGGTTTTTACAAACGTACATCAGTGGTGGCGGAGAATGCAACTTCTCTTAGCTTAAGATCTTCCTTAAGACGTACAAGCTCAAGGATTGTATTTTGTGGAAGACAATTAGTGGTCAACGAAAATGGCAAAATGTCATTCAAAGATGATGTGATTTGTGAAATGTGATATGTGATATATAAAAGGTAATCAATACCTCTTTGGCCTCACTCTCCGAAAAATGACTAAAATAGGGATAGAAGTAGCAAGACTGAAATGTGTCGCTCCCATTAGAAGATGTCATCACTCTTTTAGATATATCTTTACACGCTATGACATCGTGTATCTGATATTTGTTGTGTATGCTCGTGGCCACGAATTAAATGTCAACTGGAATGATGACATATTCAATACTATCCAGGGATGGGTAGGACGGTCTTGTGTTGGTTTAAGCGGTCAGTATCTTCTCCTTAGGTACATCCCCTATAGAGGTGTACTGTGTTGGTTCGGAAAGGTAGTCCCTTTACCTAGTCATTTTTATGGAAATCTAAAATCCAATGCATGCCAGCCATTTTCTATTGTAGAAAGCCATGTATTACAAGGTGTATACTGGAATTTAATAATATAACAATTTCATCTATTTTAATATTATTTGTGTGCAATAGGCAATATCATAACATAAGAAGATTTGATATGAGATGATTTTGGGTTATTGTAAGGTAAAAACCTTGTCGGTATTATTTTGTGACTCGTTCTTACGAGATACCTTTTTGTTTTGATAAAGGAAAAGTTTTGATAACTTTATAAATTCAGTTGAATTCTCACCCTAGTTTACCAATCTGATCCAAGCGTTCTTCCCTTTCAATGCTTGTGTCAGACCAAGTATATTTATAGATTTTGATGATTTTGGAGCTTCAGCAGGTGAGCTGGAGACCTTCATGTCATATACACGTATCTATTTATTATTCCGCTGCATGGCTTTGCTTTGTTGTTTGTGACGACCCCGACTTTCAACCTTCGAATATCGGCATCCAATACATCACCCATATTCAAATGTCGGAGATTCAAACATTGGAGTCCGGTTCGCTAGAGCCATAACACATTAGATGATAACAACGCAATGGAAACAAAATAACTTCATTCATACACTTCATGGATTACAACATTCTTACAACAAGTGACCATCATCATCAGAGCCTATATATATATATATATATGTATATGTATATATACATACATACATACAACGGCGGAATACAACATAACAATGGAAAAATAACATCAACAGGGTCTTCCAAGAGAGTCCAACATATTGCATCTTTATTTCCAAAAGCTCCAAAGTCAAAACCAAAAATCTCAAAACCAAAAGCTTCCAAACCAAAGACTTCCAAATCCACATCTACTTCCTAAGGTAGCTCCAGAACCTACGGATATCCTGACTCTAGGCTTCCTATGTGGAAAATTAGGGGCACCCAGAGTTTAGCAAAGGGAACAATAAACTCCGAGTCAGTCATGGGACTGGTGTGAGAAACAAAAAACGGTTATTTGTACACAAAGAAATCCGTTCATGCTTTGGAAAAATGAAACTACCATAAGGTCTCCTGGCACACACTCAAATGCAATCGCACACATGGGGAGATTTCTCCTTATGGTAGTCAAACATGCTTGATACGCGAAAATCCTTTTGATATTAGTTTTAGTGCACAGTGTCGAAAAACATTTTGCAAGTATAATATTAATCTTAGCCAACATACGTACCATTATATTATGCCTACTATAGCTACCATGTTAAATGGTAGGTTCTACAACTAAAATTGTATAGGGTTTGTATTTTTTGTTTGGATTACCAACAAATAGCCTAGGCTAAGGAACTTCCTTTATCCGAATGGGTATGCCTCTGGAAGGACGTCCCGTGTAATGACCCGTAGATTTTCAATAATTTAATTTGTTAAATAATGAATCTTGTTCTTTAATATTCGAAGAAATAAAAAGTTGTAAGGTAGTAATGAAATAATAACTAAAATGAAACATAACAAGGTTGATTTAAGTTAATAATTAATGAACTTGAATGGAATTCCAATTAAACAAATTAATTTAAAAGTTATAACTCGGTTATAAAGTGAATATAAGAAAACAAGTGTAAATAGTTAATCAATTGATGGATTAGTATATAATTATTGATAACTGGATAAAACAGTGTTATGTAAGCAATTGTGACGTTTTTTTATTAATAATAACTTATAAGGGTAATTGAAAGTTGATGGTAACAATTATTGAATATTACCGATTTATTTAGCCTGATATTTTAAATTGGAAATAAATTTCAATAAAGGTAATTAAACATTATGTTAATGTAAATTAAGATAATATTTGAAATTAATGTCAATTCCATTTATAATATGACAGTTGGTTGATTTAAATAATGGAAATCAAGATATATTAATTTATTGGAATTTAAATTATAATAATTGGATTAATTGCAATAAAATAAATTTAAACACTGTATTGGGTAAATTGATTAACTTTGAAATTTATATCCAAACTTGTTTAAATTTTTGTGAATGTTTAAGAAATCAAAAATGGTAAAAAAAAATTAATCATAGAATTTGAATTGGAAATTTTGATTTAATTAATTCAATATTTATTTATTTAATTAACTAAAAAATAGTCATTTTGGCCACTGACTCGGATTTCGAAGAAACCGGTTTCATCGGATCTATAACGGCGAATTATTGTAAGATTTTAAGTTTCGTAACGATCGGACTTGTCGTTTGATCTTACGGGCTCGAAACGCCTAGAAATCAATTAGATTGAAATCAATTTGAAATAACTTGATTTCTGCATAACTTCTTCATATGATGGAATTAGGACTTGAAACCTGTTCCACTGATTTTAAAATATTCAAAAACATCTATTTCGAAATATGAGTTGACACATTTTCGTTCCGGAGTCGGAACGGGCTTTTCGGGTCATTATCGTTCGATTTTTCCAAACCAATCAAGCCCATTTGCTTCTATTTTGTTATACCTATATATATGTTATAAACCCTAGCCTATTTTTTATTCCTCATATTTGTACTTACAATTCCAATTGCTCCTCCTCTTTCTCAATGGCAAACGAACCCTAAATTCCCAATTGCAAATTTCAAAATCAAATTCGAATCAAAATTTCAAACTCCACAAACTACATCAAATTTTTTATCGATTTAAATCTCTTGATGAGCGCATCTTAGATTTGAAATTCGTTTTCTGATTGGAAGCTCTGTTTGTCCAAAAATCGAAGAACTGTTTACGGCCGTTCGTTGATCGTTGATGAATTTTGACGGATCGACAAATCGTTGCTACCATTGGGTAGAGGAGGCTGAAGGGAGTCGATCTGAGTGGTTCGTATGGTGAATTGATGGCTGGATCATCGGCAATTGGTGGATTAGGGTTTCGTTAGGGGTGGCGGCGCATGGCGTTTCGGCAGCTGATGGCGAAGTCGTGGCCACTGCAAGGTGCGCCACGTCGAGGGCATGGCGATGGTGATGGTTGGAGGCCCTCTGGTGGCCGATGGCGTGAGTATCGAGTGGTCAACGCATGGCTCTAGACAGGTTCCGGTTTCATTGCTGCTGAAGCTCGCGTGCGTGATGAAAGCAGGTGCATGTTGCTGATGTGTTCGTGAGTATGTGGTGGTCTTTTTTTATTTATTTAAATTCAAACTTTAACGCTCTTGTGTTAATAACTTATGCATACGAGGTCCGATTTACGTGCAATTTTATCCGCAATCAGTGCGCTCTGGGTCGGACGTGTATGGTTTATTGTCGAATTCAGAGAGTGTCGATTTCGGGTCGTCACAGCATGGTATCAGAGCTTAAATTTAGTATATTCCAAGGCTTTGATGTGTACTCAGTATAGATAGGGTCAGTAGCACGTTAGATTGAGTTTGCGTTTGAGTGTAAGATATATATGAGTGCGTATTTGTTAGTGAATATGAAAATATTTTATATTGTGTTGATTGAGCTGTTGAGTGGCTTATGGGTTCTTATCGTTGCGTCTAGCTAAGATTATCGATAGAGATCTCTATATAGTTGAACCTGGAGAATGGACACGATATTATTTTTAAATTGGGTAAATGAAATAATTTTACCTTGATTATATTTTATATAATAGTATGCAAATTAATTGATTATTAATGAATGGTAATAATTGATTATTATCATCTATTATTTGTTGTGTTTAAATAATAAATGTTGTTATTATTATAAATGTAAAAAAAGATAAACAAATTGAAATGAACTTATATAAGCAAAGTGAAATAAGAAGTGAAATTATATAAGTATAAATTTATAAATGTGAATTTTAAATAAATGGATTTTGAAAGAATATAAAGCATTGAATTCACTACTGTTGCTGGAAAATAATAAGAATGATGATTGCAGCATCATCAGTATCATTTTCAAGTTTCTATGTGATTGATTTGCTACCAATAGTGAATTAAAAATTTAAGTTTTGTTGTGATAAACAAATTTGAATTTAAAATCCAAGTTTGAAATTGATAAATATAAGTGAAATAAGTTTTGAACTTATAACTGGAATTAGTATAAATAAGAAAATACAATTTGAGATATGAAATTAAAATTTAACTTAAATAAAAGTTAAATAAAGTTGAGTTAGTAAAATGAATTATATGAATTGAAACTTAACTAAAGAAAAGTTAAATAAATCTATTTGAATTTGAATTGAGTTAGATCGATATTTGAAATGAATCGAATAGAACAAAATATGAACATAAGCTATTAAGTGATTACATAACATGAATTGAAATTATAAGTGGTAAATGGAAGACAATATAAGTAAACATTCATGAAATCATAAGTAAATAAGTTTTATAACTTATAAAATTGAGAGATGGTAAGTAAAACAAATTTCTATTTAATTGAACAAGAGTAGTAAGAAATGAAATCTAAATTTGAATTATAAGTTGGAAGTTAAGTTAAACTAAATGAATGTCGTAAAGGAAGTTAACATAAGTAAGATAAAATGAAGTTGATTTTGATATGAAGTAATTAATAAAGTGAATTATTGAAATGAGGTACTGAAATGAATATAAACTTGAGTTAATAAATGAAATTCAACTTAAGTATATACATGAATTGAATTGAACTTATGAAATAAGTCGGTAAATGGAATATGATTTTGAATGTTGTTTGTTAAAATGGAATATAACTTAAGTTAAGATGTGATAGTAAACATTAGAAATGTTGTATAAAAATGTAAATTAAACTTAAATAAGTGATTTAGGAAATAAATCATAAGCGTGATTAGTATTATAAGAAATATATGAGTAATGGATGTGAATGTAAATAATTAATGAATGTGTTAGTCCGTGAGATGATGGTTTTGATGACAACAACCTTAGAATAGATTATAAAATATAAATACTAACATTATAAGTTTAGATATAAATGTATATGCAGGATTTAACCATGCAGGTATCAAGAATGAAGACTGTACAGTATAGAGATTCAAGGTATCGAGATAGAAGACTCATGAGTATCAAGATTATCAAGAGTTCAAGATTTCAAGGTTAAGTATTTTTATTAGGAATTTTGTTAAAACTCGTAGAAAAGCACTGGCATCTTAAAATCCAATTTATTCGTGGAATGGAATCCACTTCGAGCCTGTTAAAGGGATGGAACCCTAAGTAGGATGGAACCTACGAAAAACCTAGTGGAACATTGTTTTGTATCTGCTAACTTTTTATTCAAAATGATTTTACAAAATTATCTTGTTTTCAAAATGATTTCAAAACTTTCCTTTTAAAAACATCAAAACTCTCTATCCTGATTTTAAATAATTTTAGCCTCAAAATTATCTTTAATTTCAAAGTCAAATTACTCCTGATTTTAAACTATCTTTTTAAATTATATATTTAACTTTTATACTTAGATTTAAATATGAAATTATAGTTAATATCTGTATATATTATTCTCCATATTTACTTATGAATTTTAACTATAGTCAAGTATATTTGTAAAATTTAAAATAGTTTTAATATAAGATAAAGGTTATTTTCAAAGAAAATCAAATCACCAAAAATTGCTTTGGGATGTCGACCTGCCTAGGGTAACCATGTCGACATGGTGTCAGTTGAGTTCAAAATTTAAATTTCAAAAGAAGTGTCTATTCGCCATAACTCTTCATGAATGGACATGGCTGTTGTTCTTCTATAAATTGGGGTTAGTTTCAACAAATTTCATATCAGAGTTTCTTGTTTTTCACTCCTCTTATTCTTCCACATTTCTTAATACATATTCTTACCATTACTCTGCCGAAATCAACATTGAATCGAACTCAATTACTTCTAGTTTGATTCTCTATCATTATCTCTACAAGATTCTCAGTGCTATTCAGAGTTATAGACTTCTTTGTAATCTATTAAGCGATAAAAGGTGTGATTGTAGCCTTGGAAATCAATCAAGAGAAAAGGTGTGATTGTAGCCTTGGTAAATCAATTGGGTAAACTTGTGGCCCGAAAATCAAGTATTTCTACCCAATGGATAGAAATTTTGGAGGGTGTACCTCGTAGCCTTGAAACCGAGGGTGTAATTGTACAATTGCTTTTGAAAGAAAATCCGTACTTGTGTTGCGGGATTGGATGTAGGGTAACTTCGTACCAGTATAAAATCCGGTGTGTTCTTTTCTTTATTGCTTTTATTTTATTTCTGCATCCGTGTTTGTTTTTGTGATCATATTTATGTCTGTATATTACATACATCGGTGTATAAATTAACATAAACTCAAAAGGATTTAGTAATTCTTTATTAACACTATTCACCCCCCCCCCCTCTAGTGTTAATCCTAGCCTTAAGATCCGTAATCCGCATTTATCACAATTGGTATCAGAGCAAAGTTTTCAAAGTTTCATAATCTGATTTTTGAAAAGTTTTCAAAATGGCTACCAACACTGGTACTGTTACTAACACTAGTATCCCTGTCACTAGTTCATTTGTAGAGGGTCGGTCTACTATCAGACCACCACTTTTTAATGGCAGTAACTATGCATATTGCGCATATAGGATGAAAATATATTTACAATCTATAGGATTAGACACTTGGAATATCACACAAACTGAATATTCTGAACCCACAACTAATTTTGCACAGTGGACTGCTGAGCAAAAGACTGTCGCACAAAATAATTCTAAGGCAATGAATATTCTGTTTTGTTCACCAGATAGAAATGAATTGAATAGAGTGTCAGTTTGTAAGTTTGCATATGAAATCTGGAAAACTTTGCAAGTTACTCACGAAGGAACAAGCAAAGTTAAACAGACCAAAATTTTCATGCTCACAAATCAGTTTCAATTATTTAAAATGAATCCTAATGAGTCTATTTCGGATATGTATAGTAGATTTCACGATATTGTGCATTCTCTTATATCTTTGGGAAAGGAATTTTTTGAAGAAGATCAAGTCGGAAAGATTTTAAATTCTCTAACTCCAGAATGAGATCAAAAGACATTTGCGATCGAAGAGGCAAATGACATCAGTACTTTGAAGATAGAAGAATTAATTGGAAATCTAATGTCGTATGAAGTTCAAATGATCGGGAGAAGAGAAAGTAAAGCAAATGAAAAGAAATCAATGGCATTCAATGCATTGACTGATGGATCAGACTTAAACAGCGATAATGATGAAGAGATAGCCTTTATGACCAGAAATTTTAGGAAATTCCTGAAATACAGAAAGACGAATAATCTCAAGAGAAACAACTATAAGAATTCTGAAAATCAGAATGTAGTGCCAAATAATGACAAATGTTACAACTGTGATAAACCAGGCCATTTTAAAAGAGACTGTCCATATCCAGATAGGCAAAATTATCCTATGAACAATGATCCAGCAAAGAAACGGAAGCGTGCATTTACTGCTACTCTAGATGACTCAGACTCGTCCTCAAGTGATGATGATCAGAAGATAGATAATTCAAATTTGTGTTTCACAGCTGTTCATGACTCCGACGAATTCAAAGAAACGGACTAAGAAAAAGGTACACGTTTACAATACAATTGGTTGAAATTGCTTGCTTAGAATTAGTTATTTGACTGATTGATTTTGAATTGGTGTGTTGTTTGAATTTTAAAATTTGTTTTCTATTTTTATTATTATTTCATTATTTTATTATTATTTTTATAATTTTTAAATAGTATAATAATATTTTCTGAAATATACTTGAAGTTTAATAATATTTCAGATATATATGTAGGCATTAAAAATAATATATATATATATATATATATATATATTAGAGAACTTAGGAAAAATCAATTCATGAAAATTCAAAGGCACATGTCGACATGGTCCCTACCATGATGTCAACATGGGTGCCTTAATTTGAATTTCAAATTTTGAATTAAAATGTTTGAATTTCCCTCCATCTTTTCATTCAATTCTCTGAAAAGCTACCTTTTGACTAGAGAATATGTCCTTTAAGAATCTATTTATTCACTATCTTTTATCATATCTTTTCACTCTCATTTTCAAATTCAAACTCTTTCTTCATAACTTCAAGCTCTCTACTTTAATGGCTTCTTCAAGCAACCCCTCCAACATGAGAATTTCCAGAAAAATCAAAGAGCAATTATTCAATGATCCGGAGGCAATAAAACCATACATCAATTATGCTAACTATGCCAAAGTCCATCCCGGAAAATTTGCTGTTTTTCAAGATTTTTCTTCTTATGAACTTGGTTCTCTTTTTGCAAACAATGGAGTTCTTAGTCTTATTGATGCTTCTCAAAATGATTTTGTTTGCTATCCAAATCTTATCAAAATTTTCTATGCTAATTTAAACCGTGGATTTTATCATGTAAATGAGGATGAAATTTGAAGTAGTGTCAAAGGCACTAGAATTGTTTTGAATTGTGATCTTTTGGGTACCATTCTCAATTGCAAGTGTACGGGAATGGATCTTTCTAATTTAAAATCGATGAAAATTATCGTGAGACATTTCATCATATTTTCGAAGGGATTGATAATTTAGAATTCAAAAATCAAAATTTTCGTCTGAAGGCAAGAATTGTCAATCTTCTTTTGCAACATACTTTGACCCCAAGATCGGGGAATTTTAACAATCCTACTTCAAAAGTTTGCAAAGCTCTTTGTGCTATTTTTGGAAATTATGACATAAATTGGGCGCAAGTTATTTTTGATGAACTTCGTCCTAAAAATCTTGAAATGAGTGAGAATAACTTGTACCATGGAATTTATCTCACTCGGATTTTTAACTACTTTGGAGTGGATTTCAAAGGCGAAGAATTTGTTTCTAGAAAAGTTTTCAATCATTCCAACATTTCGCTTATGAAAATTCCTTTTGTTTTTCAACCTTATGAGACCCTTGCCGAAAAGGAAGAGCGTTTGGCTCATGAGAAAATGAAATAAGAGGAAGAGGACGAAGAAGAAGAAGAAGAAGGGGATGAAATGGAAATTGAAGAAGAAGAAGGTGAAACCTCTTTGGAAAGCATTGACTATCCTCCTAATCCATCCACCAAAACCCTTCTCAAAAACCAAAAAACGATTGTTGAGAATCAACGGATTCTTAAAAGATCCGTTAGTAACAAGTTGGACAAAATTTCATCCAAGATGAACAAGTTCATTTCCAAAGTCAGTAAGAAACTTGGACTATCTTCATCATCATCCTCTAACTAGTTTTGTCTTTTCGTATCTTGTTGTATTTGTTTTAGTTTGCTTTATTTCGAATGTTCATGTAGTTTGTTGTGTGCATAATCGTTGTATTATCATAGTATGCAATGAAATGAAATTTCTTTTCTGTTATCTACCTTATCTTATCTCCAGAATAAATGTTAGTTTATTATAGAAATATATATACACACAATTATTCAATAAATCAAATTAGTCATAATTTTTCACTAACCCATGTCGACATCCCCTATATGACCATATCAACATGTACTGGTCAGAAATGACAATTGATTTTGAATTTGAAATTTGAATAACTACCAAATGTTTACTCATTTCAAACGAATTTCTATACCTATAAATACCTGTTTCTTCCAGAATTCTTCACTAAAATTTATTTCTTATCATCTATATCCTTTATTTCTTTCACAAATTCAACTATGACTAATCCTATTCACAATTTATCCGAAAATCTTGAAGAAACCCTTAATTCGTTCAAGAATATTCTCTCGTTTATTCTACGTAACCAGCGTCACTTAGAATTGAGTCAAATGCGGATGATCAAGGAACAAGAAAGGCACTTCGATGCGATACGATGGATGATCTCCTCTCTGCACAAGGATGATACGAAGCACATCCTCCTGTCTCTCTCACCAATGACAATGATAATTGGGATGATATTAAGGAAGACCCAATCTTTGGAGAAGAAGGATGGGTGGATGTTCCACGTAACGTTTGATTTTTATTTGTTTGCTTTGATTGATTTGGTCTGGATTGATACTCTGTGTGGATTGATTTCTTGATATTGGTTTGAAGTTTGTTGTATAACACACACATATATATATACACACTGAAATGTATATAGTCTTTGATCAGTTATCATGTTCATAAGCATAATTATTTCTTAATCATATATTCCATTGTATAGTTTATCAATGCAGGTACTGAAGCCCAAGAATGAGGGGGAGTGAGTTTTTTGTTGATGACAAAGGGGGAGAAATATAAAATATGGTAGTTAGGCATAAATTAAGGATGAGTTATTAGTTTTAGAGGGAGTTATTAGGATAGTGGTAATATTTTATAAACAAAGGTTGTCATCATCAAAAAGGGGGAGATTGTCAGTCCGTGAGATGATGGTTTAGATGACAACAACCTTAAAATAGATTATAAAATATAAATACTAACATTATAAGTTTAGATATATATATGTATATGTATATGCAGGATTTAACCATGCAGGTATCAAGAATGAAGACTGTACAGTATAGAGATTCAAGATATCAAGATAGAAGACTCATGAGTATCAAGATTATCAAGAGTTCAAGATTTCAAGGTTGAGTATCTTTATTAGGAATTTTGTTAAAAATCATAGAAAAGCACTGGCATCTTAAAATCCAATTTATTCGTGGAATGGAATCACTTCGAGCCTGTTAAAGGGATGGAACCCTAAGTAGGATGGAACCTACGAAAAATTTAGTGGAACGTTGTTTTGTATCCGCTAACTTTTTATTCAAAATGATTTTACAAAATTATCTTGTTTTCAAAATGATTTCAAAACTTTCTTTTTAAAAACATCAAAACTCTCTATCCTGATTTTAAATAATTTTAGCCTAAAAATTATCTTTAATTTCAAAATCAAATTACTCCTGATTTTAAACTATCTTTTTAAATTATATATTTAACTTTTATATTTAGATTTAAATATAAAATTATAGTTAAAATCTATATATATTATTCTCTATATTTACCTATGAATTTTAACTATAGTCAAGTATATTTATAAAGTTTAAAATAGTTTTAATAAGATAAAGGTTATTTTTAAAGAAAATCAAATCACCAAAAATTGCTTTGGGATGTCGACATGCCTAGGGTAACCATGTCGACATGGTGTCAGTTGAGTTCAAAATTTAAATTTCAAAAGAAGTGTCTATTCGCCATAACTCTTCATGAATGGACATGGCTGTTGTTCTTCTATAAATAGGGGTTAGTTTCAACAAATTTCATATCAGATTTTCTTGTTTTTCACTCCTCTTCTTCTTCCACATTTCTTAATACATATTCTTACCATTACTCTGTCGAAATCAACATTGAATCGAACTCGATCACTTCTAGTTTGATTCTCTATCACTATCTCTACACGGTTCTCAGTGTCATTCAGAGTTATAGACTTCTTTGTAATCTATTAAGTGAGAAAGGGTGTGATTGTAGCCTTGGAAATCAAGAGAGAGAGAAAAGGTGTGATTGTAGCCTTGGTAAATCAATTGGGTAAACTTGTAGCCCGAAAATCAAGTATCTCTACCCAAAGGATAGAAATTCTAGAGGGTGTACCTCGTAGCCTTGAAACCGAGGGTGTAATTGTACAATTGCTTTTGAAAGGAAATCTGTACTTGTGTTGCGGGACTGGATGTAGGGTAACTCCGAACCAGTATAAAATCCAGTGTGTTCTTTCCTTTACTGCTTTTATTTTATTTCTGCATCTGTGTTTGTTTCTGTGATCATATTTGTGTCTGTATATTGCATACATCGGTGTCTAAATTAACATAAACTCAAAAAGATTTAGTAATTCTTTATTATTAACACTATTCACCCCCTCTAGTGTTAATCCTAGCCTTAAGATCCGTAATCCGCATTTATCACAGAATGTTTACAAATTTGAATTGGATTGGATATAAATTAGTTGAATGTAAACTGAGTAAATATGAATTAAACCTAAAGTGAATGTAACTAAATTGAATGCAATCTAAACTGAATATAATCAATCGTGATCAACGAATGTGAATAAATTAACGAACAAATCAAGTGAATGTTGATAACATTTGGAATGAATATTGAGGTTCTGAACCAATTTGGTTTTAAATTCGTTAGATGGATGTTAGTTGTTTAATGATTGCTTATGTTGCATATGTTTCATTTCCATATGATAGTTGTATAGTACATGTTATATATGTTGATATTACTTTCCATATATGTGTTCTCATTTGGTTGTTGAGTGCATAGTAGGTGTAGATGGCGTTTGCTTCACATTTGGAGCTTGCTTTCATGCTATATATTAGCCGCATGTGCTTGCTAAATAATATATAAGGTACATATCTCGGATTACATATCATACTTTTATATTTTTCCCTACGGGAAGCCTTATCCTTGAAGGTGTGATGTATATGTGTGATTATATATATATATATATATATATATATTAATTTTTTTCAGATTAAACCATGTAAAGGAGGTTATGGTGAACTTTTCTGAAAATTTAAGGCGCTAGAATTTTTTTTGGAATTTTTGGAAAAATTTTGATAGCTAAAAGTTTTGATGTTTAAGTTATAAATTCAAATGATATTAGCTGATTTTTCAAATGGTATAAGTTAATAACTATAAATGAATTTGAGAACTTAGATTTTTTTTATAAAAAGTTGTAACTAATTGATGTTGTGAAAGTTCAGCACTTAAAAGAATTGGTAATCTACTTTAGCTAGTTGATTTTGAAAAGCTAATGGGATTTTGGGTATTTTTCTTACTTAGTAATTTCGAGGACGAAATTCTTTTAATAGGGAAGAATGTAACGACCCTATTTTTCATTCATTCGAATTTAGAATATTTAATTGAATTTAAATATTGAAAAGTAAATTTTACAAGTTAAATAATTTATATTTCAAATATAGTGATTTATTTGGGTAATTAAATTGTTTGATTCAATATTCGAAATAATTGAAATTTGAATTTAGTGTAAATGAAAATGACTTATAAAGTTGTTTTAAATTATATTTCGATTATAATAGACATAATAAACTTTTGAAATTGAATTAAAAGCTAATTTAAAGAAATTGGAAATTTAATATTTAACTAACGTGTAAAAATGGCTATTTTTCAAACTGTTTCAGATTTCAACGAAACCAGTTTCAGTGGATCCGTAATAGTGAGTTATTATAGGATTTCAAATTTCGTGTCAATCGGACTTACGTTTGCTCGTACGAAGCTGAAACATGTAAAAATATATTTAAGTGAATTTTAATTAAAATAATTCGATTCGGAAACCTATTTTCCAAATACGTGGAATCGGCCTTCGATATATATTCTATTTTGTTCGAAATAGGGGTGAAACATTATAAATGCCTGGCCGCATGCTTTGTTCGGATTTCAAATTTTTTTTGGATGAACAGCTCGCGCAATTTTCTATATATAGCCATATAAATTTACTTTTCACAACTCAAAATCCTAGCCGCTATTAACAATTCAAAGGCCATAATTTCGCTTGCTTCCTCCCTTAATATCTCTAAATCCATTTTGTTTCGTGAAAAAGCTTCAACTAGAAAGTCGAAGAGCTCGCCAAGCTCTATCAATCCAACGGTTAAGATTATCAACGGCGCAGCAGATCAGCGGCAAATCTCACTCAAACAGCCGGTGCTCTAACATGATTTTCGAGAGAAAGAGAGTGCCGAGCTTGATGGGGTTGATGGTGGTGGTGCACGGGATGTAGATGCTTGAAATGGCATCGCCTGATCAACGTTTAGTTCATCGAAGGTGGCCGCGGCGTCCAAGTTTGTGCGTGTCCATGCGTTGTAGGCGTATGTATTTTCACCCAGAGGAAAGGAACAGGGAGAGGAAGAAGGGCACGGCCTAGATTTGGTGAAAGTAAAAGCAACGGCCCGAATTAATTCGTGGGTAGTAAATAAAAAAATTGTAAATTATATATTTAAAATCGTGTAATCTTATAAATTGCATAACTTCTTCATACGAGGTCCGTTTTGCACGAAACTAATTGCATTAGGTGTATATTGTCGAGTACTACATTTTAGAGCTGGATTGGATTGATTTGGAGCTATTGGAAATTTGATTAAAATTAAATGCCCGTTTAATTTTAATCGAAATATTTCGTTATCGCGATGATTCCAAGCAAAGTGAGAACAACTCACTCTCTCTGTCTTGCTTATATTTTTATATAAGTGAGAATAAATTTATTTTATGCTAATTGATGACTGTTTGAATGAGATATGATATTATATATATATATATATATATATATATATTGATTTGGATATATTTCTGCCTATTGGAGTAGATGAGACCCTATACGTTTCCGTATATGAGCGGATGACCTTTTGTATGCGTGTCTGCCTCAAAGCGGACATTATACATATTTTCTAATATGTATATTTGTTGCAACGACAGGTTGGAGGTATCCAACTGGATTCCTCACCGTTGTTGATTGTATTTACAAATATCGTTATATATGTTGTTATCATGTGATATATGATGTTTGGATGTCATGATTGATATGGTTGATGTGAATTCCCTTATTTAGCGCTTTAGCTACATTGGGCAATAGTTTGGAATTTAAAATATTAAAGTGGTGATTTTAATTTTAAAAAGATTTCAATGTTATTTTGAAAATATATAATTTTTGAATTGTTAAAGAAATGGATTTATTTTAAATAAACCAAAAGTTATAATTTTTACATTGTAAAAATTAGGGTTTTGTGAAATATAATCAAAATATGATTTTTAAAATATGAAGTTATCCATTTTATAAAATAAGTTAAATTGAAATTTTGACTTGTTATAAATGGTTTATATATAAGATTTATAAAATTGATATTTTATAAATAAAAGTAATGGAATTATAAACAGTGTTTTATAAATATTAGAAATGGAATTGTAATCAAATTATATATGGATTTGTAATTCAAATTTTGAAATGAATTTATAATGGATTTTATAAATAATAAGATTTTAAAGAAATGAATTTGTGTATAAGAGATTTATAAGTAATTAACTTTTAATTGGATTTTGACTTATAAATGAGATATAAATGGAACTTGTTAAAAAGGAATTTTATATATGGAAGTGTTTATAAATTATAAATAGAATTCGTAAACATTGTTTTATAAATGTGAAATCAATTTAATTTGATAATTTAAATATGTAAGTTTATTAAAAGAATTATATTCATGATTTTGGACAGTGAATAATCCTTTAAATAAAATGAATATTTTGGAAACTTATGTTATAAAAGGGAAATTAAATGGTTTGAAAATAAAATAAATTATGAAGTATATAAAATGTTTCCCAAATATCCAATAAATGAAATGGTTTTGAATATTATCATTTTAAACATAGTTTGAAGTGAATAATTGGAAAGTGATCTGATTTAGAAACGATTAACAAAAATCAGGCTCAGTATTTACTTAAGTGCTAGATTTCGTTTGTTGCTTTGATAGTTAAATAACCGACTACCAAATTTGGCCATTTTAGTTCCTCAACTTGATGGAGAAACTAATTACTTGTACACTTAGTATGTAACCAACTTTGTTGGCTTGATTATCGTTTGTGTTGAGAATGTTGATTCGTCTAGTGCGGAGTGATTATTCCAATCCAGCGAGCTTCCTTCTTGGCTGAAGATAGCAAGTTGAAAGTTGGAGATGTGATAAGTCTATGAGACTTAGTTTCTGTGTGAGATTGAGAAATGCTTTTGTGTTGTTGGTGTGAAGAGACCAAGATTAGATTTATCTGAAAACCACTTCGGACCAACATTTATTCGATGATTGTGCAGATTGGTCGATGATATTGATATTTAGGATTTTAATAGTGAGGGACTACTTTTTGATCGTTTGGGGTTAAAATCCCAATATAAATATAGTATCAGTAGTCTCTTCGTTATGAAATATCTAATGCAAGGACTATTCGCTACTAATCCTAGAGATTTCCCGACAGGATATGGTATGAAAGAATCTTTGGTTTGTCCTCTTCCTGGACAACTTGTATGGACGAGTGTCTGACGTTGCATTTCTAAGATTACGTACATTGGTTTTTACAAACGTACATCAGTGGTGGCGAAGAAGGCAACTTATTTTAGCTTAACACCCTCCTTGAAACATACGAGCTCAAGGATTGTATTTTTGTGGAAGGCAATTAGTAGTCAATGGAAATGGCAATGTGGCATTCAAAGATGATGTGATTTGTGATATGTGAAAGGTAATCGATACCTCTTTGGCCGCACTCCCCGAAAAATGACTAGTGGGTCGCTCCCATTAGGAGATGTCATCACTCTTCTAGATATATCTTTACACGCTATGACGTCGTCTATCTGATTTTTGTTGTTTATGCTCGTGGCCACGAATTAAAGTTCGGTAACGACCGGAGTGATGACAAATTCGGTACTATCCAGGGATGGGTAGGCCGGTCTTGTGTTGGTTTAGGCGATCAGTGCCTGCCCCTAGGTACATCCCTCTAGAGGTGCACTGTGTTGGTTTAGAAAGTTAGTCCCTTTACTTAGTCATTTGTATGGAAATCCAAAATGCAATACGTATCTACCATTTTCTATTGTAGAAAGTCTTGTATTACAAGGTGTATGCTGGAATTTAATAATGTAAAAGTTTCAGCTATTTTAATATTATTTGTGTTGCAATAGACACTATTATAATATAAGAGGATTTAATATAAGATGTTTGGGTTATTGTAAGGTAAAAACCTTGTCGATATTTATTTACGACTCGGTCTTACGAGATACCCTTTTGTTTTGATAAAGGAAAAGTTTTGATAACTTTATAAATTCAGTTGAGTGTGTTTACTCATCTTGGTTTACTAGACTGATTTAGGCATTCTTTCCTTTCAATGCTCAGGTCAGACCCAGTATATTTACATGTTCAGATTTAATGCTTTTGGAGCTTCAGCATGCGAGCTGGAGATCTTGATGTCATATACACGTATCTGTTTTTTATTCCGCTGCATTGCTTTGTATTGTTGTTGTCGTAAATTTCAGCATTTGTGAGGACTGATTATTATAACTATCCAAGCTGATGATTATTTATTGTGTACTTTGATAATGATTTTTGTATATTACAGTTTCTCTTGTAAAGATTGTTGATCTATATTATATGTTATTCTCCTACGATGTGAGATTCTGTATTGTTTTGGTTCTGTTTCTCTCTTCTTCTTCTTCTCTTCTCCTCTCTTCTTCTTTCTTCTCTCTTTCTTCTCTCTTTCTTCTCACCCTCTCTTTTCTTTCTCATGATTATCTGCAATCAGTGCACTCTGGGTCGGACATGTGTGGTTTATTATCGGATTCAGAGGGTGTCGATTTTCAGATTTAACAGTTATGAAAATAAAATAATATACGTACAAATTACGTATTTACTCTAATTGGTTTCTTATTATATTCCGTTCTTTTATTTACATCCAGTTCCTTTTACATACATTTGATCCACATTCAATTTAAATCGAATTCTATTATTCATAATAATTCCGCTTACATTCAATTCATCAACATTCACTTATTAATATTCACTTTAAATTCAATTTATGTTTAACAACATTTCATTCCATATTCAATTTACTTAGTATATTTCCTTTAATACTAATTACACTTAACAACCATTCCTTTAATACATTTTAAACATTTTTTTATAACACTTCTTATGTTTATTTTTACTTCAAAACTTTAGTTTATATTCAGTTTTATCGAACAACATTCTAAATCATATTCAATTCATTTTCCAATTTAAGTTGAATTTCAATTTATAAATCAAGTTCATATCCATGTCATTAATTTATTTCATTGGTTCATTTCATTAATTCATTCCAAATCAAATTCAATTTCACTTAACTTTGCTTAGATTAAATTCAATATCAAAATTCATTTTATTTAACTTAAGCTAAATTTCACTTCATAATTCAATTTCAAATTTACTTTTCTTAACATTTATATTCAATAAATTTTTAAAACTTTTTAAAACTTACTAATTCTCTAAATTTATAAGTTATAAAACTTATTTCTTATCTGTACTATTTCAAATTATAAGTTTCAAAAACTTATTTCTTTTCGTATATTTATCAATCATACTTGGAATTTTACAACCAAAACTAGTTTTATCCAAACAAAACTTCAATAGTAAATCACTAAGGTAGTATTTCATCACTTAGAAACTCGAAAATGGATACTAATGATGTTGTAGTCTTCACCCAATTATTTTCCAACGACTGTAGTGAGTTCAATGCTTCTTATCTTTAAATTCCTTTTTTATTTATAAATCACATTTGTAAATTTATAGTTATATTAATTTCACTTTGGTTATATAAAGCCATTTCTTAATTGTTTATCTTTGTTTCCATTTATAATAATAATAAATTTTATTAGAACACAAACAAAAAATGATTATAATCAAATATTATCATTCACTAACAACCAAACACACCATATATAACTATCATAATTTTTGAAAATTTATTCCTTTATATATATATATAATATAATATAATCAAGGTAAAATTATTTCATTTACCCATTTTAAAACAATGTTGTGTCAATTTGTCTTCTTTAAGCATTTAGAAACCCCAATCGATGACATGGCATTCCATGTACCAACCAGAATTCATAAGCCACTTAACAGATAAATTAACACAATACAAAACATTTTAATATCGCTAACAAATACGCGCTTATATATAACACACTCAAACTCAATCTAGCGTATTACTAACCCTGTCTATAATGAGTACCCAACCAAAGCCTAGGTGTTCACCCAATCCTAAGCTCTGATACCATGCTGTAACAACCCACGAATCCGCACAACTTGGCTGGAAATAAACCACACATGTCCAACCCAAATTAAATGGAAAGACAAATAGTTATGGAAAAGAAAGAAGAAAGAAAAAGAGAAGAAGAAGATAACAAGAAATAGAAACAATCATAAAATCTCACAAAGTCAGCGAAACAACATATAATATCATAACAATGATCTTTACAAAAGAAAACTGTAGTATAATTTACATACATCCATCAGAGTACAATAAACAAATCACAATCATCATCCTGGACAGTTATAATAACATGTCCTTATAAATGCTAATAATTTAAACAATAATGCAGTGAGAAATAAACAAATACGGGAATACATCCTAAAGACGTCCAGCTCGTTTGTTGAAACTCCAAAGCATCCAAATCTAAATCTGTAAATATGCTTAGTCTGACTCGAGCATTGAAAGGGATGAACACCCAGATCATTCTGGTAAACCAGTGTGAGAAAACACATCTCAACTGAATATAAAATTATAAAAACCTTTCAAAAAAGGTATCTGTAAGACCATGCCGCACATAAACTGTGACGCCTCACCTCTATACCCACGCTAGCCAAGGACACTACGGAGTAATGCTGTTAACTAGCACGGAGAATAAGGCTGTTGAGGAGCAACCATCCGTGTAATTGCTTTGTGCGAGCACCGATATGCCGGATAAAATATAACATGCATTTCATCTCAAGAGGAAATCCGACATACCGACACAAACTCAAAGCTACTACACAGTGGCTATATATAATCTTCGGAAATAAATATAGAAATAAACATAACATAAATCAGTCACAGATAATTCATATCACAAAGGCGGAAGAAGATATGAATATATAACTAACACATGAAAGTGTTCATCAGAGTAGTGGTCAGAAAGATCCACAATAATACAGAAGAATAGCAACACGTGCTATACAAAAGAATACAACTATGAGTCTATATCTCAAATGTATATAACAAAAACTACTAATTTAAGTAGTTAACCAAAAGTCAGGATGATAACCCCAGAAGAGAAGTCAAGCAGAAGCACCTGTAACATCTCGGTCTGACCCGAGTATTATTTATAAGAAAATAATAAACGGATCAGTCCTGCTATAAATATCAGATGAAATGATATAGAATAAGAGATATGACTAAACGTATAATAATCAATGCCAAGCTGTGGTAAATAAGTACTTGAAAAATCAAAAGAGATTAATCAATATCACAAAAATCTTCTCAAAGATAAAAAGGAATATCATACTCCTAATTTCATTCACCAAGCCACAAATATTGACATACCTATCAATGCCAATCGAAAAAGGTGGTGAAACATAAATTCCAGAAATCAACACAATTAGAGATCTAGAAATCACAAGAGAAGGGTGGCCAATCCCAAATGGAACGCTATTCCATAAACCGGACATCGACGCGCCTAAATAGATACGCCCCATGCACAGTCAAACATCGTCGCACCTAGAAAGGTACGACCCATGCAAAGGCAAACATCGACGCACCTAAATAGATACGCCCCATGTAATATCTAACATCGATGCACCTAGAAAGATACACCCCATGCATAAATAAGCATCGACGTACCTAAAAAGATACGCCCCATGCATAAATCAATATCGACGTATCTAGAAAGATACGTCCCATGTAATGTTTAACATCGATGCACCTAGAAAGATACACCCCATGCAAAGTCGAACATCGACGCACCTAGAAAGATACGTCCCATGCATAGACGAACATCAATGCACCTAGAAAGATACACCCCATGTCCCGACTTATTGAGCCAATTTCTCCATGAAGTAAACAAACATCGACGCACCTAAATAGATACGACCCATGTGTAAATAAACATCGACGCACCTAAATAGATACGACCCATGTGTAAATAAACATCGACGCACCTAAATAGGTACGACCCATGTGAGAAATGAGACGAAGCTCAATAAAATGAAGTACAGTCCTCCACATAAACAAAGAGACATCGCACATTGCTAGTCTAAACCATAAAATGATCATCATCGATCATCAAGAAGTGTCAATTACAGTAAGCTAGTAAATATATGAGCTTAGCTTCATGTCCCATAACCACTAGCTTAACTTAAATATTTACGAACAAATTGTAGATCTTCACTAGAAAATTGTCACAAGAGATTCAATCGAACAAGTCCAATAATTAACCAACGAAGTAATCGCAAGCGTTTCATACCACTTGTTTTACTAAACCGTTTAATTAGATTTCTCATACGAGTGAGGTAAAGGTTTGTATATACTAGTAGATTGGAAAACGGTTTAAGAAAAGAGCTTTGTTATTGAAAATAGAGTTGAAATCATTTTGATGAAAGAGTTTTGATATTTACTACTAGTATTGAAACCTTTATATTTTTAAAGTGACAAATCATAGAAAGGATTGTAGAAACAATCAATCATCAAAATTCACATTCGAAGACGTGAATAAAATCCAAAGAAATCGATACCAAATCCATCAAATGGACATTCCCAAAAATCACTAAGAAAACGTCATCAAAGTCGATAATAAGTGATAATAACAAAAGGGAACCAACACGAATCGATTAAAGTTGGAAATTCAAGCTAAATAGGCAAATAGGCAAAAGAGTGCAAATTCAGACGTCGAAAATCAAGGATTCAGACGTCTGAATCTGGAAAATAAATATTTTCCAAAAACAGAATTCAGACGTCTGAATCTTTGATTTCAGACGTCTGAAATAGGCACATTTTAGCCTATTTCCTTTCTGGTTCCAAATGAACCAATTCAGACGTCTGAAATCATATATTCATACGTCTGAATCTGGGAATAGAAATCTTCCCAGAACAATATTCAGACGTCTGAATATTATATTTCAGACGTCTGAATCTGGGGTTCGGGGCATTCCCTGAACCTAGGCCAAAAATGGCCAAACGAATATCGAAAGTGATTCGGACGAGCAAATGACGACGAAGGATTTATGCCACGCGATAACCCAGCCTTAACGGCTCTTCGATACGCCTCAAATATCAATGTCCAAATATCCATAAAAGGATTTTCATATATTTTGATTTCAAAACATTAAAAATTGGAATATACACCAAATCAATCCAAACCAAAATCAATTGCAAAAGAATAAGTGTTAGGAATTCATACCTAATAATCGAAGATAATTATAGACTAAGATGTGAGATAAAAATCTCACCTTTGAACCCAAATCAATGAAGAAGAAGCTTGAAAGCAAAGGAAGATCAACCACCTTCAATCCCAACTCAAGAAGCTTGATTCTAAGCTTAAAAGAGAAATATTTCCCAAATTAGGTTTAGGAATTTTCTGAAATCAAAGAGAGAATGAGTTGGGGAAGATGAAGGAGATGCTTACCAATGGGTTCTCTTGAATTTGGAGTTAGAAGTTGGATTTGCAAAGAAAGCTAGGGCTTAGGAATTTCCATTTTCAATCTCTTCCACCATTTTTACTTTAGCTTGAAGTGTTAGGAATATGAAATGAAGTAATGACGAGTAGGAGTGGAGCTAGAGTCTTAAGGTGGAACATTGGGCTGAAACCCAAACTCAAACCCAAAGTGAAAAAGTAGCAAAACTTTACTAACTCCAAACATATCGAAGTTTATACTCAAAAAGGTCGCAAACGGCGTTTTGAACTCGATGGTAGTAGTCCCGAGTCCAAATTCGACTGTTTGCAAAAAGTAGCTTTTCGGACCAAAATCCGACGAACGATAAAATATTTAAATATACAATTGATAAATATGCGGGTTGTTACATGAACACGGATGGGTTTTTATCTTCCGATAACTAAAACATTTTATATCAAATATTGTTATATTATACTAGTGTCTAGTATACAAATAATATTAATCATAGCTGAAATTATTACCATTGTTAAATTCCAACATACTAGGCACTACAAACAAAATGGCAAGCACATAGTAGAGAATGGATCTCCGACAAATGACCAGATGAAGGGACTACCTTCCTGTAATGCATCTCTAGAGAAATGTACCGAGGCCCAACTGATGGTCCTTTACTAACACATAAGAAATTTCACTTTAAATGCCACATTGCCATTTTCATTTATCATTAATTGACATCCACAAAAATACAACTTTCGAGCTCATATGTCTCAAAGAAGGGTGTTAAGTTAATAGGAGTTGCTCCTACACCACCAACAACTGTACGTTTGTAAACAACAATGTCCGTGACCTAGAAATGCAATGCCAGACATTCATCTATACAAGTTGTCCAGGAACATGATAAACCGTAGGCACTTTTCCTACCACATCCTATTTTGGGAATCGCCTCCAGGATCAATAGCGGAACAGTCCTTGAATTGGATATTTCATAACAAAGAGACCACTGCTAGTATATGTATATTGGGAGTTTATCCCAAAATAATTAACAAGCAGTCCTTCATTACAAAAATCCCAAATATCAATGTCTTCAAATACCTGTACATTCAAACGCATATATGTTGGTCCGAAGTGATTTTCAGATAAATCCGATCTTGGCCACTTTGGATCAACATCGATAAAGAGGCAAAATTTGATAGTCGGTTATTAAACTATCAAAGCAATAATAAAATCTAGCACATAAGCAACCACTAGACCTATTTAATAAATTTATTATTACTTTAATCACTTTCCTAATGTTTACTACAAATTATCTTTAAAAAGATAAATTCACCAAACCATTTCAAATTATTCGATAATGGAAAACATTTAAACATACTTATATTAATTAATCACAAATCATTTCATTCTCAACACTATCTCCATATCCTTGAAACAAAATTAAGTACATACATAAATCTTTAGCAATGTATTCTTCAAAATGCCCTTTATTTGGGCCAAAAAATTGTTGCATAAAACATTGTTTCGACAGCCCAAAACACAAGTATTAGGGTTCGATTATATATATATATAACATTTCCTTTCGATTATCATTTACTACAACAATAGTGTTATAGTCTATGCCTTTCTTACTTCCCCGAAAATGCCTATTACAATAATGAATGTCGAATCTATGTTTTCGATACTTATCACATTTAAATCACTTTCAAACTATTAAATTCCATTTAAAATTATTATTTTCCAAAAACATTACTTTCAAAAGATAAATTACTTTTAAAACCATTAACTCCATCAAAATAGTACTTTTAAACATTTCTTTAAAAGATAACCCACTTTGAAAATGGTTAACTCCATATCTAAATTTCAACACAAATCAATTCTATATTTGTAAACTACATTTATAAATTTCACTTATATTTTATAAAACTTCCTTTTATAAAATTCCTTTATTGATAAAATCCTGTTTATAAATCCATTCTAAATCTCATTTACTTTATAAATTCCATTTATAAATCTCTTTTCTTTGATAATCTAATTTATTTAGAAAATTCATTTACAAAATATTGATTTCAGACCCCTTTAATATTTTGTAAAACACCATTTAAAATCCACTTTTTATTTGTAAAATATACTTTTTTTATCCTTTACATAAATTATTATAGAATCTCTATTTAAAAACACTTTACAAAATGGTAAATTGACAATACCAAAAATCATACTTTTATTTATTTAAAATAAATTCCTTTCTTTAAAAAAAATCAAATATTATTAAAATATAAAAATCCCAAATCACTTTAAAAATCGTATCCAATTCACAATCATTATTTTAATATTTCAAAATACCAAAAATAGGGCTTGGTGCTACTAAAGCACTAAATAAGTCAAATGATATCATAATCAATAATATGGCATCCAATATATCATATATCACAATATATATGAAAGTAAAATAAATAGTGGTGAGGAATTATGTTGAATCGTTCCAACCTGTCCCCCGTATCACATACACAATATAATCATAAAAATATAAATCAACTGTTTCGAGGCAGGATCGTATACAAAAGTCATCCACTCTTACATGGGAAAGTAATAGGGTCTTCTTCGCACCAATAGGAGAGAATATATCCAAACCAACTAATAATATAATAAAGCATCCAAACAAGCAATAAACGGTGTAAATAAAATTATTCCCACTTTTATAAAATATAAGCAGGCCAGAGAAGTGAGTTTACTCACAGAAATTTTAGAAATTGCCGAAGCGCTCTGGTTTGAATTAAAATTGAGTGGTCGTTCAATTTAACTCAAAATTTTCATTAGCTCTGAATCCATCCAGTCCAACTCCATACGTAGTACTCACTGATACAAATACAATGCAACTTGTCACGCTCGATTTGGACCTCGTATGAATGAGATATGAATTAATGAACGTACGAGATTATTTAAACAAAATTAACCTAAATTAATTAAGTTTGAAATTAAATCTTCTTCCCACTCTCCCTCTTCTCATGCTCATTTCAAGGCCTCATCTTTTTTTTTACTATTAATCGATCACGATTTCGATTTGCCGCTGCCTCCACGTGCTCTCGTGCGTGCACCATCGCGCCGTAGCTCTCCTGCCGCCACATGACCTGCCACATGCCGCCACACATGTCTTTTTCCCAAAAACAAACAGGACTACACCTCAAACGCGTCGCCTTAGCCACTGCCATCGTCGATGATTCGACGGTCGGTTGGTATGGATGACTGGTGGAGGTCGAGCTTCCTAACTTTCATGTTCAACGTTTCAGCTAATTTTGCTCCCAGCTCGCGGTGAATTGATGGCCGTTAGATGTTAGGGTTTAGGCTGAAGCATTTAGGGTTAGGGTTTGGTGAATGAAGAAAGTTAATGCACTTTTTAAGAAAATTTTCATGGCACTATTCACTCGCTAAAATTTTGAACTCCAAACGAAGTGTGTGCCTGGCATTTAACATGTTATACTTCTATTCCGGACACAATGGAATATATATTGAGAGCCAATTCCATCATATATAGAAGTGAACTTTTCAAATTTAGTTATATTAAACTAAATTATTTTAATAAATTTTCTATCCATTTAAAATTCGCACGACCAAACGATACGTCCAATCACCACGAAATTCGACGGCATATAATAATTCACTATTACAAATCTAGTGAAATTGGGTTCGTCAAAACCCAATACAATGCCTTGGAAGGCTATTTTCCACGTTAATTAAAATGTGTAATTTCCAAATTAAGTTTAATCACTTTTAATTCAAATTAACAGTTTACTATCTTCCTTTTTATTCAAATAGATTTGAAATCAACTTTCGAAGTCATTTTCATTCACATTAAATTTAAGATTCAATTATTTAAATAATTTCAAATATTAAATTTAGCAATTTAATTATCAAATAATTCATTATATTTGACTTATAAAATAACTTTTCAATATTAACGTATAAAATTAATTTTTCAATATTTAAAACTAATTAAATATTCCAAATTCAAATGATTGATTGGGTCGTTACAAGGAGTACGTTGGGCAAGAACTCCAACAATACTTAAAAGATAATGTGATTATCTCTTAGGCTACTCTGACCTATAATCCACAACATGAAGGTATGTCGGAGGAAAAGGAACAGAACCCAATTAGATATGGTTTATTCTATGATAAGTAAATTTGAGTTACCTCTTTCCTATTCGGAATATGTGCTGGAAACCACAGCGCATGTGTTGAACTTATTGCCCACTATATCTATATCTTAAACACCATATGAGTGTGGTATGGTAAAAAGCTCGAACTCAAGTATTTAAAGGCGCGAGATTGTCCAACGTATGTTAAGAATGTAGGTCTAGATAAACTAAAGGTAAGACTGATACTGGCAAAATTTTAAGATATCCCAAAAACATAATAGGATATATATTTTACAATACCAAGGAATAATTGGTTATTATTTCTCAACATGTTGTCTTTTTAGAAAAGAAATTTCTATCAAATGATATTAACAGCGAAGTTGTAGACTTGGATGAGATCCAAGAAGTTAACACTAAGGCCGAACCAATGGGAGAACCAACTTCACATATCTACAAAAATATGCAACCTATTAGAAGGTCTAGTAGGGTGTAACACCCCTAATTTTGAGTAACATTATTTAGAGTATTTAATTTGCTAAATTAGATGAAATAATGTGTTAAGATAAAGAAAATGAGATTTATAATTAAATAGGTCATGCCTTAATTGATGAGTTAATAATAACTAAAATAAGAGGATGAATAATATAAGAGGCAAAATAGGAAAAGGCCTTATTTCCTAAACATAAACCCTTCCATTTTCATTTTCTCATCATATTCACTTCATACAAACTAAAACCAAGTAGCTGCCAACCATTCTTATAGATCTAAGAAGAGAAAAGGCTGGGAAATCAAAGGATAAAGCTTAAGGGGATCAAATTAATACATAAATCTTAATCTCTTTATTTAATCAAGGTGGATAATAGTTATCCATCTCATAATTGTATTTCAGTTTCATGATTAAACTCGAATTATATGTTGTTTTTATGCCATATTATGATTGATTGGTTGATTATATGCTTGAATAATTGATTATTGGATTTATTATGTACTTAAATAACAGGGTTTAAGTGTGAAAACCTTTATGACATTTAAATGGTTTGAATTTTGGATATGATGTTTCTAACATTATTTTATAAGTGGGTTTTTAGTTTCACTATTTTCCAATTAAGTATGAATATTTTATGAATTTCCTAAGTGAGAAAAAGGATTTATTTCTGGTTTTAATTATTAAAAATAATTAAATAATGTTTTTGGTCCCAAAATTTTTATATGTCAAAGAATATATTAATTTTGATTTTTAGTGATTTTCCCCAGTGTTTATGATTTTATATAAATTTATTAAGCCAGAAAGGCTTAATAATTATGTTAAAATAACTATGTAAGTTAAATGATTTGTAAAATATTTTGAGAATGATAAATATGGTTTATAGCAGTTTTTTGAAAGGAAATTGATAAAGTGTAGTCTTAACCAATAAAAATTGGACATGGATTAAGAGTAGGTGAAAGAAATTACTATAAGTAGTAAGTAAACAATTTTTATGTTAATTACGAGCTTTCCATGACGTTGGTAATCAGAGCCAAAGTCCTTCCATGTTGCAGCCATCAATGTCGTGTTCAACTAGAAGGGAAACATATGATACCAACTGTGTTGGTATGGAACGGTTCCAATAAGGTTGAAATGTAACTATAGAGATTCTCGGCATTAAACTAACAACGACATGAGTAATCTAATGACTTATCAATACCGACAAAAACCAAAAGCATGCAATATTTACCCTGCAACTACATACTGCCGATATTAAGGATATGTGGCATTGATGTCCGCTTACCTTTGCCTCTTACCTATGTCGCATCTATATATACCGACATTAGTATATAGTGTCAATAATGTCGCATATTTTGTTTTGTCTTTAACTATAGTATGGGAATAATATCGCTAGTATAACTTTCAAGATAAAAGTATTATGGCAATAACATCGTATAACTTAACTTCAAAATTATTCCTTTAAGGTAGCAATGCGACATATGTTACTTTCGACATTAATGGTATGAAGCGGATATGATGCCATAGATTTTATTATGGCAATGATGCCGCAAGTAAATTAGTTTGGTATACGTTTATATAGTGGCATAGTAGCCCAGTTTTATGAAAGTAATATCAACCGTTTTAAGGAATTGATGTCGGAGGTCAACAATGTCGACGCACCTGTTTTAAACTTGAGAACTATCTTTATACAAACCAAAGCCTATGCACTAGTACAAAACTGGTCATTTGTGTCGGTTGTGTAACCCCTGTTGTGTCGGTTTACAACCGACTCATATGAAGATGACACAAAAGACATTTTTCTGTTGCGTCGGTTGTACGACCGACACAAATATCAATCATTTGTGTCGGTTGTTATTAAAGAACCGACACAAAACTATGAACAGTTGTGTCGGTCTTTCTAAAAGGACCGACACAAATCAGCTTGTATGGTGAAGCACACCGCCATTTATTGTGTCGGTCCTTTTAGAAAAACCCACACAACTGTTCATAGTTTTGTGTCGGTTCTTTAATAACAACCGACACAAATGATTGATATTTGTGTTGGTTATGTTTGTTTTTTCAACCGACACAATTGATATAAAGTTGTATCGGTTCCCTTTGAAGTAACAACCGACACAAGTAATATCTGAAGCAAAAAGAAATATTATTACCGTTTAAGATTATAGAAACAGTATGAAATTGAATTTTAATTTTTTATAAACCAACGTTACTATGAACTGATTGAACAAAAAATATAATTATATTATCCATCAACATAATTCATGTTTACAGACCAAAATAGAATATAATCTATCACAAACATAACGTACATAACAAAATACCAACGTACGTTACAAAAGACAGCGTACACAACCAACTACATCCAATTATACATTATATAACTAGCTAAATTCTCTCGAACCTCGTCTATCTCTTGTTGGTTATAAGAACCGTCTCGTACAAAGTCCTGCAATTAAGAGAATTGTTATACAAAAGACAACAATTAAGTCAGGAATACTCTGCAATATATATAAAAGATCAATCTGAGAGGAATGTAATTCAAACACAAGTTGAACCATGCATAAGCTGAATATTGGAAACAAATTAAATGATAGCTACAAGGAAATTTATTTTGAGATCCCTGTTTTACAGACATCAGAAGGTTGTTGTTTGTTCAGATTTTATAATAACGAAGACATTAGAAGGTTGTTGTTTGTCCAAGTCATGCAAAATTTTACATTGCCTACACTCACTGTCGCAACTTCCACTGACATTCCTTGAACCACACTTCTACCCCTACCTCTGCTCTTCTAACTTATTTCAACCTTCTTTACATCTTCCAATCACTACCACTATTATCTCTTCTCTGTACACCTCACTGCACCTCTTTCACCTGACTGCTCCATACAAAATATCCCCTCTGACCATCAACTACTTCTGCCTGTCATCTTCACACATCAATATTTCCACCTCCTGCCTTTCACGGTGCTCCATATCAGACAACATACATCACTTCCCAAAACTGTCATCAAACTTCCACATAAAAACCCGTACATCTCTGCCATAATCCCTGCATATCTCAACATAAGACTGCAGTTTCTCCCTACCTGACAACATAATTGCCACCCCTTCTATTCTCAAACCAACTTGACCACTTGATAACCACAAACACCTCCTTCCTCACTCATATCACTACAAAACTGCCGCATCAACCTACTGCCACTCCACAAACCATCAACATATACAGTTATCCACACTTCGCATCAACAACCTTCCCCCTGCATATTCAACTTCATCCACTGCTAGCAACTATCTCACTTCTATACCTGCAGCACACCACAAACATCATTTACCACTATCCACCAAATACCCCACAAAACATTCTCTGCCACCATCTCCACTCACTGATCTGCATCCCTTCACCACTGCAGTCCATCACCAACATTCAGCAACTTCAACGGCAAACCATATATCCACTGCTGATACTGCTAAAACTGCTCCATCATTCATTCAAACCTGCCACTTCGTTGCGACCACCCTCAACCAAAATCACGACCCACTGCAGTCAAGCAATATCCCCGTAACCACCTTTCTTCACATCATACTACATCCACTGCCTGTTAAATAGACATACACGATCGTGTATGTCTATTTAACAGGCAGTTGAATTGATCGTGTATGTCTATTTAACAGGTCAGGGAGGTGCACAGAGAATCACCACATCCACTGCAATTTCCATCTCAGTGCACTGTACACATCTTACTGCAACACTTGTCTCTACCACTCCTCTGATATAACAGTAGCCAGCCATCGACTTTACAACTGCCACCATCCTTCATCTCATTTCACCATTCATATACCTGCATAGCAACTGACCATTCAATCTACCACCAGAAACAATCCCACTGCAACCATCTGCTCAAACTTCCCACAGCTTCCTTCACAACCAAGTACTGACATCACCACTGTCCATTGTCCAAATAGTTAGCTGTCACTACAAACTACCATTCCCACTATCCTCCTGCCACACCACAATACCTCCTTTCCACTTCAGTACACAACCACCCCTTAAATACCACTGACCATCATACTGTCATTCACCATTCCACTTACTTAACCAAAACAACATACTTCATCCAGCCACTGTCAACGCATATAGGCAACAATTCGCCAAACCCCCTGTACAAACTGTCAAATATTTTTATACATACTCCTTACACTCCATACAACAAATACCACATACTCCCCACACTTTCAACATACCATATCACCACTGTCTTCAACATTTCACAATTCACCACCACCTCAAACAACTGATCACTCAAGCTCCAACATCGTCACTCCAATAGCACTGTCAAAGCACTATTCACATTTTTCTATCTACCATTTGCTAACTGAACATCCCTTCACCAACAAGTCCTACTGTCACCACACACAGCAGCTATACCAAAGCACTCAACATAGCATACTGCCACCATTACCGACCACATCAAAACCATCATCAACCACCCTCTACTCGACTACACTCGGCTACAAACATTCAACAGCAGCAACCCCGCCTTAGACCACAACAACAACTACACAGAACTTCTACTCACCATTCTCCACAACTTGAACCTCACAACCATTGCATACAAGCCCGCAACAGCAGCAACACAGTAAATAAAGACTTGGCATTTAACTAGCATTGCAGCAATGATTTGATCGAAATATACCTATAATGTAGCTAATGTATAATATGAAGGAAAAAAACTAAAGTAGTACCTTTTGTAAATCGATGCTTTGATTGTGGTTTTTCACTACATTATGCATATACCTCATCACATAATATACACAGTCAGTTGCTCCTAATTGTTGTGGACACTACAACAATATTACAAGATAACTTAATAGTTAGTTTAAAATGAATTCATATGCCAAACAATATATAGTATTTATTTTATTTTATTTTTTGTTTGAAAATCAAATCACCTTAACATGCTTCCATTTCAAGGTACTTCCTCGAGACTTGCCACCGAATGCCTTGTAAATTTTGAAGGCCTTACACATGCAAGAAAATGTTAAATAATAACTACTCCGGCACCCGCATTTACATACACTAATTTCATGTATAAATTTTCAATTTTACCACATATACTAACTTCATATAAGAGAGAAAATATGTACAACTTACGTGCCCACTTGCGGTTTAATTTCAACTGTATGTTTGCGTTCGGCCTGAGGATCAAAAACATGAATCTCATTCATTTCTACACGGAAAACAAGCAGTATACAATGTTTCCTGCGTTACAAGATTTATAGTAAGTTAAAACTGGCATCAAATTTGTAAACTAGTTACTAAAAGTTTAATGTTCATACCTTTCGTACTGTGGAGCTAAAAGTAAGCTTTTAGGTTGCAATGTTTTCCATGTGTTCGACAAATATGTATTTGTCGCATCTGGATGTTTTCGCACTTGGGAAAGCTTTTTGGGACACATAAACCCAATGGTCTCCACTTTGAGATCATTGCACATATGATTTAACCACCTAAACAAATTTAAACATATATTATTAGTTTTTTAAAAATTGACTATTCATCAAAAAACTAAGATGGTTATATATAAAAAAATTGGTATGGAAAAAATACTCACATGATGTAAAGTTGCAACCATGATGCATTCAACCATGTCATACTAAGGAATTGGATAATGTCATCCATCGTGATATGAATTTCAAAGTCCTCATCGTATGTGAATAAATCCTTATTCACTTGAATTGCATTGATGGCACTATCATTGGATAACATTTGAAGTATTAGGTCATGGAAATATCTGCACTTTCTCGTTAAAGTTTTGAGAATCTCTTCATCCACGATTGATTTGCGTTTTGCAGACTCATCTGACATTGTATTCACGACCTTGTCATTACTATTTTCAAATAAATCCTTGTTTGGTTGAGATGTAGGCACCTAATTCAAAATTTTAAGTAGATGTTTGAAATGATGTTGTTAAAAGAATAGACGAATGCTAAGAATTCAACTTCATATGTTAACTACTTTCCGATAAGTTTATAAATAGCTAAATTATCTATAATAAGTTCTAGTATGAAGAAATTTACTTCTTTAATATGTTCTAATATGAAATAGAGGAGTTTAGCAAGCTAAATTAAGGAAGAAAAATGCATTCATTACAGTATCATTATCTCTTAAAAGCACAAGGCTTTTAGGCCATTGAACAAAACTCCCGACCGCTTCTCCTATCGTGTTGTGATGTTTAGTTGGAACAGGAAGTGAGGTTCCTTCATGACTAGACTCCACTGCATCAATTCCAACTTTTACATGATCGACCAAGATTTGTTGATTATGACATTGATCTCCGGACCTTGAAGCGGGATGTACCATGCCATGACCCACTACAACAATTTTGGAGTCCATATTCACGGCCCAACGACATTTAATCGGTTTCTAGAATGGCAAAGTACAAAACCAACATTTTTCACTTAGCACTTGTCAAATACATAAAATCGTATATATGTTTATAAATTCAACTATGAATTGTTTACCTGCAAGTCTGCAAAGGGATCCGTCTCTTGAGTTTTGTTTGCATATTGTAAATTGCTCGGGTGCGTTGATTGACAACTACTACGATGATCAGTTAATGATGTGTTGATCTCCACCTCCTTGGGCAAATTCATCGTGTTCAAAATGTTTGCAATCTGCTCTTGAACTATTGTACTCATCTCTTGTCTCAATTTTTGGCTCAATTTAGCCTCTATTTCCTGAGTGATAACATGCAGCTCATCAGCTGATATTACACCACTTCGACCTTTCCTTTTCTCTACATCCCCAAATACGTTTTTTATACCAACCGTCCCACCAATCCCTCTAACTCGACCTGGATGCTCTTTTTTTTCAAGACCACGACTCAAGACATCATCATACCTATCTGGAACCCATGACCCTTCAACGGCTTTTCCTCTCCAATCATACTGTCAACAAAAAAAAGCTAAAACATAAGGTGGCATGCTTTTCACTATCATATGAAGATTAAAAAATTAAAATAGTTCTATAGTATCATGCTTTTTACTGAAATGTTAGCACCACACGTTTGCTGAAATGATATCATATTATGTGTCATATTTTATCTAATAAAGAATGCCGGGTCGTGTGTGTTTTCAGTTTAAAACATGTAAAGCGATAAAACACATGGAAACTAATCGTACCATTTTATCTACAACCATCTTAGTTTTCTCATTAGGAATGTCATAATTTCCATCGGCTCCTTTTTTTGATCGTGCCAAAATCCAATCAATACTCCGATCAAAAACAGGTCCACCTAGCAATATGGTCGAGGAACTATGGCCTTCAATTATCCATTTAGCCTTCTTCCCTGCATATCCAGCTTGTCCTAAATAGTGAGGATGCTCGTTGCATGCCTGACTCTTCCTAGCCTTCTCACTTATTTGTTGTTTTATGACATTGCAAAATTCAGCAAAACAGAATAGCACAAGCCACAGAACAGTTGCAATTTGCACAAGTGTTTGTACTATTTCTCAATGCATGAGTAGTATGGATTTAGTATGCAATGATAGAAGAAGAAAGAAAAATATGCAAGTCAAGGCAGCCTAAATTTTCGAAAATTTGCAAAGTAGATTCTGCTAATGCTCCCCAATCATATGTTTACAATTCAGATTCTGCGTTGGAATCTAAAACTAATGAGGATAAGCCTACAGATTCAACACCTGTGTATGCATCTAGCATTCCTACTCCAAAGCCATGGGCCAATGGTCTCTTACTAGGACTTGCACCATCTAAACCTCCTATTTTTAGTGTTTAAAATGATTCAAATGATGATTCGGTATCTAACACTATTACTAAATATTTGTCTACTGGAAACCATAACTGTGGTAGCAGTGATAATGTTATTCAACAAATCTCTCAAAAATGGAACAGGTAATAATCATACTGAATCAAAGCCAAATGACTCTAGTCATTGTAGATATTAAATATAGTTTATCTTCTCCTGCATAAAAAAATACTTGCAAAGGCAGCTCACAATCACTCCCTGCTACGTTATGTTTTTGACCAACTAACCCTGCCTCACTATTTACTGTAGCTACCATTATACCGACCTTGTCCAGGCTAGTTTCACCATATGAGCAACCATCCACTGTCAAGCTACTGACTGCACCATTTAAGCCCAGAACTAAAGGTTGCCCATGTAACACAGACTCCCTACCCAACGTACCACCTACTGACAAACTGTGACTTGCACATAAACGCTCTTCCCTTCTCTATTTTGCACTACCGTGTCACAGGAAAGAAAGATGAAGTGGAATAAAATGAATTTAGTTCAAACCATTTTTTTCCTTTTTCTTTTTCATAAAATAGTTATAGCACATTAAATTTATTTGTATAAAACCTGTATACAATTCATGTATAAAATAAGAACATGCTATTGTATATTAGATTTAAACAAGAAACATGACATGCTGACGTGTATATTTATAAAAGTTTGACATGCTGCTGTTAAAATTAATTTTTATTTCATTTGTATAGAAACATATACCTCATTCATAAAACATGTACAAGTTAGTATTTCATTGTACATCATTCAACAAGTTATACAACAACAGTCAAATACCACAATAAACACAGCAACCAATTCATGTTTCAGGGTCATCAAGTTTAGGAATACACACAACAACTAAAAAGTCACAAAGTGAACATCTCAGAGTATCATGTCTCAGTAATGAAACAAGTTACAAGGTCCTTCAGTAACACATCACAACAATGATATGTGTTACGGTGTCAACAAATTTAGAAGCAACACAACAAACAATTATGTCTCAGGGTCATTAATAGTGCTGCTAAAACAACCTAAATAAGTTACAGAGCAAGCATCACATTCAATAACAATCAAAGCCATGAAACAGTGAAGGACATGATTTATATACTTACCAACATATGAGCGTATCTATTTATTGTTATTCTTTGCACATATTTTAATATTCTACGTAATAAGTTAGGTTATGGGCATATATTTATGAGCAATCAATCGCTTTAATTAGATGGAAAACAGCTTTCATAAATTCTTATCAATTTAATTCTAATTACATGGAAATGATACTCTGCATCAATGAAATTGATTTATTGATATCAACACATGGTTGTTGCCACAACCATTTCAAGGACCTAACAGGCGAATGGCACGTACACATATATATAATAACTAAAAAAAGGATATGCACCAAGCCTGCATATAATCTTACCAAGGTGTACATCGTTGTTCAAGAAATAGTTTATTGAATAAAGAAATCAAAAGCAGTTCATTTGATATAAATGTACAAGTGAATTGTTAGAGAAACTTTAGTAAATATACAAGTGAATTGCAAATGAGCTTTGTATGCATACAAGTGTAAGGAAAATTGAGTGTATAAAATATAAAAACTTAAGTTTTCAGGTTAATAAATTAAAATTGTGAAATCAGAGAATAGTTGAGTGAAGAGCTTGTTAGTTGTATGTTCTATTATTCAATTAAAAAAGTGATTATATGACAGAATATGATTAACATTTTGAGGTTCTGCCAAACCAGAGGTATCAACTGGAACTGGATTAAATAAAAATCATGTGCTGTTGGTTGTGTTATTTATACATTTCCATGACACGGTATCTTTTCGCATACAAGTAACATCTTGTGCTAAACAAATGCAGATATTGGGACTGGACGAATAAGAGTTTGAATTCACACAAAATATATTTGTCAAACTTTATCCCAGTTGACTACTCCCCTGTTTCTTTTTGATATGATAACGACCATTTTACACAAAGTTTAAGCCAATGTTTTAACTAATACTGTCAATGCATCAAGTTGAGTTAAATTCTTACTATTCCTTGTCAGGTGGATCCTTAGAGCAAAAGGATTCAAACCAACATAATTTACCAGTTTATAGCAAAATATAAAGGAGTTTCTAGTTTCATAACAATATGCAATTCAGAGCAGGGGAGTTTCTAGTTTCATATAGCTAAAGAGAAGTTTTCATTTTTGTTATAAGAAACTGCACGTTTCATTTTGTGAAATATGCAATTGCTCTGACGAAGCTGGTGAGTTGTAAAATGAAAGAAATAGCGTGTGACTTGTGGATATGGCATAAAAAAACATACCTTAAACTCCTCGGTTTCACAATACTTCTTAAATGTTTCCCATTGTGTTTTTGTAACCCCATCATAAAATTCGTATGGCTCTTTATGGTTTTCTGGAAGCTCTCTTGTCTTCGTAATCCAACCACTAACCAATTTTGTTTTGAAACCCTTCCATGCTCCACAAACAATTTTTAACAAATTATTTTTCATTTTTTCGTCGATGTGATACTCGGTCTGAGGTAATAAAAAATAAAAAATAAACAACGTCAAAGCAGTAAAAATGAATTTGATAAACAATGAAAGCGGTTCATGACTCCAAACACAAAGGATCCAACTGACAATTTAATAAGCGAACAAATGAATTTATAATACCTTAATGTCTTCCCAGAAGGTATCCTTAAGCCCTTGACTAACGCTAGCCCAATTCTTGATATTGATATCAATTCTAGATCTAGCTGTATCGCCTACGTACGCCTTAAAAGACTTCACCCATTTTCCAGTAGGTTTGCCATTATCACACCACTCAATGAATTTTGGCTCGGATGTTCTGTATTTCTTTCCGGTTGTTGGACCTCTTTGCCTCCTCTTAGACGACGGCTCTGAAGCGGAAGCGGAAGTGTTTTGCTCTTCAGTGTGTTCATATAGTTGCATTTCCATTATTCCTGTATCACAGATGTGCACCCGAAAGTTATAAAATATTTCAACAAACGAATAATAACTTAAATATCACACAGTCTGAACTGATTTGAAGACATATTTTCTTGATTGTAAAATGCACACAGCCAGAACTTATTTGAAGAGATATTTGCTTGATTGCATTTTCAGATGGTCTCATGTTTCCAGAGCTATATTTTCTGAGGTAGATTCAAGATGTAAATTTCTTTTGTTGCATGCAGAACTATAAGCTCATGATTTAACCACTTAAGCAAAACATACATGGTTGCTTAAATTTCAGAGCAAGCAACCGGCCAATAAATGCACATATCTGAGAAAGCTACACATAACTAGTTCACACTGTAATGAGCAACGACACACATTTCAATATAAGAAAATGATTTCATATGTTATTTTTTTCATATTAAGCAGACAGTATTGCAGTAAATTATTATATGATAGATTCAAGAAGATAAGCTAATGCATATAAATTTCATCATTAAATTGTTATCCGATACTAATGCAAGAAAATAGTGCTAACCTGCTAGTATTGCAATGAGTCAAAACAGAATTGCCTTTTGAATTCTTTCGAAGTATGTGTAACGACCCAATATTTTCAAAATATCAACTATTCATTTAACCATGCTTTCACACAAAACTATACTCACACATGTTTTCTCATTCGTTTGAAGATTTAGCTTCTGATATACACATTCCAAATAAATGTACACATATGAACAAATTAAATGGTGACAGTATTAGAAGGTTAAAAAATTACCCCGCTATCCAAACCCCTTCATCGTGATCAGTACGTGCATAATTTGCATTTAAATCAACTTCTTCTTCTGATAGACATACGCCAATGGAAAAAGGTGGATTCTCGTCAAACTGATTATACTCTTCTTCATCTACCACGTCGTCTATCCCAACAATGCGTCTTTTTCCAGGAAGGACAACAGACCACTTATGATCAGCTGGGTCAGTGACATAAAAAACTTGTTTCACTTGAGATGCCAAGATGAGTGGATCGTTATCATGACTCACTCTATCAAAGTCAACAAGTGTGAATCCATGTTCATCCACTTGTACAGCATGATGGTTATCGGCCCATTTATATTGAAATAGAGGAATCGTGAAGTCCTTATAATCAAGTTCCCAAATATTCTCAATTACTCTGTAATATGACATTGTCGCATTTATTGGTTTGTTATCTTTAGCACCAGCAAATTCTCTTGAAGATGCTACGACACTTACTCCACTATTTGCATTTTGCTCTTTTCATCCTGACGCTTCGTATGAAAGACATACCCATTAATAGCGTATGCTTCATAAGAGCTAACTTGAAATTTAGGCCCATATGCCAACCATTTTATTGTATCGGAAACATTATGATTTGTTTGAGACAATTGAGACATTACCCTATCTTTAAACCATATGACGAATAAGCGGTTATGTTCATTTGTCAACCATCTTTCGTTCTTTGAAGGATTTTGAGACTTTAGAATTGTCATGTGCTCTTCCAAGTAAGGATGAACCTCACTAAGGTGCTGTAAAACAAGTAGGTGAGCTTTGTGAAACATATCATCACCAATTGACATCAATTTAAACCCAATTATGCCTTGACCGTCAAGTCGCCCTTCATGTCGAGACTTGCGAAGTCCAATAGGTTCAACGTCAGTTAGGTATTGAGTGACAAATTCAATAACTTCCTCGGCTACAATACCTTCTACGATACTAGCTTTAGGTCTATATCTATTCTTTGTTTCTCTTTTTAAAGTTCCCATGTGCATTTCGAACGGATACATATACCTCATAAAAACAGGACCGCAAATCTTGATTTCTCTTACCAAATGTACAACCAAATGCACCATAACATCAAAAAATGAAGGGGGAAAATACATCTCAAATTGACACAAGGTAACAATAACATCAGCTTGTTGATCATCCAACATATCAGGATCAATCACCTTACTACAAATTGCATTAAAAAAAATACAAAGCTTTGTAATAACATGTCTAACATGTTTAGGCAATATACCTCGAATAGCAACAGGCAACAAATGTTGCATTAACACATGACAGTCATGAGACTTCATGCCCGTCAATTTCAAATCCTTCATTGATACACGACTGCTAATGTTCGAAGAATAACCTGATGGAACCTTGACACCACGAAGACACTCGCATAAACTAGTTTTTTCTTTTTTGGACAATGTATAGCATGCAGGAGGCAAATAGATACGTTTACCTTTCTCCACCGGTGCTAACTCCTTTCGAATACCCATTTTCAACATATCTTGTCTAGATTTCTCACCATCTTTTGTCTTATCAGATATATTCAAGAGTGTTCCAATGATACTGTCACAAACATTTTTTTCTATATGCATTACATCTAGACAATGCCTAACTTGTAAATGTTTCCAATATGGAAGTTCCCAAAATATAGATTTTTTCTTCCACATGCCTTCTCGAAGAGGAAAGGCTTTGCCAAATACATTTTCAGTATCCTTGATCCGTTCATATACATCATTTCCTGTTAATGGCAAACGAGCAACTCCGCTTTCTATCTCCCCATTAAAAGGTTTCTTCTTTTTACGATAAGGATGATTGAGAGGGAGAAATCTACGATGATGCATATACACATTTTTCTTGCAAAAATGCAAATGCTCAACAGCCATGTCGTCTTGACAAATTGGGCATGCTCTAGCACCTTTTGTACTATATCCAGACAAGTTACCTTATGCGGGAAAATCATTTATGGTACAAAAAAGCATGGCGCGTAATGTAAATTCACTTCTACTATATGCATCAAATACGCGTACACCTTTATCCCACAAAAGTTTTAGATCATCAATAAGAGGAGCTAGATAAACATTGATGTCATTCCCTGGTTGTCGTGGTCCCGAAATCATAAGAGACAACATAATGTACTTGCGCTTCATACTCAAGTAAGGTGGAAGATTGTAAATCACCAAAAGAACTGGCCAAGTACTATGTTGACTGCTAAGATTGCCAAATGGATTTATGCCATATGTGCAAAGACCAAGTCTGAGATTTCTTATTTCTTCGCCGAAACTAGAATACATGGTATCGATATTTCTCCACTGCGGAGAATCGGCTGGATGCCTTAGTAATCCATCATCCTTCCTCACATCTGCATGCCATCTTAAGTTTTTTGCATTTTCTTTATTTGCAAATAAACGTTTAAAACCTTGGTATAATGGGCAAATACCATAAAACCTTTGTTGGAGGCCATTTCTTATCTGGATCGTTATAAACATTTTCTCGCGACTTGTAACGGGATAATCCACACTTAGGACACTCATGCAAGTTCTCATATTCATTTCGATACAATATACAATCATTTGGACATGCATGTATCTTTTTGTATCCTATGCCAATTGGACACATAATTTTCTTTGCCTCGTAATTAGAAGTAGGAAGCTCGTTACCTTCCGGTAGCATGTCTTTCAAAAGTTCCAACAATGATGTAAAACTTATAACACTCCACCGTGTTTTGCTTTTAAATTGAAAAGCTTGAGCACAGCAGACAATATTGTAAACTTAGCACAACCAGAATACAAAGGCTTCTCAGCATCAAGTGATATTTTTTCGTACAATTTTGGCTCTTCCATCAAATGTTCTTGAACATCATCAAACATCTCATTAACATTGTCGATCTCATCAGTCTCATCATTTACCTCGTTATTCACGGCACCTTCCCGGTCATCCTCATCAGTGTAATGATTACTAGAACTAGGTGTACTAAGTGTGCTTTCACCATGCCATATCCACTGTGTATAATTTTGCTTGAACCCATACCGAATTATGTGATCCCTGATCTGATCTATGTTACGAAATCTCCTCCTATTCTGGCAACGTCTACAAGGACAAAAAATTGTTTCTTCTCTTCTTATTAATTGATCATTCAACGCACACTTGATGAATCCTTCCATTTTGTTCCAGAACACATCATCACTATGTTTCATGTTATACATCCAATTACGATCCATGTGAAATTGCTAGAGACGCACTACATAAGCAAAAAAAAATCATAAGTGTTTCTTATGTTTGTTTGGATATTTCAATTATTCCTCAACATCAGATCATATAAACTTAGATATTGAAAATGAAGAAGTTAGAATTTCTGTTCTTGCAAGTGCATTGCTAGATGGATAATTGATTATAAATTAAAGTGTATGAATGAGTAAGCAATGATCAATAGCAAGATTTTTTATAGAAGCCATTTTAGAGACCAAGAGAGAGAGAAAGAGAGTGTTTAAAATAATCAACTATAGATGGTTCGGAAATGGATATAGCATGTATAGTAATGTAGGGTTACCGTGAAAAGTGAAAAAAATTGTTCGGAAGAGTTAAAATTTAGAGGAACGATGGTTTAAAATTTTGAACATTGTTTCCTTATTTAAAAATGCAGAGCCATCCACTAGTCGACTGTCGGCATTCCTATAGATCGACCGGTTAGACCTTATATATGTTGTTTTTCAAGTGTGAACAAGAAGTAAAATAATTATAAATAAATACCTAAAAAAACATAGGAACGTGAATTTTCTTTTAAACATGCATCAGTATGGTTAATTGAGGAATTCTTTACGCAAATTTGGCACTTCATTCGAAGTTAGTATGTTAATGTCATGTATCAGCGTGAGCATTTAATTATAGCATTTAGTAGTTTTTTTTGTATTTTTGCACAAGATTTCTAAAAAGAAAATGTTCATTTGTTGGCATGTGACGTTGATTCTTGTTTTCCATTTGTTGAAAAGTTAAGTCGAGCTGCCAGTTATACAAAGAAGTGGTTGACTTCTACTGTGACTTTTATGGTTGGTTTGTTCAATTTATTTGTTTTAAGGGAAAAAGGTTGAAAGCAGATGAAGTTGATATATAAAGCATATTAAATTGTAAAAAGCAACTGGTTTGAAATGAAATTTGGGTTATTCTTAAAACTCCGTGTAAAACTACAACCAAAACACCAATCAACTCCTCCAATCCATTATTTCATTGCTATTACTCCACCTTCCTCTCTGCTTACAAATACCACCACTACCATTTCAACAACAGCACCAGTATGTCAACCTACACTGCCACTTCCTAAACCCTCCGTCAATTGCAAACACCTCCAACCTCCTACAGTACACTCCACCATCGCACACACTTCAACTAAGCTCCTGACCACAAACAAAACAACCCCATTCCTATCAGCTACTTCACCCAATCCACTATCCTTCTCTACCAATTGCCACTATCCAGTGCATTCCTCCCCGTGTCAGTACAACCAGAAACAACCCACGGCCTCGATCACTGCCTTCCACTTTAACCGTACTTCCTCCTACAACAAACTGCATCAACCCAGCACTGCAAACGCTTTAGCAACCTGCCCAAACAACCACTGTTTCAACTTCAGAAGCTAACTTCAACCATTCAAATCCTCCTCTCACTGCCTCGATCACTTGTGCCACTCCATACAACCACTTGAGGTACGTGCTTCCAACTCCAAAACGCTACATCACCAATTGTTGCAACCTCACCCTTCCATCAACTGTCCATCGAAACAATTCACACCTAACCTCCTTCTCCATCACCATGCAACATAATATACCCATTACCAGCAATACCACCATCCCACAAATCACCACTTTCCATCATAGAAAACGAGCAACCCCAAGTCCACTAACTCCAACCATCACTTCCTTTCCATTTGAAACTGCCATCTCCTTCAACAGACTGTGACCAGACCTTTCCTCACATCCTCCTTCCCACTGCAGCTACTCACATAAATCCTCACTGCTGAAACCACACCCTGCCCTTATGCACTTCAATCAGCACAAATTTCCAACCCACTTGATCCCTGCATCACTACAACACACTCTGCAATTTCCAACTCCCAAACGTGAACCCTGCAATTGCGTCGAACAAAATTGGAAATCCAAGAAAATCGCCTCGCACAAATTCGATTCCAAACTCGTCAAATTTCCACCCTTCTCAATCCAAGAACAACTCGAACCATCCGGAATTTCCAATCCTTTCACAATCTGACGGTTATTGGCCTTAACAAAGAACCATTTCTTTACTATGACCTTACTAATTGAATTAGCCATGCTTCTTTTCTTATTTAAAAAAAAATTATGTAGGCACAGGGGTAGAAGACTGTGCATCTTTCAACTGAACAAGGAATTCACTTCTGTTGGTGATACATCAGCGTAACCCCTTCAGAAGTACAACAACCTCAAAGCTAAGAGGGTATTTTACGAAGTAGTAGTAAGTTGAAATGGATTGAGGTGATAGAACTCAAGGAGGTCAACAAAGAAAGGAGTACGATGAAGAGAGATAGCATTGGATGCGTACTCCACTGCCCATGGAAAATATCCCACTGAAGGTAAGATAGCATATAACAGATTTACCATTTAGAAGGAGATGTTTACCATCAGCTTGTAGTGACATTTGACGGAAATACAAATGTTAACAGATTTAAATAAATAGATTTGACATTTAAAATGATCCATTTAACAGCGTGTTGATGGACCAAGGAGCGGAAATATTATTTGCATGTATTGTACATGCCTGTAGCAATGATACATAGTACATACTTTCCCAACACTAAAACCTGAACATATAACTGTCTACTGGTAAACTGACACGATTACAAATTCTTCTACTGTTTTACAATGACTATCAAACCATTACTCCGAACGTGCTAGTATGTACCACAATTTAATTTTGATACCATTTACTTCTACATTACTTGAAAGTTGGCAGACAAACTCAAATCAATCATGTTAATTACGTACAAAATAAACTGTCAAGGACTACAGGTTTGAACACTGAATCTTGTAAGGTGCATAACTAAAACCACAACTTTGCTAACAACAATAAGGCATACAAAATTGAAAACAGTTAACTATATGAAAATTTGAACGATTTTTGTTACTATATATTAAAATATGAATGCCCAATGTTCACCACCGCTTTCCCCTGCAGAGATCGACCATTGTGATCGATCAGCAGATCCCTTTAAGTTTTACTTCATAAATTGTGCTTGATGCTGCTGAATCGAAAGAATAATTTTTTTGGCGGGGAAATGAGAACATAAATTTTTTATGTTTTTGTTACGTAACTATTTTTTTTATTTCTTTTTGTATGCATTTAGGTCTATATTATTAAATATAAATAAACGCAGTTAACAGTATGTTCCATGATGAACATAAAAATGCTTAAAATAAAAAACCTTTTAACCTAATGAAAACAATAATCATGCTCTAAAAGTTAGTATTAATATATCTTTGTCTTTATTAATAATTGGAATAAAAACACGATCTTTTGATCTAACTTCAACAATATCCATATATACAAACAAAATGTCGGAAGTTTGGATTTCACAAAGAATAAAATGTTGAGTGGAACTATATAGGGGTAAAGAGTTGTTTAATCTTCTAAGTAAAGATGAATCTTATACGTGGTATATCTCATCTATGGAATAATTGGTATGAGCAGACGTAATGTGATGAAGCATAAATGAGATAGTACGAACCTACAATACGTAAAAATGAGTTTATTAGTTTATTATTGGGTGAGTACTTCAATAGTAGTTTTGATTATCACAGTTGTGTTTCTGCTTTAGTAGCGTTGGATTATCTCAAAATTTTAATCTTTCGTTATATTTCAACAATTTACCTAAACTATAATTTTTTGACCTGCAATAATTTAAAGTCATTTTTCAGTAGATTGCAACCCAAAATCTATTGCCAGAACTAGTTGGAAAAAACCTAACATTGAAGCTCCATAGCCAAGTATCAAATGCCTTTGATTTTAAATTTGGGAAGTATGCAGGCTGGGCTCAGAATGTGCTTTTCATCATTGAGTTGCCTTCCCAGAAAACAATTCACAATCTGACGGTTATTGGCCTTAACAAAGAACCATTTCTTTACTATGACCTTACTAATTGAATTAGCCATGCTTTTTTTTTATTTGCAAAAAAATATCATAACCTACAATACGATTATAGGGTCTAGATCATATCATAAACTAAAAATCAAAATTTTGTTTTCACGATCAATAAGTTAACACGACAAGCAATCAAAACCCAACATAAATTCCAAGGATATCTATTAATTAATCTGTTTAATGTCTATATGAAAGATTGATAATGATTCGATTCCCTAACTATCACCGCAAATCAGTTATCACAACAGTAAAAGTCAAATACATTCAAAGCAAATGTTCGGCATTAGCAAATGAACTTATCAGGCAGTCTACAATAAGGCAAATCGAAAAAACCCGAAATCGAAAATCGAAAAAACAAAAGTCTCCAATAATTCAATAAGGCATACCTAAAAGATCGAAAATCTTGATCTAGAAGAAGACAAATCGCAGCGCAAACTCTAGAAGCAGACAAATCACAGTTCAAAAGAGAGAGAAGCATAAGGAGACGGAAAAAAAGCGATTGTTGTTTTCTCGTTTTTTTTTGCTAGAGGGAAGGTATAAAATTTAATTTTAGCGTTCGCGGGTAGAGAGAAGAAGGAATAAAGTAACGAAGAAGAAAAGAAGAAGACGGGTCGGGCACGTGATGCAAAAATTTTCCTCTAAAATTTAGCGTTCGTGGGAAAAGACGGGGCGGCTGAAGTGGATTTGGGGGGAAAAGTTGTGTGCCTATTGTGTCGCTTTTTAGACAACCAATGCTATTGTATTTAATTGTGTCGGTTGTTCAAACAACCGACACGAATAGATCTATTGCTTCCCTTCAATTGTGTCGGTTTCTTAAGAACAACAGATGCAAATTACATTTTTAACATTTTCTTCTTAACCCATAAGTCAATAGTTTCTGTTGTTAATGAACAACCGACACAAATTACACTATTTGTGTCGGTTTTATGGACAACAGACACAAATGAGGCGAAGCAGCTGACCTGTTGTGTACTGGTGATGCCACTTATATTTAGCAACATGTTGAATAGTATAAGACATAGATGATTTTGGCCACATGGACATATGCTTTATAAATAAGAAAACTTCAACATGATTTCGATATAGAAGGGTGAGATGATCCATGTCGGCAATATTAGTGCCACGTTTTATCAATTTACATAGCTTTACTGTATGACTTCATAGCCTAAGATTTTGAGGCACAACCACCTCTTTGTGATTCTGAAATTAATAAAACTATTTTGAAAAGCATATATTTTGGCATAATATTATGAATAAGTAAAGGGCTATATTTTCTTCATATTAAATATGATTTCATAGGTAAATCTTTAATAAAGAATAATGTTTCCAAGGGAATACAGAGGATATTTAGCCCAAGATTTTATAAAAGAATTAATCATCTCCATTAGATAAATTATGGTGGAACATCTTGACTTAAGGATTAGATATTAGAAAACTAGACAATGGGACTAGTTTAGTGTTATTTCAACTGTTAGCCCCTGTTAAATATTGGTCCACAGTTCCACTATGTAGGGCTTTGTTAGGCGTAAAACTAAAAGTAGATTTATGGACAGAAAGGAATATATAACTTAGATAGGTTATTGGTTGGCCTGTATAAACATTACGTTCATAGTGAGCCTAACAAAACTATGAGATAGATAGATAGTCAAGACAGCATTAAGATGATTGTGTTTGGATGGGTTTCCTCGTATAGATAAGTTGGAGAATTTTGGTATAACTTGTTGGTTCGAGTCATCCATATTGGTTGGTAGTGACTTTGGAAAAACTATAAAGTAGAGACAGACAGTTAATTAGTTGACATAGATTGGTCAGGTTTACCCATGCAACATGCATGCATATAATTTTTTATGCTATTTAACTATTGTGAATGCAAGAGCATGATTGTGCTTAACATATTTTTAGGAAGATACTAGTGAGGGGAATACCTGTTCCACTCAAAGGCATGGGCTCACTAGGTATTTATTACCAAGATGATAAATTATTATTTACACCTTTTATCTAACTCGAAGTATTTGTTTTTCCCTTTTAACTATAGGTGTTCATTTGAGTAGTTCAAGAGTAAGGTTTCTAGGTTTTAGGTTTGACAAATAAAGCTTCAGAAGATGTGCATGAGGCAGAGTTAGCTATATAGGAGTCTAGTTATGTATGATGTGTTGTCATCATATTATTTGAATGTATATAATGGTAGAAATTGTATCTATCTAATAGTAACTCTGATCGACTAAAGGGGCATCTTTATCGCTCTTGGAGCATTTTGTAATAATTATATTTATCTGAACCTGGCAATGTTTGGGGTTATGTAATGAATATGGACATTATGAATGAAATGTGTTTTAAAAAATTTCGTATCCCTGTCCTCCTGATGTTAATGATATTATTAACTGATGATTGTAGCATCAGTAGCGCTTATTTTTGGACCTTGGAATGAAGCATGTTACAAGGGGAATCTCACGCACTAGAAAGATACTACAATTTCCTCGTAGATGGAGAGAAGGAGGACGGTGTCTTAGATGCGATACACCTCTATCTTTTTAATAAGCACTATAGAGTAAAGACTCTACACTCTAGCTTGGAACAATGATATCTAAGATGGGTCCTAGGTACGAAAACAAAGTACAGACTTTGTCAAACGTACCTAAAGGGATAAAACCTATCGATTGCAAATGGATTTTTAAGAAAAAGCTAAATACGGATGAAAAAATAGAGATTTATATAGCTTGACTTTTTGCAAAAGGATTTCGTCAAATTCAAGGTATTAACTATGATGGGACTCTTCACTCGTTACTATGCTTAAGTCCATTCGGATTATGCTGGCCATTATTACATTCTATGATTATAAAATATGGAAAATGGATGTAAAGACAACATTTCTAAATGGTGATTTAGAAGAAACCTTCTATGTCAAACCCAAGGGTTTTGTGGTTAGTAGAAGTGAAGGCAAGACCTGCAAATTGTTGAAGTCAATTTACGGACTTAAATAAGCTTCATGAAATTGGTCTAAGTGTATTCAGAAGGTAATCAAATAATATGGGTTTTTTCAAAAAATAGAGGAAGCATGCATATATAGAAAGGAATAGGGCAACGCTATCATATTCTTAGTGTTATATATTGGTGATCTTCTATTAATTGGCAATGACATTTCGTTGTTGTAATTAGTGAGACCTTGGCTTTTCAAGAAATTCAACATAAAAGGTTTGGGAACTGTGGCGTATGTACTAGGCATAAGGATCAACAAAAATAGAACTAAGTGGTTGTTGGGATTGTCTCGATCCCTATATATAGATACCATACTAAAGAGGTTCGGTATGGAGAATTCCAATCATGGAAACATTCCAACGCAACCTAGAATCATCCTTTCTAAAAAGGACACTTCTTATACTAATGAAGAGATTGAGAATCTATGTACGTTATAAGATTTCTTAAAAATTCGTATAAAGAGGATCTCCTATGTTTAGCCATATGATCCATAATGTATGCTATGTTATGTGCTAAATCGGATGTGACATACGAATTAGGATGTGTAAGCCGATACTAGTCTACTCCTCGAGAAAAGCATTGGATGGCTGTAAAAGGTATACTAAAGTATTTGAGAAATACTTGGGACTTATTCCCCATTTACAGGAATGGAGATCTCCTTACGAGGGGCATACAGATTTAAGCCTTCAAAGTGACGTTGATGATAGTAAAGTGGTATCTGGTTACGTCTTTATGCTAAATTGTGGAGCCATCAGTCAAAAATATTCCAAACAAGAAACAGTAGCTGATTCGACGATGGAAGCCAAGTACATCACCTTCCATGAAGCAGCTAAAGAGGCAATCTAAATGCGCAAATTTTTGAGTGAGCTTGGAGTGATTCCCGATACCGAGAATCCAATGACATTGTTCTGAGATAACAATGCATCAATACCGATCGCAAAGGAGCCCAAAGCACACAGGAAGTCATGACATATTCTTCGAAAGTCCCACCTTGTTAAAGAATTCTCGAGAAGAAAGAGGTTATGATACAAATGGTAGTTACCAAGGATAGCATAATAGATCTATTTACTCAGGGTCTAGCTTGGTTGGCTCTCGAGAAGCTGATCGAAGGTATGGGATTGAGATTCCATAACTGGCACCAAGTGCAAGTAGGAAACTGATAGAATTAGAGGTATGCCCTAAGGGCAATTCTGTAATTTATTGTAAATTATTAACTCTGTAATCAATTCTCGTTCTTAATAAAAGGCGTTTTCACTCGATTATATATTTATTATAATGTGTTATAAATAATTAAATGTTTAATTAAAATATATTTAACATAAAATCCATAAATGGCATGTTTATTGTAGTAATTACAAATAGTTGTAACCATGAGTATTATATCACAATATAATAAGCACATCATTTTAAATATTCCTAGTCCAGATGCAACGAGATTAGATTTCGATGCAGCTGTTGAGACTGGAGTACCTAACATTATTCAGACGTTGAGTAGTATATTACTCATGACTACTGAGGAAACCGTGGGTTACATGTATACAGTTATTTGATACAATTATGGAATGACTCACTCGATATTTTTCTCCTGGTTAATATTATCAAAGTTCAACAAAAATACCGATATGACTAATTTACACAATTCTCTTAACTTGAAAATACCGTCGATCTTTAATATGAAAGCTCCACTCTCTGATTATAGTCAAATTATAGCACTTCGTCCATCGAATGACTACAATTGGGTCGAGTGGAAGTGTAGGAAGTGAAATACTATTCAAGAGAGGATTCGTCCTCTTGGTTATATGAGGTTGGTATCATGATCAGTTTAAGTCAACTCAAAGTAAAAAAAAATCTGAATAAGGTAGTTCGTTTAATAATAATTATTCTTATTGAACGAAGGATTTTGTATTTGGACTATAGAGTTGAATATGCACGATATCAGAATTTTGACAATTACCAAATTCCATAATCCAAAATGAAATAGTTTTGACTAAGAGAATTGGTGTAAATAATTGTCATTGTCGGATAACGTTCATATAATAAAATTGGATTTTACCGAAACCAAGTAAATGATAAAATTGACCATAATATTACACCACCTGCTAAGTGATGTGTGAACACCAATAATCGAAATGTTCCATATTAATCACCGATCAAATTTTACACTTAAGAGTCACACAACCAAAATTGAATATTCCTTTTACCATCTAAGCTAATAAATTTATAAATATTATATTAAATTAACTAACATCTATGAAATATTAATTATAAAATTTTAATTGATGTATATTGAAAATATTCATCAATGATTGTATAATAATTGTAAATATACCGATCAATATACGATATCGGTATGCATTTAAATAAGATTTAAAATTGTATTGAATATTGTTTGAACCTAGACTAGATTTGAGGCCCATATAAGCATGATATTTTCGGTTGTAGGAGACATAATTTGGACATCCATATAGTGGCAATTAGGGAGGGTTTTGAATGGTTAAAAGAGTGAAATTGGTAAGAGAAAGATATTAGGATGCGATCCACTTTTCAGTCTCTTGATTTCCTTTTTACAAGCCACCTTTTACTCTATTTCATTTTACACTTTTAATGTCCTTCCTTTTTGATATTTTCAGCCAGCAACCCTCTTCTCTAAGCCTTGAAAATACGAGTACAAAATTACATTAAAAACACTTTGATTCAATCGTTGGTGATAAGGCAGTTTGGGAGCTAGCAACATCTGATTTATGAATAGATTCAGGAGGATCAATCCAACATTTCAACGTGCACAAGGTTTTTGGTGAAAGGTAAATCGTTATTTTATATTTGTTATATTATCAATTGATCTTTATTATATTATCAATTGATCGTTATTTTACATTTCAACATTTGCTTTATTAGATGCTCATGGCTTGAAAAATATATTATCAATTGATCTTTATTAATTAAAAATTCATACTTACAAGATTAATATTATATATCGTATGTTTTAATTTTTTTTTAAAAATTATTCATGTATAAAGTGCATTTGGTAATAAAATATTTTTTTATTTTGGATAAATATATTTAATTATTTATTTAACCTAAAATGGATTATGTAATTTAAAATAGTATGCGTATATATACATTTACTAGAAACAATAAAATTTTCAATAATTTTTTTATATAACATATATTACATACAATACTTTCGAAAAATAAAATTTTTGTATTTTATTTTAATTTTTTATGTGGATTTTAACTTTATAAATGATTTAACATGTAAAACCGAAAAGAAATTAATTATAATATTATGTCTTATAATAGAGGAAATTTTGGACAGAAGATTGGTAAAAAAAAGAGAGAGATAAACAACTTCCCAAGCACTAGTGAAGAAGAATAAAAATCACATAATAAAACCATATGCTAGAAGCTTATGAATAGATTCCTCTCATCCGACCTTGAGGAAAGGTCAAATCTTTAGGATAGGGCACTGTTACATCCACCAAACATAATAAGGCATTTCGACAAACGCGTTGTAGTTATACAAATGGAAATCCCATAGAACATTGGAGATATGATCATATGAAGTCGGAAATGAAAATCAAATACATTATAGAAGAGAGGAAATTAGAGGAAGAATGCTTCCTTAAGATTGAGTCAATCAAGTGTGCATGTACATAACGTGTACAATGCACAGCTTGTGCACATCAAACGAGTCATCGTTAGTTTTGAATTCTTTTATGTCTTAGTTACTTAATTCCAACAAGTTCCAATTGTAATTAGCTTTATTAATAACTAGCAATCAATATGAAAACCCTACCTTCATTAAAAGTTTACTTCACTTTTCATTTTGTTTGAGCTTTTGCTCTGAACTTCCATTAGTTTGCTCCTTTCTTTTGTGATTATCCATTCCTTGTACTTTTGTCCCTTTACTTCATATCAATTGATTGATCGTCTGAATGCACCGAAACATGGTGTTCACTAAAAATTAATAGCTTATAGTTACCATTAGACATTATGATAAAATTGCAAATAACCAACTTGAAGTATTTTGGTAGATCTATGAGTTGAACTCATAGTTTTTTCAAAGATGACACCGAAACAAAAGTTTACAAAAATTTGGAAACAAAAATACGAAGACAAAGCATATAAGATAACAAACTAACGGTACACAAATAAAATATTGATGCATGCTAATTTGAGTTGCATGTTAGTGACTGCAACCGTTACTCGCTCTATGACCGGCCAGTTCAGAGGTAATGATCTCTTTGTTAAAAAAATTTGATTTTGCTATTATAACAAAAAGAATTTCATGTGAAAATGTAAGAACATTGTATTGTTGGGGATTTGACGGAATTCAAAGGGACAAATTGACAATTTGATTTGTGGTTTCTTCTATACTTTTGTTTCTGAGGTGGAATTGGACAAAATCTTTTTTTTTTTTTTTTTTATACTAGCATTTTTATAAAAAATTGTACCAATCAATGAGCGATTACATGAACCAACCGCTCACGCTGACAACCAAGCTTAGCATTCTTTGTAGGATGTATTTTATGTTATGTTCTACAAAGATGATAGTGAGTTTACAGCTAATACATGTACTACCGGTCTTTGCCCTTTCCTATTGGCATCTGTATCATCCAATTACAACCATCACAAAAATAATAAATGATTTTATTTCCTTCACCTGGGACAACAGCACGAAATTACGAAATTTCCAAATCAAGATCACAATTTGATGTCGTTAGAATATTCCACGTCTCATATGATTTGTTGAAACAAACCATTTTAGTTTTTCTTCGGAAATAGAAGAGAAAGTGAGCGTCAATCAACGTTTTATCTCATCAAATTTTATTTCGAATCCAAAATAAAAACCCAATTAAACCCATTTACTTCCAAATCAATTCTCCTTATTGAAGATTTTTAATTTTTTCGTTTAAGACTGCAGAGGAGATGAGTTCTTCGACGGATAATTTGAAGGGTTTTGTTTTAGCTCTTTTATCAAGTATATTTATTGGAGCAAGCTTTATAATTAAGAAAAAAGGGTTGAAAAGGGCGGCTGCTGTTTCTGGAGTTCGTGCTGGTATAAAATTACACTTATTATTTTTGTGTTTGATTTGAATTACGTTTACCCTTAAATTTTTGATGGGTTGTATGTATGTGTTTTTTTTTCCATAGGTGTTGGTGGATATGCATACTTGATGGAGCCGCTTTGGTGGATTGGCATGATTACAAGTGAGCTAAATGTTTGAATATGTGACCTTTTGTAATTTATTAAGTTCATATAGAACTAGAAGTAATGATTTGTAGAGTTTCTTACTTGTGGGTTCTATCAAGTAATGATTTGTAGAGTTTCTCACTTGTGGGTTCTATCAAATTATATCCATGTTACGTATTTGTACATCAGAATAAGTTGGTGCTTTGCAAGTATAAATAAGAATAATAATCGCATAGTTTTGTAATGCCCATCTTCATGTACTTTTATTCAGTAGTCGTCCCTTTCAACCTTTATCATGTTTTATAATTTAGGTGCTGGTATGATTGATGCTTTAGCAAGACCATGTAAATCCCGTGTGTGTATCAAATAAATTTGTAAAAAATCTAGGCGCCCGACATCTTCTACGTGTCCTATAAGTGTAGTTGAACTCTTGAATCAGCAATGTACCTTAAATAAATTTTGATTATATTTTCTGTATTGATTCTCCCTTTAGAGTCTGAATAATTGTATTTGGTTTACTGATGCAACTGTTGGGGAATGCAAAATGGGAGAATGTGGTGCTCAAACAGAATACATGTAATTAAGTTTCAACGAATCTTATTTAATTACAATATATTGTTGAATTTTGAGTTTTCACAAATATAGTGGAATATGTAATGTATGTGATTAGAATTATTATTTTTGTTATATCTCACCAAATACAAGCAATTAAAACTACTTTTAATTATTTTTATCTGTTTACTGGTTATTACTATCAGAAGCCAATAGTTTGTACATTGCTTATATACTATAGGATTAGAAAACTTTAGGAGTAATTTGAACTAGTTTCATGGTTTAATACTATAGACCTGCTGATATACTGTTTGCTTGATAAGAGCAACTTATGCTATTTAATAAGAGATTCACAATTGGTTCCATCTTTAGATTTATGTAAATTTATTTCAGACTATAGCAATGTAATTCTTATTTGTGAAAATTTCACGTTGATTATTGACCAAAATATGTGTATTACTCTGCATTATGTTTTGATCATGACCCTAAGCTATTCAGTGTAAGTTAAATTTCTTTTGTTTCCCAGCTTTGTGCAATTTTTAGTCTGTAGCTTTCCAATATTTAAAGCTACGCTTATTATGAAAATAATTTTGGGTAACTTCATTGAAATATTCAACTCTAAAGTGTATTCGAGTTTTAACTGTTTTAAAAAAGAGCAGGATCTGTAATCTATTATACATACTGCTAAAGTGTGAGATGTTATTGGAATGTGCATGCATCTAATGACTGACTTCTTTGTGCATTTTCCCTCAGTGATTGCTGGAGAGGTTGCCAATTTCGTTGCATATGCTTTTGCCCCTGCAGTTCTTGTGACACCTTTAGGCGCGTTAAGTATAATTGTTAGGTACACTCACCTTCTGTTATTATATGATTTCATCATTATAGAAATTCCTAACAAGAACCAAAAATACCAATTCAGTGCTGTCTTGGCTCACTTCATACTGAAAGAGAAGCTACACAATCTTGGAATCCTTGGATGTGTCATGTGCATTGTTGGGTCTGTTGTGATTGTTGTTCATGCACCTCAAGAGAGAACGATCACATCGGTGCAAGAAATATGGATCTTGGCTACTCAAATATGTAAAGCTATTTGCATAACTTTATCGTCCCAAAGTGTACAACTATGTTTTTGATTGGTTATATTGCAACTTATTCACCCAAACATTCGTGCAACTTGAATGCTAAACTGTCGCACCTGATTCCTTAACTGTTTTCTACTCACTCCGATGTACCCCTTAAAATCATGCAGTGGATAAAGTGCCTTTATTTACGCCAAATTTAAGTTGGCTGACAGTCTTCTAAATTTGATCCACTTGCTCTTTTTTTCTTCAAGGTTGTCATTTATGATGATTACAGATTATTTCACTTGATTATCTTTCAGCTTTTCTGGTGTACGTGGCTTCAGTTATTGTGTTGGTTTTTGTGTTGGTCTTCCATTTTGCTCCTCGCTATGGTCATTCTAATGCCTTGGTTTTCACGGGGATTTGCTCATTAGTAGGCTCACTATCGGTAATTGTTCCTTTTGATATTTGTACCTAAGCATTCACTGTCTTCACTTTCTAGAAAAAAGGGCATACTCATGCTTTCATAATTTTGATTCTCATAATATAATACTAGTATAAATTGCACGATACGTGCATCTAATAGCTAAAGTTATTTTGTTTTTTATTTAAAAAAATTAATGGATAGATATATGATATAAATGCAAAATCTTTGATGGTCACAACGCTTTTATTTCAATAGTTGTTGGTGGTGTTGGTTGCAAATTGATAGTGAAATCCATTGATGGATGGTCGTAAAGAGGACGGTGGTAGAGATAGTTCAATGAATGAGATTCCGTTGATAAAAGAGAGTATTTTTAAATTTCAAAAGGACACCGTGAAAATTCTATCTATTGAATTCTCTTTATTAATAGTAGAGATATGTGCTATTCAATATTGTAGATTATGTGTAGCATCAAAATTTGAGATGAAACAATGTGTTGACTCAGCAATCCACCTATGTTACAAATTTTGATCACCTGATTTTTGGTCCAACGTTAAAAAAAAAATGTGTATGTTATAGTACCTACAATTTCATTCCAACTGCTATTTCAGCAAGACAGGTTATTATCGTACGTGCAAATTTTAAGTAGAGAATACTATTTGTTGCAAAACTGAAAAATGAAGAAGCGGGTGGTTCAGAAACCTATACTAATTCATAGAAACATAATTACGTTGCATTGCTAATCATCCGATAGCAACAGAAGCATATAATAATAACACAACAGTATAATTAATTAATTTGTTTCAAATTATAATGGATGCGGCTCGTTGGAGAAGACATGGAAATCGCCGTCGGTGTTGAATTGATTTCGCTTAGTGGACAATCGACTGATGTAGTTGCAGTAGTGGAGGATTGCATCGATGTAGTTGAAGTAGTGGAGGATTAGGAAATGGGACTGACATTATTTTCATGGGCTAGCAAATGGATGGTAAAAAGGGCGACATGTGAATGGTGGTTTGAGGATTTCAAAAAGACACGGTTGATCCTAGTTCATTGAATTATCATTACTAGTAGTAAAGATGAGTCTCTATTTTTATTTCCAAGGTCGCGATTTAAATGTTTAGTTTGTTTTCTTTCGAATCACATTCAAATTCATATTATTTTTATGCAATTTTGATGGCTTCCATTTGTAAGTTCTGAATTTATTTTTATTTGCTAAATTTTCTTTCACCATATAATAAAGGTAAAATGTTGTATGGGGATAAATGATAATAGGCTATTAGATATTAAATGTTACGTCTTTGTACAATTTTGGTTGCTTTTGTTGCAGCTTGCATTTCCACCAGGCGAGCCACCGTTTTTTTTCTTTTTCCAAGGGACCTGTTTTATGTAAATAAATGATGTACACTAGCAAATATTCAATTTTGTGTCAGTTTGTCCAATTTTGAAGGAGTTTTGTGCTTTTGCATTATCTATAATGCAAGCCACATGAAAGTTTTGAGTTTGTTTGTTTTTGCTAAATTGACTTGCATTATATTATAATTATAAAAATAATATGTTTTATAAATATATTTATGATACAAATTATTAGATGTTCAGAATAATGTCTGCTTGTACAAAATTTGTGTGTTTTTATAATCTTCGTCCCTGCACTTAATTTGATGGATTTTGATTCAAATTTATGTTTTAGGTTATTAATTTTGTGATGATGACTAATTTGTATTGTGATTTTATTATTTTTTGTATATTAGAAATTTATCATTTGTTATCTTTTAGAGACTAGGTTTACAATATGAAACCATAAATTGTAGGGACGTAAAACAAAAGCCCCTTTATTGATCGCCTGAATGAGAAAAATAGAGAGAGAAAAATGAAGCCCGTGATTTATGAGACATTTAGTGCATTTTATTTTTAAGTTGGTTTAAAAAATCATGAGATCTTTTTTTATTTAAAAAAGGTAATAGAAAACATGTTATAACAGAAGTTTCAGTATTGTTGGTGACAAAAAATGACCTTGATAATTACGTAGAATTAAGATATCGTACTTATTGGCTTCTTGCATGTGCTAATTTAAAAATCTCTATTCATCAGGTTATGAGTGTTAAAGCTCTAGGAACTGCTCTCAAACTCACTTTTGAGGGTTCAAATCAGTTAATATATCCAGAGACTTGGTTTTTCTTGCTGGTGGTGCTAACGTGCGTGGTCACTCAATTAAATTATCTGAATAAGGTTAGCTGATCTGCATGATTCTATATTTTACCAAGTGCGTTGCTAAAGTAGAGGCATTGATGGTTATATACAACGACAACATATTTTCATCTTATCTGCACTTAGTTCATTTACTTCATAAGTAGTAGCTGGCACTTTTATCTCTACTCTTAGCTCGTACCAACCGTTTCTTCATTTAATCAACAAACTCATGCAATATCTGATAGTGACCGACTCTTCATGGGGTTAAACTGTGAGTAAATATGAATAAATACCTTCTTAGAAAGCTTATGTGGTTGTCAATATTGTATTAAGGATACCATAGTTATTTGAACAGATGTTGTTCACTACTTATCCCAACGGTTCTTTGCTTCATCTATTATTTTAGTTCTTATTTTTATCATTACTGCTTGTTTGTTAAAGATGTTGCATATAGGCTCTGATTAAGCTAATACGCTATTTTTAAGGATTGCTAAAATCGGCACTTATCTGCAATTATGCCCATTGGGACAGCTTAAAAACACAAATTCATTGGCGCTTGCATATGTAAATTGTTTGGATGTCAACCTTTGGGTACAGTCAAACATACAACATAATGACATAGTACCTAAACATTCTTGTGTAATTCTACTTTAAAAGAACAAAAGTTGCAGTCTTCTACATTTTAGCCATCTTGGCAGTTCTACATCGCATCCATTTTGGACGAGATTTTGTTTTGATACTTTTATGATACAACAAATCTTATCCGCTAGATCTCCCCTCTGTAAAGACAGAGAGATCCAACGATTAAGATTCGTTGTATAAAATCTTTTGTTTTATGTTGTGTCTCAATAGCTGCTCTCTCTATGTGCGTGCGCGCGCGCGTGTGCGTGTGTGCGCGCGTGTGCGTGTGATTAATCTGTGGTAATATCAGTTATTTTTATGAAAAAGTTCACCGTCATATATCTCACACACCCACACTCACATGCACAAAAAAAATTACTGTCTGTTTTGAATTTGATATGCTCTTTTGATTTTTGCATAAAACATTATTTTTCAAAATAATATAACAAGATAAACCCAAAAACAATGGTTGAAGCTCTTTCAAATAGTTTTGTATTTACATTTGGAATAGATCATGTGGTGGATGATACTCCGTTAGTTAAAGTTCAGTAGCTATGTTAATTCTAAATAAAAAGCGATCGATGTAAAAAAAGGCTACCTGAATAAGTGAATTTTTTTAGTACAGCAATTCATTAATTCCTCTACCTATCTCTATGGTTGTACATTCATTTAGAACATATGCCATCTTTAAGCTTATGTCCATACACCAAATGGACAATTATTATCTATATACATGATACCAGGTTGAATTGGTTGCATATACTCATTGGATTTTTAGGTAAAAAGTTCGTGATGAAATTGTTTTAAAATATCAATTTTACACATATAAGTTACCTTGAGCCTGGAGATGTACTTTAAAATCCAAGATATTGATCTGAGGTGTACATCCACTATATGCTCGTCTCGTCTAAAATCTTATTATCGTACGTAAAACGCCGAAGTGAAATGTAACCAAAATCAGTGTATTCAGAAATTAAAAGTTCGTCAATACTTAACAGCAACTCAATCTTTCCTTTTTCTTTTTCTTTTTTACATGAAACCATATTCCTGAGCTTATTAAGTTATATATAATTAACTTTCCAACATGTCATCCTATTTCTCATTTAGCTCGCTGAAGAAATGTATGGAACAATTTTCATTCTTAATCGAATCTCTTATGATATATCTCCCTGTACATCTTGCTTGCCCATGTGGGCCATTGCAGAGTCTGAAACTAAAAAACTTGTGGGCATGATGCACATGGAAATGAGTTTGCAGTGGAGCACAAAAAGTTTCTTTTCCGGTCGCAATTTTATCTCATACTGTTTTACTGCAGGAACTGCAGAATGTTGTGCACAAAACAAACATGCCATATCTTTCTTTAAATGTTCAAAGAGCAAATTATTATTTTTTCCTTGGTATATATGTTATATTCTTGTTCAAATACCAACATTTTCTCCTATATATTTTTACATACATGTGTGTGTGTATGCTATGCATGAAAGTCTAACTGATATATCTAACATTGTTTTCAGGCCCTTGACACATTTAGCACTGTCATAATATCTCCGATATATTATGTCATGTTCACCACGCTTACAATCCTTGCCAGTGTCATCATGTTCAAGGTATTATTTGATCAAACTGTTTAATTTTACTTAAACTTGTTTGTTTGATCAGTCTCTTGTTGGGACTCCTAAGCATTCTTCTTTTTCAGCCTAATGTTTTTAACAATAAGATCTATCCAATTTCATTTACATATGTTAGTTAATTTTTAGTTATCTATGCTTTTAGTATCAATATATGCAAGGCGCTGCATTTTCTGTTCTCTTTTCTCCTTTTTCTTGATAAATTGCTGCATTTTCTGTTCTCTTTTCTCCTTTTTCTTGATAAGTTATACTATCTTTGAAATCAATGAGGGTATATTCTATAAACCGGATGTTATTTGATAATAAGTTACCACTATTTTGTGACATCTTAGGGAAAGTAATGTAGTTTTTGGTAAATTAAAGGATCAACCATACTTATGTTTATTTTTCTAGGACTGGGATGGCCAAGATGCTGGAAGCATTGCATCTGAAATTTGCGGTTTCATCGTTGTTTTATCTGGAACAATCTTATTGCATGTGACAAAAGACTACGATCGAGGCACTCCAAGAAGTATGTATTGCAAACTTATTTTTCATTCCAACTTATTTGCTTACATAACTAGCATACTATTATTTGCTTAAATACAATAGACTTTGTGTATGCACATAAAAATAAGAGAAATGATATCTAGTATATCCTTATTCTGATCATTTTGATATATAGTTATAGATGCCTTAAGTTTTAACATCAATAATATTTTTAGTTCAATAGCTGATTTTTTTGGCTAAGGCCGATAGATAATATGAATCTTAGCAAAATAACAAAAGGAAAATGGCTACTATTGCATATTTTTAAGTGATGAAAACATCAAATTTGTTATAAAAATAATCTCAAGCGCCTAGTGTACAAGTACAAATTGCCCACAAAGATTGATTAAATTCTTAAAGTTTAATGCTATAAACTTTAGACAAAATATACAAGATTTGGATTTGAGTACCTAAGTCATCCAGCGACAAAAATAATCGTGATGAGTTTATAATATATATTTCAAATTAAAAAATGAAACTAATGGACCCTTTTCTTCAGTTAAACTATAAAGAGGTTAATACAAATTTGATTTAAAACCCTAGAGAAACTAATCAAAAGGGTTATATAAATTAAAATAAGACCACTACTTCATGCATAAGCTTAACTAATTAAAGAGAAAGCAAAACTTAAATTAAGAAAAATAGCTTAAACGTGGAGAATTTTTATAATTGAAAAGAGAACAGCGCAAGCTAATGAAAAAATTGTGAATAAAACGAAAGGACGATTATTTGGCCTCCCGACAAAATAAAACAATCAAATAAAATTCAATAAATAACTAGAGAGTTTGATTTAAAAAATGGTAAAGAAATGAAATATGCTATATCCTAGCATTTCACAAAGTGAAAACAAAATAAAGGTAAAAGAAAATTATTAAAAGTCTAGCAAAACTATTCTCAGCTGCCTGTATTAATACGTGTTCTGTGATATTTTTTTTTGTCAAATAGTCTAATCTTTTGACAACTTCTTATCTACTTATCTCGGTTCTCTGATGCAAATGTCTCATTTTGACTTTGTCTTCTCAGTAAATCAGTTTTATCATTTGATTCAAGTGTCTGCGAAATGGGCTGGATTTTTTGGGTTTGAATTACTTACTAATTCAATATATTTCTTCAAATCTGTTCTGTGTGCTACTGTTTTATATAGTTAAAGAAACATAAAAATAAACAGAAATTATTCAATTTATATCATCTGTTAGCTACGAACTAATATTCATAGGTATCTTATGTAATATAAATGAAGGGCCATAAAACTAGAATAAAAATTTCAGACATCATAATAGAAGATGGAGTTTGTGAATTGCATAAAATATGTAGATCCCACAAAGTCTGCTAATACCAAGAGAAATGTCCCTCCATGTTCAGTGTCTAGAGATGGATATTCTGTGCTGCTAAGCACTCAATGTATGAAAGGTCCAATTTGAAATTTAACTAAGCAATATGAGTGCTCTGCTTAAAATTAAGCATCACTCTTGTTAAGGGGGCCAAAAAAAAAGTAAAACTAAAAAATGTAATAATTTGTCGTATATCTCTTAATACACAGAAAATATATAATAGAACATAGATATAAAACATTTGAGACAAGAGCATGATCAAAATAAAGTGCTGAAGATAAATTGAAATATCAAAGACATAATCTCCCAAATGATCATACAAAACAAATGAGTCAATCTCTCAAGTGTATAAATGACTACATAAAATAACTGTCTCTGTATCATCATAATAATAGTTAGTGCTGACTGCTCATAGCACTATATACTGGAATATGTATGATAGCGAAGCTCCAATATAATTAACTAATTCATAAGTCTCATCAGCTACAATGCGCAATCAGACTGACCTATGTCTCAACCTTCTCGTGAGAGTGCACAAGTAATAAGAAAAAGGACAATACAAAATAGTTTCGGATCAAACAACAAGTCTAATGTGAATTGTTTGTCTACCCAAAATAATATATAATTTTTATGAGTACTAGTGTAAATCACACGTACGTGCATCTAATAGCTAGGAGTATTTACTTTTATTTAATAAAAAACATTTACGGATGCATGTGTGCTATACGCACAAAAGCTTTGGTAGTCACGACAGTTTTGTTTCAAGTAAATTGACGGTGGATGGAGGTTGCAAACCAATGGTCAGATCCCGTTGATTGATGTAGGGCATTTTGAAAATTTTAAAAAGGTACCGTGCAAATCATATTCATTGAATTCCCTTTAGTAATAGTAGTGATATAAAAACTTCGAGTATAAGAATCCTTACCTTTTTATTAGATGAACATTAGTCAAAAGATAACCGGTTAATATCAAAGAAAGAAGTGTATAAGTTGTGCTCACACATCACGTGTGTATGTGTGCAACTTTCAAAAGCTAACTAAATTCATCAACTCATTTTGGGCAGGCATGTATTCACCCCTTGGTTCTCCATCATTATCAACAAAGCTATGCAATGAAAATGGAGATTTTCTAAAGCATATAGTAGTAGACGAGGAAATGCCTAATCCTGAAGAAATGTGTATAAGAAGACAATAATAGCTCTACTACTCCTGAAGAAACGTGAAGATAATATTCTGATACAGTTCAATATGAATGTCAAAGGAAGGAATACCGGGTTTTGAGTGATCATTTATGACCGTTGAGTGCATTGTGTGCAGCTGTGAGAATGATTTTTTTTAGGGGTAGAAATAAATTCATTTTGCACATATGATCATTGATTATGTATTGTAGCAGAAGATGCTGTATATTACTGCACAGGCAATAAAGAACGTGTTCATTGATACAAGGTTGAAATACACAATTATATTTAAGGTTTTTACAGTTATTTTCCTATTGCAGCATGTCATAAGTCTGAGTCCTAGTAACAGTGACGAACATAAAAAACCTTGTGTACATGTTCAGAGCATGTTCTGCAGTTTAGATTCATGCTTTCTCAAAGATTGTAACAGACCTCTCCGCGGCAACTTTCTCCCTCTAGAGAAGATTAGATTATTTCTACGCCTGAGAGGCAAAAGCAGCTCATTCAGTCGGTCATGGAGGAGAAAAAAGAGCAGAAAAATGAGTTCGACTTTAGATCTTTACTGACATAACTATGTGGTTCTTTTCGCACTAGAGGGAGCAGAGTTGTTACAGGTAATGATGGTAGCGCCTTGCAGCCTGTACTGTTTCAAATGAGATGTTATTTTCACAGCCATCGATACACGATCTTCATGCAAGTTCTTAGGGAAGTGATGCAGCTAGACCATCATTTCATCAGCCTGCAGGACATACTAGGATGATAGCTATTGCTCGAGGCCCTAGACTATTGGCTCGTCCTCCAACTAGAGTCTCCACCATACTACTTTTACGGAGTCTGATCCTACCATATCGGAGGGTTACCATGACTTTTGTGAGATTGGGCTGTTATCTTGCTCCATATATGGTATCTTTGTTTCTATTCATGTGCATCCTGTTAGACATTTTTGTTTGGTCATGTGTTTGCTACTGTGACATTTTGTTATTTCTGCACATTGTGACACTTTGTTGAATTTTATGTTTATGGAATTTGTTGTGTTTTTTTCCTTCTATGACGGTGTTCCATGTTCCGTGTTTTGTGCTCTATGACATGCGTAGTGTGCTTTTCATTCTGCCGTTGTGTTCTGTGTCTGTTATATGCATATTCTGGAGTATTGTTTTCTATTTTCTCCTTTTTGTGATGACAAATGGGGATACACACACATGCATACATTCAAGGGGAATATTGTATGATCGAACGTTATACATTGTCTATGTGTACATGAATGCATAAACGAGTTATCATCGTCAATATGAGGGAGAACGTTAGCGCAAGATTTTTGGGATTTTCATGACAAACTATATGTGTGTGTATTAGTCTTAACAGAAAGCAGGAAAGATGACATCAGTAGAGCTCATGTTGACTTGGAGAGTACATGTTATCTTGATGGAGTATCAGCAAATAAGAATTCCTTAATGACTTTAACAAAGTGAATCCGTTGTCTTATATACACACACATATACAAGCGTACATATGTATGTATGTATGTATGTATATCTTGTTAAAACTCACAAAAATCTCATCATAGTATCTTAAGGTTTTAAAGATGTAAAAATATTTTTTTATAATTTTTTTGAAATTAATATTTTTTACAAAGCTTTTTTTCTAGGCCTCGGGTTTCTAGAAAAACCTATACACTGATCCATTGGTAGGGCCAACTGGTGCACCAATGCATGTAGGTTTTTTTTTAAAAAATCTAAAAGCCGTGAACTATTATTTTCAAACTTCGCGTCTCTTTCCCTTCAATCGACTCTGACCTTACTTGAAGTTTCTCATGGTGATAGACTTCTCTGTTCAACAAAACCTTTCAACATTAATGAATATGTATTGATTTCAAAGGAATGAACAACTTTCTTTTTTATTTTTGTTCTCTTGAATCATTTGATTTCTGGGAAAAAATCAACAATCAGCGTTCTTTCAATTATAAAATCAGTTTTTTAGATTCAACTTGTCCTAAAACTCTTGCTCGTTCAACTCATAAAGAATCATGTGAGTTATAAGACCCTTGTACTCAAATCGAAAAATCAGTGTATTTATACACAACTATTTCCTTTTGAGTTGGTGAAAAGACCTGTTCAGCAGTTCAAGTTCTATGTAAACTTGTTCCTTTGGGTGAAGTGAGTGTGTTTGCTAATAAAAAGCCAGAATAGAGATTCTGGGACTGCACTTAGGACTGTGCTCCGAACTAGTATAAAAATCATGGTGTTCTAGTTTTATTTACTTTACTTCATCATTGCTAGTTAGCTTATTTATATGCATATACATATACTATATTAGATCAACCATGTATATACGATCCATTAGAATTTCACTCCCTATGATACAAAATATTTTATTGATAAGAAGTAACCACACTGTTGGACAAAGTATGATCGTTGATGAGTGAAGTTGAGTTAACTTCTTTTTTAAGGACATGTACTTAAGAGTAAGTATATAAAGTTAAATTTAATTTTGTCCAGCAAAATGTCTACAAAGTTATACAACATAAGAGTTGATGAAGCAAACGCTACATATCCTAGGTCAAAAAGTTGACAGGTTATGTGAGTTGAGATATTATACGTAATATTTGTTTATAAGGGATTTTGTATGAGCCACCACAAATGAGTTTGGGACTGACCAAAATTGACTAACCAATTTATATTATTAACATAAGTTTCATAAACCTGAAACTAAATCAAATTTACACACATAGAAATACACACACACACATACACACAGAGTCAATTCATAAAATATTTATGAACACCTACTCTGTTGTACTGAGAAATAATTATTATTTAAAGTAACATCAACTTCATGAAGAAGGAATTTCTTTTAAAAATTATTAGTAGTGGAATGGATTTGGATACAATCCAAAGATAAAACCGATTTCAAATAATAAAATGAAATTGACCAAACCTAAATGAATACAATTCATTAGAATGCCTAAAAATCTCACGCATTAAAGAGAAACTGTGTTTTTCTTATTGATGTCGAGAAAAGAATTTCTTCAGTTGTCAGTAAGCCATTAAGAGTGTAGGATCGATTTCACCCTAGAGGGGGGGTGAATAGGGTGATAGTGTAAATTATAAAAATTAATCGCGGAAGCTTATTAATTAATTTCAATTCAGATCACAGAATAGCAGCACAGATATAGCAGAATATAAATAACAGGACAGAACAACACAGAATTTACCCAGCTTCGGCAAAACCCTGCCTACGTGCTGCCTCCAAGGTTTCTACTAGAAATTAGATAGTCCCTCGCTTACACACGTAAACTCGCTATACCCGCTATTGACTAATCTAACTCTACGCTCAAAACCCTGACCACAACTCAACCACCGAGTTGCGAATTCTCAAACTACACACCGTAGTTTGTCCCCTAGTCACACGACTAGAAAATTAAAAACGGTTTAGAAGAAAATACAAATTAAAAACAATTTTAAATTGAAATAACCCTAATTTAAAATAAAACCCTTATTATAATTTTTAAAACTCCCCCATCTAAAACAAAAGGCCGGCCCACGCTTTCTTTTCCTTTATCTTCTATCGGCTCGTTCCTCTTTGAGATAATGGCGGCTTGTTGTTGTCTGTGCAAATTAGGGCTTCGTTTTCTTCGATCCAAACTAGGGTTATTCAAAGAGCCGACTCTATGTTGATCGATTCGATGGTTATTCGTGTTTAGCCTTGATCGATCGTACTCCTTGTTGCTCACTTCGGCTGCTTCATTGATCGAGTTCGTCCCTTACTTCGGTATGTCATTTTATGCTTTTGTCTTGCTGGTTTTATGCTTGAACTCGATGCTAAAAATTGCCGATGATGATATCAATTTATATAGGGTTTGTAACCCTAGATTTGCGTCGTATATTTTTTACTTGAATTTGTCAACTGATATTTGATCGGCCGTTCGATTTCACTTTGATGCTGAGATGATTTCTGACCTTTTCATATGCGTATATTTTTGTTGCTTGCTTCCCACGGCTTTGATTCGTTTCGTGATGACCACGGTTTCGAATTTGACTTGTTCGTTTGATTGCGACTTGTTCAAAATTAACTTTGGCACGAACTTGATATTGATAGCTTCGGTAGTACTTTCGACCTTAGTTGATTTTTCCTTTGACTTTGCCCAATGTTTAATTTTGTGAATTTTCTTGTACTACTTCGGCCTTGACTTGAGATTCTTCACTATCTGTATTTGTGTCATCCTGGTTACCTTCTTGGTTTGTCTATCACGGTTTTGAACACTTGATTAGCTTGCGATGTTGATTTTGTTTATGCTGGACTTCGTTCAGTAGCACACGGTGTTGATCAATTTTGATGATGTTGATTTCCCTGTGACTTTGGTTACACCTTGCTTTGTTCACTATGACTTTGGTAATTTGGAACCTTATGGATATTGTTCGAACTGTCCACATGCTTGATTTCATTCAATGTGTTGTTTACTGGTTTGGACCGTGACTTGATGTATTTGTATTCGGGCTGCACATTCAATGTGTTGTTTACTGAAACGCTGCTGATGTTTGTTGCAGTCCATGTTGTTGCTTGAGTCTTAAATGTGTTGACTTTTGTTAGATGCTACTTTGATCATGTTGGCTATTTGCACCTCTGGTATGCAGCAGCTTGTCGAATTTACATGTACACTGTGTCACTTAGGTGCATTTGTTTGTACTGTTCATCGCTTTCTGTATCACTGTATTTATATTGTGGTTTTGCTGTCACTTACTTGGTGAGTTGTGTTCATGTTTGATCACCTGCTATTCCATGGTCTATTTGGTGGTATTTGATTCATTTGAGTCAGTGATATTGTCTTCATTATGGCCTGTTGCACTGGTTATTGTAGTTCGATTTGGGACGATTAGTTGCTTCAAATTACTGCTGCTTCATTGTAGCTGTGTTGACCATTATGCACTGTAGCTTGCTGTCATGTTCGCTGTCACTTGTGCATTGTTGAGTCACTTGAGTGTGTTGATGGATGTGTGCATCAATTTACATGCTTTTGCCGCTGTTTGATATAGTGTTTTGAACCATTGTTTGCTGTGGCATTGCATTACTGTGCATTGAGCATTGTACTTGCAGTTTGCTGACTTCACGTCGCCTTAACTTGGTTGATGCACTGAGTTGAGTGGTGACTTGACCTTTGCATTTTGTTTATTTTTCTAATTTTCACCTGAGTTGAATCCGGCTTGGATTTGACCTTGTGCTGAATGACATTGTTTTATTGCACTTGAGTTGAATCCTGTATTTGGGTTTGACCTGTGCTCACTTGTCCCTGTAAATCGATCAAGTGTATATTTCGGTGTGCACGGCCTTGTGGCATATACAGTGATACACTGTGTATGTCACAAGCTGTTCGTGTATGATAAATTCAAATTTAAATGATGGCGAACAACCCAAATAACTGAGGCAAATAATATTTTCAAAATCCATCTTTTATTTTATATTGCAAAAATATTTTATTTTCAATTTTACTGCGTTAGTGAATATTTTTGCAGATTGCTCAGATGCTGGATTCAAACTGGAATGCAGTTGAGGATAAATACGAGTGAGAGTGATATGTAGTGAGGTGATGATATGTAAAATAGTGATGTAATTGAATTTGTATCAAAGTTGTATAGTGAATAGTGAGAGCTTGAATTTGTATACTATTCAAAATTGTAATAAATATTTGTTTGAATAAAATATTCGTTTGAATTCAAATTCCGTGTTATTTATTTTATTCAGCAAATATTTATTTAATCTGTGAAAAATAAAATAGTATATTATCAAATACATTTAAACGAATGTATATATGTTTATTATCATCAAACAAAAATCATATAAGCGCATATTCAACAAAGAGTATGGGCTCTACCATAAGGCATGATGAAAAAATCCAAAGTAGATTTCAAATATATTATCAAAATATGATTTTATAGTTATACTTGAAGGGATATAATGCATCGACCGCAAAATTGACTCCGAGATGAAGACCGATGCAGTGGGAATATGGTAAGCTACGTTGATAGAATAACATCATAAATTTCAATTATTGAAATTAACATAACAGATTCGTCATTCAACGTACTTAAGTTGATTTGGATTTTACTCACAAAATTTTCACTCGATATAATTTTGAGTTTTGGTGCATGTATGTTGAAAAAAAATTCTAAATAATGATTTAGAACATGCTATTTGCACTTATTAAACAAAGTACCTCATAGTTAGTGGGAGCAATTCCAAGCTTGTGGATTATTGGTTAGGGTCCAAGAACTAATACGAAAGCAGGCATTAGAGTTAAACATATATTTTGACAAAATGGTCAAACAGTGAATTTCAATCAAAATGCAGAGAAAAAACGCGTCTGTAAAAAAGAACTATAAAACTACAAAAATATTTCATAACTATAAGTAAACAAAAAACTTATGATTGCTAATGATGTACTTGTGTTAAGTCATTTTAATTTGGTAGTTTAATTTTGACTAGATTTGAAATTGACATCTTTTATAATCAGTATAAAAGGATGTTGGAATTGTCCCAAAACAATATAAACATGCACTATAAAATGCTTAATATGGAGCATATTAAATATATTTCTCATGCATCAACAATAGGTACTATATCACTAATTGTTTATGTATTTGGTAAATAAAGCAAGTATCAAATCCGAATTAAGGTCATTAAATGATAGAGTGCTCTTGAATGTTTATGAAATGCTAATGAATTGTTTATAAAAACAATAAATTCCTTATGAAGGAGGCGTTGAGTCGAATTTCATAAGTGACATTGAGTATAGTACGTTGATCCTAAATTCATGTTCAATATTAAGTTAAGAACTTTAAGTTGGAAATGTTCCAAACAATATGTAGTAGCTAATTTAACCAAAAGCTAAGAACATCGACATAAATAACACTACAATAAAAGAAGTATAAATAAATGCACAAATTTATAACCGAGCTAAAGGTGATTTTGAATATTTGGAATCCCATGACATTGTTATATGATAACAAATATTGTGATACAGTTCGTAAAAGAACCTAATATAAATTATAGGTTGAAAAATATACTCAAATTGTTCCATATGATAATAACAATTTATCAGCATCAAAGAAACTTAATTAACAAAATAGAAATTAAAACAATATGGCGTACTCATTCGCTAAGGGAACGATCCGATTTGTTTTTGAGAAAACCAATCGAAGGAGTAGGAATAAGATTCCATGATTGACCCTAAGTGCAGGTGAAAGATTGATTGAATTATGGGTATGCCCTAGGGACAATTATGTAATTTGTTACATATATCTAACCGAACAACCAATCTTGTCATAACAAAGTTGTTTGATTTATGCAGTATACTTTGTTATATTGTGATATAATTAATTAAGTAATTAGTTTAAACTATTCTAATTAGAAAATCCATAAATGATATGTTATGTAATAGTAATTATAATGTGTTGTAATCATGAAAAATTTATCATATTAAATAACATAACGTTTTAAATATGTGAAAATTATGCCCACGTCCCTAAAGTCAAATTTAATAGTCCAAAACTTCTTTTGTTTTAAACTTGTAAATCCGGTCCCTATTTTTTTTACAATATTTTGTTTCCTATTACCCTCATTTATTTTATGTCGACTATTCTCGTGTGATTGTATTGGCGCTCAAAATTTGAAATCTTCGTAGGGAAATCAGATTTAATTCAATCCACTGATCATTGTTTTTTGCGATTCATTATGATTTCATCATCTTGTAGGTAAACGCTTGATTTAATTTCCAATCGACTTTGTATATTTATTTTTTGCAATTTTTTGATAATTTACAATGTTTTTTGTATAATTATGCATAGCAAGTATAAGTTATTAAGTAATTCGAATAATATAATGTTTTTTGTTCAAAGAAATTTTATTTTTAATCTTGTATGTAAATGAAGAGTTGTATGCATTTAAGTAAAATAACTGCAGACTCTGCTGCAATTATTGTAAGTAATTGCATTCATGACTTTATTTATCAAAATCTTTAGTTATCTAAATAATGTGTATTTTTCAGCAGTTATCGAGAATTATTGTAGAATTTTATGTGTGTTGATAACTGCATATGTAAAATGCAGTTAAAATTTGCATATGCAAAATGTAGTTAATATTTTTATTTTTAACTGCATATGTAAAATGCAGTTAAAATTTGCATTTAACAGCTGTATTTATTAACTGCATATCAAGTATGAAGTTAAAAAACACATTTAACAGCTACAACTTTTAAATGCATACGATATATGCAGTTAAAAATAATATAATTCATAACTTTATATTAGATATGTATGCAAGCATAATAAGAATCTTACGAATTTTTAACTGTATAGTGAAACGCACTTCAAAATTTGCATGATTCAAGTGTATGTTTTAATTGCATATGTTATATGCAGTTAAAAATTGCATTTAACATGTGCTATTTTTCACTGCATAACATATATGCATTTAAAAATGGTGTAATTTATAATTGCATAAGTGAAATGCAGTTAAACACGCAGTTGTTCATAAATAATTGCAAATATGTATGCAACTATTCATAATAATTGAATATATGTCTGCAAGTATAATAAAAACCTTATGACTTTTTAACTGCGTAAGTGAAATGCACTTAAAATTTGCATCATTTAATTGTATGTTTTAACTGCATATTTCATATGCAGTTAAAATTTGCATATAATAGCTGTAACTTTAAGATGCATGTCAGACATGCATTTAAAAATCATGCAATTCATAACTTCATAAGTAAAATGCATTTAAAAATGCAATTGTTAATAGTAATTGCAAAGATGTATGCAACAATTCATAATAATTGCATATATGTCTACAACTTTTCAATAAACTTGCATATAGCTAGAAATAATCAACATATCTGCATATAGATGAGAAATATTTGCTGAATTTTTTTTGCATTTTTATTTGTATAATCAGATGCTTCATTGTAAATGTCAACAATTTTTTTATGGTGTTTTATGCATTTATTTTCAATATTTGCAGATTTGACTACAAAAATTGTATCACAATGCTGGTTTGCAATAATTGCAGAATTGTCCGCAAATACTAAATATAGTCGCATATATTGCTGCAATTATTGCATAGAAGGGTGCAGTTATATAAAACTTCTACTACTGTAAACAATTTGCAGAAAATTCTATATTAATTTAGAATACTGTATATTAATTTGGAAAAATATGTTTAAATTTTTATGTAACTATTTGGATGTAATAAATTAAGCATAATATTGTTTGTACGTGAATGTTTTTGAGCTTTTCTAACAAATATCCGCAAATTTTATCAAATTTAGATATTACAATAGAATAAAAATCGAAATGACGAAATTTCTTAATAGATATCCTCCAATTTTCTTATTTATGTTGTTTTCATCTTTTGAATCTTAACTTTCTTCGGTTCGGAACTCGATTCGGACATCGATTTTTGAAGTAGCAACTAATTTCGATTTATAATTCAGGTGGTTAGGGTTTTCTTTTTTTAAGATGTTAATCGATGAAAAGAATTTGAAGGGTTCTGGGTTTTGTTCGAAGAAGACGTAAGGGTATTTAGGAAAATCTTTTTGTCACGTTTAAAAATTAGGATGGGAAACTTATAATTAAAATGGGGGGATGTTTTGTGTATTTTCAAACTGTTATGATGTATGCCAAAGGTTCCCTTTAAATATTCCTAGTCAAGATGTGTAACAACACGCATATTTTACAATGGAATATTTAAATATTTTATTTTAATATTTTATCGTTAGTCGAATTTTAGTCCGAAAAGTTAATTTTTGCATACGGTTGAATTAGGACTCGGAACCACTTCCATTGGGTCCAAAACACCGTTTGCGATCTTTTTGAGTATAAACATTGATATGTTTGGAGTTAGTGGAATTTTGCCACTTTTTCACTTCGGGCTTTGTGTTTGGTTTAGCCCATTAGCCTAAACTATTAACTATAGCTCAACCCCCTCTTCCCTTCGTAACTTTACTTTCATTTCCTAACACTCAAGCTTCATCAAAAATGGAGGAAGGAATGGGAAATTAAAACTCCAAGCTCTAGTTCATCTGCAAATCCAACATCCAACTCCAAATTCAAAGAGAAGCCATTGAATCTTCCTTTACTTTCAAGCTTCTTCTTCATTGATCTTGCGTAAAGGTGAGATTTTTATTTAACATCTTTTTCTATAACTATCTTTGATTGCTGGGTATGAATTCCTAACACTTTTTCATATGCATTTGCTCTTGGTTTGGATTGAATTGGTGAAAATCCCAATTTTTAGTGTTTTGGGTTCAAATCTTTAAAAATCCAATCTTTGATGTTTGAACACGTTTTTGGTGATGCATCGAGGAGCCAATACGACCGGGTAGCCGATGGGCGTAATCCCCTAGCGTTCGTGCTCGATCGGTTGCAAATTGAGAGAGATTTTGGCATTTTTGTTGCTTAGGTCGTTCGACCTGCACATAGAATTCTCGGCTTGTAGATTAGGTCGTCCTGCATTTAGGTCGCTCCCCTATAGGTCGCGCCATGCTTAGGTCGTTGCTCGGCCATGTTATATCACGCAACCCATAGGTCGCTTGCATCTTAGGTCGTTAGGTCGCTCGGCCTTGTACCCCTTAGGTCGTTAGGCCGCTCGGGTATGTTATGCCGCTAGTGCCTTAGGTCGCTCGACCATGTTATGCCGCTAGTGCCTTAGGTCGCTCGGCCATGCTATGCCACTAGCCCCTTAGGTCGTTTCGTCCCTAGGTCGCTCGGCCATGTTATGCCGCTAGTGCCTTAGGTCACTCGGCTTGTTAGGTCGTTCCACCCCATAAGCCGCTCAACCATGATAAGTCGCGCCTGCATTAAGTTGCAACCCCTTAGGCCGGTCGCTCTGCAGTTAGGTCGCGCCATAGATTGGTCGCGCCATGCTAGGTCGCTTGGGTTAGGCCGCTCGGCCCATTAGGTCGCACCATTCCTTAGGTCGCTCGCCCTGCACTTATGCCGCTACCACTTAGGTCGTTTGCACTGTTGAGTCGCACCATTCCTTAGGTCGCTCGCCCCTGCACTTATGTCGTTCCCCCTTAGGTCGCTCAGCTACTAGGTCGCGCCGTGTTGAGTCGTAAGGGTATTCCCACTTCGAAGAATTTGGAATCGAATTCCTTGGATTTTATTCGCGTCTTTGAATGTGAATTTTTGTGATTGATCGTTTCTACGATCATTTTTGTGATTTGTCTTTTTAAAAATATACAAACCTTTATCTCACTCGTACGAGAAATCTAATTAAACGGCTTAGTAAAACAAGTGTATGAAACGCTTGCGTTTACTTCGCCGGTTAATCCTTGGACTTGTTCGATCGAATCTCTTGTGACAATTTTCGAGTGGAGATCTACAATTTGTTCGTAAATATTTAAGTTAAGCTAGTGGTTATGGGACATGATGCTAAGCTTATATATTTACTACCTTACTGTAATTGACACTTCTTGATAATCGTTGATGATCATTTTTGTGATTTAGACTAGCAAATGTGCGATGTCTCTTTGTCTACGAGGGAGACTAAACCCCGTTTCTGTGGAGCTTCGGCTCAATTTGGTGGGGTAGCGACCCATGGTCTTCGGGCCGTTTTATGGAGCTTCAGCTCAAAATTAATGGTTAGAAACCATGGAATAGCGTTCCATTTTGTGATACACGTGTTGGTGAGTTTTCATGCTCCCGTTTTGTGATAGGCCTCCCCCTTTTTGTGATATCTGGATTTCCATCGATGATTTCTAGAATTTGTGTTTCACCAATTTTTGTGATTTACATTGATACGTTTTATCAATATTTGTGCATTGGTGAATTTGTGTGTCATTAACTTTTGTGATTGACATTGATATTATTGTCAATATTTATGGTGGTGAATAAAAATAAAGAGTATGACATTCTTTTTGATCTTTGAGAAGATTCTTGTGACATTGATTAATCTCTTGTTAATTTTCAATTACATACTTATTACAGTATGGCTTTATGGTTATCATATGTTTATGTCATATCTCTCATTCTATATCATCTCATCTGATATTTATAGCTAGACTGGTCCGTTTATTGTTTTCTTATTAAATAATACTTGGGTCAGACCGAGATGTTACAGGTGCTTCTGCTTGACTTCACATCTGGGATTATCACCCTGACTTTTGGCTAACTACTTAGATTAGTAGTTTTTTTGTTGTATACATTTGAGATATAGACTCATTGATTTATCCATATTCTTTTGTCTAGCACTTGTAGCTATTCTTTTGTGACATTGTGGATCTTGTCTGACCACTACTCTGATGTACACTTTCATGTGTTATATATTCATATCTATTTCCGCCTTTATGATATGGATGTCTGTGACTGATTTGTGTTATGCTCATTTCTATATTTGTTTCCGAAGAATATATATAGCCACTGTGTAGTAGCTTTGAGTTTGTACGGTGTGTCGGATTTTCTCCCAAAACCAAATGCTGTTGAATATGCACTTATATGATTTGTGTTTGATGATAATAAACATATATACATTCGTTTAAATGTATTTGTTAATGTACTATTTTATTTTTCATATATTAAATAAATATTTGCTGAATAAAATTAAATAACACAGAATTTGAATTCAAACAGAAATTTTATTCAAAACAAATATTTATTACAATTTTGAAAAGTACAAATTCAAGCTCTCACTATACACTATACAACTTTGATACAATTTCAATTACATCACAATTTTACATTTACAGTTGTACTCACTACATATCGCTCACACTCATAATTTATCTTCAACTTCATTCCAGTTAGAATCCAGCATCTGAGCAATCTGCAAAAATATACACTAACGTAGTAAAATTGAAAAAGAAATATTTTTGCGATATAAAATAAAAGATGATTTTGAAAATATTATTTGCCTCGGTTATTTGGGTTGTTCGTCGTCATTTAAATTTGAATTCATCATACACGAACAGCTTGTGACATGCACAGTATATCACTGTACATGCCATAAGGCCGTGCACACCGATATACACTTGATAATGCTACAGGGACAGGCGAGCACAAGGTCAAACCCAAAATAAAAAGACGGGTTCAACTCAGGTGCAATATAAATAAAGTCTCGACATCAGCACAAGGTCGAACCCGAGTTGTGAAACCGGATTCAACACAGGTGCAAATGGTCAAGTCATCTAAAACAAGCCTCAACCAGAAATGAAACACTGGAACTCAAAGAGCATCAAAATGCAAACCATGATGAAACTCACCAACACTCAAGTAAACACTATAGGCTGAGACAGTAGCAAATCAAACCAGAATGCATTAGTGTACAGTGAGCCCGAGCATAAGTGACTCATGGAAAGACTACAACAACGATGAACAAATATACAAATATGCACCAGACTAAAATGCTTCATAGATCAGAATGCTCAAGTGAAGATAACAAATACAACATAAACATCTAGATCAAATGCACAATATCAAAGACACAAAGGCAACTGACCAAATACCAAATCAGTGATGAAGTCGCATTCTCAAAACCACGACCATGCTACAGTTCAAATGCAAATATCATAAATCCAAGACCAGAAAAACAAAACTGCAAATACCCATATGCAACATTCACATTACAGTTTCATGTAACATATAATGCACAGGAAACAAAGTCAAGGCAACATGAAGTCAACAAGCTCAACTGGACAGTTCCTTCTAACCAGATTCTAATATACAACCAAAGAAGAAAACCATCAAGCCAACACTGCAACCTGACCATGCATAATCAAGTCGACTCATACATCCAGAACTACAAGATACATGCACAAGAACACATAAACTACAAGCTAAGCATATCAAGCTTCAGATGGTATGCAAGTGATGGCAGATGGAGGTTTGGACTGTTATGAAGATATATATGCTGCTGCAATCAGGTATGTATGCAAATGGTTGTTACTATGATCAGGTCGAATGTATGCCAGTGTGATGGGTATGAAATAGCAATATGGAGGGGATGTTTTGTTTGAACTGTTTGGCTTTTGAAGTTGATGAGGCAGCAAGACTGTGTTAGTGATGCAGATAGGCAAATGATACCAAATGAAACAATGAACAAGATATACAATGAAAATCAGTGCAACCCAAGTACAGCAAGCCAGAGATTCACGAAACCGAAAATGGCCGAAGCATCAAAGTCAGGTAAAATTCAAAATCGTGGTGGCCAAGATAGTTGACTGAGTTAAACATCAAAGCCGTGTGAAGCAGTACCAAATTATACAAAAGTTATCAAGTCAGAGAAAATCACGGAGACATAGTCAATCATAACAAATTCAAAGCCGAGGATTTTAAACCAAGTCAACCGAGCAATATCAAGAATATTCGCATATGAATTAGTCAAGAAAAAATCGCAAGCATCCAAGCATAAACGATCGGCCGAGATAAATTCAAATATATATTGTACGAACGAAAATTAAGGGTTACAAACCCTATATAAGGAAATCATCATTGGCAATCTCATCATCGAATTCAAGCATACAAACAGAAAGGCAAAAAGAGCAGAAAGTACATACCGAAGCTTTTCGAATTCGATCAATTCGAAGCAGTCGAAGCGTACCAAAGGAAACCATCGATTGACAAAGGAACGCCGAATCAATATTTCAATCGAGTATTTACAGTCGCTAGCTTCGAATTTCAAAAACCTCAAATTGGATCGAAGGGACGAAGCCCTAAGTTAGCTTCAAAGAGGAACGGCCGCCATCTCCAAATAAACGAACGAAGAAACTAAAAGAGATGGGCCGAATAATAAACAAAAGGGGCTGACTATTTTAATAAGGGCTTTTAATTGTTTAAATAGGTTTTTTATTAAATTGTTTTTTAATTGTATTTTATTTTTAAAAAACCGTTTAAATTTCTAGTCTTGTGACTAGGGGACAAGCTACGTGGCGTAGCTTGAGAATTCGCAACTCAATGGCTGAGTTGTGGCAGGGTTTTGAGCGTAGAGTTAGATTTAGTCGATAGCGGGTGTCGCGAGTTTACGTGTGTAAGCGATGGACTATCTAATTTCTAGTAGAAACCTTGGGGGCAGCACGTAGGCAGGGTTTTGCCGAAGCTGGGTAAATTCTGTGTCGTTCTATTTCTGCATTTATTATTCTGCTATTATCTGTGCTGCTATTGTTCTGTGATCTGCGTTGAAATTATTTTATAAGCTTCCGCAATAAATTTTATAATTTATTCTATCACCCTATTCACCCCCCTCTAGGGTGAAATCGATCCTACAAGTGGTATCAGAGCTAGGAACAAAAGCCATTTTTGTTTTAAAAATTTGATTTTACAAAAACCAATTTTTGTTTTAAAATTTTGAATTTTTAAAATGGCTTCTTTTAATACTGCTTTTGCTGAGGGTCAATCCATAGTTAGACCACTAATGTTCAATGGTGAATATGCTTATTGGAAAAATAGGATGGAAATCTTTCTGAAAACCATTGACGCTTGGAATATTGTTGAGACAGGTTATAGAACACCGACTATAACTGTAGATAATCAGGAAGTAGATAAACCAAAGGAACAATGGACATAACTAGAGAATAAATTACAAAATACTAATGCTAAAGTTATGAATTCTATTATCTGTTCATTGGATCAATTTGAATTTAATCGTGTCTCACATTGTCTAACTGCACAGGAAATATGGCACACACTAGAAGTGACTCACGAAGGAACATCTCAAGTCAAAGAATCTCGCCTTGCCATGCTAAGCAGCGAATACGAGAACTTCACAATGGCGAAGGAAGAAAATGTCAAAGAAATGCATGGACGACTTTCCAATATCGTTTACAAATCAAAAGCTCTTGGAAAATCATACACATAGTTGGAAATAGTCCGAAAAATCCTTAGAATCCTTCCACGAAAATTTGAAGCAAAGGTGACTGCCATTCAAGAATCAAAAGACTTAAAACAAATGAAACTTGAAGAACTCATCGGAAATCTCACCCTTATGAGCTAGAAATGAAATTCAAGGAAGAGCGTGAAGAAGGAGATACTCGAAAGAAATCGATAGCTCTTAAAGGAACAACAGAAAGTGATGGTGATGATGATGATGATGTGGCAGCAGAATTGGAGCTATTAATAAAGAAATTCAGAAGATGGAATTACAAATATGGAAATTCTGCTCGAATTAAAAAAGCGAAAAGCAGAATGGCCAAAGCACTAGACTACTCTGAAGAACAAAAGATCATATGTCACAAGTGCAACCAACCCGGACACGTCAAGCCCAATTGTCCTCAAAATCAACGCGACTTTAAAAAGAAATCAAAAAGGAAAAGTTTTGTAGCTACGTGGAATACAAGTGATGAAGATAATCAAATTTCTAGCAGTGAAAGTGAGAAAGCAGATATGTGCCTTCATGGGAATATAACTGATTGCGACGATGACGAGCCAAGCGAGGTATCAAAACTCACTCACTCTGAATTACTTATTTATTTCCACGAAGTAAATGGCTGTTTTGAACAACTTAGGGAGAAATATGCTAAACTTGAATCACAAAAAGTTACTTTGATAGAATTAAATGAACAACTTGATCAATTAGTTAAACCCTATCAAAGTAGGATCCCTAAGTGTGATAAGTGTCCAACATTTGAAGAAGAAATTAAAAAATCAGAAATTAAAATAAAATCACTTGAAAGTGAAATTCTGATTTTGAAAGAAAATGAAAATACTAGGAGAGAAAATTCTATTAAAAAGTGCACACAATTATTGAACGAAAATGAATCTCTCAAAACACAAGTCCAACAATTGTCAACGACTTTAGATAAATTTTCAAAAAGTGAAAAATCATTGAATATGCTATTAGGGAAACAAACTGTTAATACAATTAGACAAGGACTTGGATATAATCAATCTAAAAATGTTAGAAATGAGATTAATCGAGAAATTTAATGTGCACAATTTGTAAAAAATTTGGACACGATCACAATAATTGTTGTTATAGACCCAAACATGTGAAAACTATACCGATTTGGGTTCCAAAAGGCACAAATATAAAAACTCTCAAAGTTAAACAAATTTGGGTGCCGAAGGGAACAATTATAAATAGTTTTGGGTCTTCACAAAATTATTTTTTTAAATATTCTGCCACTAACAACCATGGACCTATAAAAACAAATAGGTCACATAAATCTTTCAACGTGTAGGTGTGGTGGCAGGCTAAGGAATAACAACAGTGTTCTCTGGATTTTTGGCTGTTCCAAGGACACACCAAGCGACAAAGCAAAGTTCCTTAGCCTAGTTCAAAGGTGACAGAATCACAATAGACAACGACGAAAAATATCATAAAGGTAAAAACAGGTAAAGGTATATTTTTTGAACGATATATTAAATGTGATAATCTGCACCGTATTCTGAATTAAATCAGCCAATAATGAGATGATGAAAAGATGATGATTTTGACTTATTCAAAATAGTTGGACCATTATATTATTATGCCAAAAACACTATAAAAATCTCTATATTCTTTGAATTACTTCATATATATCAGTTTGGATTAAAAATAGTGTTTTGTTGGATAATACAATTGGTTATAATATGGCTAACTCTATATTCACGGTTTTTTGATTATTTACACGGCTTCAATTCAATTTCAAAAGAATGTCATTTAAATTGTTGTTAAAATTGAATTTGAAATTTTTTGGTGCACACTTCATGGTTTGGTCAATCGAATTCAATTAATGATAATTTTGAGTGAAAAAGAAATTCAGATGCAGATTACACTGGTAATCTAGTTGATAGAAAAATTACTAGTTGAACGTGATTTTTTGAGACATTTAGTAACTGCATCGTTTTTTCAAAGAAAATATCTGCATATTTTTCATTTCAAATAATTTTCAAATAGCAGAAAATTTTCTTATAAAATCCCCTCGAGAAAATCATTTTTGACCATATTTTCAGATTAGTCATTTTGAAAAATTAATTTCATAATTATTTTTGAATTTGATTTTAAATGACCATTTTGACTAATCTGACTCCCTAATGATTATCGAAAAGAAAAATAGTGATTGAAAAAGTTATGAGTGTTAATATTGATCATATATTATGACTCGAGACGGTATAATTAGTAAATTTCTTTAGAAATTTAAACAAGAGTTATAAAACTTTTTGTTGGTAAAAAATTACATGACCATCTCTATATCTATCATATTTCTAACGACCATCACTCATCAAAATTCTATATAGTTTGTCGATATGTGGTACTTTAAACAGGAATCATTCGTTTTTCATTTTCACAATTTTTTTTAAAAAAAGGATAATAAAATAAATAAATAAATAAATAAATACAAAAGTATTCACTCTCATTTAAAAGTCCTCACGGTTATGCATGGGTGAATTACTTGAAATTTGTTATGTGCTTCCATGCTCATTTAAAAGTCCTCACGGTTATGCATGCATGGAACGCATATCAAAAGTTGATTTTTATAATAAACAAGTTGATTCTAATCCCATTTAAAAGTCCTCACGGTTATGCGTGGTTAGAAGATACTTGAATTTTTTTTTAAAATAAAATTGAAATACTACTAATCTCATTTAAAAGTCCTAACGGTTATGCATGGTTAGTAGATATTCAAATTCCTAATATAAATATATCACAAATAGACACAACTGTATGGTTTTATATGATGACATCGTTCCCATCGTTCTAAAAGTGGAATTGGTATTATATATGTATTTGGAGTTGTTGATTTCCCGTATTATATAGCGAATGAGGCCCTATTGCGCCGCATAATAGCGGATAATATTTTATAAATCTCATATACCACGATATTCCACCTTGAAGTGGAATGGGTATTTAATTATTGTGCTAACATCTATGGATGCAGGGAAACAGGTTGAAGGGATCCAACTGGATTCTTCAAAACATTTTGATTTGTTTCAATATTGAATGTTTATTATTTATAATCTGTGTGTGGCTATTTGTGATTGAAAACATTGAAGGCTAAAATTAGCCGAATATATTTTTTGGTATCGTAGGATACCAGAAATATGAAATTGGATTTTTGAAAATTAAAGTAGAAAAGCCTAGACCGTTACAATTAAAATATTTAATAAAGGAATTTCGAGAATGTTGTTTAATAGTTGAAGTACTTATTTAAGATACGGATTTTAAATATTTGAAAGAGATAAAAAAATTATTTCAAAAGGAAACAAATTTAGAAATTAAATTTGGAATTTAGTTTAGAATTGAAATTAATTTTAGAAATCGATTCGGGAATTAATTTGGAGTTAGAATAAATCTTAGGAATCGATTTGGAAATTTGGTTAGGTGTTTTGGAAATAACTTGGGAAATCAATTTGAAATTGATTTGATATTGAAAAATTAATTTGGGAAATCAAATTGGAATTTGATTTTGTATTTGAAATGAACTGAAAATCAATTTGGAATTTGATTGGGTTTGAAGATGATTTTGGGAATCGATTTAAAATTCGTATATCAGTTGATATTTGGAAATGTAAATTCACAACGGGAATTTGTAAAGAAAAGGGAAATTTTTTAAAAATAAATATTGGTTTATTTTTAAAATGTGGAAAGGAATTTACAGATTTGAAATGTAAATGAAAATAAATCAAGAAGATTCATTAATTTATTGGAATGGACCATTTTGTAATGGAAAAAGAATTCTTCCCTGGAGAGCCGAATACGTTTTCAAAATAGCTTTTGAATAAAATTTAAAAGTTCTAGATTTGGTTTTTAAAATAATACTACTGAAGAAATTTGTTTTGAAAATTGTTTTAAACCTTTAAAGTAAAATTTAATTAATTAATTATACAAGGGATTATTTTAAAGATTTAAATTGATATTTGATTTAGGAAATAGTTATTTAAATATTCATACTCTATCTACAAATTTTATTTTAAAATTAGTTTTGGACTTGAATTTTTATATGACATATCAGTATAATATTTTTCATAACTAGTAATTAAGCAAAATTCTAAGATAGTTTATTTGAAATGTTTCCAAGTATATTTTGTATAAGTATTTTATTATTTTAAATATTTGAACTCGGCAGAATTTTCAGTGGAAATGAATAAATATTGGAAATGTTTTCCGCATAAGGAAAAATTGATTTGAAATTTATTTTCCAAGGATTGAAGTGTGAAAAATTGATTTGAATTTATTTCCAAAGTGTTGAAAAGTGAAATTTTATCTTGCAAAGATATATTGAAATAATAATAATTGGGGGAAAATTATTTGAAATCCAGTGACTGTTGTGAATGATGATTGATAGTTAAATAACCAACTATCAATATTGGCCTTCTTAATCGGCATTTGAATTTCGATGCGACCGGGAGTCGAATTCCAACTGGATATTCGAAACCCACATCGAACCTTTGTGATTGTGATGGATATTTTATTTAAAAGATCAAAGTGAAATTGTTGTGATTTGTTTGAATCTGAATAAAACACTTATTTTTAAAATAAGCGCTTGTTATTCGGATTAGCTGGGAAAGGACCTTGTGTCATAAAACCCATTTCGAATAACGATAAGACGAAATGGGATTGCATTTGAAGATGGTGTTGAAGACCGGGTATTTTCGAAAGCGAAAGCATACCTGTCGAATGTCTCTGCATCGGGTTGCTCCGGTATAGAGATTTTATCACCATTTCTGATGGGGATTCTGGACGTGATTAGTGAATATCCGGATTTGCAAGGGCTTCTTTCGAAGTGCCTTCGGTTTCGTTCGATCCCGGAACGGACTTGTATGGATGTGTGTCTGCGTTACACTTTGAGATGTAAAGCTGCTTTCTATCAAATACATTTCTATTGGTGGCGGAGAATTTATTCTCTTAGCTTAACACCCTTCTCCGAGACGTACGAGCTCAGAGATTAGGTAGTTGTTGGTTACTTGTGATACATTCCCAATTTGGTAATGTGGCATACGAAGTGTTGTTGATCATCAGTTGATCGAAGCATGGCTTTTGTTAAAAGCATAGATTTGTGGACGAGACTTCGTCGGACCTCACACCTCGGAATGGTCAAAACAGGAAGGATGCAGCAAGGTTATAGAGGGTAGCGCCCCTTAGGGTATGTACATTTCCTTCTGGATAGAAGTGGTATCATGGTATGGAGCCCAGATACTTAACTTATGTGAATATCGTAAATATATATTACTTTGTGATTGTGGTTGTTGAGGATCCTCGGATAAAGGTTGTTACAACCGAGGGATGACATACTCGTGTAGTAGTTGCCTATTTTTGCAGAGGTAACCCGGCCTTGTGTTGGCAGAGATCCGGTTAGGTTCTCGGGGTGTCCATCCAGAGGCGTATCCATGTGGCAATGGGAAGTTCCTTGGCCTGACCATTTATTGGAAATCCAATTCCCAATACAAACCCAGTACGGTTTTAGTTGTATAACCTGCCATTTACTTATGGTGGTCACCACTGTTTAGATGGTAGCTATAGTAGGCATAGTTCAGAGTGTCTATGCTGGCTAAGGTTAATATTATACTTTCGAAATGTTTTCCACACTATGCGCTAATAATAATAATATCAAGGGATTTTGCGTATCAAGCATGTTTGACTATCATAAGGAGAAATCTCCTCCAATTCTGCGTTTGCATTGTGTGTGTGGCGGGAGGCCTTATGGTAGTTTCATTTTCTAAAAAGCATTTCGGATTTCTTTTAAATTCCTTTGTTTTCCTTTGTTAAAGAATAAATGTTTTTAAGATATCACACCAGTCCCATGACTGACCTGGAGTTTATTGTTCCCTTTCTAAACTCTGGGTGTCCATAATTTTCCACACGGGCAGCCTAGAGTCAGGTTATCAGTTATTCGGGAACGAAGTCAAAAAAGAGTTGCCATGGAGATCAGGAGTTGAAGCTGGATGGCGAGACGTATCTCTTTACTATGCAGTATCCGTTGCGTATGGTTAGTGCAAATCAATTTTTATATGGTCAAGTTGTAAAGACTGCAAGTGTCTGTGTGTCGTTGTACTCTGATAATGTGATGTATAAACTGATATAGTGTTTTTGTTCTAAAGATTATTATTTATCTATTATATATTGTCCTGCTACGAAATATGAGATTCTGTTATTGTTTCTGTTCTTCTTCTACCTCTTCATTCTTTAACCCTAACGGTTCGGTTTTTCGATATTCGACCGTGCGACATTTGATACAGTGGACGTATGAATGTCGACTTTCGGGCGTCATAAAACCGGGTCGTTACAAGTGGTATCAGAGCATTTGGTTAAGAGACAACCTTGGCTCTGTTGGGTGTTCTCATTAGAGATAGAGTCAGTAGTACTCTAGAATGAGTTTGAGAGTAATAATAGATATGAGCGCGTATTTGTTAGTGAATATTTTTTTTATATATTGTGATGATTGGTTTGTTGAGTAGTATATGGATTCTGGTCGATATAGTCCATACAACGCTATCGATAGGGATCTCCAAACACTTGTACAGAATAATTCGACACGATATTGTTTTAAATTAGGGTAAATGAAATAATTTTACCCAAAACTATTTTGTATACAAAAGGAATGATTTTTCATAAATTATTATAGTATATGGCTGCTAGTTTGTTAGGAAGCTATAATATTAAATTATTATCATTGAAGTTGAATTGGAATTCAAATCATAATCAAAAGTTGAGAAATAAAATCCATATACAAATGAAATTTGAGAATGTAAATTATAAATGTGATTTATAATTTGAAATAGAATTGCAGAGATGTTTCTGGAAATGTTTTTGAAAGGATTTGGAATTTGGAAATTGAATTCCATTGAGTTTGAAAATGATTTTCAAAGGTTTTGGAAAATTATTTTGAAGAGATGAAAGCTCTAAACTCTTTTCGGTCTTTGGAAAATAACTTCGGTGATGACTGCAGCATCATCAGTGTTCATTTTCGGGTTTCCAAAAGAGGAATTGCTGCCAAATTATTTAAAATTTGAAGTTGTTTGCAAACTAGGTTTGGTTTTGGAAATTCAAAAGTTAATTTGAATTGATTTCTAAATATGATTTTTGGAAGATTGAAAAAAATTTCTGGAATACTATATAAAATAGTTATGGAATATCATTAAGTTGATAATTTGTAAAGTTTAAAATTGTTGAAAAAAAATAAATATAATTTATTAAGATAACTTATGTGGTAAATAAACATATTTCAATTAATTAGTTACCAAATTATTTATAAAATGGTAGGTGTGGAAGTAAAATAAGTAGGAAGGAAAAATTTAGATCAAATGGAAATAAAAACGAGAATTTAATGATAGAATTGAGATTGAAAAATTAAGTCAAATAAAATGATGATATGGATTCAAAATGAAATTGAAATTGAAGATTTGAGTTAATTTGAATAAATGCGAATTTGAGAAGTCTTATAGACTAAGTGGTTGGAATAAAATTTATTAAGATGGAAAATAAAATTGTGAATGAATGAATAAATTTACATTTACAATTAAATGAAAGTGAATGTTGAAATTCACTTCGAATTTGTAAGCAAATAGAATTGAATTGGAATTAAATTTGATTTGTACTAAACAAAGTGAAATATTGAAATAAAATTAGCAAATGAAACTAATTGAAGGAATGACAAAAAGATATAGTTTGAAATGAATTGAATTCAATAATTATAAATAAAAGGTAAATTGAATTCATATAGAATTGGAAATCCAGTTAAATATAAGTGGTTGTAAACCAGAATGGTGAATTGAAATTGAATTGTGTTTAGGAATGAACAAAAGAATAAAAATTAGGATTGGAACCGAATATTGAGAGCCAATTTGAATTATATGAAATAAAATGAAGTTGTAAAATTAGTTCGAAGTGAACAAAAGATAATAAAGGTAAAAAATGGGTTGTGATGAAATGAATTAGAACTTGTAATGAATTAGTAAAAGAAACTAATTTAAAATAGCAAGATAAATCAGTTGTGAATGAAAGATAATTAATAAAATTCAATATTCAGAAGGTAAATTGAATCCAAATAGAATTGAAATGGTAAATTGAATTCAAATAAAATTGAAAATGTAAGATCGAATGAAAATGGATGTATAAAATTCAATGGTGAAGTAAAGATGGTATAAGAAGTATATATTGAAAATTTTGTAATGAAATGTGCAAAATGATAGTTGAATGTTGTAAGTGGATATTATGATTGGCAGGATATACAAGTGTATTAAAGGAAATGGAATTGGGATTTTGATTTCGAAGATAAATCTTGAGTTGCTCGACAAAAAGGTACGTATTTGAATTTCAGTATGAAATTTGATGATCTTCTTGTCTAGCCGCTTGGCATTTTCTTTTCTTTTTGAAATCTGGGGGACATGGTGCCATTTTTGTAGTCGTACCGAGCTAGCCGCGCAAAGAAGACGCTGGCGAATTTTTTCAAAAATTTAGGGAGTTTGAAAAATTTTGAGAAAATTTTGCAAATTTGAATTTAAATTTGAATTATTGAGAAAACTGTGTTGTTTGAAATCTATGATTGATTTTAGAAAGTTAGATGAAAAGATAATGGAACTCTAATAAAAAGATTTGTTTTGGCAAGTTGTTGAAAAAACTATTTGAATTGGGAAAGCATTAAACGGGTTAAGGATCATTCTTCTTAACAAGTAATTTCGGGACGAAATTCTTTTAAGGGGGGAAGGATGTGACGACCTAGAAATTTGAACGTTAGAAATTGAAATATTTAATTGATTTTTAAATGTTTGAAAAGTTATTTTAACTTGAATTTCAGACATCCGAATAGATTTGGCAATTTAATTGTTAAATTTAATTTATTGAGACTGGGTAAAAATTTGAATTTTCAATTTTAAACTTAATAAAAATAATTTGATGGCTTAGAAAATTCATATTGATAACACTGAAGATGATAGAAGCTTCAGAATTGAATTTGAAAACTGTTTTGTTCAGTTTTGAAATTATATAGTTTAAATTGATATTTAAAAATAGTTTTCCGAGGCACAGTCTCGGATTTCAACGAAATCAGTTCTATTGGATCCGTAATATTGTATTATTATCGGATTTCAATTTTTGTGGCATTTGGGGTGATCATTTAGCCGTACGATAAGCAAACGCGTTGAAATTTAAATCGAAAATTCAATGTTTAACTGGTTCGAAAAGCTATCTTCTCCATACGATCGAATAAGGACTCGGAACCTTTTCCATTGTGTTCAGAATAAGGATTTAACATTATAAACGCCTGGCAGCATGGTCCGATTGGAGGTCGAAATTTTGCACTGCGAAATTTGAACGATTTAAATTCAAATTTGAATTTAAGTTTAATGAATTTACATATTTTTAGGCAATTGGTAATTCTTTTTTTTTACACGTTTCATTATTTCCTACACTTGGCAAAGAATTAAAACATGCGTCTTCTCTCATTCTTACAATTGAATTCGTTCGTGTAAACAAAAAGAAAAAAATCAGAACAAAAAAATTCAAGAGGAAAATAAATAAAAACAATGGCGTCCCTCATTCAATTCCCTTCCGTTCAAACGAAAACCCTTCTTCCATTCCAAAAACAACCCAACATCGATTCGAAATTCAAATATACCAAATCAAATCGAAATAGATTCAATCAAAGTTTGAATTCGTCACTGGAGAGGAAGCGCGCGCTCACGCACGTGAAGCACTAGCGAAGCTCGCGACAAGGGGAATTGATTCAAGGGTTTCACGGCAGATCTGGGGAAGGCTAGGCGGATGTTTGCCGATCGATTTTGGATTCGTTTGGCTCGAACTCGCGTGCAAGTGGAGAGGCGCATGTGAATGATGGTGATCGAGGCCTGAGCGATTGGCGGCGATGAAGGCGTGGTCGCGATTGATTAGGGGGTCGCGCGATGGATGTGATGGCAACTTCGATGGCGATTTCAATTGCGGCATCGATGCGAGCTAGGCTGGGCCTCGGCAACTGGCGAAGGGAGGCGATCGATTTGGGTGGTTCGCGATTTTCCTCTTCTGCAAGGTAATTTGTTTCTCGATAAGATAAGTATTTTTACAAATTTTATTCATCAATATTTTCGAGATAAAATAATATAGAAGAGAGGTAGTTATAGTAAGTATAGATTTATGTTTATCTGAATTTAAATGAAATTAACATGTTTCATCAGAAAAATGTTTATGCCGTTTTCATATTTTAATATGCATGCGAGGAAATATAATTTTTACGGTAAGAAGAAAAGCGAATGTATATTGTTTGTTTATTTACAGAAAATAAAGTATAAATGTATTGTTTAATTGATTTATCTAAAACTATTTAAATTACTAAAGAAAATTTATATAAAGGGGATTTGGTTTTAAATATAATTTTTTGAGTTGAATAAATTTATTAAAAAGAGTTTGTTTAAAAAAAATTTAAGGTATTAGTTTCTTTGCTTTTAAATTTCAGTATTTTAAATATGAGATTAAGTGAACATTAATTTAATTTAAATAAATTGTTTATTTATTTAGCTATCAAACATTAGCAGTAAGTTTATTTTGGAGATAATTTATTAAGGTAGCTTATGTGGTTAATGAATTTATTTCAATTATTTAGTTACCAAATTAGTTATAAAAGGAAAATTAGTTAAGATAATTTTTTTTAAGTAAATAAATTAAACGATAATTTAATTGTTCGGTTTAATTCGAATATTGATAAATTGTGTAAATATTTATACAAGGTATAAATCGAGAAACAAACCGGAGTGGAAAATGGATTGCATGCATAATCCAAGGCGAGATCTTCTCACTCAATCGTTGATTTAATTTTTATAGTTAAATTTAAAATTGATTGACTGTGTGTTTGAATAATTAATTTTTTATTAGTTATATTAGTTTAGACCCTATGCGCCGCATAATAGCGGAGGTTATTATATTAAACCCATATACCGCGACATTCCTCCTTGAAGTGGAATTGGTATTATATATGTATTTGGAGTTGTTGATTTCCCGCATTATATAGCGGATGAGACCCTATTGCGCCGCATAATAGCGGATAATATTTTATAAATCCCATATACAACGATATTCCACCTTGAAGTGGAATGCGTACTTAATTATTGTACTAACGTTTGTGGATGCAGGGAAACAGGTTGGAGGGATCCAACTGGATTCCTCCAAACATTTTAATTTGTTTCATTGAATGTTTATTATTTATAATCTGTGTGTGTGGCTATTTGTGATTAAAACCATTGAAGGCTAAAATTAGCCAAATATATTTTTGGTACCGTAGGATGCTAGAAATATGAAATTGGATTTTTGGAAATCAAAGTAGAAAAGCCTAGACCGCTACAATTACAATATTTAATAAAGGAATTTCGAGAATGTTGTTTAATAGTTGAAGAACTTATTTAAGATACAGATTTTAAATATTTGAAAGAGATAAAGAAATTTATTTCAAAAGGAAATAAATTTAGAAATTAAATTTGGAATTTAATTTAGAGTTGAAATTAATTTTAGAAATCGATTCGGGAATTAATTTGGAGTTAGAATAAATCTTAAGAATCGATTTGGAAATTTGGTTAGGTGTTTTGGAAATAACTTGGGAAATCAATTTGAATTGATTTGATATTGGAAAATTAATTTGGGAAATCAAATTGGAATTTGATTTTGTATGTGAAATAAACTGAAAATCAATTTGGGATTTGATTGTGTAACAACCCTCATATTTGTCGATTTTATATTTAAATATTTTATCGTTAGTCGGATTTTAGTCCGAAAAGCTACTTTTTGCATACGGTCGAATTAGGGCTCGGGACCACTCCCATTGAGTTTAAAATGCCGTTTGCGACCTTTTTGAGTATAAGCTTCGATATGTTTGGAGAAAGTTGATTTTTGCTACTTTTCACGTTGGGTTTGGTTTGGGCTCAGCCCTATGTTAACTTATGCTCAAATCTGAGCCACTCTTCCCCACTCACCCTCATTCTCTTCTCATTTCAGTTTTTAGAGTATTAATGGTGGAAGAGATTGGAAATTAAAACTCCAAAACCCTAGTTTCCCTTGCAAATCAAATTCCTAGCTCCAAACTCAAGAAGAACCATTGGTAAGCTTCTCTTCTTCTTCTCCAACTTGTTCTCTTACCTATTTCAGAAATTCCTAAACCTAATTTTGGGAATGTTCTTGTTTTTTAGCTTAGATTCAAGCTCAATTGGGTTGTGTCGAAGAGAGGTTGATTCTCCATTTGCTTTCAAGCTTCTTCTTGTTTGATTTTGAGAAAAGGTGAGATTTTTATCTCACATCTATGACTATAATTATCTTTGGTTGTTGGGTATGAATTCCTAACACTTCTTCATGTGCATTTGCTATTGATTCGGATTGGTTTTGTGAATACTCCAATTTTTGAGTTTTTAAGTCAAATTTGTGTGAAATCCTTTTATGGATGTTTGATCATGCTTTTGGTGATGCATCGAGGAGCATATAGGGCCGGGTTGCCGATTGGCATAAACCCTTAGAGCCAATGTTCGTCCGGTTGCATTTTGGAAGAGTTTGCTCTTCATTTGAATAAGGCTGAAAAACAGCCCAGGCATGATTCAGTCGACTGAAAACTCTGTTCAGTCGACTGAACCTGAAACCCGAGAGTTTCCAGGCATGATTCAGTCGACTGAAAAACTCTGCACAGTCGACTGAAATTGGAAACAGAAAGTTTCCTGAACCTGGAAAATTTCCAGGTACAGGGTCAGTCGACTGAAAAACTCTGTTCAGTCGACTGAACCTGCTGTTTGAGTCCAATTTGCCTATTTGGATTGAAATTCCAATTTAAATCGATTCATGATAATCCTATTTGTTGTTATCATCTATTATGACTTTGATGGCCCTTTTTAGGAATTTTTGAATATCCATTTCGATGGATCCTTTATCGATTTCGTTGGATTTTATTCACGTCTTCGTATGTGAATTTTTGTGATTGATTGTTCTTACAATCTTCTTCGTGATTTGTCACTTTAAAAATATAAAGGTTTTCTATACTAGTAGTAAATATCAAAACTCTTTTCTCAAACGACTTCAATACTATTTTAATACCAAATTCGTTTATAAAACCGTTTTCCAATCTATTAGTATATACAAACCTTTACCTCACTCGTATGAGAAATCTAATTAAACGGCTTAGTAAAACAAGTGGTATGAAACGCTTGCATTTACTTTGTCGGTTAATTCTTGGACTTGTTCGATTGAACCTCTTGTGACAATTTTCTAGTGGAGATTTACAGTTTGTTCGTAAATATTTAAGTTAAGCAAGTGGTTATGGGACATGAAGCTAAACTCATACATTTACTAGCTTAGTGTAATCGACACTTCTCGTTGATCATGACGATCATCTTTGTGATTTAGACTAGCAATGTGCGATGTCTCTTTGTCTGCGAGGGAGACTAAACCCAGTTTTGTGGAGTTTCGACTCAATTTGTGATGGGGTAGCAACCCATGGTCTTCGGGCCGTTTGTGGAGCTTCGGCTCAATTTGTGATGGTTAGCGACCATGGAATTAGCGTTCCGTTTGTGATACACGTGTTGGTGAGCTTTATGCTCCCGTTTGTGATAGGCCTCCCCCCTTTGTGATTTCTGGATTTCTTGTGTAGATTTCTAGAATTTGTGTTTCACCAATTTTCGTGATTTCCATTGATAAGTTTTATCAATATTTGTGCATTGGTGAATTTGTGTGTCATTGACTTTAGTGATTTCTGGATTTCTTGTGTAGTCTTCTGGAATTTGTGTGTCATTGACTTTTGTGATTGACATTTATATTATCGTCAATATTTGTGGTTTGATGAACGAAATAAAGAGTATGACGTTTCTTTGATTCTTGTGTAGATTTGGTGACATTGATTAATCTCTTGATGATTATCAACTAAGTATATGTATATATATCACAGCTTGGCATTGTGATTATTTTATGTTTAGTCATATCTCTTATTCTATATCGTTTCATCTGATATTTATAGTTAGACTGATCCGTTTATTATTTTCTTATTAAATAATACTCGGGTCAGACCGAGATGTTACAGGTGCTTCTGCTTGACTTCTCCCTTGGGATTGATTTCTCTTGCTTTTGGGTTAACTACTTAGATTAGTAGTTATTTTGTTGTATACATTTGAGATATAGACTCCTTAATGTATACTTATTCTTTTGTGTAGTTCGTGTAACTATTCTTTTGTGATATTGTGGATCTTTTTAGACCACTACTCTGATGTACACTTTCTAGTGTAATATTCATATCTTATTCCGCCTTTGTGATATGAATTGTCTGTGACTGATTTGTGTTATGCTTATTTCTATATTTGTTTTCCGAAGGATTTATATAGCCACCGTGTAGTAGCTTTGAGTTTGTGTCGGTTTGTCGAATTTCCTCTTGAAATAGAATGCATGTTGTATTATCTGACATATCGGTGCTCGCGCAAAGAAATTACATGGATGGTCGCTCCTCAACAGCCTTATTCTCCATGCTAGTCGACAGCATTCGCCGTAATGTTCTTGGCTAGCGTGGGTATAGAGGTGGGGCGTCACAGCTTGGTATCAAAGCCAAACTTCGGAACAATATGGAATATTATAACAAGGATCATCGTCCTAAGTCCATCTTAGGAGTTGTGCTTTAGGATTTTATTCGGGTCTTCGTACCGTTCTATCATATTTTCCTTATGATTCCTTGTTTATCTATCAAGATTGCTTTATATTCAATTTGGTGAATAACCTTTTCTTCTTCTTCTTTCTTTCAAAAGGAAGAGAAATGTCTAGACCAGGCCGCCCCAGAGCCGTGCCATCTAGCACTCCACCCCAGGATGTAGTTTTTATGACTTCTCAATAGATTCTTGATTTGGTAACAAATGCTCAAGCAGCTGGAGCTAACCCGGAACCTACTCACCCAAAGTCGGGATTTGCACGCTTGTGTAGCGATTACACTAATTTGGGTGGGGAGTCATTCAGGGGTTCCGAAACTGTTATTGAAGTACAGGCTTGGCTAAGAACATGCGATCGCATCTTTTCACGCATGAATCTTATTGACCTTCACCGAGTTCAGGTGGCCTCTAGTATGCTCCGAGAAAGAGCATTGGATTGGTACGAGCTTCTTATTTCTGAGATTAATGAAGCGGATCTCACCTGGGAGAAATTCTGAGAGCGCTTCGAGTTAAAATTCGTACCAGAAGCAGAAAAAGTGACATTGGCTCGACGATTTATAGACCTTGTTCAAGGTGAGTCCTCCGTGACTGATTACGTCGCCTCCTTCGAGTCGCTTTCCAAATATGGGGTTGAATACATCAACACCCCTCTTAAGAAGAATTAGAGATTCGTCTATGGCTTAAACAAAAGTCTCAAGAAGCCATTACTTCTAAAGTTAGAAGTTTCTTTTGACCAACTCGTTGATATTGCTCTTCGTCTTGAAGAGACGGATAAGGAGAATGATGTTGAAGTGGTGGGTGCCAAACCAAACTTCAACAACAAAAAGAGGCCAAACAAATTTAAAGGCCCTTATCCCAATAAGAAAGGGAAGCAAGCAACCTCCGTGGCAAAGACTTCTTCCTTTGGTCGTGGGGAATGCTATAATTGTGGTTCGAAGGACCATTATGCGAACAAGTGCCCAAAGTCTCTTTCTTGTCGCTACTGCAAAGTTCCCGGTCATGTTATATCTTCATGCCCCAAGCTTCAGGGCAGGAAGGAGGGAAAGTTAAATGTTGCTCAAGCCCCTGGCAACACATCTCGTGGCCAAGGTATTTCTCATTCTATTCTAGATGGAATTATTTTGTTTCGTGATCATCCTATTCGAGTTCTTTTTGATACGGGTGCGTCCCATTCTTTTATATCAAAAGAACTTGTTGATACTTTTTATTTGGATGTTTTGTGTTTAATGACTTCTTTGAGAATTGCGAATCCGGTTGGTGGATCCGCAACAATCAGTTTATTGTGTAAAGATGTCAAGATTATTTTGTGTGATTTTTCTTTCCAAGCTGATTTGCATGTCATGCGTTATTTAGGCTTTGGAATGATTTTGGGAATGGATTGGCTTAACCATTATGAAGCTCATATCCTATGTCCTGAGCGGACTATTCATCTTCGACATCCTCAATCTATTAATCAGGTTTCTGTTATTCTTAAAGACTCAGATTCTGCTTTGGTTGCATCTTTATATTCTTTAAATCCTCGTGATGACGATGATGATGATGAGGGTGATATTATTTCTCTTATTCACGTCGTTTGTGAATTTTCTGACATATTCGAGCCCGTTTTAGGACTACCACCTAAGCGAGCAATTGAGTTCAGAATTAATCTTATTCCGGGAGCTCAACCTATCACTCGTCCTCCTTATCGTATGTCCAATAAAGAAAACGAGGAGATGCGTAAACAATTATCTGAATTGGAAACGAAGCAATTTATTCGCTCTAGTTCCTCGCCTTGGGGAGCTTCAGCTATTTTTGTGAAGAAATCCGATGGTACACTTAGGCTTTGCGTTGACTACCGCAAGCTTAATGATCTTACTATCAAAAATAAATATCCTTTACCTCGGATTGATGATCTATTCGATCAACTTAGTGGTGCTAGAGTCTTTCCACAATTGGACTTGGCTACCGGTTTTCATCAGCTTCGTATTGCAGAGGATAGCATTCCTTTGACATCGTTCCATACTCAGTATGGATCTTATGAATGGCTTGTTATGCCATTTGGGTTAACAAATGCCTCGGCTTATTTCGTTGACCTAATGAATCGAGTTTTTAAAGACTTTCTCGACCGGTTTGTTCTCATCTTTATCGATGATATTCTTGTTTATTCTAAAACCGAGGAGGAGCGTGAAAAACATCTTCGGATTGTGTTGGAAACTCTTAGGAGTAATCAATTAAAGGCAAAATTTTCTAAGTGCCACTTTTGGCAATCTCGTGTGAAGTTTCTCGGTCACATTATTTCCGAATCCGGAATTTCCGTGGATCCTTCAAAGATTGAAGCGATTCAAGATTGGAAGAGACCGGAGAGTGTGACAGAGATTCGTAGTTTTCTTGGAGGCGGGCTATTACCGTCGTTTTATTAAAGACTTTTCTAAAATTGCCGTGCCTCTCACTAGCTTGACGAAGAAAGGTGTTAAATACATTTGGTCGGACAAATGTGAAGCTTCTTTTCAGAAATTAAAAGAACTTCTTTCTGATGCTCCTATACTTGTTATTCCCGATGGGAATCAAGATTTCGTTGTTTATACCGATGCTAGTCGCATTGGTTTGGGTGCCGTTCTTATGCAAAAGGAACGCCTTATTGCTTATGCTTCTAAGCAATTAAAGCCTGCTGAGACTAGATATGCCACTCATGATTTAGAGCTCACGGCTATTGTTTTTGCTCTTCGAATTTGGCGTCATTATCTCTTAGGAGAGAAATTTGTTCTTTACACAGATCATAAGTCTTTGAAATATTTATTCTCTCAAAAGGAACTTAATTTGCGTCAACAGCGTTGGCTCGAATTCCTTGTACCATATGATCTTGATATTCTTTATACTCCCGGTAAGGGTAATCGTGTCGCCGATGCTCTTAGCCGTAAACAACAAGCTGTTGTTTCTATGATGATATCCGAATGGAACGATCTCGAGATCTTATCCACTTGTGAGATTCGAGGCCGTGTATCCGATTTATGCTCATCATTTTTTTTATGTAGCCTTGAGGCTCATCTATCCCTTTTAGACCGCATTCTTGAAGCTCAAAGGCTAGATACTGAATTGGTTCTTCTTGGCCAGAATATTAAGGATAAAATTGATATTAAAGGTTTGAAAGACTTTAATATCGATTCTCGTGGCGGCATTCGGAAATTTTGTAGACTTATTGTGCCAAATGTTAGGGATCTTCGTAAAGATATTTTAAAAGATTCTCATCACTCTAAATTTACCATTTATCCCGGTAGTAGTAAAATGTACGCGAATATGAAGCGACTTTATTATTGGAAGGGAATGAAACTTGACATCGCTAGCTTCGTTAAACGTTGCATGACTTGCCAACTCGTTAAGGCCGAACATCAAAGGCCCGGAGGGTTATTGCAACCTTTAGAAATTCCAGTTTGGAAGTGGGATCAAATTTCCATGGATTTTATAGATGGCCTTCCCCGTTCTCGATCGGGTTATGATAGCTTATGGGTAATTGTTGGTAGACTTACTAAATCTGCCCATTTTATTCCCGTTCGGTCTAATCAAACCGTTCCTCTTTTGGCCAAAATATTTATCAAAGAAATTGTTAAATTGCATGGTGTTCCTACTTCTATCGTTAGTGATCGTGATCCATTGTTTACCAGTGGATTTTGGAAGAGTCTTCAAAATGCTTTAGGAACGAGGCTTAATTTTAGCACCGCTTATCACCCCCAGTCCGATGGACAAACCGAGCGTGTGAATCAAACTCTTGAAGATCTTCTTCGTGCTTGTGTTCTTGATTTTGGTGGAAGTTGGGAAGATCATATTTCACTTGTTGAATTTTCCTATAATAATAGCTTCCAATCTAGTATTGGTATGGCACCTTTTGAGGCACTCTATGGAAGGCCATGCCGATCTCCTTCTTGTTGGCTTGAGGCCGGTGAGAAGCTGGCTTTAGGTCCAGATTTATTCGTGATTCCACAGAAAAGATTGATCTTATTCGTCATAGGATGAAAGAAGCCCAGAGTAGACAAAAATCCTATGCCGATAACCGGAGAAGGAAGTTAGAATTTTCTGTGGGAGATCTTGTGTTCATTCGTGTTTCACCTATGAAAGGTGTTGTACGTTTCAGTCGATCGGGAAAACTTGCGCCTCGATATATTGGGCCATTTCCTATCACCGAACGTATTGGTTCCATGGCTTATCGCCTTTTATTACCGGCTCAGTTTTCTGCTATGCATGACGTGTTTCACGTTTCTCAACTTCGGAAATGTCTTCGAGATTCCGATTCTATTCTTGAGCCTGGTGTTGTGGAAGAGATTGAAGTTTCGCCTAATTTAACTTATGAGCAACATCCTATTCGTCTCATTGCTTCGGAAGTCAAACGACTTCGAAATAAAGATGTTCCGCTTGTTAAAGTTCAATGGTCTTCAAATCCTAAGGATTGTTCTTGGGAATCTAGAGAGTACATCGAGCGTACACTTCCGGACTTACTTTCTCGTGCTCTTTGAGGTGAACTTCTTATTTCAAACTTCTTTTGTGTTGAATATGCCTTTATGGTTGTTACTATATATCTTCTTCTTATAATATTGCGAGGACGCAATTTCTTTAAGGAGGGGAGTCTGTAACAACCCGCATATTTGTCGATTTTATATTTAAATATTTTATTTAAATATTTTATCGTTAGTCGGATTTTAGTCCGAAAAGCTACTTTTTGCATACGGTCGAATTAGGGCTCGGGACCACTCCCATTGAGTTTAAAATGCCGTTTGCGACCTTTTTGAGTATAAGCTTCGATATGTTTGGAGAAAGTTGATTTTTGCTACTTTTCACGTTGGGTTTGGTTTGGGCTCAGCCCTATGTTAACTTATGCTCAAATTTGAGCCACTCTTCCCCACTCACCCTCATTCTCTTCTCATTTCAGTTTTTAGAGTATTAATGGTGGGAGAGATTGGAAATTAAAACTCCAAAACCCTACTTTCCCTTGCAAATCAAATTCCTAGCTCCAAACTCAAGAAGAACCATTGGTAAGCTTCTCTTCTTCTTCTCCAACTTGTTCTCTTACCAATTTCAGAAATTCCTAAACCTAATTTTGGGAATGTTCTTGTTTTTGAGCTTAGATTCAAGCTCAATTGGGTTGTGTCGAAGAGAGGTTGATTCTCCATTTGCTTTCAAGCTTCTTCTTGTTTGATTTTGAGAAAAGGTGAGATTTTTATCTCACATCTATGACTATAATTATCTTTGGTTGTTGGGTATGAATTCCTAACACTTCTTCATGTGCATTTGCTATTGATTCGGATTGGTTTTGTGAATACTCCAATTTTTGAGTTTTTAAGTCAAATTTGTGTGAAATCCTTTTATGGATGTTTGATCATGCTTTTGGTGATGCATCGAGGAGCATATAGGGCCGGGTTGCCGATTGGCATAAACCCTTAGAGCCAATGTTCGTCCGGTTGCATTTTGGAAGAGTTTGCTCTTCATTTGAATAAGGCTGAAAAACAGCCCAGGCATGATTCAGTCGACTGAAAACTCTGTTCAGTCGACTGAACCTGAAACCCGAGAGTTTCCAGGCATGATTCAGTCGACTGAAAAACTCTGCACAGTCGACTGAAATTGGAAACAGAAAGTTTCCTGAACCTGGAAAATTTCCAGGTACAGGGTCAGTCGACTGAAAAACTCTGTTCAGTCGACTGAACCTGCTGTTTGAGTCCAATTTGCCTATTTGGATTGAAATTCCAATTTAAATCGATTCGTGATAATCATATTTGTTGTTATCATCTATTATGACTTTGATGACCCTTTTTAGGGATTTTTGAATATCCATTTCGATGGATCCTTTATCGATTTCGTTGGATTTTATTCACGTCTTCGTATGTGAATTTTTGTGATTGATTGTTCTTACAATCTTCTTCGTGATTTGTCACTTTAAAAATATAAAGGTTTTCTATACTAGTAGTAAATATCAAAACTCTTTTCTCAAACGACTTCAATACTATTTTAATACCAAATTCGTTTATAAAACCGTTTTCCAATCTATTAGTATATACAAACCTTTACCTCACTCGTATGAGAAATCTAATTAAACGGCTTAGTAAAACAAGTGGTATGAAACGCTTGCATTTACTTTGTCGGTTAATTCTTGGACTTGTTCGATTGAACCTCTTGTGACAATTTTCTAGTGGAGATTTACAGTTTGTTCGTAAATATTTAAGTTAAGCAAGTGGTTATGGGACATGAAGCTAAACTCATATATTTACTAGCTTAGTGTAATCGACACTTCTCGTTGATCATGACGATCATCTTTGTGATTTAGACTAGCAATGTGCGATGTCTCTTTGTCTGCGAGGGAGACTAAACCCAATTTTGTGGAGTTTCGACTCAATTTGTGATGGGGTAGCAACCCATGGTCTTCGGGCCGTTTGTGGAGCTTCGGCTCAATTTGTGATGGTTAGCGACCATGGAATTAGCGTTCCGTTTGTGATACACGTGTTGGTGAGCTTTATGCTCCCGTTTGTGATAGGCCTCCCCCCCTTTGTGATTTCTGGATTTCTTGTGTAGATTCCTAGAATTTGTGTTTCACCAATTTTCGTGATTTCCATTGATAAGTTTTATCAATATTTGTGCATTGGTGAATTTGTGTGTCATTGACTTTAGTGATTTCTGGATTTCTTGTGTAGTCTTCTGGAATTTGTGTGTCATTGACTTTTGTGATTGACATTTATATTATCGTCAATATTTGTGGTTTGATGAACGAAATAAAGAGTATGACGTTTCTTTGATTCTTGTGTAGATTTGGTGACATTGATTAATCTCTTGATGATTATCAACTAAGTATATGTATATATATATCACAGCTTGGCATTGTGATTATTTTATGTTTAGTCATATCTCTTATTCTATATCGTTTCATCTGATATTTATAGTTAGACTGATCCGTTTATTATTTTCTTATTAAATAATACTCGGGTCAGACCGAGATGTTACAGGTGCTTCTGCTTGACTTCTCCCTTGGGATTGATTTCTCTTGCTTTTGGGTTAACTACTTAGATTAGTAGTTATTTTGTTGTATACATTTGAGATATAGACTCCTTAATGTATACTTATTCTTTTGTGTAGTTCGTGTAACTATTCTTTTGTGATATTGTGGATCTTTTTAGACCACTACTCTGATGTACACTTTCTAGTGTAATATTCATATCTTATTCCGCCTTTGTGATATGAATTGTCTGTGACTGATTTGTGTTATGCTTATTTCTATATTTGTTTTCCGAAGGATTTATATAGCCACCGTGTAGTAGCTTTGAGTTTGTGTCGGTTTGTCGGATTTCCTCTTGAAATAGAATGCATGTTGTATTATCTGACATATCGGTGCTCGCGCAAAGAAATTACATGGATGGTCGCTCCTCAACAGCCTTATTCTCCATGCTAGTCGACAGCATTCGCTGTAATGTTCTTGGCTAGCGTGGGTATAGAGGTGGGGCGTCACAGATTGGGTTTGAAGATGATTTCGGGAATCGATTTAAAATTCGTATATCAGTTGATATTTGGAAATGTAAATTCGCAACAGGAATATGTAAAGAAAAGGGAAATTATTTAGAAAAAATATTGGTTTATTTTTAAAATGTGGAAAGGAATTTACAGATTTGAAATGTAAATGTAAATAAATCAAGAAGATTTATTAATTTATTAGAATGGACCATTTTGTAATGGAAAAGGAATTCTTCGCTGGAAAGCCGAATACGTTTTCAAAATAGCTTTTGAATAAAATTTAAAAGTTCTAGATTTGGTTTTTAAAATAATACTATTGAAGAAATTTGTTTTGAAAATTGTTTTAAACCTTTAAAGTAAAATTTATTTAATTAATTATACAAGGGATTATTTTAAAGATTTAAATTGATATTTGATTTAGGAAATAGTTATTTAAATATTCATACTCTGTCTATAAATTTTATTTTAAAATTAGTTTTGGACTTGAATTTTTATACGAGATATCAGTATAATATTTTTCATAACTAGTATTTAAGCAAATATTCTAAGATGGTTTATTTTAAATGTTTCCAAGTATATTTTGTATAAGTATTTTATATTATTTTAAATATTTGAACTCGGCAGAATTTTTAATGGAAATGAATAAATGTTGGAAATGTTTTCCGCGTAAGGAAAAATTGATTTGAAATTGATTTTCAAAGGATTGAAGTGTGAAAAATTGATTTGAATTTATTTTCAAAGTGTTGGAAAGTGAAATTTTATCTTGTAAAGATATATTGAAAATAATAATAGTTGGGGGAAAATTATTTGAAATCCAGTGACTGTTGTGAATGATGAATGATAGTTAAATAACCAACTATCAATATTGGCCTTCTTAATCGGCATTTGAATTTCGATGCGACCGGGAGTCGAATTCCAACTGGATATTCGAAACCCACATCGAACCTTTGTGATTGTGATGGATCTTTTATTTAAAAGATCAAAGTGAAATTGTTGTTATTTGTTTGAATCTGAATAAAACACTTATTTTTAAAACAAGCGCTCGTTATTCGGATTAGCCGGGAAAGGACCTTGTGTCATAAAACCCATTCCGAATAACGATACGACGAAATGGGATTGCATTTGAAGATGGTGTTGAAGACTGGGTATTTTCGAAAGCGAAAGGATACCTGTCGAATGTCTCTGCACCGGGTTACTCCGGTATAGAGATTTTATTACCCTTTTTGATGGGGATTCCGGACATGATTAGTGAATATCCGGATTTTCAAGGGCTTCTTTGGAAGTGCCTTCGGTTTCGTTCGATCCCGGAACGGACTTGTATGGATGTGTGTCTGAAGTTACACTTTGAGATGTAAAGCTGCTTTCTATCAAATATATTTCTGTTGGTGGCGGAGAATTTATTCTCTTAGCTTAACACCCTTCTCTGAGACGTACGAGCTTAGAGATTAGGTAGTCGATGGTTACTAGTGATACATTCTCAATTTGGTAACGTGGCATACAAAGTGCTGCTGATCATTTGTTGATCGAAGCATGGCTTTTGTGAAAAGCGTAGCTTTGTGGACGAGACTTCGTCGGACCTCACACCCCGGAATGGTCAAAACAGGAAGGATGCGGCAAGGTTATAGGGGGTAGCGCCCCTTAGGATATGTACATTTTCTTCTGGATAGAAGTGGTATCATGGTATGGAGCCCAGATACTTAACTTATGTGAATATCGCAAATATATATTAGTTTGTGATTGTGGTTGTTGAGGATCCTCGGATAAAGGTTGTTACAACCGGGGGATGATATACTCGTGTAGTAGTTACCTATTTTTGCAGAGGTAACCCGGCCTTGTGTTGGCAAAGATCCGGTTAGGTTCTCGGGGCGTCCATCCAGAGGCGTACCCATATGGCAATGGGAAGTTCCTTGGCCTGACCATTTGTTGGAAATCCAATTCCCAATACGAACCCAGTACGGTTTTAGTTGTATAACCTGCTATTTACTTATGGTGGTCACCACTGTTTAGATGGTAGCTATAGTAGACATAGTTCGAAATGTCTATGCTGGCTAAGGTTAATATTATACTTTCGAAATATTTTTCACACTATGCACTAATAATAATAATATCAAGGGATTTTGCGTGTCAAGCATGTTTGACTATCATAAGGAGAAATCTCCTCCAATTCTGCGTTTGCATTGTGTGTGTGGCGGGAGGCCTTATGTTAGTTTCATTTTTTAAAAAGCATTTCAGATTTCTTTTAAATTCCTTTGTTAAAGAATAACTGTTTTTAAGATCTCACACCAGTACCATGACTGACCTAGAGTTTATTGTTCCCTTTCTAAACTCTGGTTGCTCATAATTTTCCACACGGGCAGCCTAGAGTTAGGTTATCAGTTATTCGGGAACGAAGTCAGAAAAGAGTTGCCGTGGAGATCAGGAGTTGAAACTGGATGGTGAGACATATGTCTTTACTATGTAGTATCCATTGCGTATGGTTAGTGCAAATCAATTTTTATATGGTCAAGTTATAAAGACTGCAAGTGTCTGTATCGTGTTGTTGTACTCTGATAATGTGATGTATAAACTGATATAGTTTTTTGTTCTAAAGATTATTATTTATCTATTATATATGGTTCCGTGAAGAAATATAAGATTATGTTATTGTTTCTGTTCTTCTTCTACCTCTTCATCCTTTAACCCTAACCATTCGGTTTTCTGACATTCGACTATGCGACATTTGATACAGTGGACGTATGAATGTCGACTTTCGGACGTCATAAAATCGGGTCATTACAATTTATAACTTTGTTTCTTTTATTCAAATAGAAAGGGAGCACTGAAGAAACAGTGGAAAAAGGAGAGTTTTAGAAGGTTAAGGGACCAAAGTCTTACAGAATATAACAAGCCTAGTTATAATTATTTTCAAAAGCAACGTTAAGAACGAAGTGAAATAAATAAACGGACCAAAATAATTAATTTGTGGTAGAATAGGAAAAGCCAAAAATGTTGATTTCAAGAAACATAAATTGCTAGTGGCTGACAGCTTTCTCACGAAGGGAAATAAAACGGCAAAGGAAAACCAATGATTCAAACGGGTATCGATACAGCTACCGTTTACAAATTTTGCCGTCCACCGGACGTCGAAATACACATACAAATATACCGCGGAGATCAGCACGATGAGACGGTCAAAACGGTATACAGATATCAGTGATTTGATTGAGTTATAAAAATTTGAATTTTCCTACTAGCGGAAAATGCATGAAAAACACAGAAAAATAAGATCGACGAAGCTAAAGATGTCCGAATTTGGAAAAACGAAAAATGACGTCTTGCTCAGAAGATGATTTAGAATTTTTCTATGTAAAAATATTTAGGTTTTAAATAGTTTTATTTTCATCGATTTTTAACTGATTAAATTAAAGTAAACTTACGCACGAACTAAACTTTCATATTTTCGGACGAAAATTCACCAGTGCTATGTTTAACTAGACGTATTCTAAATATCAAATTTATATTTCAAAATTTTATCGTTTAAAATTCCATAAAATTTCAGTTAATTAAATTAATTAAAATCGTTAAAACATTCGGGTTGTTACAGAGTACTTCCTGGACTTGTGATACAGGAGGGTGTATCTCGTAGAGGTTGTACTCTGGTTTGCATTCTACCTTGTTAAAGTTGATGATTGAAAAGAAATCTATACAAGTAATTGTATGAGACTGGATGTAGGATTGGTTAATCCGAACCAGTTTAAAAGCCCATGTATCTTCTCTCTTACCTTACTTTATTTCTTTTGTTTTTATCTGTGATTGCATCTCTGACTGATAGTTAGTATAAATCTATGTTGTTAATCTGTGATTTGATATTGATCTTGAAAGAATTTTAAAAGGACTTACATAAATTAGAAAGACTATTCACCCTCTCTAGTGTTAAATTAGCTTTAAGATCCTTTATCCTCAACCAACATTTGTGTCATAGCATTAGATTTTCAAAAACTCATAATTTGATTTTTGAAAAGTATATTTGGATAGTAACACTGATAGTTCACTTTTTAACATTTTTATAGAAAACCAAATTATGAAATCTGTATGTTACTATCAAATGATTAGAAAATAGTTATTGTGAAAAGACACTTGATGTTTTGGAAAGGTATAATGTGAAATTGTAGGAACAAATATGTTATATGGCAGATGGTGAATAGACACTTGATATTACTTCACAAATCAAGAAGGACAAATGGACAGTAGACAGCGGATGCTCAAGGCACATGATTGAGAATCGGGTGATCTTAAAGGATATAGTTTACAAAGATGGAGGATCAATTAACTTCGAAGACAACTCAAAAAGATATGTGATTGGCATTGGCAATGTTGTAACTATAAAAGTCCCATTGTTTCTAATGTTTTGCTAGTTAGGAACTTGAAACATAACCTGCTTAGTACTAATCAATTGTGTGACAAGGGTTTTAAAATTAAGTTTGAAAAAAATATATGCTACATCTAGGATAATGATTCTAAAATTATATTTAAAGATATTAGGAAATATAATATTGACATCTTACGTATGGAAGTGTCTAATGATAATCGTTTTCTTTTGGCTGAACCTAGTGACCCTTGGATTTACCATAAAAGATTTGGTCATTCGAATTTTAAACATTTATATTAAATTAAATAGAACTAAAATATTGATTTTGATTCCATAATCCATAAGTATATCATATTTAGGGGGAGTTTTTGCAGCCATTTTTGTTGATAACAAAGAGGGAGAAAAATATAAAATATAGCACATGCATATCTTAAGGGGGAGTTATTTAACTCGGGAGGGGGGTGGGGGTTATATTATATTTTACATACATGAAGATTGTAATGATCCCGGTTTTGAATCAAATTTAATTGATAATTAATTTAACCTTTGGAATTAAACTGTGGAATATTTGGTAATTAATATAAAATTTTGGGAATAAAATATATATTGTATTTGAATTTTCCAAAATTAATAAGATGAATGTTTATTTATTTATATAAATGGATTATAATTTGAATTGATTTTGAAATTTAATAAGTATATTGAAAGTGAATATTTTTGATTTGAAATTTAAATAGAAATATACTGTAAACAAATTGGATTTATTTGTGAATTAGTTGAAAATTAATTTGAATATTTGGAATAAATGTATAAGGAAATTGTGAAAGTAAATGTGGGTTGGAATTCAAAAATAAGTATTTTATAAATGTGTTGGATTTAAAATCTCTATATATTTGAAAACTAAATAAGTTTAACAAAAAGATTTTAAACACAATTTAAACATATTTGACAAGTGTTTAACAAGTAATAATAATTTTAACAAGTGTAAGAAGTAAAATAATATAACTTACAAGTGTTCACAAATTAAACAAGTGGAAAAGATAAAATTTCTTTTAATTTAAATTCTATTACAATGCAAAAGAGGAAAATAACCAGTTTGTTTTCAAACTCTCAGTTTAAACTTCTCAAAACCAAAATAAAAAAATAAAATAAAAAATCCGAGAAACCAATCTTAAGAAATTCAATATGAAATCAAAACCAGGAAGTGAAATTCAAAGCAAAACAAAAACTTGGAAAACAATAAAATCAAAACTTTATTTTCAACCTGAAGCAAAGCAACAGATTCAACTGAGCAATGCAAGGATCAACCATTGATTCAACATAACATAACGGATCCAAATCAAAATATGCAAACCTAGAAACTAAAGCCTGTGAAGAATAATGCAAAGCAATTCAAGCAAATCATTACAGTCTCAAAGCAAGATCATTTCAGTTATTCAAATAACCAAAACAAATTCCAGTTCAGATCAATATCAAAATTCAGAATACAAAAACCAAGAATTTCCAGAAGTAAAATGCAGATTCAGACTAATTCTAGAATTTCAAAACATAGGCTCTCTTCTCTGTTTCCATTTCTCAGGTGAGCAAACTACATCCCAAAATTTAAATCTGTTTCACATTTTGATCTGCATGCAATAATCTTGAAAGTGTGAAAATAAGAAGTAAAATGTGTTTTAAAGGATAGTTTAACTTAATGGGTTTAAGTTAATGAATAATTAGCCAAGGTGATTTATTAATGAAATGAATTAAAGGTTAATTAAATAAATGAAAGTAATTAAGGATTATTAATTAATGATTAATGAATGATTTATCAAGTGGTTAAAGAATAAGTTAATTAAAGGATAATTCATTCATGGTATTAACTAATTTAAGTAATTAATTTGAGAAAAATTAATTAATTTAAGGTTAATTAATTAATGAAAGTATTAATTAAAGGGTTAATTAATTATGCAATTAATTTAAAAATGATTTATTTATTTTAATTAATTATGGTTAATTAATATAATAATTAAGGGTTAATTAATAATGTAATTAATTAAGAATAATTAATTAAAGATTTATTTAATGAAAGTGATTAGGGATAATCACTTACTGTAATTAATTAAGGATAATTAATTAATTAAAGATTAATTAATTAATGAAGGTGATTAAGGAATGATAATCAATCGAGGAGCAATTAATTAATTAATGTAATTAATTAAAGAGTAATTAAAGGTTAATTAATTTATTAATTAATAAATGATTAAAGGATAATTAATTAAAATGGTTTGTAAATAATTAATTTGTTAATTAACCTGGATTAGCGATTAATCTGATTTCAATTAGTCAGATGATCAATTAATCTTACTTATGGATGACTGTATTTTATTAATTGTTGTGAATTGTTTGATATCTCTACTATGTGATGCTTTGTGATATGAATTGTTTTAATTCAAGCTGTGATGAATGTAATTTATTTTATCTGTGATAAATGTATATTATTTATTTGTGGATCTGTGAATGAAAGATAAGTGTTATCGGAATATACCGCTTATCCATAATCGCTGTGCTTGAATCTGTGATGATTGATGATGTTGCACTATTGTGTAAAACCCTTGGAATACACCTTACGCACACAAATATGGATTGCACGAGGAAATTTGTTAAGTTACAAATTTTCGAAATGGTTTTAAAAATTGAATTTTGAATTCAAATGGTTTGGAAATGGAATTGGGTTAAGATATGAAAAGCTTTTGAAAAAATATTTTTGAAGATGAAAATTATTTTGAATGACATGGTAAAGTTTTGAATTTTAAATAGTTTGATCTGAATTTAAATTCAAGATTTGAAATTGAATTCTATATTTGGAAATTATGGTTTAAAAAGGTTATACAAGTTGTAAATGTGTTTATATGGGTTTTAAACCAATTTAAAAGTATGGTTTTGGGAAATTTGAATTTAAACTAAGCTTTATACTTAAAGGTCCTTAACTGGTATAAATGTAATTGGATTTTTTTCGAAATGAAAACTATTTGTTTTCAAATTATAATAGCTTCTATATAAAGAAAGAATTTCCAATTTGTGTTGAAAAGTTTCAAGTTTGAAATGAAATTTGTGGATTGTTTTTTAAAGCTATGAATGAACCTTTGTGAAAGATTATTAAACCTTGTTTTGAAATCGAAGAGGATTTTAAATGGTGTATCTTTTATATTAAAGATTTGAATTGGAAATGGTTATGAAAGTTATGAATGAGTCTTTGGATGAGTTAATCCAATTTGAAAGGGAAAGTATTTTGGAAGGATATGAATGAATCTTTGTGAAAGATTGATGAACTTTGTGAAGTGAATCTTTTTGTCTAAAGATTTGAAAATGGTAATTTGTTTAAACCATTTGAAAGGAAAGTTTTGGGTAATAAGTTGTGACTTAATCGAGATCCCATATCCATATGTTTTTAAATATTGCGCTCATTATTCGGTTTAGCCGGGAAAGGACCTTGTGTCATATAACCCATTCCGAATAATGATACGATGTTATGGATAGCATTTGAAGACCGCTAGTAAAGATCGGGTATTTTCGAGAACGAAAGGATAGCCCATCGATTGTCTCTCCACTGAGTCGTGCCGGTATAGAGATCTCTATATGTGATGGGGAGTCCGATCGGGATCGTGAATACCCGAATTGCAAGGGCTTTCTCGGAAGTGCCTTCGGTTCTGTTCGAACTTGGAACAAACTTGTATGGTTGTATGTCTGACATTACACTTTGAGATATAAAGCAGATTTCTTTCAAATACATTTCTGTTGGTGGCGGAGAATTTATTCTCTTAGCTTAACACCCTTCTCTGAGACGTACGAGCTCAGAGGTTACGTAGTTGAATGTTATCAGTGATATACTCCCAATTTGGTAATGTGGCATGCTGAGTGCTGCTGTGTGTTGCTGATCATTTGTTGATCAAAGCAAGGCTTTTGTGTAAAGCGTAGCTTTGTGGACGAGACCTCAACGGACCTCACACCCTGGAAATGGTCGAAACAGGAAAGATGCGGCAAGGTTATGAGGGTCGTGCCCTTTAGGGTATGTCATTTCCTTCTTAAAAAAGGTGGTATCGTGGTATGGAGCCTAGATACTTCACCTATGTGGTTGCTGCAATCTCATTACTGTGTGGTTGTTGCTTTGTGGTTAAGGGCCCTCGGATAAAGATCGCAAACGACCCTGGGATGGCATACTCGAGTGGTAGTTACCTAGTTACAGAGATAACCTGGCCTTGTGTTGACAGAGAGCTGGGTAGGTTCTCGAGGCATCCCTCCAGAGGCGTATCCATGTGGCAGTAGGAAGTTCCTTAGCCTGACCATTTGTTGGAAATTCAAACAAAAATACGAGCTCTTTACGATTGCAATTGTATAATCTGCCACCTCTTGTGGTAGCTATAGCTGGCATAATATAATGGTACATATGCTAGTTAAGATTAATATTATACTTTCGAAATGTTTTCCACTATGCATTAATAATAATATAAAAAAGGATTTTTGCATAGTAAGCATGTTTGACTATCATAAGGATAAATCTCCTCCAACTGTGCGCTTGCATTGTGTGTGTTCGGGGAGGCCTTATGGTAGTTTCATTTTCCAAAAAACGTTGCGGATTTCATCTTTAAAATCTTTCGTTGTTTGTTTTAAAGTTAAAGCTGTTTTTGTTTGCTCATACTAGTTCTATGACTGACCTTGTTTAGTACAACATGATATGGGGTTCTCGCTTCACGTTTGGTGGCGAATGGGAGACTCTTACTCCCACATGTCCCCGAGGAGGGGTTGGCTAACCGGTTAGATTGAGTGTTGAAAGGTTGGACGTAAAAGCAAGGGCAGAGTACCAGTGAAAACCATGGCGGGGCGGGGATGGTTTAAAAGTCTAATAGTCGAGATTGGCCACTGTCGGACGGTTGAAGACCCGAGACTATTTCATTTGGTATCAGAGCTGAAGGTTGAAACTTTAGCTCAGGAGTATAACACATTAGGTAACTCATTAGAGATCGGGTGAAGTGTATCCTAGAATGAGTATATCCATAAGATATCCGTTCGTGTGCCTCAGTAAATTCTCTTACTATCCACTAATAGTGAGTAAGAGTGCAAGAAGAGGACGAGGTAAGGGACAGGGGAGTACCACTACAAATGGTCAATGCCCTGGAATAGTGGAAACCACTTTCTTATCAATCTCCTTTGATCCGATTTCAATTTCTTTGATCGCTTCGTGGCAGCTCGAGGGAGAAGCTTTGGTGCGATGGTGGCACTGCGAATCGTTGTAGACAAGTTTCTATTTTGTATTCTTCAACAATTACCTATCAGCTTTGCATTTTAAACTCTAATGAATTTGAAATTTTAAATTGAAGTAAATTGGTTTATAAAATATGAAGATTTGTATCGATAAAACAATTTCGACTAAAACCAAATTTGAAATTTTTGTTGTGATTTCTTGTGTGAATCAAAGTCCGAAGATGGACAAGTTAATATATAATTTGGTGTATTCCGACCTGAGTTTGGATTCCATACCTAGTGTTTGAAAATTATGGAAGACTGTATCCGCTTGTTTGTTATTTTGGGGTCCAGATATATTCTACGAGTGGTTAGTGATCCTTCGAACTAACCAATACCCCTGTATATTTCGTAGACTGGTGACCCGATTATCTTGTATAGTATTGAATGAGTTTATTCTCATATCTATTGTTGATGTTCTGATTTGGTAAGCCAAATGCAAAAAAAAAATTCAGCCTGATCTGGTGAACCATTCCACTATGTGTTCACGTGTTCTTTGTTATCTTCCCGTCTAGAAAATTTCGGGGACGAAATTTTCTTAAGGGGGGAATCTGTATCGATTCCGGTTTTGAATCAAATTTAATTTGATAATTAATTTAACCTTTGGAATTAAACTGTTGAATATTTGGTAATTAGTATAAAATTTTGGGAATAAAATATATATTTCCTTTGAATTTTCCAAAATTAATAAGATGAATGTTTATTTATTTATATAAAGGATTATAACTTGAATTAATTTTGAAATTTAATAAGTATATTAAAAGTGAATATTTTTGATTTGAAATTTAAATAGAAATATATTGCAAACAAATTGGATTTATTTGTGAATTAATTGAAAATTAATTTGAATATTTGGAATAAATGTATAAGGAAATTGTGAAAGTAAATGTGGATTGGAATTCAAAAATAAGTATTTTATAAATGCATTGGATTTAAAATCTCTATTTATTTGAAAACTAAATAAGCTTAAGAAAAAGGTTTTAAACACAATTTAAACACATTTGACAAGTGTTTAACAAGTAATAATAATTTTAACAAGTGTAAGAAGTAAAATAATATAACTTACAAATGTTCACAAATTAAAGACATAGGAAAGATAAAATTTCTTTTAATTTAAATTCTATTAACATGCAAAAGAGGAAAATAACCAGTTTATTTTCAAATTCTCAGTTTGAACTTGTCAAAACTAAAAAAACCAATCTTAAGCAATTCAATATGAAATGAAAACCAGGAAGTGAAATTCAAAGCAAAACAAAAACTTGGAAAACAATAAAATCAAAACTTTAGTTTCAACCTGAAGCAAAGCAATAGATTCAACTGAGCAATGCAAGGATCAAGCATTGATTCAACATAACAAAACAGATCCAAATCAAAATATGCAAACCTGTAAACTAAAGCCTGTGAAGAATAATTGCAAAGCAATTCAAGCAAATCATTACAGTCTCAAAGCAAAGATCATTTCAGTTATTTAAATAACCAAAACAAATTCCAATTCAGATCAACATCAAAATTCAGAAAACAAAAACCAAGAATTTCCAGAAGTAAAATGCAGATTCAGATTAATTCCAGAATTTCAAAATACAGGCTCTCTTCTCTGTTTCCATTTCTCAGGTGAGCAAACTACATCCTAAAATTTTAAATCTATTTCACATTTTGATCTGCATGCAATAATCTTGAAAGTGTGAATATGAATATATGTGCATCTGTGAATGGATGTGTATGCCTTTGTATGTATAGATGTTCCTCTGTTTAGTCACAGGTTAATCCAATTTAAGAGAAATTCATATCTCTTTATTCAAACAAATCTAGGCTATGATTTCTAACTGGAAATTGTTTATAACAATATAAATCCATTTTTAAGAAGTGTTTCAAGAAGTGTGATTTAGAAAACATATAAAAAAAATTAATATCACAGTGAAATCTCCTTTAAACAAAAAATCAATGAAAACAATTTCAGGTTTTGATTATATATTCGAATTCGTATTGGTAAAACATGATTTTTAATATAGATTTTAGAATTTTAAGTGCGTGAGAAATGAGGATTTGTTAGATGATCAGAAAATGTATATTCATCGATTTTTGTCGAACGACGAGATCGGGTTCTTTGAGTTTTGGTTAGATGATGGATTGAGCACAGTGATGATTGGAAAAATACTCACGAATTTTCCAGAAGATTGTGGTGGTTTGGAGAGATCATTTTAGGGTTTAAGATTTGTTTTTGGGCAAGCTTGTTCTCAAAGGATCTGCGACATCGTCGAGATGTTTCATGAGATAGGACCAAGGGGACAAGATTCGTGGGTGAGTGGCAGAGCTTTGGTCAAGGTCGCGTGGCCTCTAATGGTCGTTCGTGTCATTGGTGAAGGAATTGTTGACCGAGATGTTCCAGATGTCTTCGAAAGAACTGTTCGATTTTGATTTATAGATGATTTTGTAAAAAAAATTGCTTGAATTAATCATGGTGGTCATCAGCGATGCTGTGGTAATCGCATCGATGATCGGAGGTGGCCAATCTGAGTGTACATGTGCACGCGTAAGTGGGTGTAGCTGTGTTATTTTGTGATGATGGGGAAGACGAAGTTTTCTTGAGTACGTGCTCGAAGCGACATGATGATTTTCTCGAAGTAAAAGTTGACGCGAGGGGAACATGGGGTTGGTTCGGAGATTCTTTTGGTTTGAACCGGGATTTTACTGAGTTGGACAGGTTCAATAAGTTTTGAACAAAAAAAAAAATTAATCCAGTTTTTGAAATCTTTTAAATTAAATAAGTTTTAAAAGGAAGATAAGTCAAGTTTTTCAAAGAAAATTTATTTACTAAGTTTGAAAGTGTTTTAATCTTATATGACCTTTGTTTTAAAAGTTTAAGCAAACTTAATATTGTAATTAAGTGGAAAAATAAGAAGTAAAATGTGTTTTAAAGGATAGTTTAACTTAATGGGTTTAAGTTAATGAATAATTAGCCAAGGTGATTTATTAATGAAATTAATTAAAGGTTAATTAAATAAATGAAAGTAATTAAGGATTATTAATTAATGATTAATAAATGATTTATCAAGTGGTTAAAGAATAAGTCAATTAAAGGATAATTAATTCATGGGATTAATTAATTTAAGTAATTAATTTGAGAAAAATTAATTAATTAAAGGTTAATTAATTAATGAAAGTATTAATTAAAGGGGTAATAAATTAGAGGGAATTAATTTAAAGGACGAAGATTTGTTTATTTTTTGCCTCAAGGACACGACCTCAATATTTTTGCCATAAGGACAAACATTCTTCTAAAAATTATTCATAAGGACAAACATTTTCCAAAATTATTCATAAGGACAACAAAACTGCTACCGAGCTAAAAACTGATACCTAAAAACTGCTACCGATAACTACAAACTGATACCTAAAAACTGCTATAATAACTAAAAACTGATACCTACAGAAAGTTGTCATTCAGGATAAAATATTGAAGGTATGTCCTTGAGGCTGAAAAGCTGTGAAATTTTGTCCTTGACAATAATTTCTTGTAATTAATTATGCAATTAACTTAAAAATGATTTATTTTTCGTAATTAATTATGGTTAATTAATTTAATAATTAAGGGTTAATTAATAATGTAATTAATTAAGAATAATTAATTAAAGATTTATTTAATGAAATTGATCAAGGATAATCACTTATTGTAATTAATTAAGGATAATTAATTAATTAAAGATTAATTAATTAATGAAGGTGATTAAGGAATGATAATTAATTGAGGAGTAATTAATCAATTAATGTAATTAATTAAGGGTAATTAATTAAAGAGTAATTAAATAATTAAAGGTTAATTATTTAATAATTAAAGGTTAATTAATTTATTAATTAATAAATGATTAAAGGATAATTAATTGAAATGGTTTGTAATTAATTAATTGTTAATTAACGTGGATTAGAGATTAATCTGATTTCAATTAATCAGATGATCAATTAATCTTTCTTATGGATGACTGTATTCTATTAAATGCTGTGAATTGTTTGATATCTCTACTGTGTGATGCTTTGTGATATGAATTGTTTTGATTCAAGCTGTGATGAACGTACTTTATTTTTTCTGTGATAAATGTATATTATTTATCTGTGAATCTGTGAATGAAAGATAAGCGTTATAGGAATATATCGCTAATCTATAATCGTTGTGCTTGAATCTGTGATGATTGATGATGTTGCACTATTGTGTAAAACCTCTGGACTACACCTTACACACACAAATATGGATTGCACGAGGAAATTGGTTAAGTCACAGATTTTTGAAATGGTTTTAAAAATTGAATTTTGAATTCAAATGGTTTGGAAATGGAATTGGGTTAAGATATGAAAAGCTTTTGAAAAAGAGTTTCAAAGATGAAAATTATTTTGAATAACTTGATAAATTTTTGAATTTTAAATAGTTTGATTTGAATTTAAATTCAAGATTTGAAATTGAATTCTATATTTTGAAATTATGGTTTAAAAAGGTTATACAAGTTATAAATGTGTTTATACCAATTTAAAAGTATGGTTTTGGGAAATTTGAATTTAAACCAAGCTTTATACCTGAAGGGCTTTAATTGGTATAAAAGAAATCGGATTTTTCCGAAATGAAAACTATTTGTTTTCAAATTATAATAGCTTCCACATAAAGAAAGGATTTCCAATTTGTGTTGAAAAGCTTCAAGTTTGAAATGAAATTTGTGGATTGTTTTTTAAAGCTATAAATGAACCTTTGTGAAAGATTATTAAATCTTGTTTTGAAATCAAAGAAGATTTTAGATGATGTATCTTTTATATAAAAGATTTGAATTGGAAATGGTTTTGAAAGCTATGAATTGAGTCTTTGGACGAGTTAAACCAATTTGAAAGGGAAAGTGTTTTGAAAGATATGAATGAATCTTTGTGAAAGATTAGTGAACTTTGTGAAGTGAATCTTTTTGTTTAAGGATTTGAAAATGGTAATTTGTTTAAACCATTTGAAAGGAAAATTTTGGTAATAAGTTGTGACTAAACCGAGATCCCATATCCATATATTTTTAAATATTGCGCTCATTATTCGGTTTAGCAGGGTGAGGACCTTGTGTCATATAACCCATTTCGAATAATGATACGACGTTATGGATAGCATTTGAAGACCGGTGGTAAAGACTGGGTATTTTCGAGAATGAAAGGATAACCCGTCGATTGTCTCTGTACTAAGTCGCGCCGGTATAGAGATCTCCATATGTGATGGGGAGTCCGATCGGGGTCGTGAATACCCGAATTGCAAGAGCTTTTCGGGAAGTGCCTTCGGTTCTGTTCGAACTTGGAACAGACTTGTATGGTTGTATGTTTGACATTACACTTTGAGATATAAAGCAGATTTCTTTCAAATACATTTCTGTTGGTGGCGGAGAATTTATTCTCTTAGCTTAACACCCTTCTCTGAGACGTACGAGCTCAGAGGTTATGTAGTTGAAGGTTATCAGTGATATACTTCCAATTTGGTAATGTGGCATGCTGAGTGCTGCTGTGTGTTGCTGATCATTTGTTGATCAAAGCAAGGCTTTGGTGTAAAGCGTAGCTTTATGGACGAGACCTCATCGGACCTCATACCCCGGAAATGGTCGAAAATGGAAAGATGCAGCAAGGTTATGACGGTTGCTCCCTTTAGGGTATGTCATTCCCTTCTGGAAAAAGGTGGTATCATGGTATGGAGCCCAGATACTTCACCTATGTGGTTGCTGCAATTTCATTACTGTGTGGTTGGTTCTTTGTGGTTTAGCGCCCTCGGATAAAGGTCGCAAACGACTGGGGGTGGCATACTCGAGTAGTAGTTACCCAGTTACAGAGGTAACCCAGTCTTTTGTTGGTAGAGAGCCAGGTTGGTTCTCGGGGCGTCCCTCCAGAGGCGTACCGATGTGGCAGTAGGAAGTTCCTTAGCCTAACCATTTGTTGGAAATCCAATCAAACAATACGAGCCCTTTACGATTGCAATTGTAAACCTGCCACCTCAGGTGGTAGCTATAGCTGGCATAATATAATAGTACCTATGCTGATTAAGATTAATATTATACTTTCAAAATATTTTCCACTATGCACTAATGATAATATCAAAAAGGATTTTTGCGTATTAAGCATGTTTGACTATCATAAGGAGAAATCTTCTCCAACTATGCGCTTGTGTTGTGTGTGTGCGGGGAGGCCTTATAGTAGTTTCATTTTCCCAAAAGCATTGCGGATTCCAACTTTAAAATCTTTTATTGTTTGTTTTAAAGTTAAAACTGTTTTTGTTTGCTCATACCAGTCTCATGACTGACCCGGAGTTTATTGTTCCCTTTCTAAACTCTGGGTGCCCACAATTTTCTGCACGGGCAGTCTAGAGTTGGGTTTTTCAGATAATCATATAATAGGTGTAGATTTGATAGCCTTCGAAGTCTTTGGATTTTGGCTATCGCTTTGTGCTTCTCTTCCACATTCGGGACCGACCTTACTTAATAGAACTTGATTGTGGTTCGAGCTTATTGGATTGGAGTCCTCATAGCTTTTGGGATGAGCTTTTGGATTGGAGATGGAGTTGCAGATATTGGAGTTCCATTTGGAGTTCAAGTTATTTCCGCTGCTGGTGCCTTTGTGTTTCCGCTGTGTTGTTGTAGATCTCTGATATGTATTTGTGATCATTGTTGTATATCATTGGATATTGTAGCATTGGAGTTATATGATATATTCGTTCTTTCTTCCGCTGTGTTGTTATACTTAATGTGTTACAAGCTCCGACGAGCCAGATTCGATGTTTGAATCTGCGGCATTCGAGTACAAGTGAAGTACGGGTGCCGATTTTCGAAGATCGAGTCAGGGTCGTTTCAAAGATTTACATGGTTTCTTCATCGAAAAGGTGAGGGGGGTTTTAATACCTCAGATATTGATTTCGATGACACCAACCACATAAATATAGATACTAATGTTTTGTCAAGTTGTATAGTATATGTTGCAAAATATTACATAGGCACAAAATGATAAAACTTGAAGATTGATCAGTATAAAGAACATGAATGAAGATTTAGAGTTGATAATTAAAACTCACGTGTTTAAAGACAAAAATCTAAAGTACTCAATAATTTAATGTATAGTTATGAGTCATTAAAATAAATTGTTAAAGTTCCTGACAGCAGATTCCGATCTTTATCACAGATTTCTAATATTTGATATTTTAAATTAAATTATTTTAATTTCAAAATATATTTTTTAAATATTTCATAAAAGTATTCTAAGAGTTCAAAAATATTTAAAAACTATGTTCAGATTATTTCACAAATTTTAGGATTTTTAAAACAATTAAAAATAAAAACATTTTCAAATTTCACCAGCATACATCGACATAAATATTTTCATATGTCGATATATGGACCGTTAGGGAGATGATTTTTAAATTTCGATTTTTGATCACATCTCTTAAGGAATTAACACTTCATTTCAAACACTGTTTAAACAATGAAAAGATGCATTTTTTACTTTTAAAAGTTGTGATTGTTATTACATCTTTTCACAAATATATCTTTTCAAACACTATACATAGGTTAGAAAATGAATTTTTTAACTAACTTTTCATCTTCTTCTTTCGCTAAACTCTCTCTACAAATTTTCTCAAATACAAATTCAACTTTGCTTACCATAAATTATTCAAACATCTTCATGTACTCTCGCATCAATTCATAGATCAAACCGCTATCAGAAGGGCTATAGGTTATCTCTATTCCAAGTATAATTGTTTGTATTTTGAAATCAATAGCTCTACTCTTATTTGTTTTGTCGTGCTTGTTGCCCATTCAAATCAAGTGGATATGCTTATTGCCTGTTTAAATCAAGTGGATGTGCTTAGTAGTCCGTCTGAATCTAGTGGGTGATCTTATAGCCTAGTAAATCAAGAAGTTACCCCATACTCGTGACACATGATGGTGTATCTCGTAGTTATGAAATCAAGATTATATTCTGGTTTTCCTTCTACCTGGTTTTTGTTAATACCTTAACTATTAATTTAATGACAACAACCATATACATTCATACATAGTCATATAAAATACATATACTAATGTTTGGCCAAGTTATATATTGTATATAGTGCAGAAAATTGCACACGTGTTGAACTGAAGACTATACCATATAAATACTCAAAAGATAGACATGACGACTCATGAGTACAAAGACCAAGATATAAAGATCTCAAGATTATAATTATAAACATGAAGACTCAAAATATATATAGACATAAAGACTCATGAGTATAATAGATAGACATGAAGAACAAAAAATTATTTTTTCCTCTAAAAATAACGGCTAGTTTTCAAATTGAAAAGACACTTGCATTTTGAAATGCCTTATGATTTTATCTATAGAATATTCTAAATATTTATTTGTACAAAATTTTTTTTGTAATTAATATTATATATTAAAAGTCCAAAAAATGATTTCAAAGAAAAATATTAATTTTTTGAATTTTGTAAAACTTTTACAAAATGGGATATACACTTTGAAAATAGGGCAGAAAATACTTAATGCAATAGTATGTTTTAATTTCAAAAATTATAAACTAATAATTTTAAATGAATACTTAACACGAGTATAAGATAGATATACCCGACTTTGAAAAAAATTTAGAGTCAAAATTCGAATTCTATGTATTTTATTATTTTTGAATGAACATACACTTAGTAAATCACAATGGCTATATTTCAAGATTTCAGAGCCAAAATTTAAATTTTTATGGCCTTCAAATTAAATTATTTTGAATCATAAAAATAAATTCCAAAAAGGAATTAATATATTTCACTATATAAAAATTCTTAAATAATTTCAAATAGATAAAATTTTCTAGATTTTCGAACATAATTGGCTACTCTTTAATTGTCAAACGGGCATGTTAAACGCAATAAGTTTTTGGAAAATCTCAAAAATTATAAAATGCATATTTTTGTGTGAAACTTTTTTATATGATAATGTGTACTCTAAACTACTTATGTAAAACACTGCATATCAAATTCGAAAGTTAACTATTTTATTATTTTTAAATGAACGGACACTTTGTGGTTACAACAACCATATTTTTGACATAAACCATTGCAATTTTTAATTTTTATGTCCTTTTACACACAAACATTTAAAATAAAAAATTATTCCCCAGAATATAATTAGTATATATAACTACAGAAAAAATTCTTAGCACTTTAAGTTAATGTGACATTTTCTTTATTTTGTTAAACTCGAATAAAAACTTAACTGCCAATTTTTCTTAAAACGATCATACCTCTTCGTGATTGATCATACTGCTTCACTAATGACTTTTGTAAAGTGTTTCCTTTCTAATGACATTCCATTAATTATTTAACATTACTACACTAAATTGAAAAAAAAAACTTCTTTCGTGATTTCAACTTTTCTAATATTGATTTCACTTCTTCACTCTTATTTCTTACTAACTGTATGATGGGCTATTAACTTTATAGCTTCATGAAATTAATTGAATATACCTTAGAGTGTGTGAATAAGGCTCTATTTTTAGGAGTCTTTCTATCAATGAGACCGCACCACATCATATGCAACTTGTTATATAAACAAATAGTAACAAATATGCAAAATGACGTGTCATTACACAAGTCCTTTAGGAAGATCATTGTATAAATGTATGATGCCAAGTGTCTTTACACATGTAATTCATCAATACGCTTGTAATTTAAATAATAAACGAGACACAAAATACATTATGTTATATGTTAGAGACATATTGTCTCATAAATAATAGTGTTATGAATAAATTTTAGAAATCTACTTCTGTTAAATCAAAACTTGAAAGTAAAAGATTTAGTATAATATCTCATTTTTTGTTACAAGTACTCATTCATGTTTTTTCATGATTTAAGCATTCATGATCATAAACTCTTAAAAATATTGGATTTTATTTTTAAAAGACTAATCATATGGATCCAACATAGTATGAATACCAGTACAAATATGTTCTATTCCTTCAGGCACTGCGTACAATAAGATGAGAAAGATGAAAAAAATGATTCGAGACCATTTATATGATCAATCATATCACAATATTCTTCAAAAAAGAAAACTTTAACGATGGCAATGACACTAAAACATATGATCAACCATCTTACTGCCATTTCCAGGTTCTTTTTATTATTATATTAAATTATATGATGCCTTTTAATGATATTTTTTAATCTACATATCTCAACACTTATCAAATATTGTGATTAGGCTATGATTAAATTACGTGATTATTATGGTTTTTATACATGAATTTTATGTAATAAATTTAATGTACAAACTTCTCCGTCAGATCTGGATGCTTAGTATTATATAATAATATCACTTATGTTATATTGAATTTTTTTCCATACTCTCATTAAATTTTGATTTCATGTATATCATCTAGTTTATACTGAGTTTGATAAATTAAGTATTTTGGATGTATATATCATCTTACGTAAGGAGTTTATTCCTATTATTATTGGTATTGATTATAGTATCACATTCATATTTGGCTTTAACTAAATAAATAGTTTCTCAAATTCAGTCTCTCATAAAATAGTACCAAATTTAGGGGTGTTTTATTTTTTCACCCATTTTTATGATGACAAAGGGAGAGAAAAATATAAAATATACACATGCATATATTTAGGGGGAGTTATGTAACTCAGGGAGAGCTATATCATACTTTATATACAGAAATATTTAATAGTTGTCATTATAAAAAAGGAAGGAGATTGTTAATATCTCAGTTATTGATTTTGATGACATCAACCATATACAATCATATAACATATTGATACTAATATTTTGCTACATTGTATAGTATATAGTGTAGAAACTTATATGGGCGTTGAATCGAAGATAGTATAATATAAAGACCCAAAAGATAGACATGAAGACTTATGAGTACAAAGACCAAGATATGAAGTTCTCAAGATTTGTTAAAGCCGTTGACAACGATCTTTGATTTTTGCCTCCTATTTTCTATCATTTATATTTTTAAACAATTTTCAAAATAAATTTTAAAATGTTTTATAAAAGCTTTTCAAAGTTCAAAATCTTATAATCTATGTTCAAACTATTTTACAAAGTATCAAATTATTTCACAAAGTATAAAAATTTCAAAACATTTTAAAAGAAACAACTTTTTAAAATATGTGACGATCGCCTTGCACCTCCGATGCTCATATCCAAATAGTGCGCTGCTAGAGCATCTGGCCGAATAAGACGATTGTCAATGGAAATAAATAGAAATAAAGAAGATGGATGGAAGAGAAGAGAAGAGAAAGAAAACATCATACAATCACATAACCTGCCATATATCACACAGTGCATTAGATAAATATAATAGTCATCACAGATATAAAACAAGCGAAACAGTAATAACTACATGGACTACAGAATCAGAACACACAGGCTCATATAGTTAGTCGAAATAGTAATAGAGTATATACAAATGATAAATAAACTCAACTGATAAACTGTCTCTGATAATAGTGAGTCGAACACTATCAAGGCTCCACAATGTCACAGACGGAATATGTAATAATAAACCTAAATTTAAGTATGAGAAAATATCGTCTCCTACTAGTCCATCTGTAGAACTATATGTACCATTTACACCTGCTTTCTAGTCTATTTATTTAATAGTACCTAATATAATAAGAAGCAAATCATAAAACCTCGAGTCAGACAACAGTCTGGTATGAGCAATAAACAATCTCAAAATACTATAAAAGTCGATATAGTATATGAAACAGAGGGTATGTAGAATCATACCTGACCTGTCACTACATCCAAAGAGTTAGCATATAACATCAATAATATACTACTCTATATCGTAATCACCATGGGTGTACTATATGTCAAAGTAGTAACGAGTGTCTAGATATCTCATCAATGACATCTACATCATGTGACATCCCTAAGGTGATAAGTAACCAAAGAAAACATAGCATCCATCCTCACATTCACTCACTTAGTACGTTGGATATATGATACTCGTTATGACCACCCCTATAGAGCCAAGTACTATTCAACATCAGGGTTTCTCGATACTTGAATCCATGTCACTCAGTAGGCCAGGAACTAGACTGTGCCTCCATAAACAACCTAAATAAAATTAATCTCCCGTTAGGAGATAAGGACCCGTCTGATCTAAGCGTGTATCATAATCTCTTGTTTGGAGATAAGGACCCGTCTGATCCATATGAACATCCACACATCCCTCTGCTCTAGGAGTGCACATCGAAACCTATGAATATCAGCCCCTTTGCACACAACGTCTGTAGCATAGCTTATCTCAGAACTGTCCCTATAACTCCTATTTGAAGTCATCGGAACTATCCTGGACAACCATCGTTAGTCACAGAATGCCATCATTTATCTCATAACCTTCCTCCAACAATTCCTTCCATCTGACCACTTTGCATCTCGAAGTGTGGCTACCCATTGTCGAAGCCATTATTTTCGATCATGAAATCATCATCGTCGAATCTTGAAGTCATCGCATTGAAGCATCACATCTTCGCTTCATCGTCGAAACCATTCATCAAAGAGCCATAGCATCAAAATCGAATGTCGAACAAATGAACAAACCATTCCATCATGCTCCTCGAAGCCTCTCTATTGTCCACATCAAAATTGGCCAAATCGATCATAATCAATAGTGATAGATATCTACAGCTCTAGATTAGTCGATAATGGCCACTTTGGTTATGAAATTAGCCAAAATATCTAAGTATAAACCAAATAAAAATGTCCGACATCCGTCTCGAAATCCAAAGCACATCTCCAAGTACATCCTCCATCTTCAGATCTATCGTGGCGCACGAAACTCTATTCATGAAATTCTATCCTATGGGATATTTCCTAATATGATATCGCCTTCGATCGACGTTTTCAACCAAACTAAGCAAATAAGCATACCTGAAAATAATAAGCATATAAATGTCTAGAATGACCTACATACATCTATAATAAAACACACACAATACTCCAAGCACAATGTGGGATTAATACCAAAATAACCTAAATTTGTCAATATCGTCAAAATAATATGTTAATAGGGAAAATATGTTATTTGATTTAAACCATTTTAAAATCATTTTTAATTCTTTTATAAAATAAGATGTAGATTTAAATATATCAAAAATCACGTTTATTAGAAATCGTTTCAAATCATCGTTTTACGATCATACCAACAATCTTAATACAGTGAGAGAAAATATCACTCACCTTAATAAAAGCTGACCAAATATCATCAATTCGTAGAACTCTCCATCATAAACACAATGTAAGAAACCAAATCCAAAACGGACCTCGTATGCAAAAGATATGGATTAAATACGAATCGAGATTAAATAAGCTATTAATTAATTTAATAAAATTATTAATTACCTTTGTTAACACTAATCCTTCTTCCTCCACATCTCCTGTACCTGCACAACATCCCCAAACCCAACATGTCGTGGAAATTTTTCTTGTGATACGGAGATTCGCTCTACGAAATTGTATTCCATCGTCGCTAATGACTCCCTCTACGCACCCTCTTCACGATGCATCCCATGAACTCGAGCTTGTCCAACTGTTGTAAAATGTGACCTGTTCGACCATGCCTCCCCTTCTTAATGTCGTTAATCCCAACTGACAACCGGAGTTCCAACCATTAGTGCAGGAGATGCACATCATGAAGAGAAGTGCAACGACACTTGCCTCATCGTCTACCTCTGCCTATTCCTCCTCCACAACCTAACCGTAGCTACCATCCATTGTACGACCACTACCTCAAACAAAATCGCATGAGTCATTGTCACCATCATCGTGAAGCCCTCTCTGATAGGAGTTCAATGGATCTGATCTCATGATTATTGATGAGTGAATTGCTTGGATTTTTAAGGAGGATTAGAGAGTGGCGGCCAAAATTTTGTTTATAGGAATGGAACAGTGTAAATGAGTTAGAGATGGATTAGCTGGGGTTTGTTTTAATAATATTTTATATAATTTTTTGAATTCTTAAATAAATCATCTTAGGTTTCAAGCTCATATGATCACATGACACGCCCAATCGCAATGTAACTCATCTACGTACATCCCTTTGTTTTCCAATCTCGATGGTATAAATTTCATCACTATCAGAGATAGCACCCTAGGATGATAATTTCATGTGTTGCAAGATTATTTCAGCCATCGGATCGTTCGATCTCTAAATAGAGCAAAGCTTATATCGATTTTAATTTGCAACGTCGATCCAAATTCAACGGACATGATCTCGAGTCTTAATTCGACTGTCAGCAAAAAATCACATTTTTGAGACCTTAAAATAAATTAAAGATTCAATAATAAATCAATTATTTAAATATCAATACGGGTCGTTATAAAATATACATGCATGTGTCAACATATAGGCAGATGGTATGTTAACAAACATGCCACCACATAGTTTTTCAATTTTTGAATGGAATTTCCTATCCGTTGCAACTCTTCATGAATGAACTCATCTATTGATTTACTATAAAAGGGGAGTTCAAACGAATTTTTTGATAACTGATTACTTATTTTCTTCCCTTCTCTTACTCTCTTGAAAACTCCGTTGAAAATGTACACTATTCTCTTCAAAATCACTTAAAATCAATTCATATTTCATCCTATTGATTTAATACTACTTCTTACAATTTTGGAAACATCTCTCTCTTAATTCAAAGATCAAGTGCTATTCAAGAGGCTATAGGATCTATTGTATCCAGAGCTCAAAAAATTGTCTTTAAAAAAACTATCAACTCTATTTGTATTTGCTTGGGTGTGCTTGTAGCCCATTCAAATCAAGTGGGTGTGCTTAGTAGCTTGGAAATCTAGTGGGCGTGCTTGTAGCCCATTCAAATCAAGTAGATCTACCTTGAGCTCAAAATTCAGGAGGGTGTATCTCGTAGCCTCGAAATCGAGGTTATAATTAGGTTTACCTTCTGCTCGATTAAAGTTTGACATTTAAAAAGAAATATGTGCAAGAAATTGTACGGAACTGGATATTAAAGAAATCAGCACTGGTATAAAATCTCTGGTGTCATCTCTATAACTAATTACTTTGTTTTATTGTTTTATTTTTATCTATGGTTGCATCTACAACTATTTGGTACTGTAATTTTGTGTTGTTAATTAGTGATTTAATATTTAACTTGAAAGAAATTTAAAAAGATTTACATTAGTTAGAAAACACTATTCAACCTTCCTCTAGTGTTTCTTTAGCCTTACGATCCATAATTCCACAACCCACAATTTATAGTTGGCGACTGAAAAGAAATATGTACAAGAAATTGTACAAGACTTGATGTAAAATTCTTGATGTCTTCAACTTTACCTTATTGCTTTTATATTTATCTGCAATTGCGTCTATTACTGATTTTTAGAACAAATCTATGTTGTTAATATGTGATTTGATATTAATCTTGAAAGAATTTTAAAAGGACTTGCATAAGTTAGAAAACATTGCTCACCCTGTCTAATGTTAAATTAGCCTTAAAATTCATTATTCCATAATCAACATTGGTATTACAGCATTGGGCTTTCAATATCTCCAAATTTAATTTTTGAAAAGTATAAATAGTTAGTAACATTGATAGTTCATCTTTTAACGCTTCTAAAACAAACAAAATTATGAATCCTATATGGTACTATCAAATAGATTAGAGATTAAATATTCTAAAAAGTAATTTGATGTTTTGGAAAGGTATAATGTGAAATTGCAGGAACAAGTATGTTATATGGCAAATAGTGGATATAAACTTGATATTCATATATTACAAATCAAGGAGGACAAATGGATAATAGACAATGGACTTATTGACCCTTGGCTTAGGTAATAAAAGATTTGGTCATTTAAATTTTAAACACTTATCCATAATTGTTTAGAATTTAAATATTGATTTTGATTCCATAATTCACAAGTATATCATATTTATGGAGAGTATTGTTTTTCACCCATTTCTGTTGATGACAAAGGAAAAAATAATATAGAATACAACACATGCATATATTAAGCGGGAGTTATTTTACTCAGGGGGAGTTATATTATATTTTATATATAGGAATACTTACATGGTTATCATCATCAAAAAAGGGAGACTGTTAATACCTCAGATATTGATTTGATCACAACCAACATACAAAAATAGATAGCAATGTTTGTCAAGTTGTATAATATATATTATAGAATAGTACACATGGATTAAACATAAAGACTGATCAGCATAAAGATCATGATTGAAGATTTAGAGATGATGATCAAGACTCATGAGTTTAAAGACAAAGATTTGAAGAGCTCAAGAATGTAGTGTATAATAATGAGACATTAGAATAAATCGTTATAGTCGTTGATAGAGGATTTCGATGTTTATCACAAATTTCTGATCTCTGGTGTTATGAAAAAAATTATTTTGATTTCAAAATATATTTTTAAATATTTTATAAAAGTATTTTTAAAGTGTTCAAAAATATTAAAAAACCACACTCAAATTATTTTACAAAGTATACGATTTCAAAAACTATTTAAAATACAAATATTCAAATTTCACTTGCATATGTCGACATACATATTTTCATATGTCGACATATGGAATGTTGGGTGCTGATTTTTGAATTTTGATTTTTGATCACATCTCTTCACGAATAGAAATTTCCCTTTAAACCAGTAAAGATACCTTTTTAATTTTAAAAAGTAGTGATTATTTATTACATCTTTTCATGAATAGGTACATCTTTTCAAACACTATATAAAGGGTTAGAAAATGAATTTCTTAACTAACTTTTCATCTTCTTATTTCTCTAAACTCTCTATATATATTTTCTCAAATACAAATTCTACTTTTATCTCTACAAATTATTCAAACATTTTCATGTACTCTCTCATCAATTCAAAGATCAAACTGCTATTAGAATGGCCGTAGGTTATATTGTATCCTAAGTACAACTATTTTTATATGGAAATCAATAGCTCTACTATTATATGTTTGGGTGTGCTTGTTGCTCATTCGAATCTAGTGGGTGTGCTTATTTCCCGTTCAAATCAAGTGGGTGTGTTTAGTAGCCCGTTTCTAAATCGGTGGGTGATCTTGTAGCCCGATAAATCAAGAGAGTTTGCGTCAGACTTGTGATATAGGAGGGTGTATCTTATAGCCTTAGAATTGAGATTATATCTGGTTTACCTTCTATCTGGTTTAAAATTGGTGATTGAAAAGAAATCTATACAAGCAATTTTAGATGTAGATTGATTAATCTGAACTAGTATAAAATTCCTAGTGTCTTCTCTCTTACTTTACTTTATTGCATTTATGTTCATTTGTGATTGCATTTGTGACTGATTGTTAGTATAAATTTATTTGTTAATCCATGGTTTGATATTAATCCTGAAAGAATTTTAAAAAGATTTACATAAGTTAGAAAACAATATTCACCTATTGTAACACTTGATAAAATCAACCGTAAATAAATTGATTGGATAAATTAATTTAAATAAGTTATAGGTAAAGGTGGAAATTTTGCAAAAGTTAGAATTTGGCAATGAAAGTTATGCAGTTACGTTCGTGATGAAATTCTAACCAATTTCCACATATAATATGCTGAAAATGGAGCTCAAATAAAGAAGTTATAAACATTTGAAATTTTCGGGTTCAAAATAATTGAAATAGAATTCAAATTCAAATAAATAATTAATTCCAAAATTTGAAATCCAAAAGTTAACAACGATTATACGTGGGGGTTAAGAAATGTTAAAATTAACGTTAAAATGCAATTAAGGAAGACAATAAATTAAACAACGGTAAAAATCAAAATCAACATTTCCAAAATAGCACCGATCGACCCTTGACTTATGCAGTCGATCGATGGTAGAGAGCAGTCAACTAGAGGATACAAGGCGACGGCTAGGGTCTAATGCAATAAACGTTTAGGAATTTATAATTTTAAATCGAGTTAAATCTAATGGTTATGGATCATTCCAACTACTATAAATAAGAGTCTAGCCTCTTACTTTTATTCACGCAATATTTTAGGAAGATTAGCGAAACTTTGTTAGTTCGTCTCTTTATAGATTCAGAAAAATCGATTAGGATTTTAGGTAAGAAATCCTATATATCTATCTTTGTTTTTTTATTTTCTCAATCTTTTCTCCTCCAACATCTAACTTTTTAAATCTAACATATATAAAAATCCATTGCTGTATATGTAAAAAGAAGAGATTTATAAGTGTTCACTAAAGGCGTGTAAAATCCAAAAGAAGGTAATGCTAAGGACCTTTGCGAGTGAAATTCTTAGTTTTTCTATTTTAGTAATTGAATAGTGTAATTTGTATTTGATATATGTCTTGTGGAGTTTTGGGTTATGAAAACATCATAATAAAAATCCCTGAAATTCCCCCAAAGCAAAATTTCAATTCTTAGATTGGAATATTAATTGTTCTATATTAAATAAATTGATTTTTTATGGATTTTGCAATATATGAGTTTTACCTTCTATTTCACTTTTTATTCTTCTTCTTTGGATCTGATTAAGGGATTTGGGTAAGATATAATGTGTAAGGCATGAATTCTTATTTGTGGTTTGCACTGTCCATTTCTATAAAAATCCCTCGTCTAATTTCATGTAAATGGAGTTGAATAGAGTTTAAAATTAACTAAATTATAGGTTTCCATTATTATTGTTTTATTCCGTTGTTTTAATACAAAATAAGTCGAAGTTGGATTCTAGATACAAGTCTATTGATTTGATTTTGGAATATTGAATTTATCGTAAAAATTCTAATATGAAAATAAGACTTATATAACATTAGAAGATTTAATATTTGCACATTAGTTCAAGGCATAAATGCATAATTACATATATAATACACACACACACACACACACACATATACAAACTAGTGTAAATGACGTACAATTATAACATATTAATTGTGTAGTAAATAGGTTAATAATTATGATTTAAATCTCCCTTAGGAAAGTAATTAATTAGGAGAAATAAGAAGAATTTCTTATAAGGCCTAATTAATGAATAAGGTGAGATGAGTGATAATGCATCTGGAGTGTATTACGAAATATATAGGGATGCATGGTTGGTAAAAAGCACATAGAAGTCTGCTCAGCTAATATGGCTACCAATAGCATGACTTTGGGTTTGATGTGAGACATCGTTTATAATAAATAATTACAAATAATGCAAGGTTAGTCCCAATTCTATAAGGTAAATCTACTCAGCCAATCTAGCTACCAGTTCCTACGGATAGTCAGATCAACGTAAGACGTCTCCATGAGGTACAGGTCATAATACGAAGGACCTTCTTATGGGGATTGAAGGTAATAAATGGTTGTTTGAGGGTTTGCCTCTTTCCCTTATATGAAGTTAATGGTCGGGATTAGGTTTCGGGACGACAAAAGATATCTTAAAAAGACCCCCTTCAATTGAAGTATTAAGTTTCCAAAGAGATTTTTATGTAATATCTACCAGATAGAGACCTATGTGGAGTTCGCCTTGGGAATAGGTAGGGGCCTGCCTCAATTGAGGTCTTAAATGGTCAGTGTCTGCCTATTTTCCATTAAAATGTATTAAGTGGCTTGGGTTCTATCTCTCGCATTGGTAGACATTAATAACAATAGTAATGAGTTATTGATTATGGGAAAACCTGCTTCGAGGATTGAAGGCACTAAGTGGTTGTTTGACGGCCCATCTCCTTCCCTTATATGAAGTATTAAATGGTTTATAATATAGTTTAAAATGTGAAAGACATATCCTTATTTAAATTATACTGCCTAAGTACTGATGTAGAAAGGCTCAAGATTTTCTATTCATGAAACATTTTTTTTACTCCCTCCTTATTACAACACAGGTCAGGCAAGGAGATGACGATCAAGATGGAGATGACGATGAGAGGAGCTTGTGGTAGTAGTCTATTTATCTATTATGTATTTTCTAATGTATCCATTTGAAGTTAAAAAGGTATTTTTGAACAAGATGATGTAACGATTACTGTTGATATTATGTTATGATTTTGTTTTGAAATAAAATGGGTATTGTTTATGCTATTATATTTTATCCTTCCGCTATGAGTTCTGAATGAATAGATAAATAGATCTGTATTATTCCTTTTACTAACCAATAGCCATCTTTGGAATGAGTTTGTGTTTCGATGGCCTTTCTAGGTTGGGATTTAGGCATGTTTTGGGGCAGGTTGTTGCAGTTGGTATCAGAGCCTAGGTTACCCGATTAATGGGAAAAATACATGTATGAGTGGTGTATTTGTTCTTTTTGAAAATATTTTCCAAAAACCCCTACTATATATATACACGCTATTTTTGAACACATGCACACATTGGGCAAATCTTTCTTTTATCATATGATACTATCTTAGGAAGATATATTTAAAAGCTGAACCTACGGATAGTTGATATAGCTAATAATCATTCTTCTTCAAGGCAGGGAACCCATCCCAAGGAAGACTCACCATTCGAGAGATGCCAAAATGGTTTAAAAAACACCTTACATAAGTAGGTGAAGTACTTGTTCCTCAAGTTGCACTGGCGATACTCGCTTCCCCACCTACCGACGCAGCACCTTATCCCGTTGAATTTCCAAATGTGTGTAAGGACTTTCTCAATATAGGAGGAAGAGTATATTCTGTAATGGAGGGTTTTATGGAGTCAAAGATTTGGATAAATGACCATGAGAAGATATTTCTGGAGCTCAGTTAGGAGGATCAGCTAAAGTGGAGAATGGCAGATTAGCACCTTAAGGGGAAGCTCGAGATTGGTAGAGTATTATGGCTGAGGAGAATATTGGTAGGATGTTCACTTCGGATGAATTCAAGGATAGATTTGGGTCAAGGTTTTTTCAAGGATGGAAGTAATTTACAACTGGAGAAATTTTCACCGCTTAATCAAGGAGACTCCACTTTAAAGGAGTACATTAGTAAGTTTACAGAGTTGGCTAAATTCGGGATGAGCTTGTCAATATACCTATGTAAAATAATATGAAGTTTGTGAATGGCTTGACTCCCCGCTTAGAGAATAGTTGTTAACCCAAATACCCACTAGCACTATATATGGGACGTTAGTTAAGATGGCTTAGCTGTAGACGACTAGTGAGGAAGAAAAAGAGGTGGAAAAGGTGAAGGCGGGACTTACTCAAAATCAAACCAAGAAGGGGAACTTTTAGGTGAATAAAAGTTGAAAGGAAAGTTCAATAATGACAGTAAGCTAGGTAAGAGATGGCCAAAGAAATGTCACATAGCCAAATATTATAGGTTGAGTCCGATGAAAGAAGCTTTTAAGGGAAAGTGTTATCACTGCCACAAGGAAAGGCAACTTAAAAACTAATGTTTGAAGCCAACGAAGGAAGAGTCGAGTGGACAAGACTATGCCATTGAGATTGCCTCTATTTCGAGTAGACCACCCTCTAGAGACTAAGGAAAGTCAACGCTGGAAGGTATAACTCTTATTTTTGGGGCTATAATTCATACCACATTTAATTCTGGAGCATTGCATTCCTTCATGGTTGGGAATATGGTTAACTCCTTAAATCGCCAAACCCAATATGTCACCGGCCCAATAGTAGTCTCTAATCCTATTGGGTGATCGACTCATCTCTCTTTAATATGTAAAGACCTAGTTGTGGACATATGTGACGTTGATTTCATATGTAATGTGTACTTTCTAAATTTTGAGGGGTATGGACTTATGTTAGGAATGGATCGGTTATCATATTACCGGGAATTTTTAGATTGCAATGGTAGGATTGTATGATTAAAGAGTTGTAGATGGAGAGAATTACAGGTCCACTGTATACCTAAAACTCAGTCGAGTCAAGTTATTTGCACTCGCTGAGCCTATCTCATATTGGGCTTTCATCCGCACCTGTAGTTCAAGAGTTTCCCGATGTCTTTAAGGAAGTATCAGGTCTTCCACCTTAAAGGGAGATCGGGTTTAGAATTGATTTAGAGATGGACGTTGGACCAGTTTCTCTGCCATTAAGGCACATGTCCCCTAAAGAAAGACGTGAATTGGACAAGCAAATATCAAAGCTTTTGTAGATTGGATTCATCCGATAGAGTACTTCAGAATGGGGAGCCCATGTTGTTTCAACATTAAGCCATACAACTCATTTAGACTATGTGTCGACTATAGGGAACTTAACAAGTTGACAAGGAAGAATAGGTATCCCTTACCTAGGATAGATGACTTTTTCGATCAACTTGTGGTTGCCAAAGTTTTCTCTCAATTGGACTTGGAAACTAGATTTCATCAGTTGAGGATCGCATAGGACAACAAGTCGAAGACTGCATTCTGCATACCAAATGGACCCTATGAGTGGAGGGTAATTCCTTTCGGATTGACAAATTCTCCCGCATAACTTGTAGATTCGAAGTGTAGAGTATTTAGGGGACAACTTAATAAGTTCGTCGTGGTGTTTGTTGATTGTACCTTAGTATTCTGTAAGATTAAAGGAGTGCATGAGAATCACTTGAGGAAGATATTAAGGACCTTGAGGAGGCACCAACTTAGGGCCAAATTTGCATGATGCCACTTTTGAAAGAAGGAGGTAAGGTTTCTTGAACACATCGTTTCTGAGCATGGATTAGCCGTGGACACCACAAAAGTGGAAGCTATTCAAGAGTGGAGAGTTCCAAAGAATACAACGGATGTTAGGAGCTTTACCAGGTTAGCATTCTATTTTTGGAAGTTCACAAAGGACATTGCAAAATAGCAGTCCTTTTAACCCGCTAGACTAAGAAGAATCCAATCTTTACTTAGGATGATAAATGCACCGAAGCATTTGAGAAACTTCTACTGATAATTGCAACTGTGCTTACCGTTCCTGATGGGACAAATCCATTTACAACTTTTATACGACACATGATTGGGAAAGTTCTCATGCAAGATGGAAAGGTGGTATCTTATTCTAGTAGGTACTTGAAGGACCATGAAAGAGATACCCAGTTCATGACTTAGAGTTGGCAGCTATTGTCTTTGCCTTGAAGATGTGAAGGCACTATCTTTTGGCAGAAAGGTATGAGTTGTTCACTGGCCATATATCAATCAAATAATTATTTTCCTAAAAAGATTTAAACCTTAAATAGCAAAGGTGGATGGATTACATAGCATCATTCAACGTTGGTATACAATATACCCTCGAAAAAGGGAATGTTGACGCCAACGCCATCATTTGGAGGCATGCTAACTTGTGTGCTATGTATAAATGGAGGTAGTTGGAGTTCCTCTCAAATTTCATCTTCTAATCGCCAATGGAACCCATCCTAGGCCTTCTGACAGTAATGGAGATTAGGTTGCCTTTGATTAACCGCATTGGGCTTGAGCAAAAGAAGGATGATAAGATAGTAGAGATTCTGGGTAAGTTGAAAACGGAGAACTTTTCCCCATGTCAATAGATATGTAGTTGACGAGAAAGTATGTTTAAGAAGGGATTAACGCCTTTGTTTACCAATGATTGACAGCGTGTTGGAGGAATTACTTGTAGAGTGTCACCACTTAAAGATGATCATTCACCCCGGAGGAGGCAAGATGTATAGGGATATAAAGAGAATTTTTTTTTTGGTCGGGACTAAAAAAAGATAACCGCTGAGTTTGTTGCTAGATGTTTAACATGTCAAAGAATAAAGGTTGAGCAAGGAAAATCCGAAAGATTGTATTTACAATTGGGGATTTCGACTTGGAAACAGGAGCATATTTCGACGGACTTCGTAGAAGGATCTCCTAGAAGTCAGAGGGGGCAATGAAGATATTTGGGTCATAGTAGATAGACTCAGAAAGAGTTTCCATTTTATTCCCATTAGGAACAATAGGATTGCAGCACCGATAGCATAGATTTATATTAAGGAGGTGGTTCGATTACAAGGAATTCCACTAAGCATTGTAATAGGGACCCCTTATTCACAAATGAATTTTGGAGGAGTTTATAGGCGGCTTTGGGAACTTCATTGAATCTTAGCACTGCTTACCACTTATAGACCGATGGAAAAACTGAAAGGGTGAGTTGAATCTTGGAGGACTTATTGAGAGCTTGCATCATGGACTTCGGAGGGCATTGGAAGCAGCAACTACCATTAGTTGAGTTCGCGTATAATAATTCTTACCAAGCGACGTTTGGTATGACCCCACTTGAAGCGCTTTATAGGAGCCCATGCAAATCACCAAATTTTTGAGGGTGAAGCAACCGAAAAAATTCTACTTAAACCATATTGATTTGTAATAGTATAAGATCTATTCCCATGTTCCGATCTTTCCTTTTTACGTACCCATTTCTTAGGGAAAGTCCCCTAACTATATTTAAAAATGGATTGGTTATCCAAAAATATGAAGAAAGCGTCGATTTTGGCTTCTTGCTCTAGCAGAAAAACTTGTGGGAAATCGCTGGTTGGGTTAGCCCAACCAAGAAAGGCATGGGAGTAGAGAGGCGTTGCTTGGGCTAATTAAAGCTTGGCAAGTAACCCAATGGTGTTGTAAAGACTAGGCTAGGCATGTTTGATTTGAGTAAGGTGCGGACTTCAAAAAAAAGCAAAGTTGATCAGGCAACGTATGATGGCAACGCAAGATCGCCAGAAATCTTGCACCAACAAGAGAAGGAAAGAGTGAGTTTGAGGTTGGAGACTCGGTATTTATCCAAGTCTCCTCTCTTAGAAAAGTCATAAGGTAAAGTTTGAAAAATTGGCACCAAGATTTGTTGGGCCTTTACGAGTTTTGGAAAGGATAGGAAGACCTTCTTATTGCGTGGAGCTACCTAATAGATTGGCAAAAGTCCACGACGTTTTTCGCATCTCACATTAAAGGAAATGCCTTTATGACACAGCCGTTGTGGTAGAGCCTGATCAATTGGGGATACTAAGGTGGAGCCAATAGTATCACGTGCCGCCACAATTGTAGAGCACGGAACTAGGAAGCTCCACAATGAAGAAATTAGGCAGGCTCGAATACAATGGGGAGACAAACCGGCGGAAAGCACATGGGAAACTGAAGAAAAGACAATCGCTCATCTTGAGCTTTTCACTGGTAAACATTTCTCTTCAAAATTAGGGTTTTGGTTGCATCATGGTTGCTAGATTGGATGACAGGAGATGATTGCTACACTTTTCACTATCACTTTGCATTCATGTGAAAAAAATTATGTATGTTTAGGGTATTTGCATATATAGTTATATGTCATGATCACAAACACATGCTAGGATTGAGTTTGCTTATAGTATGTCTGCAATACAAAATCACATTGTACTTTTGGTTGAATAGGTGGTCATGTAGATAACTTGAGTGTATAACATGAATTTTTATTACGCATTACGCTGTTCACCCCTTGAGAAGATTTTGGGGATGAAATTGTTTTATTGGGGGAGATGTAACACCTCATAAAATCAATCATAAATAGATTGGATAAATTAATTTAAATAAGATAGGGGTAAAAATGAAAATTTTGCTAAAGTTGGAATTTGACCGCGAAAGTTATTTCGTTGCATTTATGGTGAAATTCTAATCAATTTCCATATATAATATGCTTAAAATGGTGCTCGAACATAGAAGTTATGGGCATTTGAAGTTTTCAGGTTTAAAATAATTTAAATAGAGTTCAAATTCAAATAAATAATTAATTCTAAAATTTGAAATTCAAAAGGTAAGAGTAATTACCCTTGGGGTTATGTAAAAGTTAAAGTTAAAGTTAACGTTAAAATGAAATTAGGGAAGATAATAAATTAAACAACGGCAAAAATCATAATCAACTTTCTCGAAATAGCATTAATCGACCCCTAAGACACGACTGATCAACCGCTAGCGGTCGGCCGACGGTAGAGGTTAGTCGACCGGTGGATACAGGTTAGTAGCTAGGGTTTCAACAATGGACCTTTGAAATTTTATAATTTTAAACCGACTTAAATCCGACGGTTCTAGTGCATTCCAACCATTATGACTAAGAGCTTAACACTTCACATTTATTCACACAATATTTTGGTAACATTGGTGAAGCTCTCTCAATTTGTCTCTTCGTTGATTTCAGAAAGCTCCATTAATATTTTAGGTGAGAAATCCTATACATCTATCTTTGTTTATTTTTTATTTTCTTAACCTCTTCTCCTCCAACCTCTAATTTTTTGAATCTAACATATATACAAACCTTTTGCTATATATATTAAAAAGAAGAGATCTAAAGAGTTCATTAAAGGCATGCCATATCCAAGAGAAGGAAAGGCTAAGGACCTCTATGAGTGGAAATCTTAGTTTTTCTATCTTGGTAATTGAATAATGTAATTTGGATTTGATGTATACCTTGGGAAGTTTTGGATTACAAAGACATAATAATAAAAATCCCCAAAATTCCTCCAAAGCGAAATGTCAATTCTTAGGATGGAATCTTAATTATTTTGTAGTAAAATAATGGAGTTTCTATGGATTTGCAATATTCGAGTTTTGCCTTCTATTCCACTTCTTATTCTTTTTCTTTATATTTGATTAAAAGATTTGAGTAAGAAATGATATGTAAATCATGAATTCTTATTCATGCTTACACTGTTTATTTCTATAGAAATTCCCTTATCCAATTTCTTGTAAAATGGAGAAGAATAGAGTGTAAAACTAATTAAATTGTAAGTTTCCATTATTATTATTTTATTCCATTGTTTTAATGTAAAATAAGTTGGAGTTAGATTATAAGTACAAGTCTATTGATTTGATTTTGGAATGATGAATTAATGGTAAAAATGCAGTTATGAAAATGAGATTTGTATGACATTGGATGATTTGAAATTTTAACATTAGTTTGGGGCATAATCTCCACATGCCTCGAAATTAATAAATGCACACTTATATATATGTATGTATGTATGTATATAAACTAGTGTAAATAATGTACAATTGTGACGTTTTAGTTACGTAGCTAATTAGGTTAACGATTGTCATTTAAATCACCCTTAGGAAAGTAATTAATTAGGAAAAATAAGAAGGATTTCTTATAAGGCCTAATTACTGAATACGATGAGATGTGTGATAATATAACCAAATAGTGTTATGAAATATGACTAAGTTATAGGGATGAGAGGTTAGTCAAAAGCATAAATAAGTCTGCCCAGCTAATCTAGCTACCAACAGTGTTACTTTGAGGCTAATGTGAGATATCGCGTATAATAAGTAGCTGTGTATAACACGAGAGGTTATTTCCAATTCTATAGGGTAAATCTGTCCAGCTAATTTGGCTACCAATTCCTACTTATAATTAGACTACTGTGAGACATCTTCATGGGGTAGGGGTCATAATACGAAGGACTTGCTTCGGAGGATTGAAGGTATTGAGTGATTGTTTGAGAGCTCGCCTCTTTTCTTTGTATGAAGAATCAAATGGTCAGGATTGGGTTTTGGCACGATTGAGGATATCTCGGAAAGTTCCACTTTAATTGAAGTATTAAGTGTCCAAAGAGATTCCCGTGCAATGTCAACTAGATGGAGACCTATATGGAGTCCTCATTGGTAATAGGTATTATATGATGAGGGCCTACCTCAATTGAGGTCTTAAATAGTCAAAGTCTGCCTATTTTCCGTTAAAATGTATTAAGTGGCTTAGGTAATATCTCTTGCATTGGTAGACATTAATAAAAATAGTAATGGGTTATTGATTATGGAAAACCTGCTTAGGGGATTGAAGATATTAAGCGGTTGTTTGAGAGCCTGCATCTTTCCCTTATATGAAGTATTAAATGGTTTTGAATATATTTAAAATGCGAAAGACATATCCTTATTTAAATTATATTGTCCAAGCATCAATATAGAAAGGCTCAAGATTTTATATCCACCAAACATTATTGTTCTGACTCCCTCCTTATTACAACATAGGTTAGGGAAGGAGACGATGATCAATATAGAGATGACGATGGGAGGAGCTTATGGCAGCAGTCTATTTATCTATTTATGCTATTTTTTGATGTACCCATTTGAAGTTAAAAATGTATTTTTAAACAAGATGATGTAACGGTTATTGTTGACGTTATGTTATGGTTTTGTTTTGACATAAATGGGTATTGTTTATGCTATTATATTTTATTCTTCTGCTGGTTGTTCTGAATGAATAGATAAATAGCTCTATGTATTCATTTTACCAACCAACAGCTAGCTTTGGAATGAGTCTTATTTTCAATGGGCCTTTTTTGTGTCAGGATTTAGGTCTGTTTCGGAGTGGCTTGTTACACTCCACTAGTGTTAAATTAGCCTTAAGATCCATTATTCTACAACTAACATATTTGAAAATTCACACTTTTCTCTATGAACTTTGAAACATGCCACTTCGTATGCTTCAAATATAAATTATGCTTTACGTCATTATACATTTTTTTCCACAAGGATGAAAAGTCATCGTTGAACGATGACACTCTTGAAGTACCTCATCAATCAAATTCACAACTTCGGGAATACATAATCTCCCATCTCTGTGGAATTGTCCCTTCACATCAATTGAATGGTTTATATGATTAGACTTCACTCCCTTCCCAATATGGTTTAAGATCTCTTCTAAGACTGTACTAAGTTTTAGCTGTAACCAATCCAATTGATAAACATGGGAGTAACTTCTAATGTCACAATAAAATAGGCAGCACATCATAAGAAGGTTGGAAATTAAAATATGCAAGATATTCCAAGCCCTTCCATTCAATAAAAGAACCAAACATAGCATGTCTTCTACTTAATGCATCTACTACAACATTTCACTTTCTGAGAGTATACGATGTTCCAAAGTCATAAGATGTTACGAATTCCATCCATCTTTGTTGTTTAAGATTGAGACCTTTTTAAGAGAATAAATACTTCAACAATTTTTAATTAGTGAATAGCTCAAACCTCTCACCCATCAAATAAGGCCTTTATGTCTTTAAAGCAAAGCCAATGACTACCAACTCCAAATCAAGAGTTAGATAATTTCTTTCCAACTCCAAATCAAGAGTTAGATAATTTCTTTTATTGGTCTTATAAGTTGACTACTAGCATGAGCACCACTTTTCCTTCTTGCATAAGAACCGCATCGAGTCCCATCCCATTAGCATCGGTGTAAACAATAAACAGTTTATCTCCTTCTGGTATAATATAGACTAAAGCATTAGTGAATAATAGCTTTATCACGACAAAAGAGTCTTCCCTTCGTGTATCCCATAAGTAGATTTGATTCTTCCTATTTAGTTGAATCAAAGGTGTAGCAACCTCTGCGAAGTCCTTAATGAACTTCCGATAATATCCTGCCAACCTTAGAAACTACTCACTATTAACGCACTACTCTGTACCTTCCAATCTTGCAACACAGAACTTTACTTTGATCGATAAAATTCCACGTTGGCTAAAACATTTCCTAGGAATCACACTTCCCACCTCTGGAAGTGACACTTAGAAAACTTTTCTTTCAAGCAATTTTGCCTCAACACCTCCAATGCTTCTTTCAAGTGTAATTTGTGCTTTTATTCACTTTTATAAAAGATCAAAATATCATCTACGAATACCACCAATAGCTCATTGAGTTGGTCCTGGAAGACATGACTCATAAGATCAAAAAAGAATGTCGGTGCATTGCAACGACATTACCAACCATTTGTAAGACGTATAGAGAGTTCTAAAGGCAGTTTTGGAATGCCGCCCCTAGCCATCCTTAATTGGTGAAAATTTGCACAATTGAGTTGAGAGAATCTTTGCTCCTTCAAGTTTGTCAAACAAATTATCAACGAGGAATATGATATTTGTTCTTTCTTGTTAACTTATTCAACTCTATATATTCTACATACAATCTTAAGGATCCATCTGCTTTGGCGGAAATACAATGGATGCTTCCTGCTCCAGTGTACTTCTTCGAATGAGGCCTTCTTGGAAAGATAAAAAATTTGAGTATTCAATTCTCTTCTTTCTCTAAAAGCCATGCGTCAAATAGGAATGGAAACCAACTTTGCATCTCACTCTAATCAATAAGAAATTCAATTTTGCGATGAGGACTTGAACCGAAAACCTCTTCAATTACATCAGTGAAATGCTTAACAATGGAAATTTGTTTCGGTTCATAATGTGAGAAATTTAAGTAGTATAAATAGCTTAACATCATAGAATTCTCAGGCTCATAATGAACCTTAATCTCATTAAAACTACTATCCTTTATCTGAATGATGCAACTATCATAAGCAATAACAAGCCATGCTTCATCATTCAAATCATCCCTAGAATAAGTCCATTACCTGAAAAACTGAGTATATAAGCATCGCAAGAAAATTTAGGCCTACCTTGAGATGATTAAGTTTCTCTTCATGTAACAACCCGCATATTTGTCGATTTTATATTTAAATATTTTATTTAAATATTTTATCGTTCGTCGGATTTTGGTCCGAAAAGATACTTTTTGCAAACAGTCGAATTGGGACTCGAGACCACCCCCATTGAGTTCAAAATGATGTTTGCGACCTTTTTGAGTATAAGCTTCGATATGTTTGGAGAAAGTTGATTTTTGCCACTTTTTCACTTAGGGCTTTGGTTTGGGCTGAGCCCATTAACCCCACTTAACTCAGTTCTAACCCTCTCCTCTTCATTACTTCATTTCATATTCCTAACACTTAAAGCTTTAAGCAACAATGGTGGAAGAGAATGGGAATTAGAAACTCCAAGCCCTAGTTCCTCTTGCTAGCTCAAGTTCTTGCTCCAAAATCAAAGAGAACCCATTAGTAAGCATCTCCTTCTTCTTCTCCAACTCTTTCTCTCTTTGATTTCAGAAAATTCCTAAACCTAATTTGGGAAATGTTTCTCTTTTTAGCTTAGAATCAAGCTTCTTGAGTTGGATTTGAAGAGTGGTTGATTCCCCTTTTGCTTTCAAGCTTCTTCTTCAATCGTTTAGGTTCAAAGGTGAGATTTTTATCTCACATCTTAGTCTATAACTATCTTCGATTGTTAGGTATGAATCCCTAACACTTATTCATGTGCATTTGCTTTTGGTTTGGACTGATTTGGTGAATATTCCAATTTTTAGTGTTTTGGGTTCAAATCTTTAAAAATCATAACTTTGATGTTTTGATCATGTTTTTGGTGATGAACCAAAGAGCTTCTATGGCCGGGTAGTCGATTGGCGTAAACCCTTAGCGCCGTTGCTCGTGCGATTACAATTTGGTCGAGATTTGCACCTCATTTGAAATAGGGTAGGAAGTGTAGAATACAGGATTCGGCCAACCGAGTCCCTGGGCCGGCCGACCGACCTGTAGTCGAGGAACTTCCTGCCTCTGTTTTGGAAGTGCTGGTTACAGGCTTCGGCCGACCGAGCCCCTGGGCCGGTCGACCGACCTGGTGCCCGAGCACTTCCAACCTCTGGTTCGGCCAACCGACTCAGGGAGTCCGGTTGACCGACCTGCTCCTATCTGCCTACTATGCCCTTTTTTCCTAGTTGCTTGAATTTCCAACTTTAATCGATTCGTGTTGTTTCCTATTTGTTGCTATCATTTATTATCGACTTTGATGACATTTTCTTTGGGAATTAGGATATATCCACTTTGATGGATTCGGTATTGATTTCTTGGATTTTATTCACTTCTTCGAATGTGAATTTTTATGATTGATTGTTCCAAAAATCACTTCTTCAAATGATTTCAACACTATTTTATTACAAAGCTCGTTTTATCAAACCGATTTCCAATCTATTAGTATATACAAACCTTTACCTCACTCGTATGAGAAATTTAATTAAACGACTTAGTAAAACAAGTGGTATGAAACGCTTGCGTTTACTTCGCCGGTTAATTCTTGGACTTGTTCGATTGAAACCTTTGTGACAATTTTCTAGTGGAGATATACAATTTGTTCGTAAATATTTAAGTTAAGCTAGTGGTTATGGGACATGAAGCTAAGCTCATATATTTACTAGCTTACTGTAATTGACACTTCTCTGTGATCATGACGATCATTTTTATGTTTTAGACTAGCATTGTGCGATGTCTTTTGACTTGGTCCATCGGATGTCACGCTGTACGACGTCGATGCTCCGAATTATTTGATACATTGGATGTACCGTTTGCAGTACATCAATGTCTTTGCTTTTGATACATTGGATGTACCGTTTGCACTACATCAATGTCTTTGCTTTTGATCCATTGGATGTACCGTTTGCACTACATCAATGATATGCTTTTGATACATTGGATGTACCGTTTGCATTACATCAATGTCTTTGCTTTTGATTCATTGGATGTACCGTTTGCACAACATCAATGATATGCTTTTGATACATTGGATGTACCGTTTGCACTACATCAATGTCATTGCTTTTGATTCATTGGATGTACCGTTTGCACTACATCAATGATATACTTTTGATACATTGGATGTCCCGTTTGCACTACATCAATATCTTTAATTTTGATACATTGGATGTACCGTTTGCACTACATCAATGTCTTTGCTTTTGATTCATTGGATGTACCGTTTGCACTACATCAATGATATGCTTTTGATACATTGGATGTACCGTTCGCACTACATCAATGTCTTTGCTTTTGATTCATTGGATGTACCGTTTGCACTACATCAATGATATGCTTTTGATACATTGGATGTCCGTTTGCACTACATCAATGTCTTTGCTTTGTGATTCATTGGATGTACCGTTTGCACTACATCAATGTCTTGGCCATCCTTTTCTTGTGATTTCTGGATTTCGTGTGTTGAATTCTGGAATTTATGTTTCACCAACTTTTACGATTGGCATTGATATATATGTCATTTATTGTGGCTTGGTGAATGAAATTAGGAGTATGACATTCCTTTTTATCTTTGAGAAGATCTTTGCGATATTGATTAATCTCTTATTGATTTTTAAATTATTTATTTATCACAGCTTGGCATTGTGATTATTATACGTTTAGTCATATCTCTTATTCTATATCATTTCATCTGATATTTATAGCTAGACTGATTCGTTTATTATTTTCTTCTTAAATAATACTCGGGTCAGACTGAGATATCACAGGTGCTTCCTCATGGCTTCCTATCTGGAACTATCATATGATCTTTTGGCTAACTACTTAGATTAGTAGTTTTTGTTGTATACATTCGAGATACAGACTGTATGATGTATACTTATTCTTTTGTCTAGCACTTGTATCTATTCTTTTTGATATTGTGGATCTTGTTTGACCACTACTCTGATGCACACTTTCATGTGTTACATTCATATCTATTTCTGCCTTTGTGATATGAATTATCTGTGACTGATTTGTGTTATGTTTATTTCTATATTTGTTTCCGAAGACCTTTATAGCCACTGTGTAGTAGCTTTGAGTTTGTGTCGGTATTTCGGATTTCCTCTTGAGATGAAAAGTTATATTTTTATCCGGCATATCGGTACTCGCACAAAGCAATTATACAGATGGTCACTCCTCAACAGCCTTATTCTCCGTGCTAGTCGACAGCATTACTCCGTAGTGTTCTTGGCTAGCGTAGGTATAGAGGTGGGGCGTCATAGCTTGGTATCGGAGCCAAACTTCGAAACAATGTAGAATAATTTAACAAGGATCATCGTCCTAAGTCCATCTTAGGAGTCGTGCTTTAGGATTTAATTCGAGTCTTCGTACCGATTCATCCTATATTCTTTATGATTCCTTGTTTTATCAATCAAGTTTGATTGAAATTTATTTTGAGAATAACTTTTTCCTCTTCTTTCTTTCTTTCTTAAAGAAGAGAAATGGTTAGACCAGGCCGTTCCAGCGCCGGTTAATCTAGTGCTACTCCTCAGGATGGAGTATTCATGTCTGCTCAACAGCTTTTAGATCTCATGAAAAATGCTCAAGCTGCAGGACCCAATCCAGAGCCTACTCATCCTAGATCCGGTTTTGCACGCTTGTGCAGAGACTACACCGATTTGGGTGGAAGGTCATTCAAGGGATCCGAGAGTGTTATAGAAATTCAAGCTTGGCTCAAATCATGGGATCGTATCTTTTCTCGCATGAACCTTATTGATCTACATCGAGTCCAAGTGGCTTCTAGCATGCTTCAAGAAAGAGCATTAGATTGGTATGAGCTTTTAATTTCTGAAATCATTGAAGCGGATCTCACTTGGGAGCAATTCCGGGAAAGATTCGAATTGAAATTTGTGCCGGAGGCTGAAAAAGTAACTTTGGCCCGGCGTTTTATTGACCTTGTCCAAGGTGAATCTTCTGTGACGGACTATGTCGCATCTTTGGAATCTCTTTCCAAATACGGGGTTGAATACATTAATACCCCATTGAAGAAAAATCAGAGATTTGTCTATGGCTTGAATAAGAATCTTAAGAAGCCATTACTTCTAAAACTTGAGGTTTCATTTGATCAGCTTATTGATATCGCTCTTCGTCTTGAAGAGGCCGATAATGAAGGTGATGTTAAAGTTGTGCGTGCCCAACAGAACTTCGACAATAACTTGAAGAGGCCTATCAAATTAAAAGGCCCCAATTCTAATAAGAAAGGGAAGCAACAAATTCTGGTAGCAAAGACTCCTACCTCTAGTCGTGGTCAATGCTACAATTGTGGTTCCACGGACCATTATGCAAGGGAGTGTCCGAAACCCCTCTTTTGTTGCTATTGCAAAGGTTCGGGTCATCTTTTATCTTCGTGTCCTAGGCTTCCTAACAAGAGAGAGGGAAAGCTGCAAGCCCTTAACAACTTTTCTCTTGGTCAAGGTATTTTTCACTCAATCCTTGATGGCATTGTTTTATTTCGTGATCTTCTTATTTGAGTTCTTGTTGATACGGGTTTCATCTCATTATTTTTATATCAAAAGAACTTGTGATTCTTCTTCTTTAAACATTTTTGGGCTTGATGACTTCATTGAGGATTGTGAATCCGGATGGTAGATCCGCAATACTCAATTTGTCTTTATTGATGTTGAAATTATTTTATGTGATTTTTCTGTCCGAGCCGATTTTTACTTAGGCTTCGGAATTTACTTTTGTAAGGATTGGCTTAATTATTATGAGGCCATATCCTTTGTCCCGTGTGGACTATTCATCTTTGACATTTTCAATATGTTAAGAAGATTTCTATTTTTCCTTTATGATTTTGATTCCAACTTGATGACATCATTTTATTCCTTATGCCTATTTATAAGGAAAGTGTTATTTCTCTCATTCATTTAGTTTGAGAAATTTTTCGGTATTTTTGAGCTTATCTTAGGATTATCACCTAAGTAATCTTTCGTGTGGTGCTAAGGTCTTTTCAGTTTGACCTTACCACTGGTTTTCATTTGCTACGAGTTGCGAAAGTTAGCATTCCACTTACCGCATTCCGCACTTGTTATGATTCCTATGAATGAATTATTATGTCATTCAGTTTGTCCAGCTTATTTCATCCATTTTAGGTATCGAGCATTCTATCGAATATCTCGATGATTCCATTTTTGCATTTATTGATTTTGGATGAAAATAGCAATTTAAAAATTTTGCAAATCTTTTTCATAAGATTTATTTATAAGTATAACTTGATTTTTGTTCTTAAAACGAACAAATAATATTCTTAGAAGTTTTTGAGAAACTTACTTATCCTATAGAATATGATTTTGTGATTGTATTGCCCATTTAGTGTTTTAAGAATTCTGGTCGATGCGCTTGATCAACGTTATCGATAGGAATTTCCTAAACGCTTTGATGAGACAGTCAGACACGATACTCTTATTCTTGTGATTCCTGAAGGGGAACCAAGACTTTGCTATTTGTACCGATACTAGTCGTATTGGTTTGGATGTCGTTCTCTTGCAAAAGATAACGTGTTATCACTTGTGCTTCTAAATCATTAATAGCCGATTGAGACTAGGTATGCCACTCATGATCTAGTGCTCGCGGCTATTGTTTTCGCTTTTAGAGTTTGGCATCATCATTTTTGGGGAAGAAATTCGTTCTCCACCTCGATCATAAATCTTTGGAATATTTATTTTCTCATAAGGAACTTCATGTTGACTCGAATTCCTGGCATCTTGTGATCTTGATATTCTTTTTATTCCCGGAAGGGAAATCGTGTTGCCAATGCGCTTTGTCGTAAGCAACAAGTGGTTCATTCTTTGATGATGTCTGAATGGAATTATCTTTTTATTAATTTCATCGGACGTTTTGATATACTTCGTTTTATTGAGCTTTATCTCATTCCTTTTATGGACTAGTGTCCGATGTTCTTTTATGGTGTTCGGTTCATTGGACGTACCGTTTTTGTACTACGTCGGGGTTCCGAAATCATTCGGGCTTTGGTTCATTGGGCGTACCGTTTTTGTACTACGCTGATATTCCAAATTATTTGAGTTTCTAGTTTCTCGGGTGTACCGTTTCTGTACTACGTCATTGCACTGGCTCAATTTTCTGCTATTCTTGACGTTTTCTGCGCCTTGTAACTATGGAAATGCTTTTAGGTTTCCTATTTTTATTCTCGAGCTGGTGTTATTGATGAAATTGAAGTCTCACCAGTTTTGACTTATGAGCAACATTCCATTCGCGTCATTACTTCGGAGGTTGAGTGCCTTCGGAATAAAGATGTTCTTTTTGTGATAGTTTAATGGTTCTCAAATCATAAGGATTGCTCTTGGGAATCCAGAGAATTCATCGAGCGATCCGTTCAGGCTTACTCTTTCATGCTCCTTATGGTGAACTTCCTATTTCAAATTTTCTTTTGTGTTGATATGCTTCTATGGTTGTTACTTCTTATTTTCTTCTTATGTATTATGAGGACGCAATTTCTTTAAGGAGGGGAGTCTGTAACAACCCGCATATTTATCGATTTTATATTTAAATATTTTATTTAAATATTTTATCGTTCGTCCGATTTTGGTCCGAAGAGCTACTTTTTGCAAACAGTCGAATTGAGACTCGAGACCACCCCTATTGAGTTCAAAATGACGTTTGCGACCTTTTTGAGTATAAGCTTCGATATGTTTGGAGAAAGTTAATTTTTGCCACTTTTTCACTTAGGGCTTTGGTTTGGGCTGAGCCCATTAACCCCACTTAACTCAGTTCCAACCCTCTCCTCTTCATTACTTTATTTCATATTCCTAACACTTTAAGCTTTAAGCAACAATGGTGGAAGAGAATGGGAATTAGAAACTCCAAGCCCTAGTTCCTCTTGCTAGCTCAAGTTCTTGCTCCAAAATCAAAGAGAACCCATTAGTAAGCATCTCCTTCTTCTTCTCCAACTCTTTCTCTCTTTGATTTCAGAAAATTCCTAAACCTAATTTGGGAAATGTTTCTCTTTTTAGCTTAGAATCAAGCTTCTTGAGTTGGATTTGAAGAGTGGTTGATTCCCCTTTTGCTTTCAAGCTTCTTCTTCAATCGTTTAGGTTCAAAGGTGAGATTTTTATCTCACATCTTAGTCTATAACTATCTTCGATTGTTAGGTATGAATCCCTAACACTTATTCATGTGCATTTGCTTTTGGTTTGGACTGATTTGGTGAATATTCCAATTTTTAGTGTTTTGGGTTCAAATCTTTAAAAATCATAACTTTGATGTTTTGATCATGTTTTTGGTGATGAACCAAAGAGCTTCTATGGCCGGGTAGTCGATTGGCGTAAACCCTTAGCGCCGTTGCTCGTGCGATTACAATTTGGTCGAGATTTGCACCTCATTTGAAATAGGGTAGGAAGTGTAGAATACAGGATTCGGCCAACCGAGTCCCTGGGCCGGCCGACCGACCTGTAGTCGAGGAACTTCCTGCCTCTGTTTTGGAAGTGCTGGTTACAGGCTTCGGCCGACCGAGCCCCTGGGCCGGTCGACCGACCTGGTGCCCGAGCACTTCCAACCTCTGGTTCGGCCAACCGACTCAGGGAGTCCGGTTGACGGACCTGCTCCTATCTGCCTACTATGCTCTTTTTGCCTAGTTGCTTGAATTTCCAACTTTAATCGATTCGTGTTGTTTCCTATTTGTTGCTATCATTTATTATCGACTTTGATGACATTTTCTTTGGGAATTTAGGATATATCCACTTTAATGGATTCGGTATCGATTTCTTGGATTTTATTCACTTCTTCGAATGTGAATTTTTATGATTGATTGTTTCTACAATCACTTCTATGATTTTTCACTTTAAAAATATAAAGGTTTTCTATACTAATAGTAAACATCAAAACTCTTTCTTCAAATGATTTCAACGCTATTTTATTACAAATCTCGTTTTCTCAAACCAATTTCCAATCTATTAGTATATACAAACCTTTACCTCACTCGTATGAGAAATTTAATTAAACGACTTAGTAAAACAAGTGGTATGAAACGCTTGCATTTACTTTGCCGGTTAATTCTTGGACTTGTTCGATTGAAACCTTTGTGACAATTTTCTAGTGGAGATATACAATTCGTAAATATTTAAGTTAAGCTTGTGGTTATGGGACATGAAGCTAAGCTCATATATTTACTAGCTTACTGTAATTGACACTTCTCTGTGATCATGATGATCATTTTTATGTTTTAGACTAGCATTGTGCGATGTCTTTTGACTTGGTCCATCGGATGTCACGCTGTACGACGTCGATGCTCCGAATTATTTGATACATTAGATGTACCGTTTGCAGTACATCAATGTCTTTGCTTTTGATACATTGGATGTACCGTTTGCACTACATCAATGTCTTTGCTTTTGATTCATTTGATGTACCGTTTGCACTACATCAATGATATGCTTTTGATACATTGGATGTACCGTTTGCACTACATCAATGTCTTTGCTTTTGATTCATTGGATGTACCGTTTGCACTACATCAATGATATGCTTTTGATACATTGGATGTACCGTTTGCACTACATCAATGTCTTTGCTTTTGATTCATTGGATGTGCCGTTTGCACTACATCAATGATATATTTTTGATACATTGGATGTACCGTTTGCACTACATCAATGTCTTTGCTTTTGATACCTTGGATGTACCGTTTGCACTACATCAATGTCTTTGCTTTTGATTCATTGGATGTACCGTTTGCACTACATCAATGATATGCTTTTGATACATTGGATGTACCGTTTGCATTACATCAATGTCTTTGCTTTTGATTCATTGGATGTACCGTTTGCACTACATCAATGATATGCTTTTGATACATTGGATGTACCGTTTGCACTACATCAATGTCTTTGCTTTGTGATTCATTGGATGTACCGTTTGCACTACATCAATGTCTTGGCCATCCTTTTCTTGTGATTTCTGGATTTCGTGTGTTGAATTCTGGAATTTATGTTTCACCAACTTTTACGATTGGCATTGATATATATGTCATTTATTGTGGCTTGGTGAATGAAATTAGGAGTATGACATTCCTTTTTATCTTTGAGAAGATCTTTGCGATGTTGATTAATCTCTTATTGATTTTTCAATTATTTATTTATCACAGCTTGTGATTATTATACGTTTAGTCATATCTCTTATTCTATACCATTTAATCTGATATTTATAGCTAGACTGATCCGTTTATTATTTTCTTCTTAAATAATACTCGGGTCAGACTGAGATATCACAGGTGCTTCCTCATGGCTTCCTATCTGGAACTATCATATGATCTTTTGGCTAACTACTTAGATTAGTAGTTTTTGTTGTATACATTTGAGATACAGACTCTATGATGTATACTTATTCTTTTGTCTAGCACTTGTATCTATTCTTTTTGATATTGTGGATCTTGTTTGACCACTACTCTGATGTACACTTTCATGTGTTACATTCATATCTATTTCCGCCTTTGTGATATGAATTATCTGTGACTGATTTGTGTTATGTTTATTTCTATATTTGTTTCCGAAGACCTTTATAGCCACTGTGTAGTAGCTTTGAGTTTGTGTCGGTATGTCGGATTTCCTCTTGAGATGAAATTTTTTTTTCCGGCATATCGTTACTCGCACAAAGCAATTATACAGATGGTCGCTCCTCAACAGCCTTATTCTCCGTGCTAGTCGACAGCATTACTCCGTTGTGTTCTTGGCTAGCGTGGGTATAGAGGTGGGGCGTCACACTTCATATCATAGGATAATGTGTTGACCACCTAACATGGTTCGATGAAATAAGAGAATCATCAACAACTAGGGCACTAGATATAAAATATCAATAAGATGAATCATAGTAAAACAATATAAAGCTCTAGTACCAAACAAAACATACATTGAAAAGTCATAAATAGAAAGTACACTTCCATGACGATGTTCTTTCCCTTATTTTGCTTTGGCGGAGTGCTCGAACTTGGAGTAGCTTGGATAACATAGGCTTTTACCATTTATCCACCCTTTGGAAGAGATGGACAATCTTTCTTCAAAAGTCCCACAGTTAAAACATTTCTTAGCTTTGAGGTTGTCTCTATTAGTATCTTAGGTATTGGTTTTGATGATAACAACCATTTAACATTATATAAAATATAGATACTGATGTTTTATCAAGATATATATATAATATATAGTGCAGGATAATTGACATGTATTGATTAAGAAGACTGTATGATATCAAGATACTGATACAAAGACTAGATTCAGGATGCTGATATAAAGTTTTAAGAGTTCAAGAATGAAGACTCAAAGTATTGAAGAGTTTAAGATTTCAAGATATTCTAGATATGTTATAGAGTCATAAAGTTTATGTTTAAACCTTTATAGCACTTCCCGGATCTCTCTAGTCTTCTCTAATTTTGTTTAAATTATTTTTCAAATATTCTAGTTTTAACAATCTTTTCAAAATATTTTCAAAAATGATTTTCAATCTCTTATACTTATTAAGATATTATGTTAATATTTTTAAGTTTATATATTTTTTATTTTTGTTTATACTTTAATAATTTATAACTATGTACATATATATATATATATATATATATATATTAGTTACATTCTATTGAATATTCTTATTAAGTCTTTCAAAATCATTTTATAAAGTTTTATTAAGTTTAGTATGTTTAAAATATGTGCAAACTATGTTTAAATGTTTGTACAAAGTTTCAAAACATTTTACAAACTTAATGTTTCAAAAACAATTTTTATTAACTAATTTTTCAAAAATACAAAGGGACATGTCGACATATCCTCTGCAAGTTTGTCGACATACTGGTCATAAATTTCAAAATTCAAATTTTAATGGAAGTGTATTTTCATCGTATCTCTTCAAGAATGGACATGACCGTTGTTTCTCTACCAGACTTGCAAACGAATTTGCATTAACTATTTTCTTATTTTTCTCTCCTTTTTTCATGCTCTTGAATTCTAAAACAAATTCTGTCGAAACTCTACCGAAATTCAAAAAGAATCAAATTCAATCATTACTAGTTTGATTCTCTTTCATAGACTCTCTAATTTCTCTCATCTCTCAAGATCAAGTGTTATTCAAGAGTTATAAGATCAATTGTAATCAAGATCAAAGATCTGAGTCTGTAACTCTATCAAATCATACTCTTGCACTCCATGATTTGCTTGGTATCCCTAAAATCCATGTAGGTATGATTATAACCTATTTAAATCAATTGATTATGCTTAATATCCCATAAATCTTTTGGGTGTGCTTGTTGCCTGGAAATCAAATGGCTCTACCCAGAGGCCGGGATTCTGGAGGGTGTGTCTCATAGCCTTGAAATCGAGATTGTATTTGCATTTACTAGTTGAAAAGAAATCCATACAGGGAATTATATGGAACTGAATGTAGGGTACTTTGAACCCGTATAAAATTATGATGTGTTCTTTCATCTTTACTTTTACTGCATTTACTTTTATTTGTACTTTGATTCTTTGATTGTTAATTCCATCATTTAACCTTAAAGAATTTGAATAATATTCATGAAATCAATTAAATATTATTCACCCCACTCTAGTGTTAGTTTGACCTTAAGATCCTAATTTCGTCGACTGACATTCGGTGTCAGAGCTTTGGTTTTCAAAGTATTCATCGTCTGATTTTTGAAAAAGTTTAAATGATTACCAACGCCAATAATTATATTGTTAGTAACACGATTAATACACTTGTTAGTAACTCATTTATCGAAGGACAATTTACTGTTGTACCTTCACTTTTCAGTGGCAGTAATTACACATATTGACCATGTACAATGGAAATTTATTATAGTCAATTGGTTTAGACACTTGGAATCCTACACAAACTGAGTACACTGAACCAGAGACTAATTTTTCATAGTGGACCGCTGACTAAAAAGCAACTGCACAAAGTAACTCCAAGGTTATGAGTACACTATTTTGTTCACTAGATAGAAATGGATTTAATAGAGTATATATGTGTAAGTATGCATTTGATATTTGGAGAACTTTGCAAATTACACATGAAGGCACAAGTAAGGTTAAATAGACCAAAATTTCCATATTAACAAACCAGTTTCAATTATTCAAATTGAGTCCAAATGAGTCCATATTTGATCTGTATAGTAGATTCCAAGATATTGTACACTTATTTATTGCACTGGGTAAAAGTTTTTTTTGAAGCGGATCAAGTTAGAGAAATTCTCAATTCACTTACTCCAGAATGGGATCAAAATACTCTTGCAATTGAAGATGCTAATGATATTCGCACTCTAAAAATTGAATAGTTAATTTGCAATTTAATGTCTTTTGAAGCACAAATGCAGGGCAGGAGAGAAAGCAAAGAAATATAAAAGAAATCTACATCTTTTAATGCAATGTTGGATAATTTGGATTCAGACAGCGATGAAGATGAAGAAATTACTTTATTGAGAAGGAATTTTAGAAAATTTCTAAAATATAGAAAGATGAACAATTTCAAAAAAATGACAACAAAAATCTAGGAAGCGAAAGTGGAAACAGAAATGACATTAGATATTATAACCGTGATAACCCTGGTCATTTAAAATGAGACTGTCAACATCTCGATAAACTGAAAACTACACCTAACATTGATTCATCCAGAAAATGGAGAAGAGCCTATGCTGCAACATTAGACGATTTAGATACATCCTCGAGTGATAATGAATCAGATACAGAAATTGCTAACTTGTGCTTCACATCGATACATAATTCAGAAAAAATGGTGAAATTGATCATAAAAAGGTACCTATTTAATATATCAAAAGTTTTTTTTAATTTCTTGAATGAATGTTTCTTTTCTTTTGGTTACATCATCAACGGTTAGGAATATCTTATAGATTAATAATAATATTGGTTGAATATTGTGTGATTATATTTTAAATATAAATATTATATATTTAAAATAATAATATAATAATATAAAATATATTTAAAAATATTTTTCTGAAATAGAATAACTGTAATAGATCTATATAAAAAATTGGATATAGTCAAACAAAAATTATTTTTTGAAAATTTCGTCCTATATGTTGACATACCCCACAAGAATATGTCGATAGATGCAGACATAACTTGAATTTCAAATTCAAAATCTTAATTTCCCTCCACCTTTTCACCGACTCCTATGTTATGAAAAGTTTCTTTTTGACTAGAGAACGTGTCATTTGATTCTCTATTTACTTACTCTATCTCCATCCATGCATTTCTCACTTTCATTTCCAAATTCAAAAATTATAAACTCTCTTATCTCTTCAAACTATTCTTCAGTGGCATCCTCAAGCAGCCTTCCAAGCATATGTAGAATATTTATCTTTCGAAGAAGTCATTCCCGGAAGATTTGCTATTTTTGAAGATTTTCTTACTGATGCCCATTTCAATCTTTGTTTGCAAAATAAAATTCTTGATTTAATCGATGCTTCTCAAAATAATTTTGTTTGTTATTCAAAGTTAGTAAAGATATTTTAAGAAAATCTAAAGGAAAGTTTTATGATGGTAGAGAAGGAGAAGTTCGAAGTAGTGTCAAAGGGACACAAATTGTTTTAAATTGTGAACTTTTGGGTCACATTTTTAGATGCAATCTAGTGGAATGAACCTTTCATCTTTTCAAATTGATTTTCTAGACCGTAAAGTAATTCATGGTATTTTCAAAATGATTTTGAATTCAAAAATAAAAACTTGTGTCCAAAAGCAAGAATTTTAAGCCTGCTTTTGCGACAAAGTATAACTCCTAGAACGGGTAATTATAATAACCCAACTCAAAATATTTTCAAAGCTCTTTTTTAGGTCAATACGACATAAATTGGACTTAGGTTATTTGTGACGATCGCGACTTTTCGACGCTCGAAAACCAACATCAATACGTCCACTGTATCAACTGCCGAGCAATCGAATGCTGGAAAACTGTACCATTAGGGTTAAAGAAGAGGTAGAAGATAGAAGAAGAGAGAAAGAAAAAGAAAACAATAGAACAACATCAGAATCTCACAATCGCAGCGGAACAACATATAATAGATAAATGAATAATCTTACATAGAACTATATCAGTTATTACATTACATCATATTACAATACATTACATCATCAGAGTGTACAACAACAAACAGCGGAAAAGAAATACTACATACTAGTAGTACGCCATGCCATCCAGCTTGCCTCCAGCAACTTCCGAATTCCAGAATATCCTGATAACCTAACTCTAGACTGCCCGTGTGGAAATTGGTGGGCACCCAGAGTTTAGGAAGGAAAACAATAAACTACGAGTCAGTCATGTGATTGGTGTGAGAACTAAAATGGTTTATTTTTAAAACAAAGAATAGGATAATTTTAAAATAGATTCGCAATGCTTTTTAGAAAATGAGACTACCATAAGGCCTCTCGCACACACACACACAATGCAAACGCAGAATCAGAGGAGATTTCTCCTTATGATAGTCAAAGATGCTTGATACGCATTAAAAAGAAACATTTGATATTATTACTAGTTCATAGTGTAGGAAAAATCATTTCGAAAGTAAAGATATAAATCTTAGCCAACATACGACCATTATCGTATGCCTACTATAGCTACCATGTTCAATAGCAGGTTACCGCCACATTCCATGGCAGGTTATACAACTAAAACCGTACATGATTCGTATTGTTTATTTGGATTTCCAACAAATGGTCAGGCCAAGGAACTTCCCATTGCCACATGGGTATGCCTCTGGAAAGACGACCCAAGAACCAAACCGGATCTCTGCCAACACAAGGCCGGGTTACCCCTAACTGGGTAACTACTGACACGAATATGTCATTCCCCGATCGTAACAGATCTATATCCGAGGATCCTCGATTTCCAACAACCACAAAGCAATAAATTTGCAGCAACAACATAGGTTAAGTATCTGGACTCCATAACATGATACCACCTCTATCCAGAAGGAATGACATATACTAAAGGGGCGCTACCCCCTAATAACCTTGCAGCATCCTTCCTGTTTTGACCATTTCCGGGGTGTGAGGTCCGACGAAGTCTCGTCCACAAAGCCACGCTTTATACAAAAGCTGTGCTTTGATCATCAAATGCTCAACATCACTTCGTATGTCACATTACCAATTTTGGAATATATCACTAGTAACCATCAACTACATAACCTCTAAGGGTGTTAAGCTAAGAGAATAAATTCTCCGCCACCAACGGAAACGTATTTGATAGAAACCAGCTTTATGTAACAACCCCCAATTTCGTACCATTCAAATCGACAATAATCCACACATGTCAGAGTTGAATGATGCGAAATAACAGATTGTAAATAAATTTGGAGCAAATGAAATCAAATATACAGAATCACAGACACAGAACAAACAGAATAACTCGCAGCGGAATATAAAATAACATAGTAGTTCATGAAGCTACTATAACGGAGTCTCAAACCAAATACATAATATAGTCTGAAAAACAATAGAATAGAAATCCCAAATACATAGAAGTTCACTAATACATGAGATAAACTAATACAGCTGAAACAGAAGTAGATAAATATGTAGATAAGTCGAAACTCCAGTGAAAGACCAGCTCCAGGAAGAGAATCCAAAGCTGTGAATACTCAGGCTGACCCGAGCGTAAAGCAAAACACAAAACACTCGAGTCAGGACAATATATACTTATATAATGTAAACCAACTCAAGTGAACTGTAATAAAGATACAAGTAACTTAAAGGATGCCTGGGACCGCCCATCCTCTAAGGATCCGTTAAACTATTTACTATATAGCAATATTTCGCTATTATACCAATGTCTACGGTAAAATAAACGTACTTTTAAATAGCGTTCCGGGCTACCCATATCACCCTTCACACATAATAGTCCCAATAGTCCATCCAATATCATGCCATCTCCACTCTGGGTGATTGTCAGAGGATACCACATGGGCTACGGGAGAAAGACAAACTCGTAGTAAAGGCTCAGTATGGTAGGTGACACGGCACACAAGGCAATGCCAGGGTAGATATACCAATTACGCACACGGGCTGGTGGTAACGCAGCAGCCACATACGCCCACCCCGAACAACACTCCAAAAATCAAGGGGTGCACCCAATCGATCACAACAGTAATAGAATGGTATCGAAGAAGTGTGTTCAGCCAGAGGTGCTACCTTCTTTGGCCCGAGATCGCTCCTGTTTTAGCCACCTTATGCTAACTCATGGGAGTTAGGTTCACGAAATGTACCTTAGGAACATCGTCACCATCCTACTTCATTCTGGAATCTCCACCGCGCACACAGTTGTTAAAGTGGTTTTCGGTATCGACAGAGAGTATGTCCATATCCGATCCCGGTCTCTTTAACAACCAATCGTTATTATAACCCGTAGTTATAATTTCAAAAATTGTATTTATTTCTCAAAATCCAATATCATTTCAAATCCATTTCAAAATATCAACTTATCATTTCATTTGAAAAACATATTCATTTTTTTTATTCAATTTAAAAATACCATTCACATTTCAAAATAGTTCAATTCCAGCAAATTACTTCGTTTAAATCCTTTAAAAGTGAAGTTATTACATTTAATAATTAAATTATTAAACTTCCAAAATTTTCAACTTTCAAAGTTCATCATTCACTTAATTTTATCAAAACAGTGAAAATTCAACTTTCGCAGCATTTGGAAATTGCTACAGAAAGTTATATTCAAAACAGTTAAATTTAACAAAGACAGCGTTTAAAATGCTGTAATAGTGTTACATTAGTTTCAAAGAAAAAAAAACTTAGTTTAATCAAACAATTATATTTTCTATAATTCACTTTTAACTTATAAAATCACATAATTTTACTTTTATAACCATCATTTAATTTTCTTTAATTTCATGATTTCATAAAGTTAAATTTCCATTTAAAAATTCATATTTAACACTAATTCACTTATTAAATTGCAGTGTCCAATTTTAAATTCATTACATTTAAATTTCAACCTAACACTTAAGTTAAAATTCTCAAATATAACTTAGTTTATATTTTTATTTACTTAATTAAAAATTCACTTTTAAGTCAATTCCAAAAGTTCAAATTTTAGTTACAATTTAAAATTTCAACTTAATTATTCATTCATTTCACGTTTCAACTTTATTAAAATCATTAATATGATATAAAATCACTTTAAATTCCTTTAAATTCAAATTATCATAAATTTATCATGCTTTCATATTCTATTTAATTTCAAATTATAATTAAATCAAATTTCCCAAAATAGCTTACATTCAAAATTTTCTAACCATTTCGTTAATTTATTTCACTTGTAATTATTCAGAAAATCAATAATATTTTACCAAAAATCATTTTTAATTAGGTTTAAATCAAAATATTTTAATATTTACATTTCTAAAATAATTTTAAAATTTTTAAAAAAATATATTAACTACGGGTCTGTATATAATTTTCTACACTAGGAAAAGTGATACGGGTAATATACCATTTCAACCCGTAATTTACAAAGAAAAATCCGGGTTTTATCATTTCAAAACCGCAGTCCCAAGTAAATGAAATTAATTTGAAAATCATTCAGGCCTATCATTTTAGCCCATAATGATTTTCCCTTATTCTAAAGTCCGTTCGGGTATGTATCATTTCAACCCATAGTGATTCTAATCTAAAGGGAACTTGCAGTGTGATAAACGTATAAAATAACAGAAAAGCATAATATAATAGTAATAAATGTCATAATAGGTGTTTAAGCATGGGTGAACATCATATAATAGTGACATAGCAAATAATAATATAGTGATGCAGTTTACATATTCACAAGTGATCAATTTACTATTCATATAAGTATAAAACTGTCTGGTGAGAATAACTCACTGTTTTGAGCTGACGACACAACGACGAATTGCACAAACGGGATCTACACAAGCACAAAAGCACGACACAGACACAAATGGAGGAGCCAAGGATTAATTCCCTTGAATACCAATCAAACAAACAATATAACAATTATAAGGTTTCAGACCAAAAATACGATAAACTATGCTAGAAATAACTTCATAAAACAAAGCTGAAATGCTTTGCACTTGCTTCCGACATCCCATAGGCTCGGCCAGAGGTGGAGTACAGGTCTAAGGCAATGGTTTTGGGTCAGGTCTGCGTTGCTAAGGTCGGCCTAACATGAGTTTGTTGATGGCAAAAGTTATGGAGATGGAACAACAACACAACAAGGCGTAACTACTAACAACATCACAAGTTTCAAGCAAACAAAGCTCGGCCAAGGCTGCTGTGGTCACGGCCAGAGGAGTGTGGTCCACTGTGGTGACGTGGCAGAGGGTGCTGGAGGTGCTGGAGGTGGTGGTGGTCATGTAGGTGGCGGCCATGGGTGGTGGAAGTGGTGGATGTGAAGGCTTGTGCTTGGCTAGGTCAAGATGTTGGAGTTTGGTGAACTTGGTGAAGGAACTACCACCTAGGGTGGTACGGACGAGGATGGTCAGTGAGGAGGAGGTGCTGGTGGCGTGCTCAGATGGTGGTGGTGGTGGCAGGGGCTGGAGAGGGGCATGGTCGATCCTATGATAAAGAAGATCAAGTGCAAATCAAACGAAAAATCAGCATAAGTGAACAAAAGGAGATAAAAGAAAAATAGAATTTTACCAACTTCTCAACAAGTGATGGCCGAATATTTTTTTAATGAGATGAGAAATGATGTACGTGAATGAATAATGGAGGTAGGCAGCTGAAGTATGTGAGTTATTATGGCTAATTGATGGCAAAAGTAAGTTAAAAATGTGAAAAGGCAGGAAAATCAAAAGCCATTAGAAATAAAAGGTCACAAACCCTTTCGATTTACCTATAATTATTTATAAAAGTTTATATATTCTGAAATAACAATATTATCAGATAAAATTTCGAAACTTTAAAAAAATATAAAAATATATATACCATTTATCAATTATATAGATTAAAATTATGGAAAAATAGTTAAAACAGTGAACTAGACTAGAAAATTTGTAGTTGGTTATTTATTTTTGTAGCTGTGACATGTTCGTCACACTCCAGTGCTGTTATTTTTTTCTTACATTTTAGTAGCAAAGGTGTCTCTACCTTTCTCCTGTACTTCAACTTTATTACGTTCGTAATAAAAGTGGTCGGTCCACTCTAAAACCGTCGGCCTTGCCAAAAAAATAGACTAGAAAATTTGAAATTAAATGAAATAATTTGTAGAAAATTAATATGAGCTTGTAAAGTATTTTTAAACATAAATAATAACATAAAACAAAATTTTATTCACAAAATAAATATTTAAAATTTAATTTAAATATAATTTTTAATGCAGAAAATAGCAAAAAATGGGAAAACAGCCCTTAAAAATAGAAAATCAATACAGTAAATTTTGGAAAAATTCTATTATTATTTTTAAAATATTTAGAGATGAAATTTCACAAATAAAACAAATTTAAAATAAAATAAAGAAATTTAAAATGAAGAAAATGGCAGAAAATTAGAAAACAGCCTTTAAAAATAGGAAATAAATACAGTAAATTTTGGAAAAATTACATTTTCATTTTAAGAATGTTTAGAAATGATATCACACAAATAAACAAATTTAAATTAATTTCAAAATGAAATAAAGTCAAATTTAAATATATAGTCAAAATCTAGGGTTGTTACACTCTCCCCCACTCAAATCTTTTCGTCCTCGAAAAGAACGGAATGGAAAAATAAAGAGAAACAAGATAGAGAAACAAAATAGTACCTGAAACGAATAGTTCCGGATTCGAAGCACGAATGCTCTCCTCCGTTTCCCAAGTACAATCTCGATCATCAGTACTCCACTGTACTTTGACTAGATTAACAGATTTTCTTCTCAGCTGCTTCGTATCTCTATCGACAATACGAAGTGGCTTCCTCTCAACAGTCAGGTTAGGCTCAATATCCAAACTATCAAGAGCAGAAGGCTGGACAATAAGAGATGGATCATGGAGATGAAGGCGAAGATGTGAGACATGGAATACATCATGCACTCCAGAAAGCTTCTCGGGCAAATCCAGACGATAAGCCAAAGAACCAACTCTTTCCATGATGCGGAAAGGACCAATGAACCTGGGAGAAAGCTTCCCTCTACGACCAAAGAGAATGACATTCCTCAAGGGAGAAACTTTAAGGAACACCTGATCACCAACAGCAAATTCCAAATTTCGCCTACGCCTATCAGCATATTTCTTCTGTCTATCCTGAGCGACTCTCAGCCTCTTCTTAATCTCCTCAACTTTCTCAGAAGCTTCCAAAATCACTTCAGGACCAAGAACCAAACGATTACCGGATTCAATCCAGCAAGAAGGAGATCTACAAGGTCGCCCGTATAAAGCAGCAAACAGAGACATTTGAGACTGGCCTGAATGCAAAGATGGAATGAGATAGATAAAAAGATCAAGAATAGACTGAAAATAGAAGATAAGATAATACCTGATAGCTATTATTATAGGTAAATTCGGCAAGATGGAGATAATCTTCCCAAGAACCTCCATAATCAAGCACACAAGCACGAAGAAGATCCTCGAGAATCTGATTTACTCTTTCCGTCTGACCGTCGGTCTGAGGATGATAAGCAGTGCTCAGATTCAAACGAGTACCCAAAGATTCCTGAAAAGCCTTCCAGAACTGACTAGTAAAGATAGGATCACGATCACAAACAATACTGAGAGGAACACCATGGAGACGAACGATTTCTCTCATGTAAATCTCAGATAAACGAGAAGCAGAACGAGTAGACTTGACCGGAATAAAATGAGCGGACTTGGTCAGTCTATCAACAATAACCAAGATACTCTCATTGCCTTTCCGGGTCCTCGGTAAACCATCGATGAAATCCATGGAAACCTGTTCCCACTTCCAATTAGGAATCTCGAGGGGCTGCAACAAACCAGGGGTCTTCTGGTGATCGGCTTTGACTTGCTGACAAGTCGCACTCTGACTAACAAAGATAGAGATATCCCTCTTCATCCCCTTCCACCAATAAAGCCTCTTCATATCCTGATACATCTTCGACACACCAGGATGAATAGAAAGTCTGGATCTATGATTTTCCTGAAGCAACTCCTGTCTCAAACTATCAACCTTCGGAACACAAATCCTGCCGTTAATCCGCAAAATCCCTTTGTCATCAATCTGAGCTCCACTACTACCTCTACTACCACCAACTCTGCTACGAACACTCTCCTTCATCAATCTAAGCATCTCATCCTCATCCTGCTTAGCCATAATCTGATCTAGAAGAGGAGAAGAAGAAACAACAAGCTGACACAACAAAGCCTTCTTCCGACTCAGAGCATCGGCCACAACATTAGCTTTACCGGAGTATAGTTAATGTCGAGGTCGTAAGAAGCCAGAAACTCAAGCTAACGAGCTTGCCTCTGATTCAGATCCTTCTGGGTGAAGATATATCTCAGAGACTGATGATTTATGAAAAGCTCAAACTTGGTTCCAAGAAGATGATGCCTCCAAAGTTTCAAAGCAAAGACAACAGCAAGTAACTCTAAATCATGAGCATCATAATTTGCTTCATGGGTCTTCAACTGACGGCTGGCATAGGTAATAACCCTACCATCCTGCATGAGAACAGCACCCAAACCCTCACGACTAGCATCAGTATAAACTGTAAATCCCTCACTCCCATTCGAAACAGTAAGAACTGGTGCGGAAGTTAGCTTGCTCTTCAACTCACTGAATGCAGCCTTACACTTATCACTCCAGACAAATCTGGCATTCTTCCGAGTTAAAGCTGTGAGAGGTGCAGCAATCCGAGCAAAATTCTCAATGAATCTCCGGTAGTAACCGGCAAGGCCCAGAAAACTACGAATATCAGATGGAGTCTTTGGAGTTTCCCAATCCTGGAAAAATCGGGGAAAAATAAAGCAATTGGAAAAATAAAGCAATTGGAAAAAAAAAGAATTATTAAAATGATAGAGAAAGAGAAAAAAGAAAGACTTACATTGATCGCAGCAATCTTAACTGGATCAACAGAGACTCCATTACTAGAAACAATATGCCCGAGATAACGGACTTCATCCTTCCAGAAATGGCATTTAGAAAATTTAGCCTTTAACTGATGATTTCTGAGAGTCTCAAGAACATATTTCAAATGCGACTTATGCTCATCCTTAGTCTTAGAGAAGACAAGGATATCATCAACAAAGACTAGCACAAATTTATTAAGCATATCACGAAAAACACGATTCATCAAATCAACAAAGAAAGCAGGAGCATTAGTCAAACCAAAAGGCATGACTAACCATTCATAAAATCCATTCTCAGTGCGGAAAGCAGTCTTGGGAATGCTATCCTCAGCAACCCTGAGCTGATGAAAACCTGTGGCAAGGTCAAGGTGAGAGAAAATAGTGGCACCATGAAGTTGATCAAACATATCATTGATACGAGGCATAGGATATCTGTTTTTCATAGTGAGCTTGTTCAGCTCCCTATAATCAACACACATCCGAAGTGAACCATCAGATTTGGTGACAAAAACTACCGCAGCTCCCCATTCAGAAAAACTGGGCCTAATCAGACCTTTGGAAGATAAGTCTTCAATTTGCTTTCCCATCTCAACCTTCTCGCGGGGTGCCATTCTTCTAGGAGGAAGAACAATAGGTCGAGCACCAGGAATAAGATCAATCCGAAAATCAATTTCCCGCTTCGGAGGTAAAGAAATGACTTCTCCAAATACATCGGGATATAATCTAACCACAGGGGTTGAATCAAGGTCACTGGAAGAAGAATCCAAAGAATAAATAAAGTTGCCAGCAAAATCCTGAGGCATGCGGCACTGAATAATCAAGGAATTCCCTTGATCATCAACAAGCTGAACAGACCGGGCTTTACAAGAGATACGAGCATTATGATTCACTAACCAATCCTGACCAAGCAATAAATCAAAAGCATCGAAGCCTAGAATATAAAAATCACCACTAAAGCGATGATCAGAATGGAGAAGTTTCACCTCTCGACAAATCCGATTAAGGTTAGCAGGACCCCCAATAGGATTTGAAACACATAATGGAACAGAAGTATACTCAGGAGAAAGGAGATGTTCAAACATATCACACAAATCAACAGAAATAAAACTGTGTGAAGCACCAGTATCAAACAACACACGAACAAGATGATGAAATAAAGTAAATGAACCCTGGAGTGTACCTTGGTCATCACTAGGAGCAGGGGCAGGTGGAGGAACTGGAGATGAGGCAGAAGTGGCAGCAAATATACCAGAAGGAGTACCCCTCTGCTGGGTAGGGCAATCCTTCTTAAAATGACCTGGCTGGAGACAGATATGGCAGAGATCACGTCTAACCGACTGAACAGGTGGAGGAACTGCAACATCAGATAATGTGGGACAGCTATTGGTATAGTGCCCTCTCTGATCACACCTAAAGCAAGTGATGGAGGAGAGATCAACTGGTTGCCTCTGAGGAGGGGCAGATGATGAAGATCCCAAACCAGGACGCTTCTGCCAATTCTTCTTCTGCTGCTGAAAATTAGGCTTACGCTTCTTGGAAACTACAGAGGAAGACTGAGCACCAGAAACAGCAGGACCTTTGGATGTGGGATTCTCATAGCGAATAGCCATATCCATAAGCTGGGTGAAAGAACCATGAACATGAGAAATAAGGCGACTATAATACTCTGGCCGAGCACCAGCAATAAATTTCTCATTCTTCTTAGGAGGAGTATCAATAAGGCCAGGACCGAACTTGGAAAGTTCATTGAATTTCCTCTCATACTCAGCAAAAGACATGGTACCCTGCTTCAGATCCATAAACTCACGATAAAGCTGAGATTTCCCGGCTTCTGGCATCCATTTTGCCACAAAAGCCTCCCTGGAAAAGAGATACAGAAAACAAGCTTAAGATAGATTCAAAGAAAGGAAAAATAGGAACAAAATTAAGATAACCCAAAGGATACCTAAACTGCTCCCAAGTGAGATCAGCCTCGACGGTGTTAGCCGTAACGGACTCCCACCAATCTAAAGCAGAATCATGCAACTGCCAGGCTGCAAGCTGACGCTTCTGAGCATCAGTAATGTCAAGACCAGTAAATATCCTCTCAAGACTCCGCAACCACTGCTGAGCCTCAATGATAGTCTCTGAACCGGTGAATGGGGCTCCACCAAGTTGAGAGAATTCCTTACAAAGAACAGTGAACCTGACTGGAGCAACAGGTTGAGGAGCTGGGGCAATACCGCGACCCCTAACTCTGGCATTTCCCCGATTCATCCTGAAAAATATCAAGAATGAATTTAGGATAAGAATAAAGACAAGCCGAAGACAAATTAAGATAAGGCAAGATAATACACTTGGATGAATATCTTAGAGAAAGAAAAGATCCTAACAAGATAGATACGAAAGAAAGGAAAGTTAGAAAACATTTGAAAATCCTTTAAAAGCAAGAAAAAAATATATATCAAAATAATCTTTGAAAATCCTTTGAAAACATTTTGAAAAATCATTTTATACTTTGAAAATACGTCTCTCACAAAGATATGATTTTGAGATTGATTTCACTCATTCTAGGGTGGAAATACCCTATCTCTAATGAGTTTTTGCCCCGCAGAGGCAATGGTTGCCAAAACCAAAGCTCTGATACCAACTGTAACAACCCCCAATTTCGTACCATTCAAATCTACAATAATCCACACATGTCATAGTTGAATGATGCGAAATAACAGATTGTAAATAAATTTGAAGCAAATGAAATCAAATATACAGAATCACAGACACAGAACAAACAGAATAACTCGCAGCGGAATATAAAATAACATAGTAGTTCATGAAGCTACTATAACGGAGTCTCAAACCAAATACATAATATAGTCTGAAAAACAACAGAATAGAAATCCCAAATACATAGAAGTTCACTAATACATGAGATAAACTAATACAGTTGAAACAGAAGTAGACAAATATGTAGATAAGTCGAAACTCTAGTGAAAGACCAGCTCCAGGAAGAGAATCCAAAGCTGTGAATACTCAGGCTGACCCGAGCGTAAAGCAAAACACAAAACACTCGAGTCAGGACAATACATACTTATATAATGTAAACCAACTCAAGTGAACTGTAATAAAGATACAAGTAACTTAAAGGATGCCTGGAACCGCCCATCCTCTAAGGATCCGTTAAACTATTTACTATATAGTAATATTTCGCTATTATACTAATGTCTACAGTAAAATAAACATACTTTTAAATAGCGTTCCGGGCTACCCATATCACCCTTCACACATAATAGTCCCAGTAGTCCATCCAATATCATGCCATCTCCACTCTGGGTGACTGTCAGAGGATACCACACGGGCTACGGGAGAAAGACAAACTCGTAGTAAAGGCTCGGTATGGTAGGTGACACGGCACACAAGGCAATGCCAGGGTAGATATACCAATTACGCACACGGGCTGGTGGTAACGCAGCAGCCACATACGCCCACCCCAAACAACACTCCAAAAATCAAGGGGTGCACCCAATCGATCACAACAGTAATAGAATGGTATCGAAGAAGTGTGTTCAGCCAGAGGTGCTACCTCCTTTGGCCCGAGATCGCTCCTGTTTTAGCCACCTTATGCTAACTCACGGGAGTTAGGTTCACGAAATGTACCTTAGGAACGTCGTCACCATCCTACTTCATTCTGGAATCTCCACCGCGCACACAGTTGTTAAAGTGGTTTTCGGTATCGACAGAGAGTATGTCCATATCCGATCCCGATCTCTTTAACTACCAATCGTTATTATAACCCGTAGTTATAATTTCAAAAATGGTATTTATTTCTCAAAATCCAATATCATTTCAAATCCATTTCAAAATATCAACTTATCATTTCATTTGAAAGACATTTTCATTTTTTTTATTCAATTTAAAAATACCATTCACATTTCAAAATAGTTCAATTCCAGCAAATTACTTCGTTTAAATCCTTTAAAAGTGAAGTTATTACATTTAATAATTAAATTATTTAACTTCCAAAATTTTCAACTTTCAAAGTTCATTCATTCACTTAATTTTATCAAAACAGTGAAAATTCAACTTTCGCGGCATTTGGAAATTGCTACAGAAAGTTATATTCAAAACAGTTAAATTTAACAAAGACAGCGTTTAAAATGCTGTAATAGTGTTACATTAGTTTCAAAGAAAAAAAAAACTTAGTTTAATCAAACAATTATATTTTCTATAATTCATTTTTAACTTATAAAATCACATAATTTTACTTTTATAACCATCATTTAATTTTCTTTAATTTTCTTTAATTTCATGATTTCATAAAGTTAAATTTCCATTTAAAAATTCATATTTAACACTAATTCACTTATTAAATTGCAGTGTCCAATTTTAAATTCATTACATTTAAATTTCAACCTAACACTTAAGTTAAAATTCTCAAATATAACTTAGTTTATATTTTTATTTACTTAATTAAAAATTCACTTTTAAGTCAATTCCAAAAGTTCAAATTTTAGTTACAATTTAAAATTTCAACTTAATTATTCATTCATTTCACATTTCAACTTTATTAAAATCATTAATATGATATAAAATCACTTTAAATTCCTTTAAATTCAAATTATCATAAATTTATCATGCTTTCATATTCTATTTAATTTCAAATTATAATTAAATCAAATTTCCCAAAATAGCTTACATTCAAAATTTTCTAACCTTTTCGTTAATTTATTTCACTTGTAATTATTCAGAAAATCAATAATATTTTACCAAAAATCATTTTTAATTAGGTTTAAATCAAAATATTTTAATATTTAAATTTCTAAAATAATTTTAAAATTTTTAGAAAAATATATTAACTACTGGTCTGTATATAATTTTCTACACTAGGAAAAGTGATACGGGTAATATATCATTTCAACCCGTAATTTACAAAGAAAAATCCAGGTTTTATCATTTCAAACCCGCAGTCCCAAGTAAATGAAATTAATTTGAAAATCATTCAGGCCTATCATTTCAGCCCATAATGATTTTCCCTTATTCTAAAGTCCGTTCGGGTATGTATCATTTCAACCCATAGTGATTCTAATCTAAAGGGAACTTGCAGTGTGATAAATGAATAAAATAACAGAACAGCATAATATAACAGTAATAAATGTCATAATAGGTGTTTAAGCATGGGTGAACATCATATAATAGTGACATAGCAAATAATAATATAGTGATGCAGTTTACATATTCACAAGTGATCAATTTACTATTCATATAAGTATAAAACTGTCTGGTGAGAATAACTCACTGTTTTGAGCTGACGACACAACGACGAATTGCACAAACGGGATCTACACAAGCACAAAAGCACGACACAGATACGAATGGAGGAGCCAAGGATTAATTCCCTTGAATACCAATCAAACAAACAATATAACAATTATAAGGTTTCAGACCAAAAATACGATAAACTATGCTAGAAATAACTTCATAAAACAAAGCTGAAATGCTTTGCACTTGCTTCCGACATCCCATAGGCTCGGCCAGAGGTGGAGTACAGGTCTAAGGCAATGGTTTTGGGTCAGGTCTGGGTTGCTAAGGTCGGCCTAACATGAGTTTGTTGATGGCAAAAGTTATGGAGATGGAACAACAACACAACAAGGCGTAACTACTAACAACATCACAAGTTTCAAGCAAACAAAGCTCGGCCAAGGCTGCTGTGGTCACGGCAAGAGGAGTGTGGTCCACTGTGCTGACGTGGCAGAGGGTGCTGGAGGTGGTGGTGGTCATGTAGGTGGCGGCCATGGGTGGTGGAAGTGGTGGATGTGAAGGCTTGTGCTTGGCTAGGTCAAGATGTTGGAGTTTGGTGAACTTGGTGAAGGAACTACCACCTAGGGTGGTACGGACGGGGATGGTCAGTGAGGAGGAGGTGCTGGTGGCGTGCTCAGGTGGTGGTGGTGGTGGCAGGGGCTGGAGAGGGGCATGGCCGATCCTATGATAAAGAAGATCAAGTGCAAATCAAACGAAAAATCAGCATAAGTGAACAAAAGGAGATAAAAGAAAAATAGAATTTTACCAACTTCTCAACAAGTGATGGCCGAAATTTTTTTAATGAGATGAGAAATGATGTACATGAATGAATAATGGAGGTAGGCAGCTGAAGTATGTGAGTTATTATGGCTAATTGATGGCAAAAGTAAGTTAAAAATGTGAAAAGGCAGGAAAATCAAAAGCCATTAGAAATAAAAGGTCACAAACCCTTTCAATTTACCTATAATTATTTATAAAAGTTTATATATTCTGAAATAACAATATTATCAGATAAAATTTCGAAACTTTAAAAAAATATAAAAATATATATATCATTTATCAATTATATAGATTAAAATTAAGGAAAAATAGTTAAAACAGTGAACTAGACTAGAAAATTTGAAATTAAATGAAATAATTTGTAGAAAATTAATATGAGCTTGTAAAGTATTTTTAAACATAAATAATAAAATAAAACAAAATTTTATTCACAAAATAAATATTTAAAATGTAATTTAAATATAATTTTTAATGCAGAAAATAGCAAAAAATGGGAAAACAGCCCTTAAAAATAGGAAATCAATACAGTAAATTTTGGAAAAATTCTATTATTATTTTTAAAATATTTAGAGATGAAATTTCACAAATAAAACAAATTTAAAATAAAATAAAGAAATTTAAAATGAAAAAAAGGGCAGAAAATTAGAAAACAGCCTTTAAAAATAGGAAATAAATACAGTAAATTTTGGAAAAATTACATTTTCATTTTAAGAATGTTTAGAAATGATATCACACAAATAAACAAATTTAAATTAATTTCAAAATGAAATAAAGTCAAATTTAAATATATAGTCAAAATCTAGGGTTGTTACACTTTACATCTCAAATTGGAAAGTTAGACACACATCCATACAAGTCCGTTCCAGGATCGAACGGAACCGAAGGCACTTACAAAGAAGTTCTTGCAATCCGGATATTCACTAATCACGACCGGACTTTCCATCACAAAGGGTAATAAATTTCTATATCGGGGATCATCTGATGCAGAAATATTCGACGGTAATCCTTCCATTTTCACAAATATCTGGTCCTCAACACCGGTCATCAAATGCAATTCATAATGATGTATCACATATTAGGAATGGGTTATACGACCCCAAGGTCCTTTCCCGGCTAACCCGAATAGTGAGCGCTTATTTAAAATTAAGTGTGGCATTCAAATTCAAGCAAATCACAATAAATACCTATTTAAAGGTAAATATTGATAGTCGGTTATTTAACTATCAATAGGCGTGTTCAACAACACCAAATTCCAAATAATTTCCCAAATTATTTATTTTCCAAAAATATCTTTACTAGATATATAATTTCCACACTTCAATCATTTGAAAACAAATTTCAAATTACTTTTCACCTTTCAATCTTTGAAAACAAATTTCAATCATTTTCCTTACGCGGAAATACTTTCATTTCAAAATGGTTCATTTAAACCAATTAAATAAATCCTTACCGATTTACTTTATATTTACGTTCCAAATCCGTAAATTTCGTTTTCATACTTCAAAAATAATCAACGTTTATTTTTAAACAAATTTCCCTTTCTTTTATAAATTCCTTAGTGAATGTGCAATTCCAAAATATCTATGAACATACGATTTCCAAATCGATTTCTAATATTCATTTTTAATTCATCTTTAAAAGATAAAATCTCAAAACATTCATTTCATGTTGGAAAACATCCATACTTATTAAATAATAATAATTAATTCACAAATCCATTTATTTTCAACACTTGGAAAATATTCAATATAAATTGAAATTTAGTATATATTTCATTCTTTAGAGAAAACGTGCGCTTAAACACATTTGTTTGGGCCAAAACGAATGTTGCGTAAAACATCGTTACAACAACCCAAAATCACTAGTATAGGGATTCGAAATTAAGATAGAAATATATAAATCCCAATACTACATAAAACATTTCCTTTCGGAAATCATTTACTATAACAATAGTGTTATAGTCCACCATTTCCTTCTATTTCTCGAAAACGTCTATTTCAACGATGAATGTTGAAATCTATGGTTTCGATGTTTAATACATTTTAAAACATCTTTTTTAAAATAATTAACTTCATTTTATAATATAGCTTTCCCAAAACATAACCATTTTATTTAATAATATATTCACTGTCCAAAATCGTGAATATACTTCACTAACCAAATTCAATATTTTCTACACATTTTATTTCAAAAATTTATTCGCTATCCAAAATTGCGAATATATTTCCTTTTATAAACTTCTATATTCAATTCATCAAATTCAATTGATTTCGAATTTATAAACATTGTCTATAAATTCCATTTCTATTTATAAACTTGGATTTATAAATCTTCTTTATTAATCCATTTCAATTTATATAACTCAATTATATACCAAAAGTCCGTATAAGTTAAATACTTATAATCCATTTATTTACAAAATCGTTCTTTTTAAAACTTCTATTACTTATAAGATTCATTTATATTTTATAACAACTTCAACTTATAAAATCTCCTTTATTAACAAATTTCTATTAATTTCCCATTTAAATGCCCAAAATCCAGTTTATAAGTTAATTACTTATAATTCTTTTATTTTACAACATCTATTCATTTTATAATCTTCACAATTTATACATCTATAATTTTCAATGAAATCCATTTTATACTTCATTTTAACACTTCATAAACTCGTTTTATAATTCCAATATTTTTAATTTATAAATATCAATTTTATAGATCTTTTATAAAAATTCAAAAATCCAAATTTAAACTATTTTATAAATCTATTTATTTTAAAAATCACCTTTTGGTTATATTTCACAAAAATCTTAATTTTTTATAACATAAAAATTTATAACGTTTTAATTATTTAAAATGAATCAATTCAAAATTTTAATAAAACGTATACTTTGAAAAATCATTTTAAAAATCCCTTTAAAATCAAAAATCGTTATTTTTAAATTTTAAAAATGGATCCGATGATGCAACAGCACCCAATAGTCAATCACGACAAGAAACATCATATATCATCATATGATAATCAACAAACATCACAATATCTGTAAATAAATCAATATAGTTGAGGAATCCAGTTGGATCCCTCCAAGCTATTTCCCTGCATCCAAAGATGTTAGCACAATACCAATTCCGTTCCAATACGGAATATCACGGTATATGGGATTTATAAAATATTATCCGCTTAATAGACGGCGCAATAGGGTCTCATCCGCTATATAATGCGGGAAATCATAAATAATACCAATTTCACTATACAGTGAAATATTCACGGTATATGTTTTTAATAAACAACCTCCGCTTACTAACGGCGTATAATGTCTATTTACATTCAACAGATAGCAATCATCATTCAAACATACATCAAGCAATTTTTAAATCTAACTATTAAAAATTTAAATCGAAACAATTCGATTGAGTGAGAAGTTCTCACCTTGCTTTCAATTTCGTTTTCAGCTTTTATTTCGAATAAAATTAAACGGACGTTCAATTTTACCCAAAATTTTTGCTAGCTCCAAACGACTCCAATCTAATTCTATTGCATAGTGTTCGTCCATACGATTCCAACGCAAGTTGTTTCGTCCAATTTCGACATCGTATGAATAAGTTACATCATTTTAAAGTTTAAACGAATTTTAATATAAACGATTTACATTTTCTTTTTATTTCTTTACCCAAAGCAAATCTTGGCCGTTGGATTTCACTCCTTCGCATCAGGCCGCATTCATTGCTTATCATCTTCTCTAACATGTAACACGTGACCGAACCTAACGTGCCGCCCCCTAGGGTTTCGAACGCATCCCCCACGATGTCTTCCACGATGATCAGATGGCGCCACGTCGAAGCCCTCGATGAACTCCACCTTCGGCCGAGATAGTGTCTGTAACAACCCTGAATTTTGAACAATTTAAAAATGAAAATATTTAATTAATTTTAAATATTTGAATGATGGTTTGACTTAAATTCCCAATATAACTATGAATTTGGCGATTAAATTTTAGAATTTAATCTATTGAAAATTGAATAAAATTTTGAATCTTCAATTTTAAGCTGATTAAAAATAATTTAAAAGCTTAGAAAATTCACATTGATTATACTGAAGATAATAGAAGCTTCAGAATTGAATTTGAAAGTGATTCTTCTAGTTTTGAAATTTTATCGTTTAAATTGAATTTAAAATAGCCTTCCGAGACACAGTCTCGGAATTCAACGAAACCAGTTCCATTGGATCCGTAATATTGGATTATTACCGGATTTCAGTTTTCGTGGCGTTCGGAGTTGATATGTGAGCATACGACGTTTAAGCACGTTGAAAATTGATGTTGAAAACAAAATGAATTTAAAATGAAAAAATAATAATATAATATATAAAATAAGAGTACCATTGCTTTACCTTTATCAGCTGTAAACACGCCCAAATTCGTGCCTTGATCCATGCCTTCCATCACACCAAAAACACGTCTCTCCCCTACTCTTTTATACCCGACCCCTTTACTCTTCTCATTCGAAACCCTAAAGAAATCGATCAGAAAAATTAATGGCGGTCTCTCTCTGAATTTCATTCGTCCTCATTGCTCGCTTCGTTCCAAAATTTGGGCTCGTGAAAACTGTCGATGCCATCTCCTCCCATAGTTCGGTCGAGGCCTTGATGGGGGCGATCGATGCTTCCTATCTCTGATTCGACTACTTTGAATTTTGGTCGAGCTCGAGAGGACTTCGGCTGCTTCAAACTAAGGTGAGTAATTTCAATTACTCACATCTTCTTCATACGTGAGTTTGTAGGGTTTAAATTCTTTGATTTTCGTTCGATATTGTTTCGTTGATTGGTGATTTTTTCTAATTTTGTTAGTTTCGTGTAATCTGACATTTGATACTTGCGATTTTGACTGGTCCATGTATATAGTTTTGATGATTTTTGAAATGTTCGAACTCCATGATTCTTCTGTTTCATTTTGTTGCTGTTTAAACATGACTTCAGTCACTTGATTTTTTTTTTTCCTTTCGGCAGTAAAAATGGTGGTTCTATGTTCTTGATTTCTCTGACTTGAACTTGACTTTGTTGGATGATTTCCAGCATATGAATATCACTTTTTCTTTTACTCCTATTTTAACTTAGGATTTCCCAGTTTGGTTATTTGTACAATGATTTATTTTGATTGGAAATTGCTTACTATTTTTTCGCAAGTAGTGTAACAGTTTTAAAGTTTAAAACAAGCAAAGTAAAAATATATGAATAAATATATATCAGGTTTTGAAAAAAAATAAGAAAAATAAACTGAAATTCATTGGATATTTAATACTAAAGTTTTGAACACACTTGGTATGAGTATATACTCAGTTTACAAGTCTTGCCTGAAAACAATAGGCCTATCTTGATTATTTATGAAATCATAGTTTACAATTTTGGAACCTGATGGGTTAAAGTTTCTTGTATTTGAAATCTGAAGAGTATTAATTCCAGAAGTATTGGTTTGTGATGATTTCCAGCTTGAATTACACCTGCTTATGCACGCTGCATATATATATATATATATATATATATATATATATATATATATATATATATATATATATATTTGATCTGACTTCAGGTGGTTTCACTTGTACATTTGGGGTGTTGTTCTTTTGGCACTACTTACTGCTAGTTTTCACGTAGCTTGACTATACGTATGTGTAGCAGTGTTGCATTCCTGGTTTTGATTTTTCTTGCATTTTGGGTTTGAACCACGACTTGATGGAGTTGTTGCCATTACTGTTGGCCTCGACTTCGTCTTGTCTGCACTTAGATGATCAGGTTGCATACCTGAAGTGTTTGCTCACTCTAGTCTTTGTGTAGCATTTGTGTAGTAGCTGCTGTCCATTTTGATCTTTGCTAGCTATACCTGTATATTTGAACTTGAATCCTTATTGCTGCGTCAATTTGTTTTAAATAGTGGCCTTGATTTGTCACCTGTTTGTTCAGGTCTGCATATATAGGCATACATACATTTGTATGTGTGTAATGCATATATTATTGGATTTGTACTGTCTTGAGTCTTGTTTACTTGATGGCATTTGATACTGGTTTGCTACTGTAGCCTGATTTTCACATGTTCACTGCCTATAACGTGTTCATTGTAACGACCCGTTAAATTCAATGATATTAAATGAGTCAATTTGATATGTTTTCTAATCTAATGTAAATTGAAATAGAAGTCTTAGGATTTTTAATGGAATAAATGTAGGGGTTAGCTAGTAACTGTAATTAAAGGTAAATAATTTAAAATGTTTATATGACATAGATTGAAATAACGAAAATTTGTGTTTGTGGTTATAAGTCATAATTAGTTGATTAAAATGGTATTAATGAAATAACAACTGAATTGAATTGCAAATATATAAACATTAGAAAAATTTATTTGGTGGATTAAATTTGTTAAAGTTCATAAGTTTTGTAATTTAATTTAGTAGAAACTTTAAATTATAAACGAAGATTGAAATAAACGCTAAATTTAATTATGTAAATGGTGACTTAAGACCTAGTTATAGGAATTGGAATATAATCCAATTTGAATTAAGTAGAAGAAGGATTTGATTAATATGTAAGTTATTGTTCAAGGTATTGAATAAAAATTGGAAACCCAATTATAATTAATGATAATAACGTTAGTATTAGTTAATAAATATATTTCAATGCAGTACCCAAATGAATGGAATAAAATGAATATATATTGAATAGAAATGAAATGTAAGGTAAATGACGATTGTGTAAAATCAGTACAAGTTGGAAATGCATAAACCTTAATAAACATTCCAATTTAATAAATTTATGCAAATGTGGGACTTAGTGACAAGCGTGTAATTATGGGTATGATAACAATTAGTATAAAATTCCTATTTCAGTGGCATGTTGCAATGGGTGATTTAGTTTGGGATTTTTATTAAATTTTGATGGAATTATTTAAGGTTTACAATAACAGAAGTTTAGGAGTAAAGTGAGATAATTGAAAATTTTAATCATTCATATAAGTCATTTGTTTATTAATATGAGTTAGCTAATAAAATTTAATTTGGGCAATACCTATATATTGGAAACACATTTGTAAAGTGTAATTAATTGAATTTGGTGAATTGGGAATGAATCCAAGGTTATAGAAATTGATGTAATACTACGCAAATAAAAGGTAACTGCATAAAATCAATGTTTTGTAATAAATTGTAATTGATAATTAAGTAGGAATGGGTTTGAATTTGACAAAAAGGAAAATTTATTATTTGCTTACCCATCTATTCAATCTATTAAATTTGATCAGATCCATTTGCAATTAAACGAATTTATTTACAAGTTAGTATGTATTTAGCGGATAACTATAAACCAATTAGGGCAATCGGATATATATATTACCAGTTAAGTTATATAAGATAATGGTTGACTTAATTAAGGGAGTTTATGTAATAATTTCATTTATTTTGTAAGTGGAAATAAAACGTTAATGATAACAAGTATTCAAAATTTACCATCTATTTAGTATATTAAGTATAATTGATAATCAACTACAGCAAGTAATAAATAATAAATACGTAACGTTAAATGAAGTAATTTTTGAAATTTAATATTTAGAAACTATGTAAATATAAGTGCAGATGAAATTGGGGATATTTACATATTGAAATATGAATCCAATGATAAATCAATCTAATTGACAATAAATAATGGAAAGTAAATTTAATTAAATTTTGGAAATTTAATATATATATATATATATATATATATATTTTGGTGAAATTAATGAAATTTGAGGATTTCTAAATTTAATTCGACAAGTTAAATTTTGTTTAAATTAGTATAGGTGATTGAAAATTTTATAATAATAAGAATCATCAATTATCAAAGAGAAATGGGAAATTGGATTTAATTGACTAAATTTTGATTTATTTAATGAATATAAAAATAGCCATTTTGGCCACGGACTCGGATTTCGACGAAACAAGTTTCATCGGATCCGTATCGGTGAATTATTATAGGGTTTCAAGTTTCGTATCGATCGGACCTGTCGTTTGATCGTACGGACGCGAAACGCCTTGAAAATCAATTTTATTAAAATCAATTTGGAAATCTTGTTTTCAGCAACTTCTTCATACGATCAAATTTGGACGTGAAACTTTTTCCATCGCGTTCAGAATATTTTAAAATACCTATCTGGATATATGGGTTTGACAAATTTCGTTCCGGGGTCAGAACGGGCTTTTTGGGCCTTAGTTTGTTTCGTACGTTCATCTATCTAGTCTATCTACTCTAACCCAACCCTACTTATAAATATACAGTTATAAACCCTAGCTCCATTTTATTGTCTATTTGCTGTACGTTCATCTTCTTCAAGCTTCTCTTCTTCTTCAATGGGGGCTAACCCTAGATCCAGTCAGTTCAAAAAAAAAATTCAAATAAAAAAAAAAATATTCGGATCTGCAGCAGCTTCTGGTCGCGCTTCGGGTTTCAGGGGAGAAAACCCTAGAGCAACTTCGGGTCAGGAAGAAAATGACTCTGGTCGATCCGGGTCGTTTTGGCGAAAACTCCAAGCAAGCACCGGGGAATTGAGGCGGCGCACCGAAGTCGAACCCGAAGTCGACCCAGGACCATAATTTTCCATTTTTCAAATTTTCATAACTTTTGCATACGAGCTCGGATTCACGCGCGGTTTGTTTTGCTGGGATCGTATCGGAATTTCTGACGTTTTGGCATGAGTTTGGATGAATTTGGAGACTGTCAAATTTTTGGGTTTAAATTGAATTTGAATTCAATTTAAATTCAAAAGGTGAGTGTTTAAACCCACTCACAACTACTAGAAGCTTTATGTTTGTTAAATTAATTTTAGAAATGAATAGAAATTTATTTATGAGTATTTGGCATGTTTATTTCACTCATATTCGTTGAATTGCATTTATTAAGTTTAACTGTTAATTTAATTTATTTATTGCGTATTAATTGATAGTTAGAATTTATTTGTTTGCCTATAAACTGCTAGTTAACAGTTATATAGATTATTACTGAATATAAACTGTTAGATTAATAGTTGTTAAATTTAATCTGAATAAAATTGCCAGTTATTACCTGTTATATATTATCAAATATAAATTGTTATTGATTGATATTGCTTGATGATTGTGATTGGATGATGGGTGATGTTGATGGATGTTTTATTGTATATCATTAGATTGCAAATTATCATGCATATTTCCTTTCATTCGGGATTGTGGTTTGAAATGATATACAACCGCAAAATTTTATATCTTTTAAATTGCGGATTGAAATGATAAATATCCGTATCACTTGACCATAGGATAGAAAATTATATACAGGCACCGCGGTCTATATATAACTATTTTAATGTGATTTCTATGGTTTGGATGGAATAGGTTTATAATAATCTTAAATTTTATATTGTATAAATACTTTCTTCCATATATATATACATATGAAGTTGAAAATTTTGAAAAAAAAAGGTGTATAAAAATCTTTATTAAAAAAGGAAGAAAATTAAGAAAATGGAGTTTAATAATTTATATCATATGTTTAAATGTTAAGTTTGGAAATTTTAAGATATGATATTTATAATTGGATTTTTCCCAAAATAAATTGAAATGAATATTCTAGTATAATTTGAATTGGGAAAATATATATATTTTATTACCAGAAATTGAAGTCTTATTATTTATGGATTTTATATGAATATTCAAGACTAATTAATAGAACAATTGATTTGTTGAAAGAATAAAATCCAACTTTAGTTTGAAATACTGATACTCAAAATGGATATACGTATATATAAATAAATTTAAGTGGTTTTGGAACTTGAGAGAGATAATATAAATTTTGGTTTAGACTTTAATAAAGAAATGTATTTGTAAAGCCATGAGAACTATTTTCTTTACAAAGTAACATTTAAGTTAAGCCATTTAATTCATATACCGTTGAATGTCCAAACCATTCAAGTTTTTTTAGAAGTTATGGTTTTAAATTATGATTTTCAAAATATTATGCTTTGAAAATATTTGATTTTCAGACGTTATGAAGTTAAAGCATTATGATTTTGGAAAAAAATTATATTTGGGATAAGTGATAAAATATGGTTTTGGGTTTTGAAATGATATCGTATTCATGGTTATGAAATGGAATGTTTATTCTGATTTTTAAAGTATAACCTATTTTTAAATGACCGCGGTGTTATAATAACGATGGGTTGGCAAAGAGACCGGGATCGGATATGGACATACTCTCTGTCGATACCGAAAACACTTTGACTAACCGTGTACGCGGTGGAGATTCCAGAATGAAGTAGGTGGTGGCGACGTTTCCTGTAAGGTAAATACGTGGACCCGACTCCCGTGAGTTGGCATAAGGTGGCTAAAACAGGAGCGATTCTCAGGCCAATGAGGTCATTCCTCTGATCGGACCCTCCTCTTCGATATTATACTTTGACTTGGATTGATTCAGTGGCCACTTCTATATTTTGATTTTGGGGAGTTAGTCCGAGGTGGGCGGTAACTGCGGCTACGCGTTTCCACCAGCCTGGATAGCAATTGGTATATCTACCCTGGCATTGCCTAGTTGTGCCGTGTCACCTACCATACCGAGCCTTTACTACGAGTTTCTATTTGTGTCGTACCTATGGAGTATCCTCTGGTAGCTTCCCGATCAGGAGGTATTACGGTACTGTATAGACTATTGGCATTTTACGTGTTAAGGTGGAAAATGTAAAGCCTTAACGCTATTTAAAAGTAAGTTTATTTTATAAATAGACACTACTATAATAGCGCAATATACTACATAGTAAATAGTTTAACGGATCCTTAGGAGATGTAAATCCCGAACATCTCTTGAATTACTGTACTCATATTTATTTCTGTTAATTTAACTCACATAAGATCTTTTAGTTCTGACTCGAGTGTTTTTGTCTTTTCAAATTCGCTCGGGTCAGTCCGAGCGTTTCAGGATCGATGACTTTAGCTTTGGAGGACGAAGACGAAGAGTTCGTATTATCATTAATTATAGTATTGCACCACACTCATACTGTTCCGCTGCATTGATTGTATTGGTATGTGTAACTCTGATATTTATTGTATGAAGAAGAATAAATTGATTTGTAAAACATTTATGAACTGTATATTTATTATTATATTTTATCCTTCCGCTGTGAGATTCTAATTTGGTTTTTTTCTTCTCTGTTTTTTTTTCTTATTTACCCCATAACAATCCGCCCTTTCGTATGGTTTGAATTGGCACGTGTGTCGGTTTAAAGTGTGCGAAAAGGCGGGATGTTACAGTTGGTATCAGAGCTTTGGTTTAGCGATAAACCTTGGTTTTGTGGGGTTTGACTCTTTGTTAATAGGGTAGTAATACCCTATGGGAGTCGCTGAGTGTATATATATGAGAGAGCGTATTTGTTAGTGTTAATAAAGATTTTGATATTGTGTTAATCTGTTCCGCTTTGTATTTATAAATTCTGGTTGATGCATGGGACGCTATGACATCAATAGGGATTTCTAAAACACTTAATAGGACAGACCGACATAATATTTGTTTTTAATATAGGCGAATGAAATAATTTTGCCTATTATATTTTCCATATATAAAAATATTTTTATAAAGATATACATATATATCTGGTTGCTATAGATTGGGTGTTAGGTAATATAAAAATATTTGTAATAAATTGAAGCTAAGTTGAAATTATAATAAATCAAATTGGAGATTTTAGAACTTAAGTCCGGGATTTTTGAAATCTTCTTTCAAAGAATTTATGAAATATAATGATTTGGTTTATAAATATTTTCTTATATAAATATTTAGTATAATTCGGAAGAATTGTTTTAAAAGAGGATTTTGGAAAAAAATAAATTTTGTACTTTCCCCTCTATCGTTGGAAAATAATTTCGGTGATGACGGCCGCATCATCGACTTTCATTTTCGAGTTTCGAAGGGAAAGGCCGCTGTAGTAAATTCTACTGCAGAATTGTTTTGAAATTATTTAAAATTTTAATTGTTTAAAGGTAATTAGAGATATAAAAGTTGTAGGAAATTAATTATCTATTATTTTAAAGAAATTTTGGAATTTGACCCGGTATTAATTCTTGAATTTCCATTAATTAGTTGTAAAAATTTAGGTTAGTGAAATAAAAGAAGTAATCAATGAATTAAAAGAGTTGAGATTAAACTTGCATAAGTTCTTTTGCTTTTTCTTTAACATAAATAACTTACCAAGTATAAAAAGTTGAAATGTAAATTAAGAGTGGAATAGAATATTATGCAAGTAGAATTTTGGAAAACAATGAAGTATTCAATAAATTACTGTTATAAATAAGAATTTAATGGTATTAACTTAAGTGATGATTGGAATTTTACTAAAATTAAAGGTTGTATTATTAATAGGTGATTTTAACCTTAAGAAAGTAAAAATGAAATTCCTTAATTTATAAAGTTTGATTGTAGGGTTATTAACTTAAGTACGCCTTAATTTCCCCTATTCTAATATAATGGAAAGTAGGAAAAATATAAATGACTGCAATCCATAGTTAATGAATGAGTAAAATCTTTCACTTATAGGAATGCAAGTTATAAGGTTAATAAATTAAGTGTAAGTAGAGGGTTACTGTAATTAAATATAATGGAAACTTCAACATTAAATAAATGAATGAGATTAAAGGTAAGTTGAAGTTGTAATTTATAAAACAAATATATATTAATTAAAGGAATGGAGAAGAAACTTGTAAATTTTCACTTACATTCTTAAAACATACATAACTTACCATATAATAAAAAGTTGCAATGTTAGTAGGAAAATGTAAGGGGAAATCTTACAAGTGAAGAGTAAGGTAATAAAGGTATTCTATTAATTTGCTATTATTAATGAGAATTAATTGTATAGACTTAAGTTAAATTGGAAATTTTACTATAAGTAAAGGTAAGTAGTATAAATAGATGATAGAAACTTTAGTAAATAAATTGGAATACAAATATAATGAATTTTGTGATAAATGGAAAATGAAAATTTGTAAGAAATAAAGAAATCACTCCATAAATGAAAGAAAGAAAATCAAACCATTGAAGCATGAGATAAATGTATAATAAATAAATTTGGGTGTTGGTTTGAATTGTGTTGTTTGATTTATGTTGTTGGGTAAGAAATTTGAAGTGGTTAAATGAATAAGTATCTATCTTTGTTCCATCTAAGACTGTTGAGTAAAGGATGCACTTGATAGTTAATTTCATTTCATACAAATTTCAAGTTTGAACCCAAACAACTATCTGTTTGATGGATTAAATGGTTGCTTCGTTTGTGTATGTATGTTGTTTGTAAGATTGATGGTTGTTGTATTGATTTGGTTGATTAATGGTTGAAACCACCTAAACTTTTCACTTTAATATAAATATTTAACCTTTTAGATTATATAAGTGAATACAGGTGATGGAAGCAACTGCTACTACTTTTGGTTCCATAATAATAAGCGTATATTGCCCGACAAATAGGTACGTTTTCGGATTTCATTTTGAAGCGCTATTTTATATAATTTCCCGTGTTGGGATATAATATTTGGATAATATTTGTAATATATTTGTTATATTTTGATATTATATTTTCTCCAGAGTCTCTCCGTACAAAGGAGACTCTGTCAAAATTTTCCGTAAATTTTGGACTTAGAAATTTTGTGAAAATGTTTTCCAACTTTAATAATTTAAGTATAAAGGCTATAATGACTATAATACGGGCATAGCTCATTTAAGGTAATTAATTTAGTAAATTATTGATTATAAGTTAATATTTGAAATAGATGTACTGTTTTAATTCTTCCTTCTCCCTTCTTTTTCCTTTTCGAGGACGAAAAGTTTTGAGTGGGGGAAAGTGTAACGACCCGTTAAATTCAATGATATTAAATGAGTCAATTTGATATGTTTTCTAATCTAATTTAAATTGAAATAGAAGTCTTAGGATTTTTAATGGAATAAATGTAGGGGTTAGCTAGTAACTGTAATTAAAGGTAAATAATTTAAAATGTTTATATGACATAGATTGAAATAACGAAAATTTGTGTTTGTGGTTATAAGTCATAATTAGTTGATTAAAATGGTATTAATGAAATAACAACTGAATTGAATTGCAAATATATAAACATTAGAAAATTTTATTTGGTGGATTAAATTTGTTAAAGTTCATAAGTTTTGTAATTTAATTTAGTAGAAACTTTAAATTATAAACGAAGATTGAAATAAACGCTAAATTTAATTATGTAAATGGTGACTTAAGACCTAGTTATAGGAATTGGAATATAATCCAATTTGAATTAAGTAGAAGAAGGATTTGATTAATATGTAAGTTATTGTTCAAGGTATTGAATAAAAATTGGAAACCCAATTATAATTAATGATAATAACGTTAGTATTAGTTAATAAATATATTTCAATGCAGTACCCAAATGAATGGAATAAAATGAATATATATTGAATAGAAATGAAATGTAAGGTAAATGACGATTGTGTAAAATCAGTACAAGTTGGAAATGCATAAACCTTAATAAACATTCCAATTTAATAAATTTATGCAAATGTGGGACTTAGTGACAAGCGTGTAATTATGGGTATGATAACAATTAGTATAAAATTCCTATTTCAGTGGCATGTTGCAATGGGTGATTTAGTTTGGGATTTTTATTAAATTTTGATGGAATTATTTAAGGTTTACAATAACAGAAGTTTAGGAGTAAAGTGAGATAATTGAAAATTTTAATCATTCATATAAGTCATTTGTTTATTAATATGAGTTAGCTAATAAAATTTAATTTGGGCAATACCTATATATTGGAAACACATTTGTAAAGTGTAATTAATTGAATTTGGTGAATTGGGAATGAATCCAAGGTTATAGAAATTGATGTAATACTACGCAAATAAAAGGTAACTGCATAAAATCAATGTTTTGTAATAAATTGTAATTGATAATTAAGTAGGAATGGGTTTGAATTTGACAAAAAGGAAAATTTATTATTTGCTTACCCATCTATTCAATCTATTAAATTTGATCAGATCCATTTGCAATTAAACGAATTTATTTACAAGTTAGTATGTATTTAGCGGATAACTATAAACCAATTAGGGCAATCGGATATATATATTACCAGTTAAGTTATATAAGATAATGGTTGACTTAATTAAGGGAGTTTATGTAATAATTTCATTTATTTTGTAAGTGGAAATAAAACGTTAATGATAACAAGTATTCAAAATTTACCATCTATTTAGTATATTAAGTATAATTGATAATCAACTACAGCAAGTAATAAATAATAAATACGTAACGTTAAATGAAGTAATATTTGAAATTTAATATTTAGAAACTATGTAAATATAAGTGCAGATGAAATTGGGGATATTTACATATTGAAATATGAATCCAATGATAAATCAATCTAATTGACAATAAATAATGGAAAGTAAATTTAATTAAATTTTGGAAATTTAATATATATATATATATATATATATATTTTGGTGAAATTAATGAAATTTGAGGATTTCTAAATTTAATTCGACAAGTTAAATTTTGTTTAAATTAGTATAGGTGATTGAAAATTTTATAATAATAAGAATCATCAATTATCAAAGAGAAATGGGAAATTGGATTTAATTGACTAAATTTTGATTTATTTAATGAATATAAAAATAGCCATTTTGGCTACGGACTCGGATTTCGACGAAACAAGTTTCATCGGATCCGTATCGGTGAATTATTATAGGGTTTCAAGTTTCGTATCGATCGGACCTGTCGTTTGATCGTACGGACGCGAAACGCCTTGAAAATCAATTTTATTAAAATCAATTTGGAAATCTTGTTTTCAGCATAACTTCTTCATACGATCAAATTTGGACGTGAAACTTTTTCCATCGCGTTCAGAATATTTTAAAATACATATCTGGATATATGGGTTTGACAAATTTCGTTCCGGGGTCAGAACGGGCTTTTTGGGCCTTAGTTTGTTTCGTACGTTCAACTATCTAGTCTATCTACTCTAACTCAACCCTACCTATAAATATACAGTTATAAACCCTAGCTCCATTTTATTGTCTATTTGCTGTACGTTCATCTTCTTCAAGCTTCTCTTCTTCTTCAATGGGGGCTAACCCTAGATCCAGTCAGTTCAAAAAAAAAATTCAAATAAAAAAAAAATATTCGGATCTGCAGCAGCTTCTGGTCGCGCTTCGGGTTTCAGGGGAGAAAACCCTAGAGCAACTTCGGGTCAGGAAGAAAATGACTCTGGTCGATCCGGGTCGTTTTGGCGAAAACTCCAAGCAAGCACCGGGGAATTGAGGCGGCGCACCGAAGTCGAACCCGAAGTCGACCCAGGACCATAATTTTCCATTTTTCAAATTTTCATAACTTTTGCATACGAGCTCGGATTCACGCGCGGTTTGTTTTGCTGGGATCGTATCGGAATTTCTGACGTTTTGGCACGAGTTTGGATGAATTTGGAGACTGTCAAATTTTTGGGTTTAAATTGAATTTGAATTCAATTTAAATTCAAAAGGTGAGTGTTTAAACCCACTCACAACTACTAGAAGCTTTTATGTTTGTTAAATTAATTTTAGAAATGAATAGAAATTTATTTATGAGTATTTGGCATGTTTATTTCACTCATATTCGTTGAATTGCATTTATTAAGTTTAACTGTTAATTTAATTTATTTATTGCGTATTAATTGATAGTTAGAATTTATTTGTTTGCCTATAAACTGCTAGTTAACAGTTATATAGATTATTACTGAATATAAACTGTTAGATTAATAGTTGTTAAATTTAATCTGAATAAAATTGCCAGTTATTACCTGTTATATATTATCAAATATAAATTGTTATTGATTGATATTGCTTGATGATGTGATTGGATGATGGGTGATGTTGATGGATGTTTTATTGTATATCATTAAATTGCAAATTATCATGCATATTTCCTTTCATTCGGGATTATGGTTTGAAATGATATACAACCGCAAAATTTTATATCTTTTAAATTGCGGATTGAAATGATAAATATCCGTATCACTTGACCATAGGATAGAAAATTATATACAGGCACCGCAGTCTATATATAACTATTTTAATGTGATTTCTATGGTTTGGATGGAATACGGTTTATAATAATCTTAAATTTTATATTGTATAAATATTTTCTTCCATATATATATATACATATGAAGTTGAAAATTTTGAAAAAAAAAAGGTGTATAAAAATCTTTATTAAAAATGGAAGAAAATTAAGAAAATGGAGTTTAATAATCTATATCATATGTTTAAATGTTAAGTTTGGAAATTTTAAGATATGATATTTATAGTTGGATTTTTTCCAAAATAAATTGAAATGAATATTCTAGTATAATTTGAATTGGGAAAAGTATATATATATTATTACTAGAAATTGAAGTCTTATTATTTATGGATTTTATATGAATATTCAAGACTAATTAATAGAACAATTGATTTGTTGAAAGAATAAAATCCAACTTTAGTTTGAAATATTGATACTCAAAATGGATATACGTATATATAAATAAATTTAAGTGGTTTTGGAACTTGAGAGAGATAATATAAATTTTGGTTTAGACTTTAATAAAGAAATGTATTTGTAAAGCCATGAGAACTATTTTCTTTACAAAGTAATATTTAAGTTAAACCATTTAATTCATATACCGTTGAATGTCCAAACCATTCAAGTTTTTTTAGAAGTTATGGTTTTAAATTATGATTTTCAAAATATTATGCTTTGAAAATATTTGATTTTCAGACGTTATGAAGTTAAAGCATTATGATTTTGGAAAAAAATTATATTTGGGATAAGTGATAAAATATGGTTTTGGGTTTTGAAATGATATCGTATTCATGGTTATGAAATGGAATGTTTATTCTGATTTTTAAAGTATAACCTATTTTTAAATGACCGCGGTGTTATAATAACGATGGGTTGGCAAAGAGACCGGGATCGGATATGGACATACTCTCTGTCGATACCGAAAACCACTTTGCCTAACCGTGTACGCGGTGGAGATTCCAGAATGAAGTAGGTGGTGGCGACGTTTCCTGTAAGGTAAATACGTGGACCCGACTCCCGTGAGTTGGCATAAGGTGGCTAAAACAGGAGCGATTCTCAGGCCAATGAGGTCATTCCTCTGATCGGACCCTCCTCTTCGATATTATACTTTGACTTGGATTGATTCAGTGGCCACTTCTATATTTTGATTTTGAGGAGTTAGTCCGAGGTGGGCGGTAACTGCGGCTACGCGTTTCCACCAGCCTGGATAGCAATTGGTATATCTACCCTGGCATTGCCTAGTTGTGCCGTGTCACCTACCATACCGAACCTTTACTACGAGTTTCTATTTGTGTCGTACCTATGGAGTATCCTCTGGTAGCTTCCCGATCAGGAGGTATTACGGTACTGTATAGACTATTGGCATTTTACGTGTTAAGGTGGAAAATGTAAAGCCTTAACGCTATTTAAAAGTAAGTTTATTTTATAAATAGACACTACTATAATAGCGCAATATACTACATAGTAAATAGTTTAACGGATCCTTAGGAGATGTAAATCCCAAACATCCCTTGAGTTACTGTACTCATATTTATTTCTGTTAATTTAACTCACATAAGATCTTTTAGTTCTGACTCGAGTGTTTTTGTCTTTTCAAATTCGCTCGGGTCAGTCCGAGCGTTTCAGGATCGATGACTTTAGCTTTGGAGGACGAAGACGAAGAGTTCGTATTATCATTAATTATAGTATTGCACCACACTCATACTGTTCCGCTGCATTGATTGTATTGGTATGTGTAACTCTGATATTTATTGTATGAAGAAGAATAAATTGATTTGTAAAACGTTTATGAACTGTATATTTATTATTATATTTTATCCTTCCGCTGTGAGATTCTAATTTGGTTTTTTTCTTCTCTGTTTTTTTTTCTTATTTACCCGATAACAATCCGCCCTTCCGTATGGTTTGAATTGGCACGTGTGTCGGTTTAAAGTGTGCGAAAAGGCGGGATGTTACATTCATGTTGTTTGCAACACTACCCTGTGCATATTGCAGTGATATTTCTTTCATTCTGGGGTATGTATACATTCCTGTCATACTAGTTGTCCTTTGTAGCCGCACCTGTTTATATTGCATTCCTACAGGAACCATGTTGTTTGGGTTTCATCTATGGTGCATGCATGCATCCCTGTCATTTTCTGTTGTTTCCATGTAGTTGCCGTGTCGTTGCGGTGCATTGTGCATATCACGGCACTGACTCATTCCACTGCTGCATTTATTTGCACATCACCTGGATGCCTCTTTTAGTGTCTGTTCTTCAAGACATGTTGTCTTGTACATGCGTGACATTGTGGTGGCTGCAGTTTTTTAGTTGCAGTTGCCCTTGTTGTTTCGCATTACATTGATCCAGATGGATTGTTTTCTGACTACACTTGAGTTGAATCCAGCAAATAGCTCGGATTTGACTTTATGCTCGTTTGTGCCTTTTTCTGTGCATTTCCTGATTTTGCTTATTTCGCGCTGTAGTGGCGAGGCCGTGCACGCGTGTGTGTACTGCAGCCCTACCAAATCTAATGTTTTAATTGTTTTTTTCTATTGATGGAAATTTATTTTTATGTTGCCAATTCAATATATTTTGAATCGCATTTTGATGATTTTGTTGTTAATTGCCGTTTAGGTAATTCTGATGTTTTTTTTCTAAAATTGCCTTCATTTAAAAATCCCTTCACATATCTTCGTCAAAAATCTAAATCTACTGATTTGTTGTTTAACACGGTTAAGTGTTATATTTACCGTTATCCGATTTCTTGTTTAAGGATCGGATAGGTAAATTTATATTTGACTGTCGTCTAATTGTTGTTTGATTATTATTGCCTCTATGCACTAATAACTGAGTTTGAATTAGACTGACCTGTGTATTATTTTCTTTTGAATATAATTCTCGGGTCAGACCCAGTATTTTACAGCTTGAAGATTTTCAGGCCGCGAAGTTAGAGAGAGTTGGGGAAATTGCTTCACTTTAGCTTTTCGAAAAAAATTTGTACTTGTAAAAGATATATTCCGCTGTATAAAAATTTAATGCATTGTATAAACTCTGATATATGTAAGAAAATTCATTTATGTAAAATATTATGATTATTCTGTGATTCTGTGGCTGATTCTGTTTAAACTCTATAAACTGAATAACAATCCGTCATTTTGAACGTTTCAAGTTGGTTTAACTACCGACTGGGAGCAGTCAGAACGGCGGGTCGTTACAGTGTCGAGCTTGGCCTCATCCTTGCCCTGCAAAACACCCTACAATGCGCGACCTTTGAATGCAATTTTCCGTTGATCGGCGACGTATCTTCCGATCATAGCCGTTGGATCTATAGATCTCAACGAGCTCTTCAATGTTGTAGGTAACAACTTTTGCTAATAACTGATGGATTGAAAGAAATTAAGAAAAGAAGCTTGATCATTTTCGGCCATTGGACCATTGATGGCGGCTAGGATTCTGAATTAGGGCTTGAGTGTAAATTGAAGAAATGAAGGTCCTTTTATAGAAAATTTGCAAACACAATTCACTCGAAATTTTTCCGAACTCCAAACGAAGCGTGCCAGCTGGCGTTTCTAAGGTTTACCCCGCGTTCCGAACACAATGGAACGTGTTTCGGAGGCTAATTCGATCATCTATGCGAGTTACGGCAATAAACGATCGATTTTAAATTAAACCGATTAAACGAATTTTCTATGCGTTTTGGCTTGCCCCGGACAAACGGTAAATTCGATTGACACGAAATTTGAAACCTTACAATAATATCACATTACAGATCCGATGAAACTAGTTTCGTCGAAATCCGAGACTGTTTGAAAAATGACTATTTTAACATGTCAAATTAATATTAAAACAATTTCGATGCGTTTCGAGCTGCCACGGTCAAACGAAAACTCCGATTGCTATGAAAATTGAAATCCGTTAATAACAAACTATTACGAATCCAATGGAACTAGTTTCGTCCAATTCTGAGACTGTTCGAAAGGTGGCTAATTTCACTGGTCGATTAAATATTAAAATATTCAATTTTCACAAATAAACTTTTAATTCAATTTTAAAAGTTCTATAACATCTCTATAACTTCAATATGATATAATAAAATTTTACAAATCATTTTCAATCATATTTAACCCAATTTTCAATTATTTCTGCAATTTCCAATATTAAATTATCGATTTAATTATCCAATTAAATCCAATTATTCGAAATAAAATTTATTCGACTTATAAAATTTACTTATTAATATTTAAATCAATTAAATGTACGAATTTTAATTGACAGAAATTCTGGGTCGTTATATTATTTTGGATAAATTTTTTCCTAAGAATCTTTCTAAACATGAAAACACACTCTTTCATGGTGTATATCTTACTCATGTTTTCAATTATTTTGTTGTTGATCTTAACAGAGAAGAAATAATTCCTCAAAGAATATTTGACAAAGCTAACATTTCACTTATGAATATTTAACCCTTTTTCGAGCCTTATGAAACACTTGCAGAAAAGGAACAAAGCTTGGCTTGGGAAGAAGAGCATGAAATAAGAGAAGAGGAGGAAGATGAAGGAAATGAAATGGAAATCGAGGAGGAAGAACAAGAAGAGAAGGATGATACTTCTTTGGTAAGTATCAATATGCCATCAAATCCATCCAAAAAATATCTTCTCAAAAACCAAGAGAAGATCGTACATAACCAAAGGAATCTTAAGAAATCATTTTCAAAAAAAATTACTTTAATTTCCAACATAATGGATAAATTCTTTGGAAAGATCATCTGCAAGCTTGGTGGTTCTTCATCACCTTTATCTGTATCTTTCTATTTATTTAAATTATCTTGTATTTGGATTTTCTAGTTTCAGTTTATGTTGAATCTTACGTATCTTTTCATTTCTTTGTGTTTTATGTAATCTCTATCTAAGTATTAATGAATTTTCTTGTTTTTATACGTTGTTTAATTATCTTTGAAAAATATAAAAAGTATAATATTATAAGCTATCAAAAAAAAGTTTTCTTGATAATTTTTGTATATATATCAACACACCCTAGATATGTATGTCGACATACAGTGGCAACTTTTCGAAAAAATATAATTTTGAAAATTGAATAGACATCAAATGTCTATTCATTTCCAATGAATTTCCACTCCTTTAAATATCTATTAAGACTTGAGAATCATTATTATCTACTCTCTTTCTTCTTACTTTGCATTCCTAAACTCTAAAACCAAAATAATGGCTCTCCCATCCAAAAACAAACCGAAAACCTCGAACAAACTCTTGAATCATTCAAGAACATTCTTACTTTCATCCTAAGATGCCAGAGACACTTAGAATTAAGTCAAATGTAGATGATTAAGGAACAAGAAAGACATTGAAGTGATTCGATGGATGATTTCTGCCTTAAATGAAGAATAACTAACCACCAATACATAGTGTACCATCAATAAAGATGATGAAGATTAGGATGCTATCGAAGCGGATCCAATCTTTGGCACTGATGGATAGGTTGAAATTCCTCTAAATGTCTACTTTATATAGGTTTGATTATATATAAACAATAGTACTTGGTTTCGTTTGGATTTGATTGGTTTTGATTTGTGTGGATTTGTTTGAATGCTATGTGACACAAACTTTGTTTGATTGGATGAGTATTTGGATTGATTATTTCATATTACACATCACTTATTGTTTCGTACATAATCTTTTTCATAATCGTTATATTTAATTCCTTCACAGATTAATTAGTACTTTATTTAGGAAAGTTAGAGTTAGGATTATAGTAAGAGTTAGTGTTAGAGTTATAATTTTAGTTAGTTATTTTTATTTATGACAGGGGGAGAAATATATAAAATCTAGATATAGATTAAGGGAGAGTTTTGTAACTTAGGGGGAATTATAACATATTTTATGTACAGAGTTGTCATCATTAAATTGAGAGAGATTGTTAGTACCTTAGGTATTGGTTTTGATGATAACAACTATATAAAATATAGATACAAATGTTTAATCAAGATATATATAGTATATAGTGCAGGATATTAGATAGGTATTGATTAAGAAGACTATACAGTATCAAGATGCTGATATCAAGAGTAGATTCAAGATGCTGATACAAAGTTTCAAGAGTTCAAGAATGAACTCATGAGTATTAAAGAGTTCAAGATTTGAGGATATTCCAGATAAGTTATAGAATCAGAGAATTTATATTAAAACCTTGATAACACTTTCTTGAACTCACTAGTTTTCTCTAATTTTGTTTTAAATTATTTTTCAAATATTCTGGTTTTAATAATCTTTTCAAAACATCTTCAAAAATGATTTTCAATCACTTATACTTATAAAGATATTATTTTAATATTTTTAAGTTTATATATATATTGAAATTTTGTTTATACTTTAATAATTCATAACTATATATATTATTTACATTATTTAATATTCTTATTAAATCTTTAAAAATTATTTTATAAACTTTTCTTAAGTTTTAGTATGATTAAAATATGTACAAACCATGTTTAGATGTCTGTACAAAGTTTCGGCACATTTTACAAAACCTAATGTTTTCAAAACAATTTCGATTAAGCAATTTTTGAAAACACAAAGGGATATATCGACATATCCACTACAAGTATGTCGACATACAAGCCATAAATTTCAAAATTCAAATTTGAATGGAAATGTCTTCTCGTCATATCTTACTTTCTTGTTTTTCTTTCCTCTTTTCATTCTCTTGAATTCTAAAACAATTTCTATCAAAACTCTATCGAAATTCATCCAGAATCAGATTCAATCATTACAAGTTTTATTCTCTTTCACAAACTCTTTGATTTCTCTCAAGATCAAGTGTTATTCAAGAGTTATAGAATCAATTGTAATGAAGGTCAAAGATATGAGTCTGTAAACTCTATCAAATGATACTCTTATACTCCATGGTGTGCTTGGTATCCCTGGAATCCAAGGAGGTGTGATTATAGCTAGTTTAAATCAATTGGGTGTGCTTAATAGTCCGTAAATCTAGTGGGCGTGCTTCTGGCCTGAAAATCAAGTGGCTCTACCCTTAGGCTGGGATTTTGGAAGGTGTGTCTCGTAGCCTTTAAAATGAGATTTTATTTGCATTTACTAGTTGGATAGAAATCTGTACAAGGAATTGTTTGGGACTGGATGCAGGGTAACTCCAAACCAGTATAAAATCTTGGTGTATTCTTGCTGTTAATAAAAAAAATTCAACACCACAAAGTTGAATTCAAAATGTAGACGACTCTTTCATGACCTTTTTCAAAAAGGTAAAAGTAGTTGACACCTCCTAATCCGGTTAAGATGGCTATAATCCATTCTATTCACTAAGATTTTCCTTTCGAATAGGTTATTGAAGTTGAAAATCCTTCTTATTGGACCTTTTGATTTAGACGAAACACTAAAATCCTTCTTATATTGTCTTTCGAACAAGTTAATTCGATTTGTTGTCCTTTCGAAACTTCCCCCTTGAATTGGTTGAGTTGACCATAAAGTTGGTTCTAATGGGATAAGGATATGAATCAAATAGATAGGTACTGACTCCTTTGAGGCTGAGAGCTAAGGCTTTATGGATATTAGTTGAACTGAGGGTTTCGACATACTCTAATTGACATAAGACGATTACAAACTGAATCTATTAGAAATAACAAATCAGCCAAATATCCAAAATTCCATAATCTTACTTTGATTAAACTCAAGTAGTACAAATTGATCAAATTCCCAATCTCATTTGAAAATTAAGGCCTACAACTTTAAGAAAATACAAGTATGGAGTGAAAGAATTCGTATCCCCTAAACCAGACACCTATGGTCTTATTTATAGGTGCGAGTTAGCAGTTTTCAAGTCAGTCCTTTCGACTCGGTCAAAGGCGGCCTTAAAGACCTTTTGCTGCCGTTTACATTTGAGTCTCCTTATGCATTGCTTTTGATTGGAATTAAGTGCTTTCGACTTCATTGAAAGAGATTGGTGTGCTTCTCTGCTTTGTGTTGCAGTGTAAGTAAGAAAAGATAAGAGCTTTCGACTTTATCGACAAGTGGATCTTTGAAGCTTCAAAGGAGTCAAGACGTTAAAGGTTTTCAAGTGGAAGGAAGCTTTTGATGGAAAATTTGTTGGTCGATGCGGAACCCCATCCTCTAGTGTTGGAGATTGCAACATCGAATCCTAGCAAGCATTTATTATTGATTGTGAATGATTTCGACCAGTTTGAAAGGCTCATTATGCTTTTAAAGGGTTGCTTTGGCAATGCATCCTTATGTCGAAGGTGAATGAGGGCGAAACCTTTAGTTTCGAAAGGTTTGGCGTGCATGTGAATGACTGTAATTGATTGCCTTTGGAAGGTGTTTTTAAACTTATTCGAAGCACCTTCATGCATGCAGAGGCATCTGTTTCGAAAGGAAGCAATTGAAGTAGAAGGGGGCTTTCGACCCTTTCGATCCCTTCAAAGCTCGCATCACATCTGATTTTGGCTATAGCATCCCTTCGACTCCTTCGAAAGGCTTTGTAGGTGCTATCATCTCTTGTATAACCGTCTCTTATATTCATTTTGGTTTCAACAAGGTTGAAGTGAGAATTGGTGATAACTTTTGCCCCCTTATGAAGGGATGCCTTTGACTTTTGAAGTCATCTACCTCGATACTCCTCTTTATTCTAACATTGAGAATTCTCGCTTTTTCATATTCTTGCATAAATCCAGATCGTTTATCTAAATTTGATCGTACGGTCTGTCCTTAATGCTGACTTTTCTTATAAATCACGCTTCTTTCTTCCCCTCTTTCATTTACCTGCGATTACAAAACTTCCAACAAGAACTAAAATTCTCAATTTCTTCATAAATTCCTTTTTCCGGCAAATAAAAGCTCGAATTCAAAGTAAGTTCTCATTACCCGTTTTTCAAACTAACTTTCTATGCTAAATATTAATTTTAAAATTCATGAGGTTTGAATTTGAATTACTTTTCTAATTTCATAAAGATAATTTGGGTTTTTCTTTCACATGAAAGTGTCCTTTGATTTATTTTTATGGCTTATTTTATTCCATTTCCCATGTCAATTTACATTTAGAATTCATCTGATTTTTTATGGTTCGAATTTACATTTTGGGGATTTTTGTGATTATCGATTGTAAATTCACGCTCAAATCAATTTAGTTATTTTTTTTGAAGTATTGGGTTAAAATTGATTTTGGGGAAGAAAGGTTTTCCTAGTTACTTCACGAAGGTGTTTAAGCCATACGAATTACAATTTGACATTGTATTTTTACTTTTCTACCCCTTCGAAAGGGGTTAAGGCGGCTAACTACGTTTTGCTTCTTCAACCTCTTTCGATGGGGTCGAAAGGAGGTCCGGTATCTATCTCTTAATTGATCTCTTCAAAAGTGTCGATGTAGCCAATATGAAGTGGACTTCTTCGAAAACATAAGTATGCTTTATTATATTCCGACATCTTTCGAAGAATTTGTCTGATGTGCTTCACTAAATGGTTACATAATATATACTTTTGAAAGCATAATTTTCATTTTATAGGTTTTGAAACCTCTAGTATATGCCAAATTTTAATTTACTTTAGAAAATGTTGAGAGTCAACAATTCACTCTTCCCACCATGAATTAGATTGAAGAAAACATATTTTATGTAAGTTAAAAAATTGAATCAAACCTTTCGCTTGGTCGAAACCTAAAATATCGATTCAAGTTTGGTTTGGTATGCTTTCGAAACCATACTCCCCATTTCGACCTATTCAAAACCCATTGTATTTAACTAATATTTGATCATCGTTTTATACAAGCACCGTCAAAACATCCTAAAGCCCTTTCATTTATATTGCTTTTACTCAAACCCAATCCTTTCGACCCAATTGGCATATAAGGTTTTGACAACATTCATATTCTCTTAGTAAAACAGAGTTCTTGGGTTTCGACATTATCGAAAGGTTTATTTGTCCTTTTTTTTGAATGTTGTTAGTGTATATTTATATCCAAATGAGTTTGTAAGCTTTAACTTTTCCTTTTAACAATAAAGTTTTCCTTGGGTTTCGATATTATCGAAATGTGTTTGTTGGAGTTCCCATTCCATTTTTCCTTTCGACACTGTTGGAAGCTCAACGAATTTCATTTTCCTAAACTGAGCCCAACATCCTTTCAAGCATATGAAATTCCATATTTTGGTTGATATTTGAATTGTTGTAAAAGATTTTCGATATCCTTGAAAAATGTTGATAATAAAACAAGTTATAATTTTTTACTGAAATGATTTCACCTGGCAAGATCATAGGCGTGAAAAAGATCTCCTAGAAAGAAGAAAAAGATACATTACCGGTGATATAATCTTCTCCAAAGAAGATCGAAGTAATTTCTAAACATTCTTTAATATTCTCCCAGGATGAGGTGGACGCTATTTTAAATGACTTCGGCATCACGGGGTACAAGCCATTCCCCCGAGCGGTAGCGGCATCAGTCAAAATCCTCCTGAAGGACATTTCGCCTATACTGCTATCCATATTTGGCATGGTGACTTCCTGTCTTTCTCGGATTTCTTGACCAAATTCTTGACCCCCCTGGGCAGTATTCCCATCCAGCTGTCTTCCAATGTATACATATACTTCTTTCTTTGGAACTCGTGGCTATAGAGTCAGGAATTCCTTCGTTAAATGCTGAAATGGTCCGCTTAGTCAAAATCCGCAACCTAAACAACTAGATCTTTAGAGCTAACCCTCCCCAAAAAACTAATCTTTGAGGAGGTAAATAAATTAAGAGACCGAGAGACACAATTCTTCTTCGTCAAATGCTTTCCCAACATCAATGGAGTTTTTTCTTCTCCTCGTAAGTTAATCATAGTGTTTTTCGTTGTTTAGTTACTTTCCTTTGCTAACCCACACTTCTTTATCAGGTCCTTCTGTTAAAGAATAGAATGAAGAAGATAAGAAACTGTAAAGCTGTTGATTGCCGCCTCAAGTGTCATTGAGAATAGGCTTACTCTGTTGAATCCATCAAACCTTCAAAAACATTCTCTTCTTCCTAGCGGTCAAAGATTCCTCGGTCAACCTCCCCTATTTCAACATATTTCTCCGAGCCAATGCTTCTTACCTTTAGGGAATCCAAAGAACTTCTCCTCTATGTCTCCACTTTGCCTGGAATACTCTGGTATGTTTGGACACAGTAATTGTAGTTTATTGTTGTGTCACTTCTTAAATTACTTCACTAACTTGTAATTTTTTTGAATTTTTAACTACTTCTCCTCAGGTTGAATCAATCATAAGTGATCCAGTTCTCTCAACTTCCATATCTTGTGCATCATCCTTGACTCAGGCCATCACTAGGTCAAAGATGATTGCGAAAATAAAATTGGGCAAGTTGGATGTTGCGGGCCCATCCCTCAAGAAGGCCAAGCTTGTTAAAGTTTCGTGTTCTCCGCCACCAGAAGAGGGTGAGACTACTGATATGAGCAAAACTTTGGAGAGTCCTATTGTTTAATCTTCTCTTGATTGATCCAAAATGACTCCCTTAAAGGACGATCTTGTTCTCGCATTGTCGCTTCCTATTCTCCTCGTGTCATTGAGCAAATACAAAATGACTTGGGAACTTCAAATCCCTCTCAGGAGTTGAACCCTTCTAGACCTACGTCACATGTGCCTTCAAGTGATTTTGAAAATATAGTTTAATCTATCTTGAACTCTTCATCCTTTACTTCTATTCACCCGCCTTCTTCCGTTCCTGGCCCGACGGGTCACCGTTGGACTTTAATAGAACACCAACTTCTGGTATGTTTCACATTATTTATCCTTCTTATGATTGTTTCTATCTGAGTGCTGACTTGCATCATACTTTTCCTTTCAGATTTCCTAAAGCTGGCTCTTTGTTTAGGAAAACGCATCAAAATATTCTGTTGAGACCTCTAAGCTTCAAGAGGAAATATCAACTTTGAAAAGCCAAATCACATCCCTGTCTGCTGATAAAGATATTTGTATGAAGGAATAGGAAAGAATGAAAGCCTCTCCTGCTCAGGCAGAGTCCATTAATTCTGAAGAGAGGAAATCGAAACAACTTCGAGTTGATGAAAATATGGCTTTGAATGAAGCCAAAGAGGAGAAAGCTCAAATGGTGAACAAACAATCCTCTCTCATGAAAAATTTGGAGAAAAGGAATTTATTTTATAAAGTTGGTTATCAATACTATCTCTGATGCTAAGCAATGGGTGTCTCATTTTCTGAATAAATCCCTCGATGACATCCTTGTTAACTCTTATGAGGATGCCCTGATGCTTGCTTATGCCGACAATATTGAAAAATGCCCAGATTTGAGATTTTCTTCACTCGACCCTGCTCTTGTCAATAGTTTTATGGAAAAAGTCAAGAAATGGAGTAGGGGGTTGAAGTTCCTAAGAGAGAGGAAATTTATGCCTCTAAAATCTAATCTTTAAAAGTCCCTTCTATCAAAATAGACTTAGATTTTGATGAAGAAGGTGACGACGATGGAGCCGTCGCGGAAGAAGGCGGCAATGATGATGACGATGGCAACAACAATGATGATGATAATAATGATAAAAAAAGGATAGAGGCCAGGGTTCAGGTGGCGACAGAGGTGGTCACACCGATGTTCATGAAAAAGATGGTGATGACATCACCAAGGCTTCAGAAAAGGTCAACCCTGATCCTAGTATCCATGAAGCATGCCCACCTAAACCCTAAAAGCCTTCAACCTTCAAGAAGAGACTGCGAACATCAATGTTAAAGAACAAAGAGAGAAAAAGCAAGCCTCTCAAACTACAAGTCCCATTTCTCAGGTACGGGATTCCTTGTCCAAATGACTTTCACTTCCAAGATAATAATTTTTTTTACATCTTTTTTTTTAGATAAGGAGGAAATCCATCCACCTTTATAAAACTAAGCTTGAAAGAAAAGAAGCACAAATAAGTAGCTTGTATAGAGATCTTGCTATGCAGTTAAAAGAACACAATACCCTCTCTGACAAGTATCATAGGCTTAACAAAAGTGCAGCAGTATTAGCGTCTTCAAGATCAAGAAGCTGCCCCACAACTGAGGAGGGCACACCTTCGATATGATAATCTATTGAAAGAGAATTGGGAGTTAATTACGCTCTTTTGGATGTTGGTTGAAAAGAGGAACATCCTTGTAGACTTCCTATACAAAGGCTATTGCAGACATACAACCGTAGATTTTTCACACTTAGGTGATTTTAGTGGGAGTCTACTTAGGCGTTTACACAAGTGAATTTGGATGAATTTGAATCCGATCCACATCCAGGAGCCTGCTGGAATTTACCACGAGTCAAATCGATTCCCCATGAGTTACCTCCTGAAAAACTTAAATATTATAAGGACAAATTTGTTTCAGAGTTATTCAAAATGTCAATTTTGTATAAACCAGATGAACACTTACAATTTTGTAATAATATCGGTTTGTAAATTCATATTTTAACTTTACTTAATTACAATTTATTACGTTATCATATGATAAATGTCTCCCATGCAGCCTTATTTCTAGAGATTATTTAAGCAAATATGTTAACTAAAAAGAGATTTTCTAGGAAAGGCTTCACTTTTAAAATCATCAAAATTAGATAGATACCCCTTTCTTAGAAACTTGCAGAGACTTTACATGGAACATCCTCACCTTCGTTTCGATTTTTTGGTGAAGACAAAGAAAAATTCTTAAGGAAATTTGAACATGTCACACCAAATTAATGTGAGGTCGTGATAGTCCTCCTGCCAGTGAATGAGATTATAGCAAATATCCTCCAATTATTACCTCAAAAGGGTTTAATGTCCTTTTAGATTCAACAGTTACTCTTTCGGCTAATTCCTTGAATAAAGTCAAAAAGGCTGTTTCTCAACTTTAAATGTGAAACAAGTGTCCAATAAATTGTACCTTTCGCTTCATTTCTACTTAAGTTGTAATCCTTTATTGTTATAATAAAAGAGATTGATTATTCAATTCTTGACTTTATTTTCTTATTGTTTGTTTAAATAGGAGTTACAGTTATCTACAATGCCGTTCTTGTTAGATTCAATATCACGTTTTATCTATATCAGAGATAGGTTATTAGCAGATATTGAAAAGAAAAACCTCCTTAACGACCCCTTATCTGCTCATCTTCAAGGCAACACCAAAGCTTTAGAATGGCAAAGCAAATTTTTGCTTCAAAGATGATTATTATGGATCTTAATGATCATATTACAAGTCTAGAGGCAGATATTAAGAACAAAGACGAAGAAATTTCTCAATTAAAGCATCAAGTTAAATCAAATCCCTCGATTGACTTCGATTAAGATATGTCCAAGCTCCTCTAACAAATAAGTGGTTTGGAGATAAAACTAAAAGACAGTCAAGCCAAGTATAGATCCTTGGAGTTTATCGTGGGAGACAGCATTAAAATATCAATTTGCCAACATTTCCAATTGCCTCGTCTACTATGAAATCGATAAGATCCTCATCTTTAGCTATTCAAAAATTTCCAACTATTACCAACCCTCCACTTGGCTTAGATGAGAGTGTAAAAGGAGAAAGGTGCAGAAAGGTCAAATTCGAAATTATGGGATATTTTGACGACCAACAGAAAGTGAGGAACTAACAGCACATAAATGAGTATGCGGCTAGGATTTAAAGACTTGAACATGATAAATATCTTTTTCAAAAGCACATTGCAGATTTAGAAAGGCAAAATAAAGCTCTCAAAGGTGCTAATAAAGCTTCCATCGATGCTTTAAAGGCTCGCATTGATTCCATCGATGATGTTGACAAAGTAAGGAAAAAGGAAAAGAAGCTTAAAGAGATTCTTTGTATAGCAATTTAACATATCATCGATCCTTTAATTGTTGAGAATCTAAATAAGACTATTGAGGACTTGTAAAACACACATTTGTGTTGTATACTTGTAAATATATTTGTAAATTATGTAAGTTATGTAAATAATGTAAATATCACCTAGTTAGTAGTCCTTCTTATAATGTTGTTTCAGAATCTGCTTTCTTATTAATTGAACTCTCTTTATATTTGTTGGCCCTTTTAGTCTTCCTTGCCGATCTCATTTCCCTGAAAAGTTCGAACAAAACAATATTCTTTATCGTTAACTTGAAATTTATATAGAAGTTCATCTACATTATTAGTGGAAGTTAACATATCATTATGTAAGCGTATGATAATAAGTGAAAAGTAATTCTATAATTGAATACGGTTAAATGCTTTGAAATCCATCTTTGGTGTTGATGAGAGAAAACCAGGAATTCAACTTTAATTATATTGATAGAATACCAGAAACCCAATGATAGAGAACCAAAAATTCAACTCTGGATTTAATTATAGATGTTTAAAAATTCATCTTCCGGAGCTAGCTAATAGAAAGTTAATAATAATCGTGTAATGGAAGTTCAAAAGTAATTGTCTGAAAGTTTTTAGTAGAACTCCAGTGACCCAAATTCGGGCATTAATGAATAAAATTAAATGTTAAAAGATCCAAAACCCAGATTTGGGTATTAGTGGATGATAACCAAGCATCCATAATAATAATCTTCATAATAGAAATCTTAAGCCCATATTCGGGCATTAATGAGTGAAGTTTAGTAATTAATAGTAATAGCCATGAAACCCAGATTCAGGTATGATGAAGACTATAGACTATTAGTAGAGACCCGAAAACTGATTCGAGCATTGATAAGTGAAGTTTAGACATTCTTTTTAGATAATTAGTCAGAGGCTGTAGATTCTCATTTAAGCCTTCTGTTCTATACCACTCCTTAGGTTTTCACTCTTTTTCCCTATGTTAACCATTTAGGCATTGTATGTAGTTGCTGTTTGATTTGCTGCTTCTCGAGCTTGGAGTCTTAGTCCATCGTTAGATATGCCGCTTCTCGGGCTCGAAGGTCTCAATCCGTTGTTTGATATGCCGATTTTCGGACTCGGATGTATTAGCCTATTGCTTGATATGCCGCTTCTCGGACTCGGACGTCTTAATCCATTATTGTCTAGCGTGCCTGGTTAGCTTATCCACAAGTAGGACCCAAGGACTTACCCAACCACCGTTTAGGAGGCGCCTTGACCTGGCCTTAGCTTAGCGCGACCAAGAGCTTGTTCAGTGCCTTGGCTAGGCCATAGCATGGCGGGACCAAGGGCTTACTCTGTTTTCCCTCAATTAGGTGTCTTGACCTGGCTATAGCATGGCGCGATCAAGGGCTTGTTCGTTGCCTTGGCCAGGCCATAGCGTGGCGGGACCAAGGGCCTACTCCTTCCTCCTTCCAAGAAGCGCCTTGACCTTTCCATAGCGTGGCATGGTCAAAGGCTTGTCGATGCTTTAACCTGGCCATAGTGTGGCGCAGATAAAGGCTTACTCTAACCTCTCTCCAAGAGGCGCTTTGACCTGGCCAACTAGGCGCGGACAAAGACTTTGACCATTAAAGGTAATTTCCAAGTGCAAAGAGAATTCTACTTCCGACCATGTAGATTTTTCTTAGTAAAGTAGTTCTTTATTTAATCCAACTAAATCCTTTTACGAATTCATTGATTTTTCCTTGTTTGAAGAAACTAATCACCATTCCTTCCAATGCTCTACACCGATTTGTCTCATGTCCATTCATCATGTGGTAGTGACAATAGGATCCTCCTACATTCCTTTCATATTTAGGTTTTTTGTTCTATGATGAGCAATAGTTAAGCTCTTCCTTTGTTAGCAGATAAACATTCTCGATTGATGTTGTCAAATTGCATTCCTTAGGGAGTCTCAACTTGAAGCTTTTCTTTTGAGGATGGTTTCTAGATTTTTTATTACTAGTTCCTAGAACTTCACCCTGAACGACCAGTTTTCTTTTTAAAACCCTTTGTAGTTCATATGTAGGCAATATCCTACTTGTTTCTTGATGCCACTTATGTGCAAAGGCGTCGTAATCAGCCATCAATCCCTCATCAAAATTGTGCCTTTGGTGTAGGGTTGAATTGTTTTACTTATTTGGTCAAACAAGTTGTTACTTTCATTCTTTGTTCTTCTAAGGAAAAGATTGGTGTAAGGTCAACATGAAAAGAGTTTAAATTCATTTATCTGGATCATAAGATTCAGCTTTCTTTTTCTTCATAATCTTTAAAGCCTTCAATCTCAACATTTATTCTTTATGGAGTTTAGAATCATTAGTTGTCTTATGGGAGAATCCAATTGAATGTGGCTATGAGGATCCATGTTCGGACCTTTTGATTTTGCTAAACATGATGATGTGAAGTTCAAAGTAGGTAAACTTGGAATAGGATTGGATTAGAGGTAAGTGGAGTTGAAAGTTGAACAAGATCGGAGGTTTGGGCCCTCCTTCTAGTGCCAAAGTGTTAACAAGAAAATTTGTCAACACCCCAAAATTGAATTCAAAATGTAGACGACTCTTTCGATACCTTCTTTCAAAACAGTAATAGTAATTGACAACTCCAAATCAGTTTAAGATGGCTATAATCCATTCTGTTCACTTCAGTTTTCCTTTCGAATAGGTTATTGAAGTTGAAACTCCTTCTTATCGAACCTTTCGATTTAGACGAAACACTAAATCCTTCTTATATTGTCTTTCAATCAAGTTAACCTGATTTTTTATCCTTTAGAAACCTCCCTTCTGAATTGGTTGAGTTGACCCTAAAGTTAGTTCTAATGGGTTAAGGATGTGAATCAAATGGATAGGTACCGACTCCTTTGGAAGATGACCTTTCGACGACTTGAGGCTAGGAGCCAAGGCTCTATGGATATTAGTTGAACTAAGGGTTTTGACTAATTCTAATGGCGAACCTTTAACCAAATTGAAATAAGAAGATTGCAAGCTGAATCTATTAGAACTGTAAAATTAGTCAAATATCCAACAATTCCATAATCTTGCGTTGATTAAACTAAAGTAGTACAAATTGATCAAATTTCCAATCTAATTTGAAAATTTGGGTTTACAACTTTAAGAAAATAAAAGTATAGAATGAAGGAATTCAGATCCTCTCAACTAGACCCCTAGGGTCTTATATATAGGTGTGGGTTGGCACCTTTCGAGTCAGTCCTTTTGACTTGTTCGAAAGGTGGACTTAGAGACCATTCATTGTCGTTTACATTTGAGTCTCCTTCTGCATTGCTTTCGAATGGACTTAAGCACTTTTGACTTCATCAAAAGGGGTTGGTACGCTTCTCTACTTTGTGTTGCTGTGTAAGTAAGAAAAGATAAGAGCTTTTGACTCTGTAGACAGGTGGATCTTTGGAAATTCAAAGGAGTCAAGACGTTAAAGGTTTCTAAGAAGAAGGAAGCTTTCGCTGGCACATTCGCCGGTCGATGCGGAACCCCATCTTGTAGTGTTGGAATTGCAACATTGAATCCTAGCAAGCTTTTCCTTCTTGATTGTGAATGGTTTCAACCAATTCGAGAGGCTCATTTATGCTTTCAAAGGGGTTGCTTTGGCAATACATCCTTATGTAGAAGGTGAACGAAACCTTTAGTTTCGAGTGGTTTGGCGTGCATATGAATGGCTGCAACTGATTGCCTTTGAAAGGTGTTTTTCAACTTATTCGAAACACCTTCATGAATGCAGAAGCATCTGTTTCGAATGGAAGCAATTGAAGCGAAAGGGGGCTTTCGACCCTTTCTATCCCTTTGAAAGCTCGTAACACATCTGATTTTGGCTGTAGTATCCCTTTGACTCCTTCGAAAGGCTTTGTTGATGCTATCATCTCTTGTACATTCTTCTTTTTTATTCATTTTGGTTTCGACGGGGTTGAAGTGAGAATCGGTGGTAACATTTTCCTTTTTACCTTTACTGCATTTACTTTTATCTTTACTTTGATTCTGCGATTGTTAATTACATCGTTTCAAGTAAAATTTTAAAGAATCTGAGTAATATTCATATAATGATTTAAAAACTATTCACCCTCCTCTAATGTTAATTTAGCCTTAAGATCCCTATTCCATTGACTCACAGTCTTGACAACCTATAGAAATTTCCATTTCAAATGAAATTATTGCAAGTCACCCCTCTCTTCTCTCCTGCCCTTGATCATTCTTGTTCCATATGCCTTAGAATTTTGGCTTTGCTTTAAATTTAGCTTCTTCCTCTTTGGAAGCTGCTATAGATATATAATTTGATAAAGCTACTTCGACAAGACTCTCGAAAGTAGCTGTAATACCCTTAATTTTGATAACATTATTCAAAGATTTAATTAGATAAATTAAATAGAATAATGTAAATGTTAGTGATAAGGGGATTGAGACTTGAAATAATTAATTAAGGGCTAAGCCTAATGAATTACTAAACGGGCTTAAGAATTGGTTTTGGTTAATTAAGTCACATAATTGTATATTTGGAATTGCCACCCTTAGCTTCCACCCTTATATATATATATATATATATATATATATATTTCATTCTCAGCTTCTTACTTCCTATTCATTTCATTTTAAAATGCAAACAAAAATATAGAGGAACGTCCGACTATTAAGAAATCAAGGGGAATTCAAATTAAAGCTAGAAAATCGAACTTAGGGGTAATCTATCTCAATCCAATTTTCTTATCTAGAGCAAGGTGAATAATAATTTCATCTCTAGTTTGGTTTTAAATCATATATTTTCGGATTTAGGGGATGAATTCACTTTTATGATGTAATGGATGATGATATGCTTGATTCATGATTTATTTGATTTAAACAAGATTGTTTAAAGGAGTTTTAAATGGTTTTAGATCAAACTGAAATTTAAGGATGTTTAAATGCCATGGGAAAACTTTATGTTATGAGAGACATGATTTTGGAGTTGGGCTTCAATTTTGAGATTTTTCAAGCTATCAAAAGATAATTATGAATTTTCAAAGGAAAATGTTGTTATTTGGTTTATAATTTATTATGAAAAATATACTGAGAATTTGAGTTTTGAATTTTGATATGTTAGATAACTTGATTAAAGTGAATTTTCGAAGATTTTTCTGAAGTGATTTGCTATGCAAAATAATTTTTTCAAAAGAGGGACTTCTTTGTAAAAATGGGAAGGGCTTGTTTGATTAACTTAACCATGGTTTAGATCTGGATTAGCTGTGGCTAGTTTTGAAAAAGAATTTGAAAAGTTAGGGCTACCAATCTGGTGTTGACACGTGACAGATTAGTTAGAGAAAAGTTTACTTAAACAAGAATTAAACATGGTTTTACTCAGAAAAGTGGTTACGCCTACTTAAGCACGTACCTTTCGACACAGTAGCTCCTGCCTTCATCCTTGTCGAAACCAACTGTGCCAAAAGCAATACACAAGATATCACTATGATGGTACATAGTGGATTGGAGATAGGCGAAAGGTTAGGTGTCAAAAGCGTAGCTTCCAAAGGGGTCGAAACCTTGGTTTATTTTTAAAAGGAAATCGCCTGCATATGTTCAGTTTTAAGCCTTCGACAGAGTCGAAGCATAAGGTTTTGAAAGAGTTTTTAAAGGGTTTCAAAAGAGTTTCCCTTAGCTCATAATTGCTTTCGAATGGGTTCTTTACTTATAACAGAATTTTTGAAAGAGGGGGTTTTTACCTAGTCGATACCCTACCGCCATCCTATAGCCTTTTGATAGTATTGAAGATATCAATGCTGTCAAAAGGTATTTTGTTTTGTAAAGTTCAAGCCACTTCCTAAAGCTTTCGAAAAGGGTTAGGGGTTTCGAAGGTGATGGTGTCGAAAGGGGTTCCGACTCCAACCTTCTAATGTTTTACGAAGATAATTTTATGCTTTCGAAAGAAATTATGGCAACGCCATCAAGTTTTTCCCAATGTTTTTATATTGGTTTCGAAACAGATGCTTTCGACTATATTCACTTTGACCCAAGTTGTGTTTGAAGTATAAACACAATGCTTTCGAAAGGGGTACTTTCAATGTTTTCGGAAGAGTTACTTCCAATAGTGTAGAAAGGGGTACTTTTAACTAGTTTCGAAGCTAAAACTTCTAAAAATTAAATGCTAATACTTTAATATATTCGAAAGGTTTTGAAAGGGAGAATTTAAAGTATTATAAGGCAGGAGCCTAATGTTTTTAAGAACTTTCGAAGGAGGTTATCTTATGAAGTTGAAAGTTAGGTTTCGAAGGTATCAAAAGGTTTTATGACCCAAACTGTATTTTTAAATGAAAAACCTATAGTTATATTAAAGGAGTTTTTATAATGTTTTAAGAAGAAGCCATCTTTGATAAGAAACAGGTTAAAAGGGATTAACCATGTTTTATTTTAAGCCCACAGGAGCGGTATAGTTATATTGTTATATTGCTTTTTTAAAATGAATATATTCATTTTATAATGGACTCATAACTACATATTGGGGATAAAGGGTAGGATAACTAGTTAGGTTAACCCATTAGTGAGTATAAATAGAATAAACTTCCGAATGAGTAGAATTGCATCTAGGAGGTCAGGTAGACCTGAATATAGGATGTTAAAATATAAGGGAAAGATATTGGAAAGGGCCGATAGGTTATAGTAAGCCCATGAAAACTATATGATATTGGCAGGGGCGAATAGGTTTATAGTTATCCCATGAAAACTATGTATAAAAGAAGATGTTAGATTGACAGGTTCATAGTTAGCCTATGAAAACTATGTGAAAAAGAAGATGTCAGATAGACAGGTTCATAGTTAGCCCATGAAAACTACGTGAAAAAGGAGATGTCAGATAGACAGGTTCATAGTAAACCCATGAAAACTATGATTGGATTATGGCAGGGCCAGTAGGTTTGTAGTTATCCCATGAAAACTATATCCGAATGTAATATTGGCAGATGTCAATAGGTTCCTAGTCAATCCATGAAAACATAGGTAAGCAGAAAGGATATTAGGGTTACCAATAGGTTTCTAGTCAACCCATGAAAACTAGGATAAAAGTAATATTGGAGTTACCAATAGGTTCATGGTGATCCTATGAAAACTATGTAATTGGACATGGAGTCCTTAAATTTTTAACCGGTCATTAGTCAGCCCATGAAAACTAATAGACTAATAGTAATCCTAGAAAATATAACTTAGAAAGATAGTCTAAATTGAATGGGAATGGGTAATCCAGAATTAATTCAATTCTTTTGCATATAACCATATTATACTATTTTGAATTGTTTTAACCATTGTGGATGCAGGAGCACAATGTATGTTTTTATAAAGATTTTGCGGTACTAGTGAGGGTATATTCATTCCGCTAAGCAGCATGGTCTCACTAGATATCTAAATGATATGAAATGGTAGATTATTATTCATATCAGGCTTTATGTCTGACTCGAAATTTTTGTTTCCCTCTTAAACTCTCGGGTACTCAATTGATTTTGAGTAGTTTAAGAGTTGAGGTTTTCAGGTAACTCTTAAGACGAATAAGCTTCCGAAGATGTGTAGGAGGCATTATTGCTATTTAGAGTCTCTTTTCTTTTGATTCCACTGTGTTGATTGTAATGGAAAAGTTGTTATTTTCCTGTATATACTCTGATCACCCCAGGAGGCGTCTTCATATGTCACTCTGGGCGTATGTTGTAATAAAATATTTTCTCTGAACGTGGTTTGCGAATATTGGGATTTTATAATGAATTGGAAATGTTTTGATATGGAATGTCATTTTGTTTGAAGTTTAAATTTCTTTCCATATTCATGTGTTCTTGTGTATTAATGAATCTAACATCGCCATATTTGGTCGTCGAAGATTAAAAACTATGGATGACCGTAGCATCTATAGCCGTTAGTTTTGGACCTCCAAGTAGGGAGATGTTACAAGTTGGTATCAGGGCATAAATTTATAAAACTTTAAAAGAAAGTTAAACCTAAAATATTTTCATACATAATCCAATGAATTTGAAAATAAGATCGGGGTTTGGGTTAACGCTATAATAACATACTTATATTTGAGATATATATATATAAGTATGTGTTCCCCTCTCTCTTAGATCGTTCTTCTGTATCTTACTAAGGCTCATATGCAGATTTACAAGAAAGAATATATGGAAGCAGGAAACGAAAGAGAAAATCTTGGTGGAGGAAGCATAATAACAAATGGAAATGCTCGACCAAATACCAGGAGGAATCAAAGTCGACAGGCTAATGATAATCCAAATGCTGAAGCCAATGTAGGTGTTGGAAATCTGCCGGTAGATGCGGGGATGGTTTATCAGTTGTTGGCCAACCTTTTGCAAGCTGGAGTTGCCGTTAATGTTGGAGGAGCTAATCCTTTGGCTCTTATTGGGAATAACTATGCTAAGCTAAGAAGAGACTACACCAGTTTAGGTGGACAACCATTTTCTGGAACAAAGGATGCTGTCGAAGTTGAGAATTGACTATTAAGTTATGAAAGGATCTATGCTGATCTAGGTTTGGATGATGGCCAAAAGATAAGGCTGGCCTCTAGATAGTTGCAAGGGGTCGCGCTTCATTGGTGGAATAGTGTGATCGCCGATGTTCCGGAGGAAGAGCTGACATAGGCTAATTTCAGGAGAAGGTTTGAGCAAATATTTCTGTCTAAAGTTGCTAAATCTGCATTGAGGAGAAATTTCATGGATCTAGTTTAGGGAGAGATGTCAGTGGTCGAGTATGGTGCTAAGTTTAATGAGCTGTCTTAATATGCATATGCTTTGGTTGACACTGATGTTAAAAGGAATGAAAGGTTCATTCGAGGATGAGACCTGAGCTTACGAGGATGACACTAACCCATATCCTAGAACCTTCAAATGTCGCCGTGGAGATGGCTATTTTCCATGAAGAGATGCTTGCTGTTTTAATTAGGAAGAAGCCAGTTGAATCCCAAGGTCCTCAGGGAAAGAAGAAGAAATTCTTTAAGAAGAAGGGAGCCCAGAAAGGGGATGCTGCCAAGAAGGCAAAGACTAATTTAGTTTGCTACAAGTGTGATAAGAAGGGTCATTATGCAAATGAGTGATGGTCAGGCCAAGGGAAGAAGGCCGCAGACAAGAAAAATGTGAAATGCTTTGACTTGATCAAGTTGGGCATTACAAGAAACAGTGTCCAGAGCCAGCTAGGGCGGTAAAAGGGAAAGTTTTTGCTGTTGGGTCATCGGCTAAGCCCACTGCAGCTGACAAGGGAAAAAATGTGATGGAAGGTATGTTTTTGATTTAGAATATACCAGTTAGGATACTTTTTATACCGGTGCATTACATTCATTTATATCCCAATGTTTGGTTAATAGGTTATGCTTAGAACCCACATATCTTGTTACTTCCTTAAGCGTTGTGAATCCAATATGAGGGTATGCAACTCTAGGGATGAGATGTGACCAGTTAGAACTTGATTTGTGAGGTCATAAGTTTGCATGTAGTTTGTATGTGTACGATTTCGTAGATTTCCGAATTATTTTGGGTATGGATTGGTTGAGAAGGTAAGAGGAAAGGATATTCTGCCAAGATGGGGAGATATCTTTGAGACACCCTGATAGTCATAACTGCATTATATTCTTAGTAGAGAATTATGATCGGAGTAGTTGTGCTTTGTTATGTGCAATGGAAGTGGGAGAAGAGCTAAGTCGGGTTTGGATTGCAAGAGAGTATGCAAATGTATTTGAGCCAGTCATAAGGATAGCACCGAAATGAGCTGTTGAGTTTCAGATAGATCTTGTCCCCAGAGCTGAACCTGTGAGTAGACCACCTAGAAAGATGATACCGATGGAGATGAAGGAACTAAATGTGCAGCTAGTGGATCTGGAAGGAAGGAATTTCATCAGACCAAGCAGTTCGCCTCAGGGAGCAGATGCGGTATTCGTGAAGACAACATATGGGTCATTGAGGATGTGTATTGATTATCGTAAGCTAAACGAAAGGAGGATAAAGAATAAGTATCCTTTGCCAAGGATTGATGATCTGCTTGATCAGTTGAGTGGAGCCAGAGTGTTTTCCCAGTTGGATTTGGATATGGAGTTCCATTAGTTGAGAGTGGCAAAGGACAACAATCATTTGACTACATTTCGAACTAGATATAGTTTGTATGAGTGGTTAGTGATGCTATTTGGATTGACGAATGCACCTGCTTTCTTCGTGAATTTGATGAACCGAGTCTTCCGAGAGTATTTGGTAGATTTGTTTTGGTGTTTATAGATGACATTTTGCTATACTCTAAGGATGAGATAGAGCATGAAGTTCAACTTAGATTTGTTTTAGAGACAATGAGGTAGAATCAGCTAAAGGAAATTTTTTGCAAATATCATTTTTGGAAGAAAGAGGTTAAGTTTCTTGGTCATGTAGTTTCAGAGAAAGGATTGTTAGTCAGTCCAGAGAAGATCGAAGCTGTGAACGATTGGAAGAGACTAGAGACAGCGACCGAGATCAGAAGTTTTCTAGGACTTGCTGGTTATTATTGGAGATTCATCAAGGATTTCTCGCGAATAGCAGCGCCTTTGACTAAGCTTACCGGGAAGGAAGTGAAGTTTGTTTAGTTCGACCAATGTAAGGAAGAATTCCTTAAGTTAAAGCATTTGTTAATCAATGCTCCAGTGTTAGTAGCTCCAAATGGTAATCAAGGGTTGGTAGTATACACAGATGCATGTGGGACTGGATTGGGAGAAGTGTTGATGTAGAAGGGTAAAGTCATTGCCTATGCATCTAGGCAGCTTAGACTGCACGAAGTAAGATATCCTACTCATGACTTGGAGTTGGCTATTGTGATTTTTGCCATGAAAATTTGGAGTATTTACCTCTTGGGGGTAGATTTGAGTTATATATCGATCATAAGTCTTTAAGATATCTACTCTCTCAGAAGGAGTTGAATATGCGACAACAAAGGTGGCTAGAATTTTTGGTTGGTTATGATTTTGGTATAGAGTACACTCCAGGGAAAGGTAATATAGTAGAAGATGCTCTTAGCAGGAGACACCAGAATATGGATTAGCCATGTTGGCAGAATGGAAAGATCTAGAAGCTTTGGCCAGTTGTATTGTGTAGTTAAGATCGACTGCTAGTTCTAGTCGGAGTACTGCCATGATGTTTTGTTTAGAAGTTCGACCCGTGTTGATCGAGAGAATCGCTTCTAAGCAGAAGGCGGATCCATTATTAGCTGACAGGATTAGAAGGCTTGAGGTTGGAACCGAGGTTAGTGATTTGAAAGATTTTTGTCTTGACCAGAGAGGATGGTTGAGAAAGAAGGGACGTTTATGTGTTCCAGATGTTGAGAACTTAAGGAAAGAAGTTCTTGAGGAGTGTCATCGATCAAACTTTACGATTCATCCTGGAGGGACCAAGATGTATCAAGATAAGAAGAGAAGCTCTATTAGGAAGGCATGAAGAGGGATGTTGGCTTGTGGGTTAGGCACTATGCAAACTGTTAACAAGTGAAGGCCGAATATTAAAAGTCAAATGGGTTATTTCTACCTCTAAATATTCCAGTTTGGAAATGGGATTCGATATCCATGGATTTTTTTGATGGATTTCCAAGGTCAAGGAGAAGAAATGAAATCATATGGGTTATTGTAGATAGGTTGACCAAGACTGCCCATTTCATTCCAGTAAAGTCGACTAGGATGCACCAGTTTTGGCAAAGTTGTTCATGAAGAATAATGTTAGACTTCATGGAGTTCCTATTAGCATAGTCAGTGACAGAGATGCTTTATTTACTAGCGAATTCTGGAAAAGTCTAAAGGATGTGTCAGACACTAAGCTCAAGATGAGTATCGCATATCATCTACAGACGGATGGGCAGATAGAGAGAGTCAATAAGGTGCTCGAGGATTTGTTGAGAGCTTGTGTGTTGGATTTTGATGGATCTTGGAAGGATCACATACATTTGGTTGAGTTTTCTTATAACAATAGCTACCAGACTGGTATAGGAAAGACACCTTTTGAGGCTTTGTATGGAAGGCCATGCAATTCCCCTACATGTTGGTTGGAGACTGAGGATAGATTGGTCTTAGGTCTGGATTTGGTAAGAGAGGCATCATAGAATATTGAGTTAATCCAAGAATGGATAAAGGAAGCTCAATCTTGGCAGAAAAGTTACGCAGATAAGAGGCGTAAGGATCTAGAGTTGTCAGCGGAAGACAGGGTTTTCATTAAGGTATCACCGATGAAGGATGGTATGGTTTGGAAAGTTGGGAAAGTTGTCCCTGAGATATGTTGGTCCATTTCATATTTTAGAAAGGATCAAAAAGCTCGTGTACAAAGTAGAGTTGCCGAGCAATATGGCAGGTGTCCATAATGTATTTAATGTGTCTCATGTTTGCAAGTATGTGCTTGATCCAGAGGCTACCATTCCTCGGATAGAGTTGGAGGACTTGGTAGTAGAGCCTGATTTGAATTTTGTTAGACAACCAATTCGGGTTGTAGCGAGAGATGAGAAAACATTGAGGAACAAGACAGTCAAGTTGGTGAAATTTCAGTGGAGCAATAATGAGAAAGACTGTACTTGGTAGACAGAGGATAGGAGTCAAGATACTTATCCTGATCTATTTTGAGGGTATGTCTGTATTAGATTTATGTAGATATTTCCTAGTCAGGTAGACTAGTATGGTTTTTAGGAGTCGTTACATATGATTGCTATGTTTAGTATTTAGTCCCTACTGAATTTCGATGACAATATTCTTTAAGGGGGGATCCTATAACACCCTTAATTTTTGATAATATTATTCCAGAGATTTAATTAGATAAATTAAATAGAATAATATAAATGTAAGTGATAAGAGGATTGAGATTTGAATTAACTAATTAAGGGCCGAGCCTAATGAATTAATAAATGAGCTTAAGAATGAGTTTTTGGTTAATTAAGTCACATAAGGGTATATTAGGAATTGCCGCCCTAGCTTCCATCCTTATATATATTTTGTTTCCACCTTTTTACTTCCCATTAACGTCATTTTTAAAACGCAAACAAAAAGATAAAGGAATGGCCGACCATTAAGAGATTAAGCGAAATTCAAATTAAAGCTAGAAAATCAAGCTTAGGAGAAATCTATCTCAATCCAATCTCCTTATCTAAAGCAAGGTGAATAATAATTCCATCTCTATTTTGGTTTTAAATCATATATTTTCAGATTTGAGGGATATCAATGATGATATGCTTGATTCATAATTTATTTGATTTAAACAAGATCGTTTAAAGGAGTTTTGAACGGTTTTAGATCAAAAATGGGATTTAAAGATGTTTAAATGCCATTGGAAAATTTTATGCTACGAGAATCATTATTTTGGAGTTGGGTTTCAATTTTGAGAATTTTCCAAGCTACGAAAAGATTATTATGAATTTTCAAAGGAAAATGTAGTTATTTGGGTTTATAATTTATTTTGAAAAATATACTGAGAATTTGGATCTGGAATTTTGATATGTTAGATAACATGATTAAAGTGAATTTCTGGAGTTTTTGGGGATTTTTTCAAAGTTATTTGCTATGCAAAATAAATTATTTTAAAAGAGGGACTTCTTTCAAAAATTGGAAGGGCTTATTTGATTAACTTAACCATGGTTTAGATATGGATTAGCGGCAGTTAATTTTGAAAAAGAATTTGAAAATGTTACGGCTACCATTCTAGTGTCGACACGTGGTAGGTTAGTTAGAGATAAGTTTACTTAAACAGGAATTAAACCTGGTTTTTCTCAGAAAAGTGGTTCGGTCTACTTAGGAAAGCGCCTTTCGACATAGTAGCTTCCGCCTTCATCCTTGTCGAAACCAACTATGCCAAAACCAATAAACAAGGTATCACTATGATGGTAAGTAGTGGATTGAAGATAAGCGAAAGATTAGGTGTCGGAAGCATAGCTTCCGAAGGGGTCGAAACCATGGTTTATTTTTAAAAGGAAAGCGCTTGCCCATGTTCCGTTTCAAGCCTTCAACAGAGTCGAAGCATAAGGTTTCAAAAGAGGTTTTAAAGGGTTTCGAAAGAGTTTCCGTTAACTTATAATTGCTTTCGACTAGGTTTTTACTTATAACAGAATGTTTTGAAAGAAGGGGTTTTGACCTAGTCGATACCTTACTGCCGTCCTATAGCCTTTCGATAATATTGAAGATATCAATGCTGTCGAAAGGTATTTTGTTTTGTAAAGTTCAAGCCACTTCCTAATGCTTTCGAAAGGGGTTAGGGGTTTCGAAGGTGATGGCATCGAAAGGGGATTCGACTCCAACTTTCTAATGTTTTACGTAGATATTTTATGCTTTCGAAAGAGATTGTGCCGACGCCATCAAGTTTTCCCTGATGTTTATATATTGGTTTCGAAATAGATGCTTTCGACTATATTCACTTTGACCTAAGTAATGTTTTAAGTATAAATGCAATGCTTTCGAAAGAGGTACTTTCAATGTCTACGGAAGGGTTACTTCCAATGGTGTAGAAATAGGTACTTTCAACCGGTTTCGAAGCTAAAGCTTCTAAAAATTAAATGCTAATATTTTGAAATATTCGAAAGGTTTTGAAAGGGAGAATTTAAAGTATTATAAGGCAGGAGCCTAATGTTTTTAAGAGCTTTCGAAGGAGGTTATCCTATGAAGTCGAGAGTTAGGTTTAATCGAAAGGTTTTATGAACCAAACTCTATTTTTTAAGGAAAAACGCATGGCTATATTAAAGGAGTTTCCATAATGGTTTTAAGAAGAAGCTATCTTTGATAAAGAAATTTGTTAAAAGGGACTAACCATGTTTTATTTTAAACCCACAGGAGTGGTATTGCTATATTGTTATGTTGCTTCTTCTATAGTAATATATTCACTTTATAATTGACCCATAACTGCATTTTGGGGATAAAGGGCAGGAGAACCAGTTATGTTAACCCAGTAGTAAATATAAATGGAATAAAGTCCCGAATGAGTAGAATTGTATCCAGGAGGTTAGGTAGACCAGAATATAGGATGCTAAGATATAAGGGAATGATATTGGCAAAGGCCAATAGGTTTACAGTAAGCCCACGAAAACTTTATGATATATTAGGGGCCAATAGGTTCATAGTTAGCCCATGAAAACTATGTATAAAAAAAGATGTCAGATAGACGGTTCATAGTTACCCCATAAAAACTATGTGAAAAAAAAGATGTCAAATAGACAGGTTCATAGTAAGCCCATGAAAACTATGTGAAAAAGAAGATGTCAGATAGACAGGTTCATCGTAAGCCCATGAAAACTATGATTGGATACTGGCAGGGCCAGTATGTTTGTAGTTAGCCCATCAAAACTATATCCGGATATAATATTGACAGATGTCAACAGGTTCCTAGTCAACCCATGAAAACTAGGGTAAGCAGAAAGGATATTGGGGTTACCAATAGGTTCCTAGTCAACCCATGAAAACCAGGATAAGAGTAATATTGGAATTACCAATAAGTTCACAGTGATCCCATGAAAACTATATAATTGGACAGGGAGTCCTTAAATGTTTAACTAGTTATTAGTCAGCCGATGAAAACTAATAGGTTAATAGTAAACCTAGTAACTATAACTGAGACAGATAGTCTAAATTGAATGGGGATGCGTAATCTAGAATTAATTCAATTGTTTTCCATATCATCATATTATACTGTTTTGAATTGTTTTTACCATTGTGGATGTAGGAGCACAGTATATGGTGTTATAAAGGTTTTGCGATACTTATGAAGGGAAACTCGCTCCGCTGAGCAGCGTGGTCTCATTAGATATCTAATGATATGAGATGGTAGATTATTATTCATACCAGGCTTTATGTCTAACTCGAAGTTTATGTTTTTCCCTTAAACTCTTGGGTACTCAATTGATTTTGAGTAGATTAAGAGTTGAGGTTTTCAGGTATCTCTTAAGACGAATAAGCTTTCAAAGACGTGGAGGAGGCATGCTAGCTATTTATAGTTTTCTTTTCTTTTGATTCCGTTGTGTTGATTGTAATGGCAAAGTTGTTATATTTCCTATATATGCTCTAATCATCCTAGGGGCATCTTCATATGTCGCTATGGGCATATGTTGTAATAAATATATTTGCTCTGAACGTGGTTTGCGAAGATTGAGATTTTGTAATGAATTAGAAATGTTTTGATATGGAATTTGATTTTGTTTGAAGTTTAAAATTTACCATATTCATGTGTATCAATGAATCTAACACCACCGTATTTGGTCGTCGAAGATAAATAAGTATGGATGACTGCAGCATAGGTAGCCGTTAGTTTTGGGCCTCCAAGTAGAGGGATGTTACAGTAGCTCCGATAGGAATGTTGCTAAGGGAGAAATCTTTAGAAGGCTGATTGAGTCCCTTAGGAAATCTTTTGGCCTTTTTTTAGCAGGAGTGTTGATCATATCCATCCCGAAATGAACCAAGGGTGATACTTATTGATGTACTCCTTCGCAGATTTCTCGTGTTGTCGAAAATGCATAAATTTCTTTGCTGGCAAGCCCTTCTCGGGTATAGAGATACATTGTGCCTCAAACCACCGTTAGAACTCCTCCTAAGTCATAGCATGCTCCTTCACTTCCTCTATTAAAACATCCTGCCAACACAAAGCCTTCTCTTAGAGTTGTCTAGAAGCAATCCGCCTTCTTACCAAACTCTCAAGTGTAATATTATCGGATATCCGCTCAATAATGCCAAGCCACACTTATCAATAAACAACTCTATTCCCAAATAAAACTTGCCTCCTATACGAATACGATATCTACAAAGCTAAGGGAAATCAAGAATGGATGGTGGAGGAACATGCATCACTCCGACTGGGATGAGATTGATAGAGTTAGAGGTATGTCCTAGGGGCTATTATGTAATTGTTAAATATATCTTACTTGTTAGATATGTTTGTTCAAAATGAAAGGTGTTTTCTTTCTATTATATACTTGATTTAAATTGTTATATTAATTAATTAATTTAAAATTATGTCCAATGGAAAATCCATAAATGTTATGTTTTGTGATAATAGTTAAAATGTATTGTAATCATGAGTGATTTATCACAATAAAATAAACATATTGTTTTAAATATTCCTGGTCAAGATGTACTGAGACTAGATATCCCTGTATTTGTTGAGACTAGAGTACGTAAATCTCTCCAAATGTTGGACAATGTACTACTCATAGCTGCTTAGGGCATCGATGTGCTACGTACTAATGGTTATTGGATAACTATGGAATGCCGCACTCGATAGTTTTCTGTTGATTGATATTGCTAAGGTCAAACAGAAATATCAATGTGACAAAATTACACTATTCTCTTTACTTGAGAATACTATTGATCTTCAATATGCAAGCTCCATTTTGATTATAGTTAAATCATGGCATGACGTCCATCGAACGACTATAGTTGGATTAAGTGAAAGCATTGGAAGTAAAATTCTATTCAAGAGAGGATTTGTCTCCTCGGCTATATGAGATTAGTATCACAATCAACTGAAGTCAACTCAAAGTCTCTAACCAAGGCAGTTCAGTTAATAATAATTTTTATTATTGAACCAAGGACTTTGTAATAGACATTAGAGTTAAATATGGACAATATTGGAATATTGACTACTACTACATTCCATAAGTCCAAAGTGATATAGTTTTGACAAAGAGAATTGGTGTAAATACTTGCAGCTATTGGGTGATGCTTAAATAAAATAAAATAAGATTTTTTCGAAGCTATGTAAGAGATAAATTTGTCCATAATGCCGCATCACATTATAAGTGACGCGTGAATGTTAATATTCAAATTATTTAGTACTAACCGTTGATCAAATTTTCACCCAAGAGTCACACTGCCGTAACGTTGAATATTCCATTTGCCAAATGATTTAATTAATTAAGATTGTTATAAATTAACTAAATTAGTTCATATTTATGAGATATTAATTGTAAAATTTTATCTAATTCTTATGAAAATAGCGTGTATATAAAAGCTGCATGCACACATATCGATATACAATATCAGTGTAAGTTTAAATTAGATTTAAATGCATTTTAATTTATTGGGCTTGAAGTGATTGGAAGGCCTATAAAGGGACCTGATTTGGCTGTCCATAGGTATAGAAGGTGGGGTTGGATTTGATTTCAAAATGGGGTTTGAATTAGTTGAGGTATTTGTGGATCTGGATCTAATTTTTCTCCTCTCTTTCTCAATTATTTAAAGACCCTTAATCCTTCATTTTTTGCTCTCCTTTTGGCCTCCACTACATCCATATTTGGCAACAAATTGCAGCCCCTTTCATCCAAGCATTAAAAACATAATTTCAAGTAAAATCAGGACAATAATACGTAGTGCTTTCAGTCTCATATCTCTCTTTGGAAGGATTTGAATTCAGATTCAATTGGAGTCAATCGATTTAACATTCAACGTGTACAAATTAGGATATAGTTAAGATTAGATCTAAATAAATTAGACTTTATAGGCCCAATAATATCTAAATGGAATAAGTTTTTTGAAATTTACCCGATGCATACTGACCTAGTTCCAACAATATATACGTGCCTAACCGTTATCATTTTTTTAAAATGGGACTTAGGACAAAGTCTAATCACCTTTTATTATAAATCAACCCGAATTTTATCGCCTTTACCATTGAGATAAAAGGTTTTTTTAATCCCTAAATAGGTGTCACCTAACATGCAAAACTGAAACAACCATGCTTTGTTAAACAAATGATTTAGAAATATTAAACCCAAAAGTCGTAGCTAAGGGATATAGATTTATTTCATATACGCATTGTTGCATGGAATCATAAATCACAATTTCCTGGCCATCATATCTCAAAACCACTAGATGGCCCTGTAAAGTCTTCATATGAATCAAATCGCATCTCGAACCATCGACATAGTCTCCGCCTTGTCCAACGTCAACCGTCATGTTTTCCAATACAAAGCGCACCATCCTAGAAACTCATCATCTTTCTCTATTGTCACTTTGGACCTTACAAGCACCATACGGGTCTTCAAAAAGAACCCAAAAACCCAAGACACCAAAATCCAAAACACAAAAAAAACTATGCTCAACACAACATTTTAGACATATGAATAGGGCATTTAGACGTCTGGCCCCTTTTTTAGACGTATGAATCCAAATTTCGAATGTCTGAATCATTTGAAAATTTCCTATTGGTTAATAATCATTAGCTCAAACAGGAAACCTTGAGCGATTATATTATACGGTACTCTCAGCTTGAGAATACCGTTGAACTTCATATGAACACTACACTTTGATTATAGTTAAATCATGGAATGATGTCCATCGAACGGCTATGGTTGGTTCTTGAAGTATTAGAAGTGAAACACTATTTAATTAAGAATTCTTTTCCTCTGTTGTATGAGGTTAGTACCACAGTCAACTATAGTCAACTCAAAATCAAAATCTTTGACCAATGTAGTACGGTTAATAATAAATGCTATTATCAAACCAATGACTTAGTTTATAGGATAACAGGGTTAAATGTGGACGATATTGGAATTTTGACCTTAACCAAATTCTGTAAGTCCTAAAGTGATGTAGTTTTAAAGAAGATAATTTATGTAAATAATCGTTACTAAAAATGCCGCTTGAATTTGTAGAAATTGATTTTAGGGATGAATTAAGTTAAAATGTCATATCACTAGCTGTAACGTTTGAACGTCAGTATTTGAATTGTTTAAATATGAATCATTGGCCAAATTCGCATCTATGAATCACACAACCGAATCCGCTCAATCTTCGAAATACTGCTTGATTTAATTAATTTATACTAGTTATAAATTAATTAATATTTGTGAAATATTAGTTATTATTGTATTGGGATGTGTTTAGTCAAATGTTGTTTTCTCTAAATTGTTCTGCATGTTATTGATGATTTATTGGATGCATATATAAAAATCTTATTTGTGCGTATCGGTGTACAATATTGATAAGGATTTAAATTGAATTTAAATTATTTAATTTACTAATGGGCATGTAAGAGCTTTTGTTCCATTATGGATCTAAATTAAGGATGGTCAAGCATGAGGAGAAAGAGTTCAAATTTGACTTGGTAGGGGAGAGTTTTATACTAGATTTTTTTGGTCAAGCTCACCCTATAAAAGAACACCTAAAGCCTTTGTTTCTTTTTAACTTTATCCTCCTCCCTTTTTATTCTTTGGCTACAAGTACCCCGACCTCCATCTCCATTTACCTCAAACACATCCAATCAATTAAATGCTTTAATGAGGTGTTTGCATGATTGTCTCAATGTAGAGCTGAGAAACCTAAGGTGTCTATTTGGATCAACTTGCATTTCTATAGCCTCATATGTAAGGTACAATTCATTTAACTCACTCGGTTATATTTAATGATCATTGTATAACATATATGTTATATATCACATTTTTCATATATGTTATAGCCTGCCAATTTATTTCAGTTTAACATATACAGTATTTAATCTATTTGAATCGTCGTAGTATTATAATAATTATGACATGATATTAAAAAAATTATGTGTGAAATGCTTAGGCCTATTTAAAAGAAAAATTATATATATAATATAATATTGTTTGTTCAATTCAGAGCATGTCTTACTAATTTTAAATATGATATTTGTAAATTAAATTAAGATAAATATTATGTAAATATTTTATTCAAAACGTTTTCGAAAATTTAGTATAGATATACTTTTTATATTCAACTGTATTATATATATATATATATATATATATATGTTATATAGATAAATACAATTCAATTATGCATTTTATAAATAATAATATATTTATTTTCAGTTTTAAAAACGTATTTTTTATTGCTAAAACATGTATAAACACATATATTTTTTTATATTTTTTTAAGGTTACATATTTGTATAATTGTATAAATATTTTAAATAACTCCTTTTTTACACACACACATATATAAATTTAATTAATATAAATATTTTCATAGATATTTTAAAATATATTTAATTTCAAAATTTGAAATTTAGTTTATGTGTGTGTATGTATGTTACACACACGTACGTATGTATGTATATTAGAATGTTGCAAAGTCAAAATAATGATGTTTTATTTTTTTTATTTCATATCTCTTTTTAAATATTGTATGGAATAATACCCATGTTATCACTTTCTCAAAACCACCAGACGATCATATAAAAGTCACCATATGAATCAAATCGTATCTCAAACCACACCATAGTCTCTACCTCACCGGACATCAACCGTCACATTTCCCGAGACAAGGCATACCATCCCCAAAACTCATCACCTTGCTCTATAGTCACTCTGGATCTTATAAGCATTACGAGGGTCCCCAAAACGAACCTGAAAACCCAAAAAACGAAAAGAAATTGTGCGCAACATAACATTTCAGACGTTTAAATAGAGTATTCGGATGTTTGACCCCTTTTGCAGACATATGAATCCAAATCTCGAACACCTAAATATCCCAAATTTATAATGGAATACCAGGGGTTAAATTTTCTAAATTTCATGATCATATTTAACGATTTGCATAACAAAACAAAAATGGCCGCCTCTCTCTAGCGCCTGCGAATTTTCATCTTGCTGCTGCTTCCCCCCATCTTTAATCCCTCTTTCCCTGTGACTACTCTCTCCTTTTCTACGATCTATTGTTGCTTGTTTGTTAGTTTTGATGTCGTATTTGGGTGGCGTTGGAGAGTTCGTTCTCTCTGGTTCTTTCATACGTCACTGCCCATCGTTCGCCGCTATTGGCGCCGCCATTCTGGCGGAGGCCTCTGGTCTTTTTTCGGTGGTGTTTACTGGTGATTGTACGGTTGAGATTAGGGTTTTCTCTTTGGCTTCATTTGGGGTTCTCTCCAGATCTCGTTATCTGTTGGTTGAGAACTGTTTTATGGAATTATTGCCGGTCTCTGATGATAGATTGTTGTGCCGTCCTCCCCCCTGTAGGAGAACTTCTCAGTTCGACGCAGATTGGGTGGCGACGCCTGCTACTGGTGAATTCGATGTTGCTTCGAAGAGGGATTTCATCACCCACTTCGAACCGCCGTTAACTTTTTCTGTATCTTGTGAGATTTTGCCTCGAGGGGAGGAGCCTCTGGTGGTGGGTTCGGTGTTATGTGGTTCTGGCTTTGGTCTTGATGTTTTGGACGAAGGGGATTCAATTGCCCATTCCAGTCAGGTTGCGGTGCTTCCCTCCCCTGTACCTACTTCGGTGGTTCGTGATTCATGGGTTGGTTTTAGCGATTTGGCAGTGGGTTTCAGTGCAAATGTTTTTGCTTGGGATTTTCCTTTATGTCGCTCTATTCGAACTGCTCGACCTTGTGGGTCTGTGTCCCCCTGTATGTTGAATGGTATGATGCGCGAGCAGTTTTTGGTTGATTTTCTTGTTGTTCCCATTGTCTCGCAGCTGCAGGTAAGTGATCATCTGCTCGTTCAGGTGAGTATCTCGCTATTGCATTCTTTATTGATCGTCGATGTTGGGTTTTTGATGACTTGTTGGTTTGAGACTGTTGGTTTGCTCTTTGTGTTTTTGAGCCTTGACACGCCTCGGCGTGTGCTCCCTGACAATGCTACCCAGTTGATTGGTGGCGTGTCAGATCCTTTAGGCATTGTGTACTCCGTTTGGAGCGGACAGTGTGGGTCCTTATGTTGGTATTTTGCTCTGAGCCATAGCGAGGCCGGGTCAGTGTCGTTTTTGGCTTATTCTCGTCTTCCTCTCCTGGTTGGTCTCCATTGGTCTCTACGGAGAAATTATCCTGTCTCGGTCGATTGGCTTGGGCGGTATTCCAGCCCTGATCGCATAGTGAACACTGATGCGGTCCACTATGCGGGCGGCCTGGAATATTACCAGTCATTTGCGACCCGATCGGGTGATATCTCTGCTAGGGCCACCTTGCGAACCTCACCTGTCTCGCGGGGCTGTCTCACTAGTGACAGTCTGGCATGGGTTAGGTTCCTACTGCATCGTGGGATGCGTATTATTAGCACCCCTTTATACTTTCGTTATCCTCTATCTGTTTCGGTTTCTCCTGATTCTTCGCCTTATTGTTGCTATTCCCGTTGCTCTCTTCCATCTTCTTCTTGTGCCTTTTCGATCACCATTCCGATGCTTAGTGTAGAGGAGATTACGATTATTAATGAGCGCCTTTCTCGTCTAACCGAGAACTCTGCTCCCTTTAGATCCTCTTCTAGACTGTCCGGTACGAAGGAGAGATTAGGTGCATCTCCGGAGTCCGAGCCACTACGTCAGCCTCTGCGTCGGTCCTCTCGACGTAGATCGCGTGGCTCATCCGTCATCCCCCGCACTATCCGTACTCGCTCTATAGCGGCGGCTGAGCAGATCGATAGGTCTGCTCTTTCTTCCTTGTATCGTATCTGATTTGTGTCTGGGCTGTCTCTCTTGGCTTGTTCTCTTTCTCTCCGATTGTAGTTGCCTTCATGTCGAACTTTCTCTTCTGGAACATTCATGGTATTGGCAATGAAGCTTCTTCCGCTAGGCTTAAGAGGATTGTCCGTAAGCATTCCATTGGCTTGGTGGCTCTTTTAGAACCTTTTGTGGGTCCTGGAGAGGTTACCAAGGCAGTACTGTCGCTTGGTTTTGGCGGTGCTTTGACAAATGTATCGGGTAAGATCTGGATTCTCTGCTCCAAAGACTGCGTTGTTCGCCCTGTTTTCGACTCGTCTCAACTTTTCTCTGTTTTGTGTTCCTCTTCCTTTTTCCCGCAACCGTTCCTTTTTTCGGCGGTGTACGCCAAGTGTGACCGGTTAGACAGATTATCTCTATGGGATGACATTCTGTCTCTTGCTGACTTCGGGTTCTCGCTTTCTGTGGTGGGTGGTGATTTCAATGTTGTCGCTAGTCAGGCTGAAAAATTAGGCGGGGTGGTCATCAATCGGCACTCGGTTTCTGATTTCAATTCTTTCATTGTGAGCTCCGGGTTATCTGAAATTCCTTTCGTGGGCTCTGCTTATACTTGGTCTAACAACCAGGAAGGTCCGAATCGGATCCTCTCTAGGTTGGATAGGATTTTTGGGTCTGCTGAATGGTTTAACCTCCCATTTACCTTTTCTACTTCTCATCTTCATCGATCTTGTTCTGATCATGCGCCTCTAGTTTTACCGGTCTTTGACGGGCCCTTCTTCTTTCCGCTTCCTTAGTATGTGGAGTTCTCACCATAGTTTTCTCCAGGTGGTGGAGGAATCGTGGGCCTCTCCCATTGTGGCTGCTCCCATAGGGGCTTTCTCTCGTAAACTGAAGCGTCTTAAGGCATGCCTAAAGACGTGGAATTCCCTTGTTTTCAGGAACATTTTCGACCGTGTTCGAGCGGCAGAAGAGTCCCTGATTCTTGCCGAATCTTTGTTCGACGAGAGTCCTTCAGCCGAAAACAAGGCGAATTGGGCTTCTGCTCAATTGGCTTTCTCTTCGGAACTTCGTATTGAAAACTCCTACCTCCGCCAAAAGGCGAGGATCAAATGGGTGGTCGAAGGTGATACGAATTCCAAATTCTTTCATGCTTCTATTCGTAAGAAAGTTAATTTGCTTTCTATTCGTGAGATTTTGAGATCGGATCAATCTGTGGCTTCAACTCCGTCTGAAGTCATAGAGGTAATAGTGTCTCATTTCCAATCATATCTGGGTTCTTCCTCTGTGTCTGATCCGGTTTCGGACCTCCTGTCTTTCATTCCTCGGCTGATTTCTTCGGAGGGAAGTGACGCTTTAGCTTATCCGCCTTCGTCGGATGAGATTCGTGCCTGTGTCTTTGCTCTTAGCAAGGATAGTGCCAGTGGGCCGGATGGTTTCAATGGTTCCTTCTTTCGAAGTACCTGGCATATCATTCAGTCTGATTTCTGTCTGGCAATTCAACATTTCTTTTCCGAGAGCGCTCTTTCCATTAGTTGGTCATCCACTAACTTAGTCCTCATTCCCAAGTGTGATAATCCTCGGGCGTTCTCGGATTTCCGTCCGATCAGCCTGTGTAATTTCGCCAACAAAGTGATTTCTAAGGTTTTGGCCACTCGTTTGGCTCCGTTCCTTGATCGTATTATCTCCTCCTCTCAGGCGAGTTTTGTAAAAGGTCGTTTGATCACTGATAACGTCCTTTTAGCCCAAGAACTTGTCTCTCAGATTGACCGTAAGGTCAGGGGTTCTAACATTATTTTCAAACTTGAAAAGGCCTACGACCGTATGTCGTGGTTTTTCATCATCAAGGTTCTTCGTGCCTTCGGGTTTCCTGAAACCCTTATCGATTTGGTGTGGAGGCTCATATCCAACTGTTGGTTTTCTGTTCTCATTAACGCATCGGCCAAGGTTTTTTCAAAGCAGGTAGAGGTATTCGTCAAGGTGATCCTCTATCTCCTTCTCTTTTCGTTATTGCGGCCGAGGCATTCATTCGTGGTATCCACACCTTAACGATATTTGGTCAAATTCACCGTTTTGGACTTCCGAGAGGGTGTCCGCTTGTCTCTTGTCTTTCCTTCGCGGATGACATTGTCATTTTCTCCAACGGAAATCGGACCTCTGTTCGTCGCCTGATTCAGTTCATTCATCTGTACGAGAGGTGTTCGGGCCAACTGGTCAACTCTGCGAAGAGTTGCTTCGTTCACGCGAAGGACATGGACCCTTCGAGAGCTTCTTGGGTGGAATCTTTTACCGGGTTCAGGAAAGCTTCCCTTCCTCTACCTTATTTGGGTATTGTTCTCTACAGAGGAAGGAAACTTAACGCCCTTTTCGATCCTCTTACGGACAAAGTAAGGGGAAAGATTATCCGTTGGAATGCGTCTCTTCTGTCTCAGGCAGGAAGATTAGTGCTCATCCAATCTGTTTTAAGTTCTATGGGCACGCATTATTTCGCCGCTATGACCCCTACCTCTTCCTTCTTTCGGTCGTTCCAATCTTAGGCATCCTCCTTCTTCTGTGGATCGAAGGTTGACAATCACCGACATCACTGGGTGTCTTGGGACGTTATCTGCCGTCCTAAGAATGAAGGTGTGTTAGGTTTGCGTAATCCGAAGGACATCTGTTCGGCTTTCGCTTGCAAGTTGTGGTATAGGTTTGGGACTAACGACTCCTTATGGGCGAAGTTCCTTCATGCTAAGTAGCAGAGACTGGCGTCTTCTGGCTATTCCGGTTCTCCATCATTCGCCAGTGAGACTTGGAAGCATATGCAATCGGTCAAATTGCTCGCTGATTCTCATGACGGCCACTCCGGATGGGATGGCGGTCCGTTCTCTATTCTTAAGGCCTGGAACTCTTCTAGAAACCCCACTCCAGTCCTTCCAATCTTTTCCTTCATTTGGGACGTTCGAATCCCTCCTAAAGTTTCTCTTCTCATGTGGCGATCCCTTCATAATGGGTTACCGGTTGATGAAAACCTTCAGCAGATTGGCATTCCTTTTGTTTTCCGTTGTGCGGCAACGGGGAAATAGAATCGGTGGATCATCTGCTTTTCTCTGGCTGTTATGTCAGATCCTGCTAGAATTACTTCGGTAATTTAGTGGGTGTCCGTGGTACCATCACCTCGCTGAATGATTTACTGACCTCTTAGTGGATTGGTAGATCTAGTAAATCTCTTCGATCTATCATCTTTCGCTTGATTCCATGTCTGATTTGCTGGCACATCTGGTGTGCGTTGAATACGGCAATTTTTGAGGAGACTCCTATGGATCCCTTCTCCATTATTCGGCGGGTTAGAAATGATGTTTACTTGGCGTTTCGTGGCAGACCTTTCAGAGGAGCGGTCAATGCTCGTTCAGGACGCCTTGTGGGTCTGTTATCTATCTCCTGCTCTCAGTCTTCTTATAGAGCGGGAATTGGATGATTCCCGATCCGGAGACTGGTGGTTCTGGCTATCTCGTCTCCTTCTTGACCGTCTTCCCCCCCTCCTTTTTTGTTTTCTTACTGTGTGGCTATTGCTTTCAAGATCTGGTATTTCTGGATTGGATATTGTTTTTCATTCCTCCTTCTGTTTGGAGCTTGCCTAGAGGAATTTCGTTTCTCTTTATCGGCTGTCGGCTGTCGGCCTTTCAGCTATTGGGATGTTGGCCGCTTTTCTTCTATTTTGGTGGTTCGTCTGATGGAATTGCTCTTACTTTGCACGGTTGTCACTCGACATCGTCATCGGGCGGTGGCCTTGCCGGAGCTCGATTACGATGTTGGATGGGCGGTGGATTTTCCGAAGCTCATCCAGATTGATCTGTGTCTGGTCCCAGAGGTCCTTTGCATCTCCTTCTCGCCAGAGTCTATTGCTTTTCCCATTTTAGTTGTACCGTTGTATCGGTTTTGTATTCCACTTTTTGGTACTCTGGTTACTTGTCAGGCTTGTTGACAGCTTTTGTTTTGGGTTTATATATACGTCAATTCTTCAAAAAAAAAATTCTAAATTTCAAACATCTGACTCTTTGATTCAGACATCTAAAAGCTTGATGCAGGCCGAACCTGAACAGGAAAATTTCCCTCGGTGGAAATTCTCCCCACTATTTCCTTGTATGTCCTTCTCTTTTCCATCTTCGACGCACGCTCCATGTCACCTAGGTACCTTGCACTATATTGCTCGATGTGAATTTATGTCTTTGTTATAAGTCATTCGAGATTCAAACAAGTGCATCTTCACACTTGATGAATGGCTTTGAGGCAATGAACCATATTTTATCATTCTATCAGTTCCCAAATGAATAATTAATCCAACAATCAATCCGAACGCTTTACAATTCACATCAAGTTATTGACATTTTCATTTTGTATTCAAATTCATTTAAACATCATTAACAAGCTTCTCATCTCTAAAACTTCAACTCAAGTTCATTACTCAAGGCCTGACATTGATTATTTAACACGATATTAGAATAATTAATAACCATACATTATAGAGTATAAATTCACTCACCAAATATCGCAAAATCCAAGCTTCAATGAAACTCACTTTGATGCTCTCCTTTAATTTCTGAAATCCGGCTCTAAACACCTTCAAAATGCTATCTTAACGATATGGATTTGTAGAGAATCCATTAACTCAAATTTAGATATGTATTTTGTAATTTTTAGTGAAGCAGTGAAGTAGTTATGAGGATTTGAGTTTTTGAAACACTTTCTTTATAGAAGCCGGACAAGAAGAAGAGAATGAAATAATGAAAGGAAAATGAGCTTATTTCAGAATTAAACAAGGTCAATTTTGGCCAAAAGACAAATATTCCCATGTTCTCTCTTTTGTTCTCATTTTGTTAGTCTTATCCAATTCTAATAAACTTTATACGTATTCGTTATATAAGCGATATTATGAACGCGACGGAATAAGTCTCAAGGTCTAATTCATTCATCATTAAATTCTATTTTAAGGCCATAAATTCATTTAGTTCAATTGTAAAGATTTATTTAACTAACTACTAATTGTTAAAAATATGAGTTATTACAGCACGAACACGCACGCGCACACACACATGTGTATGTGTACATATACATGCATATATGATCACATAGTTGCCTCAAGATGCAACATGCAACAAGCATGAAAGAGGCTTTATATATATATAAAGAAAGTCCCACATTATATAGTACAATATAAAAGAATATTTAAAAGAAAAAGTTGTTATTTCTACCAGGAAGAAATTTGCAGAAGCATTTATTTTCTGTTAAAATTTCCAAATGTGCCTCCAGAAAGTTGTTCTCTATCTTTTGAAGAAGCAATAGTGGTGAGAAAATATGTCACAATAGGAATCGTAATAATTTAAAAAATAACATAGGAATCGTATGTGAACCACCATAGAGTGTAAATGGGAACAATGTTCAAATGGATTTGAAACGGTGTTCTGATAACTGACAAGTAATACATATTCTAGATTTTAGAGCTGTTTACTTTTGACTAATACTGGACTATTCTAAGTCTTCGTTACCAGCATGATATACAACTCAAATAAGAACTCGTTCATATTCTTTTTGTACATAATAAAAGTAGAATATGTGTAAATCTAGTAAAGATTGAACCTTCATGATTCAGGCATATTATTGACTTGTTTTTTCATATTAAACTTCTTACAGAAATCAGTAACAATTGCAAAATAAAAAAGATGAAAAAAGTGGCAGAAATGTGCAGGACAAGTTAGGCGCTCCTACTCAATTGCATGGCACCCAATTATGTTCCAAGTCACTCTGCATCAAGATTTCATCTCATTGCTTTGTTTTATTAACTGATCCACAGCTCTAACTGATTAAGAACTCATGGATATATTCGTAGTAGAATCATGACCATCATTTGCTTTTCTATCCTTTTCTGTCACTAAACTAGACAGTGGTAAAACCATGGTTTCCTCTTTGGTTTCTTGATGTTCTTTGTATTTTCCCCATAGCACTGAGTATAGTCCAAAGACTATTAAGATTCCTCCCAGAACACTGCATACCAAACATCAAAGTTAATCAAATACTTATTCAACATTTGTTGATTGAATATAATTAGCTAAATGTAAAGTGAAATGACCTTCCAAGAAATATCTTTTCACCAAGTATGAAAGAAGCCATGATTGCAACTATGATCATAGACAAAGGGCTGAAAGCAGAAGCAAAAACTGGCCCTCTCTCTTCAATCACCAAACCTTGAACATAATATGCGACACTTGACCCCACTACCCCCTGCCATAAACCATCATATACATATATATAGTTTAGAAAAACTGCCTATTTGTTTATTTATTTATTTTTAAAAAGATAAATAGTTTAGTAGTTACAGAATAGGCAGCACCAAAGAGGTTAATGTCCAACCCAACAGCCCAAGCTGAAGGCTTATGCTCCATAATAAGAGTAACCACGATAGCTTGTAATGTCCCAAAAAAGCAAACTAATGTTGTAAGAGATAGCTGAGCAGTGTACTTCTTCAGTGCAGCTGCCTGTCACATATATAAAAATAATGGCATCAACACTAACAACAAACTATGTATATATTGTATGTTTTTGACTACTGAAACAGTAAAATATACCTGCAGGACAAAGAGAGAGGCCCATGCAAGAGTGGCCAGTACAAGAAACAGTGAGCCAATGAACCATTCTTTGTCTGATGCAGCCACGTCAGGTGCACCGCTTTCGTGATGGACTGTGTGTCTGGTCCATATCATTTTCAGGATGGGTCCTTTATATAGAGTCATCAGTACAGCACCTGCTACAGTCACAGCTGTGCCTACTATCTTTGCTTGGGATCTGACTTTCTTTACATTCACTTTCTCCATGCGACATATGACTGCGATCACAAATGTCAGTGCTGGAAGAATGTTTGTCATGGCACATGCAAAGGTTGGAGAAGTTAGTTTTAGTCCCACGTAGTAGAAATTTTGGTCTATCACTGGCCTGCAATTGTAAAAAGGTTTTTGTGTTAAATATGCATTTTGAGCCTATGTCATAACACCAAGAGATTCCTGTGTCACATATATGCTGAGGGCATCACGGTAAAAAGATTAAAGTGTGCATATCTTGCTAAAATGCACTAAATGTGATGTTCACATAAAGTAAGAATATTCATGTTGTGGTACTCCACCAGAGCAGATCTCAGTTCATTTCAGCCTTATGTGATAATAACACAAGGAATTCTACTATTACGAAACATATATTTATTTACACCTGTACTTACCCAAGAAGCGCCAATCCAAATATTTGAAGGAAGATAGTGAATGTCATTTGTGGCCTTACTTTCCTATAGCAATAATAAAAAAAAAAAAAATTGAATGTTAAATAACATGCATTATGGCTTAATTAAAGATCACAAATATAAGTAATGAATAGTGATATCAAATTTAAGGAAGGATATAGGGTATATGTACCTCTCAAGAATGAGGGCAAAAGGGGCAATGGAGAGGGTAGCGAAGGCATGGCGGTACACGACAAGCACATAATGGCTCATGCCATGGTTTAGAGAGAATTTAGTGATGATGTTCATGCCTGCATAGCCAAACTGAAGGCATATCATTGCAATGTAAGGCTTGCATTTTACAAAAAACCCACTGCAACTTCCTTTCCCTTCCATTATATGAACTAATATAAAAAAAAGTGTAGGTTATATATATTAGCAAGAAACTAGAGGAATAATTATTGAGATGCAGGAAGATTCAGTATGTCTATAATAGAAAAATGTAAGCCTATTTATAACAGTATGAAGGTCATACTCTTACTTTCATCATCATGAAAGAATGTTCCACTTTTACTCAAACATTATTATGATATTATTATAAAAGAATTATTACAAACCCGGTAACTACCGAAGTTTTATCTTTGTTTCTATTGTAATAAGTCTACGTGTTGATCCAGCGTAAGGTGATGGCAGTAGAATTTATGACATCAACGCTCCACAGCCATGATATCGTACCCAAGCATCTCTCTTTTTCTTTAAAAAGATAGTTAGGCCTCGTTCATCAAATGAAAACTCTTTGTTAATATTATTTATATAGTGGTAATGGGATGACACGAGAGAGTTAAGTTTTGTAGTGGGATTAGAATTGAAATGCACTTAGGGAATTCTATGGTGAGTGTTGATTCATGTTATGTATTTTGTATTGTTCTTTTCCTTCTTAAAATATATGATATATGATAGGTGTGTAGAAGAATAGAGAACTGGGTAATATGCGGCGAGGTGAAGAAGATGTTGTAGCTTTGAAACAGAATCAGATTTTTTTATAGGTGGCAATCATTTATAGATTGAATGATTTTTTTTTCTTGACCAGTTGCTTAGCATCGTCACAGCTTTTATCATATTAAGTTACAGTAAACCTTATATATTAAATGACGTGTCATATAATACAAACGGTTTAGAAAAGGGGCGTCTAGGTCAAGTAATATATCAAGATTCTTTCTAGCCCCCGTGTTGCACATATTTCGCAAAAAATAGTACCAAGAGATTATGGATGTCATAAGGTGAAGCGTACATGCATAACTAACTAATTTTTAAGTAATATTTTCACATATATAAAAACAAAAAAATTAAAATCTAGGGTTTCCTTTCAGTCATGGGGAAAATCAATTTCCTCACCAAATTTCTTCTAGACCCTCTAATTTTTTCTTCCAATTCACACCACTTGAGCTTTCTCACATTAGAAAGTCATGAGGGGATATCATCAAACTCAATTTGGTCCAATCTAAGCAACAAAGGAGAAGAGAGGCCAACAAAGGTCAGAGTTGCTACCGGCTCCCAATAATATCAATGTAAAGGGCAAAGATGGTCAGAAAATCACCGTCCAACAAATCAAGAAAGGAAATCTGATGTCACAATAGAGACATCCGACAGCCATCTCACTGAACAAGAAGCAATGCCGAAAAACATGGGCGGATATAGTTGCAGATCAGCCTCAAGAACCAATTGAAAATGAATGTAATCTTGAGTATATAGCACCAATCAAGTTTAATAACAAGAAGTAAGGTCTGGTTAAAGAAGAAGCGTGTAAACGAGCAATTGAATCATGGAACAATTCAGTTCTTGTTTATGTAGTGGGTACCAAACCATACTACTTGTATTTCAAATCTTATATTCAGCGAATTTGGAAACCAGTTGGTGAATTTGAAATTTACACCAGAGAGAATGGGTTCTTTTTAGTGAAATTTAAAAAATCTCAAGATTGCAATTCAGTTTTAAAAAATGGACCATATTTCTATAATGACAAACTCATCATAATTAGAAGGTGACCTAAATCATTGAAAATGGACAGAGATCTTTTAACTACAATTACGATATGGGTAAAACTACCATGTGTTAATCTAAATCTACGGGACAAAGAGTGGTTCGGTGTCATGGCTAGTATCATAGGAAAACCCATTAAAATGATGCAACCACAACTATGAAGACAAGATTGAATTATGCTCGCCTTCTTGAAGTGTCTGCAAAAGATGAACTCATAAATGATACTAATTCTTTATATAATGGTTGAAAAATTTACTCAAAAAGTTGAATATGAATGGGTTCCACCAAAGTGAAGTGTATGCAAGTGTTTTGGCCACACTAGAGAATAGTGCAGTCTGAAACAAGCATGGGTGCCCAAAATCAGTAACCAAGAAAAAGAAACTGCAAATTCTAATCCAAGAAATCCTTCAATATCACAAAAATATCATTTGGTGAGAAAGATCGAATCGACCAAAAAGGTGTCATTTTCAATCAAAGTAAGAATGATATATTGCTCTCTGATCAAGATGATCAGGTCATAGTAGAGGAAGTTCATCATAATTTTAAGGAAAACATTTCAAAATATAATATACAGAGCAGCACAAAGGAGGGAGGAAAAAATTTAAAGGTCTTTGAGTCTGAAAATGGGGGACTCAAGTTTAATTACAGACAGTGATTCCATAAATAATAATAATAATAATAATGTCCAACAGCAATCCAAGAATCAAGATCTGGACAGGATCATAGAAGCACCTCCCCCGGAGCAGGCTAAGTTAGCTGAGTGTTGTGACTCAGCTATGCATTGCACATATGATCATTTTGATATTTCTTTGATAAAAGTTCCAAAAATGGTGCATAATGAAGGAACTAAATCAGAGATGGTGGATGCTACCGATCAGTTTGATATCTCAGAGCTGCACATTCCAAAACCAAAGGCAACTGTTAAGATTAAGGATAATAAAGAGAAGAAAGCTTTCAAACAAAATTACATTTCTATTAATCCAGACTGTGATGAAATGTCTTCAAGACTTAAAGGTAAAAGTGTTGAAAATAAAAGAAGAGGTAAGGGAACTATAGTGTCAGGTACTATCTAGCTCTTAAATTTATATATCATATTAATGTCTATTATTGTTTGGAATGTTAGAGGAATTAATTCCCCTGCAAAACAGTCTGATATTTTATATATATTAAGTGTTTATAAGCCTTCTATTATACCCCTTACAGAAAATAAGTTGAATGATGAGAATTATGAAAAGTTTTGCTTGAAATTGTCTAGCAATTGGAAGTCTATTAATAATAATGATTGTAGCTGTAGAGGTAGAATCATTATCTTATGAGATTCCAATGTTTGGACTGACTTGAATATTAATAAAGATAAGCAATATATTGAATGTCAATTTAAAAATATAGGGGGTTTTTTCACTACAAATTACAAGTATTTATGGCACTAATATTGAAAGTGAAAGAAATGGAATATGGTGTAAACTTAAAGCTTTGAATTTAATTTATAATTTTCCTTGGCTTATTTTGGTTGACTTAGCACTGTTTTCATTTTTTTGAAACGTATGGGGGTAATAAAATTCCTCAAAGTAAACTAGATAGGTTAAATAAATTTTTGTTAGATATATAGGTCTTCTAGAACCTAATATTAGTGGGAACAAATTTACTCAGAAATCTGGTTTGGATAAAAATATTCACTGTAAATTGGATAGGATTTTAATAAATAAAAAAATTTCAAACATTTTTCCTAATTTTATTTGTTCCACTCTTGAACAACATACTGGTGACCATACTTCTTTACTTCAATCTCTTCCAAAATGTGAAATTCGGCTATATCCAAAATGTGAAATTCGGTTATAAAATTTCCCCTTTCAGATTTAAAAATGGTCGGGTTTTAGAGGAGGATTATAAATCTTTGATGGAAAACTGCCTTAATCTTTCATGTAATCGTAGTCAACATTTTCAGTTTAGTATGTTACTGAAAAATGCTAAAAATAATCTTAAAACTTGGAATAAAAATAAATTTATGAATAGTAACAAACTAGTTCTTTTGGGAAAGGAAGGGAAATTTCTTTAAGATATTGCAGATAAAAATCCAGAGGATATGAATGCTGCTAATAATTTCTTCACCAATTAGAAAAATCTTTCTACTGAACTTTATAAAATACAGTTAATGCTAGACAAAAAGCTATAGTAGATTGGCTTACTCTAGGTGATGACTGTACTAAATTTTCTCATGCTCAAATGAGCAGTAGAAAGCATTTAAACAATATAGGCAACATTATAGATAATGTAGGTAATTTATCTAATGCGTATGACAGAGTAGTTAAAGATGCGGTAGAGTTTTATGAAAAGTTATATTTTTTTGAGACCAATGAAAAGAATTTTCCTTAAATTATTTGTAAAAATATTTTGAATGATATTGCATCTGAAATTTTACTTGCTCCAATCACTTTTGAAGAGATTAAGTATATTATTTTTAATGTTGGTGATAATAAAAGCCTTCGTCCTGATGGATTTAATGCAAAATTCTATAAAACTACTGGGATAATATTAATGGGCAGGTATATGATGTTATTAATGAATTTATGGAAAAAGTAAATTTCTTAAAAGTATCATACTTTTATTACTCTGATTCCTAAAAATAAAAACCCTACTAGTATTGGTGACTATAGACCTATTTCTTGCTGCAATTTTATATACAAAGTTATTGCTATGGTGTTAAGTAATAGAATTAAAATATTTTTGCCTTTTCTCATTTCTGAAAATCAGAGTGCTTTTGTGCCGGACAGACTAATATATGAGAATTCTCTGTTAACACATGAAATGGCTAGAAAATTTAATACTAAAATCGGTGGTAATGTCAGTATTAACATAGACTTACAAAAAGCATATGACAAAGTGAATAGATATTTCATTTATCATATCATGAGATGTATGGGTTTTCCTAATAAATTTTGTGATTTCATTCTAGAATGTATTAATACCCCTACCTTTTCTATTCTTATTCAAGATAAATCAGAAGGTTTTATTAAAAGCAATAAGGGTATTAGACAAGGTGATCCTTTATCACCTTATCTATTTACGATGGTCATAGAATATTGTTCTATATTAATGGAAATTGAAGCTATTAAGATTAATATTAATCCTATTAATAGAGTTCAACCTTGCATAAATCATCTTATCTATGCTGATGATCTAATGGTGTTTGTTACTGCTAACAAAGTTAATGCAAACACTATTATGAGAATTTTTGATAATCTGAATAAGTATGCAGGGTTGCAACTTAATATAGGTAAAAATAAAGCATATTTTAGTAAACTTGGTAGATATAAAAAATATGTTTTAGATGTTTTAAAAATTGCAGAAGGGAATCTTACTATTAAATATTTAGTGCTACCTTTATCTGTAAATCAAATTAAAGACCCAGACTGTTCTATGCTTATTGAAAAAATTCAAGAGAGAATGAAAATTTAGTCTTGCGAACTACTTTCTATTACGGGAAGATTAGAACTTATAAAAACTATTGTATATGCTATCATTCTATACTGGCTACAAACATGTCATATTCCTGTTGCATCCATTAAGAAAGTAGAAAGTAGATGTGCTGATTTTTATGAATGAGTAAATATCATAAAATCAGTTGGGATAAAGTCTGGAGGCCAAAAAATGAAGGGGGTTTTGGCATTAGAAACATGAATGATCACAGTTTAACTTGTCATTTAAAATTATTTTGGAGATTTATTAATGCTGATTCTATGTGGGCTAAATGGATGTGGGCTAAATATCTTAAGAATGGTAATTTCTGGAATATGCTACCAAATAGCAATCAATTTAATGCATGGAAACAAATTTTAGATTGCAAAAATATTGGCAAATCTTTATTATAAAGAAAATTTAGGCTAGGTGAGGAAACAAGCTTTTGGTTTGACTCTTGGTTTAATAATGATTCTTTCGTAATTAAAGCTGAGTGGAATAACTTAGTTATATGTGGGGGTTTCAGTGCAACAGTGTCTGCAATAATTAAAGGCAACCAATGGAAAACTCAATTACATCCAATTACTAACCCACATAAGAATGAAATTTGCAAAATTCATCTTGATCTTAATGCAAATAGTGATTACTGGGAATGGAAAGCTAACAACAAAGGGAAGTTCTCCTTTAAAACGACGTGGGATGCTATCAGAAATAAAGTCTCCAAAGTTGAATGGTATCATTGCATATGGAATAAATTGAATAGTCTCAAGATGGATTTTTGTACATGTTTTGCTGTGAATAATAGACTACCAACTTGGGATAAAAATTAATAAATAGGGAAACAAATCTAATTCATTTTGTTCCTTATGTAATTTAGTTAATGAAAGCACTGATATTTTGTTTTTCGATTGCAGCTCTTCCTATTTTATTTGGAATCTCACACAAGCTAAACTGGATATTTTAAACAATGGGCAAATGGATCTCGTGCAAGCAATACAACTTATCAACAATAAATTCAACACCAAATCCACTGAAAGAGATTTATCTCACATATTAATTACTACTGTAGTCTATCATATTTGGAGAGAAAGAAATTTTCGGACACGTGACAAAAATAGTACGAATAAAGAACCGAAGTGGTTACTCACCGAAACAGACATCATGATACTTCTTCAAAAATCAAGGAAAAATGTAAAAGATCGAAACAAATTTGCTTTTTTAGATGATGATTGGACAATCAAAGCTGGCAGCAAGAATCTGGAGCAATTTCTAACCCATCCGAAGAGCTTTCAGACAAGTCAACATGTTATTGAAGCTAGTAATCTTGATCATACTTCCGATCGAGCTTGCGCTACTGTCCAAGAGGAAGAACTAACATATCTGAGTTGCATTGACTTTAGATCTACCAATTCCCCCTTTTAAACTTTTATCAAAGAAATATCTACTCCAATAAGGAGATTAAGGGGATAAGGGGAAGCTTTAACGATAGTTTGTCATACTGGGAGAGATGAGAGGCCAATGGAGTGAAAGAAGATGGAAGAGATAGGTAGTGATTGGCTTCGATCGTTCTGCCATTTTCTTTCTTTTTGCTCTGGAAGTTGTATAGTGTGAAGTTGTTGTTGGCACTTTACCCTAATTAGGGTTATAGTATGTGTTTGTTCGGGTATTTTGTATTTTACCCGTTTTGATTTGTAATATGTGGGCTGGGACCTTTTACCCTTATTCAAGAAAAAAAACTAATTCCTCTTAGGAGTTTACTAGTCCACCGAATCCTTCTAACTATATTTAACAAAAAAATTAGTCCATATATATATACATATATATATACATATATATATATATATACATATATATATGGACATTGTTTGCTCATAATTTGGAAAACATTTTCAATTGATTAGAAATGAAAATTAAAAGATTAAGAATTAAAATTAGAAAGAGAACGCATGAGCATTTTAAAATGGTTTAGCTAGCTAGAATCTTATGTCTACATTCACTAATAATGTTATTTCGAAAGATTCTTTTAACTACGACTACCATTAAAAAGTTTAAACATATAAACTAGTTCATTAAAAAAATGGCAAAAATTCGATGCAAAAATTCGTAGAAAGATCCAAAGGTCTTTTTCTAAGTGTGATGGAATATTTATTTATAGACGAATCCCTCCATAATAGCAGGTAGAACGAGCTTGATCGAGTAAACATCCAGATCTGAGTTTCCAGTCACATGAAGTCATCAAAATAACAACATTTCATTATCTATACCATTTGACACCGACTGGTTTTGGTCAGAAAAATAGTTTTGGTTGGTGTCGAATGGTTTTGTTTACTCACTTCTTAGCATTTTCTCCAGGGTCCCTTAAATCTCAAGCTTTGGATTTTTGTGACAAAAATGCTCACCATAAACCGTTTGGTCTAGATTGGTTTTACTCCTCTAAAACATGCCATCTTCCTTTACTTTGCAAGTAACATTGCCAATGGTCTAAAGTGGGTACCCATTGACTTTGGACCGTTCGATGCCGAATGGTTTGGACCATTCAATGCCCGATGATTTGGACCATTTGGTACTGAATGTTTTTCCTTCCTCGGTACTGTGAAAATTTTGAGGTTCGTTTCCCACTTAAATCTTGACTTCTCTTAAGCCTTTTCTTGTAAAAAATAGTACCTGGGATTATAGTTACCATAAATTGAAGTAGATGGGCACAACTTAATTTCCCTTAAGAGTTTACCAGCCTGCCTAGTTCTTCAAAGTATATTAAAAAAATCTCTTAAGCTTTTTGACCATTTTTCCATCATTTAGAAGTTCAAATCCACCAAGATGTCACTTGGTTCAAATGCCGGATAACACTTGCCTTAAGTATGCTTTTGTGACATCAAAACATGTTTAGATCAAATGGTAAACTCTTTTTAAAGAAATATAAAAATGGCAGCCATGAAAATAGTAAATAATCCCGACTTTATTAATGAGTGCCAAGATCAGAGTAGGGGCTTATCTTCTTCCTCTCATTCTCCTCCTCTACCAAATCTCAACCCTTCTACACAAAAAAACCCTAAAGAAAGACCTCTAAACATAGATGATGAGAGTTTTCAAACAGTGAAAAGCCGCAATAAAAATGCCCATCTATCTAATCATTTCTCAACCACCTTAGCAAAGCTAAAGACAAATTTCCACCCGACTATAAATTAGCATGCCATCAGAAATCAGGTTTATAAACAGGCTTTTGATCCAAAAAATGGATCAATAAACATGCAAGCAGGCTCGAAAATGCAGCATCAAGACAAAAATAGTCAGAGCAGAGCTTCTTCCTAGGTTGATCTGATCAAGAAAAGGGGACTGAACTCAGATTTTGATCTGAATTATGTTGAACCACTCTCTATTAACAAGAAGAAGGTTGTTATTGTGAAGGAGGAGGTCAACAATGAATAAAATGCAAATGAGGATTCTCAGTTGTTGCCTATCTTTGGCAACTGGCCCACGATCATCACTTCAAAGCTTTTGTAGTAAGAACATGGAACCCATTAGGTATGTTCATAATCTACATGAGAAATAATGGTTTCTTTGTTATAAAATTCTTAGATGTAATGGATTGTGACAAAACAATCAATGGGAGTCCTTATTTTATTAATGGAAAACTCATCGTATTGAATAAATAGAGCAAGAAACTTAATTTTGATAAAGATTTGCTTTCGACAATGCCAATCTAAATTTGTTTTCCAGATATAAATATGAAAGTATGGGATAAAGATGCTTTTAGTGCAATTGTTGGTGTAGTTGGCATCCCATTAAAACTCGATTAAGATACAACCAATGAAACAAGGCTATGTTATGCAAGAATACTAGTTGAGATTAAAGCGGATGCCAAGCTTCCAAAGGAAGCAACATCTCAATGCATGAAGAGGATAACTTGGTGCAGAAAATAGAATATGAATGGATCCCCTCGCGATGTAAAACTTGTGCATCTTTTGAACACAATGTAGAAAATTGTATTACAAAAAATATTGGAAGGAAAAGAACTGCTCTGAAGCAAGTTCATCATTCAAGAAACAATCGTATAGCAATGAAGGTATGCAAATAGACAAAAATGCAAGTTGTGAAATCAGTGTATCAGAAATCTTTGAGAAAAACTGTGCACAAATAAAAAATTTGGAAAGAAAAGAATTGTTCTAAAGCAAATTCAACATTTGAAAAACAATCTGAGTGTAATGATGGTACATAAATAGACAAAAATGCAAATTCTAAAATCAATGAATCAAAAATCTTTGTGAATGCAAACCCACCTACAACATAAGGCAAAAACAATGAAGTTAATACAGCAATATTGGAAAACAAGAATCAACAGAAAGAACCAAGGAACGTTACACCCATATATAGTTTCAGATAATGTAAATTTTTAAGAGTTTCTCCTCTTGTTAAGAGTGTGCAAAACTGTAATGATCCAATTTTTCAACACCCGAAAGTCGACATCAATACGTCCACTGTATCGAATGCCGAGCAGCCGAATGCCGGAAAATCGAACCGTTAGGGTTTAAAGACGAAGAGGTAGAAGAAGAAAGAAAGAAAGAAGAAACAGAAACAATAACAGAATCTCACAATTCGTAGCGGAACAAATATAATAGATAAATAAATATCTTTAAAACAAAGAACTATATCAATTTTTACATTACATCACATTACATTATCAGAGTGTACAACAACAACGGCGGAAAGAAATATTACATATATAAGTGATACGCCTCACCATCCAGCTCCAACTCCTGATTTCCACAGCAACTTATTGACTTTGCTCCCGAATAATGATAACCTGACTCTAGGCTGTCCGTGTGGAAAATTGTGGGCACCCAGAGTTTAGAAAGGGAACAATAAACTCCAGGTCAGTCATGGGACTGGTGTGAGATCTTAAAAAGGGTTATTTTCACAAAGAAAATAAAAAGAAATCCGTTATGCTTTTGGAAAATGAAACAAACATAAGGCCTCCCACCACACACACAATGCAAACGCAGAATTGGAGGAGATTTCTCCTTATGATAGTCAAACATGCTTGATACGCAAATCATTTAATATTATTATTATTAGTGCATAGTATGGAAAACATTTCGAAAATATAATATTAATCTTAGCCAGCATAGGCATTTCGCACTTATGCCTACTATAGCTACCATGTTCAATAGCAGGTTACTACCACATTCCATGGCAGGTTATACAACTAAAATCGTATAGGGCGCGTATTGTTTCTTTGGATTTCCAACAAATGGTCAGGCTAAGGAGCTTCCTACTGTCAATGGGTACGCTTCTGGAGGAACGTCCCGAGAACCTGCCAGGATCTCTACCAACACAAGGTTGGGTTACCTCTGTAACTAGGTAACTACTACTCGAGTATGCCATCCCCCGATCCTTTGGGACCTTTATCCGAGGATCCTCTACACCAACAACCACAAAGAAAAGCATTTGCAGTAACCACAAAGGTTAAATATCAGGGCTTCATACCTGACACCATCCTTTTCCAGACGGAAATGGCATACCCTAAAGGGCGCGACCCTCATAACCTTGCCGCATCTTTCCTGTTTTGACCATTTCCGAGGTGTGAGGTCCGACGAAGTCTCGTCCACAAAGCTACACTTTTCACAAAGTCATGCTTTGATCAACAATTGATCAGCAGCTCTTCGTGTGCCACATTACCAAATTGGGAATGTATCACTAGTAACTATCAACTACATAACCTCTGAGCTCGTACGTCTCAGAGAAGGGTGTTAAGCTAAGAGAATAAATTCTCCGCCACCAATAGAAATGTATTCGATAGAAACCAGTTTTACATCTCAAAGTGTAACGCCAGCCACACATCCATACAAGTCCGTTCCTGGATCGAACGGAACCGAAGGCACTTCCAAAGAAGCCCTTGCAATCCGTATATTCACTAATCACATCCGGAATCCCCATCACAAAGGGTAAAAATCTCTATACCGGAGCAACCCGGTGTAGATACATTCGACAGGTAATCCTTTCGCTTTCGAAAAATACCCGGTCTTCAACACCATCTTTAAATGCAACTACATTTCGTCGTATCGTTATTCGAAATGTGTTTTATGACACAAGGTACTCTCCCGGCTAATTCAAATAACGAGCGCTTATTTTAAAAAATAAGTGTTCATTCAAATTTCAAACAAATCACAATAATTTTTCACTTCGAGCTTTTAAATAAAAGATCTATCACAATCACAAAGGTTCGATGTTGTTTTCGTATATCCACTTGGAATCCGACCCCCGGTTGCATCGAAATTCAAATGCCATTTGAAAGGAAAATATTGATAGTCGGTTATTTAACTATCAATAAATATCCACAACAATTATCGGATTTAAATAAATTTCCTAAATTATTTATCTTCAAAATATATTCGCAAGATATATTTTAACACTTCCACCATTGAAAACAAATTCCAAATTACTGACCACATTTTAATATCTTGAAAACAAGTTTCAAATCATTTTTTCCTTACGTGGAAAACATTCCCAAATATTTATTTCCACTGAAAATCTGTCGAGATTAAATGCTTTAAAATAATTTAAATTACTTATCCAAACATATATGCTTGGAAATAAACTATTTTAAAAACACTTACTTAATTATTAGTTATAAAAATATTATACTAATATCTTACATAAACTCAAGTCCAAACTAACTTTAAAATAATTTAGTAGATAGGGTATAACTATTTTAAGTATCCATTTTCTAAACAAATATCAATTTTAATCTTCAAAATAATTCTTTCTATGAGTGATTAAATAAATCCATGTTTTAAAGATTTAAAACAATTTCCAAAGTAATTCCTCCAACAATAAATTTTTTTCCAAACAATTTCTAGAACCTCTAATTTATACTTAAAAAGCTACTTTAACAATATACTCGGCTTTCCAAGGAAGAATTCTCTTTCCATTTATATCAATTAATAAATCTTCTCGATTTATTTTAATTTACATACCAAGTCTGTAAATTCCTTTATAAATTCCCATTGTGAATTTAAACTTCTAAATATCCATTGATATACGATTTTCAAATCAATTTCTAAATATTCATTTTCAACACCGAATTAAATTCTGAATTGATTTCCAAATTTATTTTCAAATACCAAATCAATTTCCAAATTTTTTTTCTTAATTTATTTTAACACCAAATTTATTTTCTCTTGAAACAAATTCCTCCTTTTAAATTTATTCAATTTTCTAAAATTAATTTACTATAAATTTTTACTAAATTTCAAAAATCAAATTTTCATTTATTTCTGCTATCCTACGTTACCAAAAATATATTCAACTAAATTATAGCGCTCAACGATTTAAATCACAATATAATCACACACAGATTATAATAAATAAACACTCAACATATGAAACAAAATCAAATGTTTGAGGAATCCAGTTGGATCCCTCCAACCTGTTTCCCTGCATCCACAGACGTTAGCACAACAATTAAATAACAATTCCACTTTGAAGTGGAATATCGCGGTATGTGGGATTTATAAAAATATCATCCGCTATTATATGGTGCAATAGGGTCTTATCCGCTATATAATGTGGGAAATCAACAACTCCAATATATACTATATACTACCATATATATAATATCATCCAGTGAATAATTATTAATCAATCATCCAAGCACACAGTCAATCAATTTTAAATCTAACTATTTAAAACTAATTGGAGATTTTAATTGAGTGAGAAGATCTCACCTTTGCTTTAATTTGCAATCCATTTCCATTCCAGAGTTGTTTTCTTGATTTATAGACCTTGTATAAACAATTTATACAGTTAATTAATATTTTGAACAATTGGAAAATCAATTACCATTTATTTATTAATTTTGAACAAATGAAATACCATATTAATAAATTTAATTAACTAATATTTTATTTTAAACCAAAAAATTTCCTCTTTAAAAAAAATCTTTTAGTAGCTAAATAAATTAAATAAGTTTACTAATCAAATTAATCACTAAAATACATTATCTAAAATAAATTAAATTTTTTGGTTTCACAAACAATATTTTAAAAACTCCTATCTTCTTTCTTCTGCATTTACACATATATAAATATTATTATTAAACTTTAAAATACAGGAACTATATACCTTACTGTCTAAAAAAAATTTGAATGCAAATAAATCTGCAATTACCTCACATACAAGCTCGAACCCACCTCGACCGTGACCCCTGACTTCATCCATCGCCAGCTTCCCTCGAGGCCGACGTCAACGACCTAATTGCGAAACCCTCCAACCTGATCGATCGCGAATCTCCCCCTTTTCTGCAAGCGCGCGTGGCCACTCCACACCATCCTCGTTGGACGAAGACTCCACCTCCCAAGACCGCCGCAGCCAAACCGTAACGCGAAACCATTGCTAGCTCGACACCAACATCGATTTTGCCTTGCTCCTTTATCACACGAGTGGGCAACGACACCGCCAACCGTTGCCATGCCGCGACCTTGCAGTTGATTGCGAAACCTGCCTCCACGTTCGCGCTTGTGATTTGATGTGAGCGCGCGATGCAGTCGCCAATTTCCTCCTGAACGAAACACTTATCTTATGATTTTGATTTCATGGGGCAATTGATTTTTCTGCCATTCCTTTTAATTTCCGAAGCCCCTTTTTTTACGAATTCGAACTGCTCGTTTGAGAAAGAGGAAGAAAGGAATAACGTGATTTTGATTTGAAGAATTATGATCTATTTTTCTCCTGTCCCATGCTGATATCGAAAGATGGGAAATGGCATGTCATAGAAGGAATAGGCAGGCTGGCAGGGTCAATTCATAGGCGGCTGATGGGAAGGAATTTTGACTGGGAAAAATATATTATATTTTAAATTTTAAATTTAACTTGTCTCGAATTTTGCAACCCAAAAATTTAACCTCCAATCGAGGCGTGCCGTTGGGCATTTATAAGGTTTTATCTGCACTCTGAACATAATGGAATGTGTTCTGAAGGCTAATTCGATCATATGCGCAAGTTACGGAAGTAAACGATCAATTTTAAATTAAATCGATTAAAATAGTTTCTATGCGTTTTGAGCTGCCAGGATCAAACGACAACTCCGATTGCTACGAAAATTGGAATCCAATAATAACTAACTATTATGGATCCAATGGAACTAGTTTCGTCGAAATCCGAGACTGTGCCTCGGAAGGCTATTTTTAAATATCGATTTAAACGGTATAAATTCAAAACTAAACAAAATAGTTTCAAATCTAATTCTGAAGCTTCTATCATCTTCAGTATTATCAACATAAATTTTCGAAGCCTTTAAAATATTTTTAATCGGCTTAAAACCTAAAATTCAAATTTTTATCCAACTTCAATAAATTAATTTCAATAATTTAATTACCAAATTCATATTTATATTCGAAATTCATATTAAACTATCCTCCAAATGTTCAAAATCGATTAAATATTTTATTTTTAAATGTTAAAAATTTTTAGGTCGTCACAAAAATTTCATATCACAAGTAGAAAAGGATAGTGCGGTGATTTTTTAGAATTTGATCAACTCAACTCCCACTGTACATATTGTAGGAAAAAGCCAAAAAAACATATCACCTAACAATCAATCCAATACAAAAGGAGATCAAATTATATAGAAATCTATGGTAGAGAACACAGATGGGCTAAACATCTCATTGCTGTCTGAAAATTTATCTCCTCAATAAAAAATCTCATTCCAAACAATTGAAAATGCAATTAGTTAGATGGCAACTACATCTACAGCCATAAGTGAAAAAAAAGGAAAAAGTATATACTGAAAGAAATAAAAGACATTCTATCCACAACTAGCCTAGAGGATGTAGAAGATAGTATTTTAGGAGAAAATATATTGTTAGAAACACCAAATCGGAAGACCGACTGAAAATACAGGGCAAGAAACAATGTAAGAAAAGTGGTAAAAACTTCACAGTGATAGATGAGGATAGTAGATACAGTGCTTCACTATAACCAAGGACTATATCCTTTGTATATCCTTTATTTTTATATTTTTTCGTTTAAATATGTCTATAATTGCATGAAATGTAAAGGGGCTCAATTCCCTTGAATGAAAGCTGGACTTATATAGTCCGTTGACATCAATTAAACCTAGCACCACATAATTTAGATTCTAATAAAATTAATGATTATCAGGCTAGGAATCTGAAGAGCTAGAACATATTGAATAACAACCATATGGGAGGAAATGGTAGAGTTATGATTCGTTGGGACTCTAATGTTTGGGAAATAAATTAATCTTTTTCTAATTTTCAATACATACACAGTAAATGCACAAACAAGGATGGATTTCTTTTAGAAATTACGTTTGTTTGTGCATCTAATTGTGAAAACGAGAGGTTGAATTTATAGAATCACCTTGAGCAATTAAATAAAAACATAGAAAATCATTTGGTGGTTATTAGAGATTTTAACACAATTTTGCATTCCTTTGAAAAGAGGGGAGGTATTCCAATTTCTTTTATAATGTTAAATAATTTTATTTTAAAAACTGGTTAATTGAATCAAATATTTTTGGAAATATATTCACATGGAAGTCTGGGGAATTTAGAAACATTCATTGCAAATTGGATAGAATTTTAATTAGCTAGAATTTCGCAAATATTTTTCTAGATTTTATGTGTCATACTTTACCTCAGGCTTCAGGTGATCACACACCTGTTTAATTAGGTCTTTCTCAAAAAAAATCGTTTAAGGAAAAAAAAACCATTTAGATATGTGAATGGGTGGATGTATAAGGAAAATTTATAGAGAAGTAGTCAATAGAAGTCTGTCGACAAAATTTCAAGGCACTGCTCAATCTTATTTTACTAAAATGCCCCAAATAACCAAAAATGATCTGAGAAACTAGAACAAATCTAAAAAAAATGAAACAAAGAAAATTAGAGAGAAATGTGAGATGTTGCAAAATGAATTAGTCGATGATTGCTCAAACATTAGCAAATTCAACAATTTTTTTCAAGCTCAAAATGAGCCGATATGACCTCCCCATGTGCAGTCTGTCAACGTGAGGCGGAAGGCAAAAGTAGATTGGTTAACTAATGAGGATGAAGCTAGAAATTCTTTTATGCTAAAATGTCCACTAGAAAATACAAAAATGATATTGGAAAATTACTTGACGTGAAGGGAAAAATAATAAATGAAGCCTCACAAATTGACAAGGAGGTAGTAGAATATTTTACAAAATTATATAATACGGACTCTTGTATAAGTAATTTCCAAAATTGATACCAAGTTTTTGCTTTATGAAGATAGTCAAGATATTTTACTTGCCCATATTAGTTTAGAAGGGATCAAAAATATTATATATAATGCAAATGTTAATAAAAGTCCTGGCTCTGATGGTTTTGGAGCTAAATTTTATAAAATTTATTGGGGAGAAATTAATAAAAAACTTTTTGATGCAATCAGTGAACCTTTAAGAACTGTAAAAAACTTAAAAAACTTATATCATACTTTTATAACCTTAGTTCCAAAGATTAAGATCCCCAAAGGTTTAGTGTATTATAGACCGATAGCCTTCTGCAACTTCGTGTATAAAATTATTTCAAACATACTACGTAATAGAATGAAAGTCCTTTTCAAATATCTAATTTCTGAGAATCAAAGTGCTTTTATACCTAGCATACTAATAATAGAAAATGCTTTACTAGAACATGAACTGATCAGGAATTTCAATAATAAAAACAGAAATCTTATTTGTATAAAAATTAATTTATATCATGCTTTTGATAAAATCAATAGGCAATTTATGTACATATGTTAAAACAAATGGGGTTTCGTGAAATTTTTTATGCTTTGGTAAATGAGTGTATAAATAATGTTACTTATTCATTCATTATTAATGGTACTCCTAAAGGTTTTATACATAGAACTGGGGTATTAGCCAAGGAAACCCACTTTTCCCCTATTTATTTACCATTGTTATGGATTTTTTTTTTCAATATTAATTGAAGCTGAACAGATAAATGGAAACATCAAATCTATAAATAAAACTAAACCAAGTATTTCCCATTTACTATATGCTGATGACTTGTTATTATTTTTAAATGCAGATTTACAATGTGCACAGGCTATTCTCAGAATATTTAGAAAATTAAAAGAATTTGCTGACTTGGAAGCCACTAAATGTAAAATAAAAATATATTTCAGCAAAGCATGTGAGAAAAAAGAAAAAGTCTTAGGTATTTTGAAATTTAAGGAAGGATCTTTACCACTGAAGTATTAAGGACTGCCTCTGAGTATAAATCAAATAAATGACAGAGATTACACAAGGTTATTTGGCATAATTAAAAATACACTTGAAGGATGGTCTAACACGCTGTTATCATTAGCTGATGTACTGGATTCAAGCTTACAACATCCTAGAAAAAGTAATTAACAAAATCGAAAAAATATGTGTACAATTTATTTATAGAGGAAAGCAACACAACATTGCAAGGGAAACTGTATGTAAATCAAGCAAATCAAGTGGATTGGGGTTAAGAAATATAAAAGATTTAAGAGAAGCTTGAAATCTCAAGTTATGTTGGAAATTCTTAGAAGGAAAGTCTTTATGGGCTAAATGGATGGGAAAAAATGATTCAAAAAAAATATTTTGGACTACTAGCATTTAAAGCCATTACTCATTTACATGAAAGAATATACTTAATTATAGAGAATCGGCCTTTAGATTACTAGAAAGAAAATTCAAGGATGATAAACAAATCGGCTGACGGTTTGATCCATGGATACATGGTAAATCACTATTCAGTTTGTTAGGGTGACAAAATATCTACAATGTTTGGGGGAGCTAATGAAAAATTTCAAAGCATTGTTCAAAACCACAACTAGAATGCATATAATCATCCAGCTACTTCAATATTCAATGTAGCAATTAGAAAAATCACAATAGACCCATATTTATAAAAAGATACCCAGCACTGGAAACTTTCTTTAAAAGGTAGGTTTTCTTTTAAAATACATGGGAGTATATAAAAGGAAATGATGCAGAGGTAGATTTGAACAATGTTATTTCAAATAAAACAAATTGTTTTAAGACGTCTCTTTGTCCATACTTCGCTATTTTGAATGGACTACGAACAAGAGACAAATGCTTCAAATGGAATAAGAAAGGTAAAACCAATTGTCTATGTTGCATAATAGAACCAAAAGATACGGACATTTTTTTATTATGAATACTCAAATCACATCTGGTTCATAGCCAAATCAAAGTTAAAATTTAATCAACATCAAGCAGTGCAAAGCATAAGGGAAAGCATTAAGTATATTCAAGAAAACTTCAAAAAAAACTCAATGGAATTCAAGAAAGCATGCATAATTTTAGCAGCAGTAACCTTTCATGTATGGAAAGAAAGAAATTCGAGATTGCATACAAAAAGAGAAACAGAATGCATGCAACTATGGAAATTAATTGAATCTGAAAGTTAGATCATCCTCAAGAAATCAAGGAATCAAAACAAATATTCAGATAATTCATGGTAAGATATATGGAGAATGGATAATTATGAAGAAAGGATAGAAGCTTTCTTACAAAGCGGAAAACATAATATTGATGTTTCCCGAGGCAGATTTCCACTTCCAGTCCAAGATTCAGAGAGAGTGCAAACTACAGGAGGTCGTTGTCCTTCCCAAATGAGAAAATATTCCTATACAAAAGCAAAGGAGAGAGTTAGAGCAAGGAAATATAGTAACAATTCAAGAGAAGGAGAAGAGATTCATATACTTGATTTGGAGAAGCTCACTTTCGCAATCACCCATAGAATTTGAATCGAAGTTGACTTGAATCTGTGAAATTAGGGCAGATCATTAACAATCAAATCGTTAAAGGAGAGTATTATAGAAGTGAATTAACAATAAAATCTATCACTCATCTGTCTAGGAAAGCGGGAACTGCATTTATTCGCATCTAGCTGCTTAAAAATCGAAATAGAAGCCAAAGTGAACAATTTTAAGTTCAGATTTGAGATAAAGTGGAAGAAGTTGAAAGATGGAGCTGGAAACCCCAATGATGTAGCTAATTATTTATAGATCGAAGCTAAAGAGAGTTTTTCACTTTCAATATGTAGTCGCCATTGTTTATGTAATTTGAAGCTAGGGTTAAAACGAAAGCGGCTAGGGTAGATAAGTCTTAAGAGTTGTAATGTTGTAATATTACGGGTATTCAACCCGATTTGGGTTGACCGCCTTTTTATTTGTAGGCCTTGGGCCGTTTACCTTATTAAAAAAACATGTTTAGATCAAGAAGAACAACCAAATTTAATCTGCCAGGATATTCTAATCACATAAACCGTTGTCATAAAACATTGCATCTACTTAAAGAATATCGGCACACCGCTTCATATAGTAGTTAAATCACATTCTTTCTACGGATGTAAAAATTAAAGGTTCTATCGTTGCCAAGGATTTTATGAAAGCTATTTCAAGTCCTAGTAAGGTAGATCTCTTCTCTTCCTTTCCTTTTCTTTTTTCAAAACGAATATTCATACCGTTAGGCACTGATCGATTGTCATCGATACCAAATGGTTTTCAAAATGATGTATAAAATCAACGCTTGGAAAAAATTTCTCTCTTTACTTCAATTTTTGGGCTCCTAGCTTTCTTTGCTTTTATGATATGTTGTCCTTATAAGACAGCCTCTTCATGGCTCTTACCAGAGCCACCGCCTTCAAATTAGATCTCGTTCTCTTCTTTAGTCGCAATCGTTGGTTGCCCATCCTTAAGGATACCAACCATGATCATCTCGAACAACCGCTGCCGCGTTTACCTCAAAATGCCACCGTTATCGAATCTCACTTGCCAATGTGGGTCATTGTCGTTCATAGATTCATGCCATTGTCATCTCCATCTATTCCCTAAAACACAAAGGAAACTTTGGACTTTATGAAATAAATCTCGAGCCCTCCTCACTATAGAGATGGAGATGATGAAGAGGAAAGAATTAGTCTTCCTTTCTTTGATTGTTCTTTGATGTGGATCGATGGAGTTGAATTCGATGAGATGCTTTCAAGAAAACGTCAAACTGAAAATACTCTGACATCCAATTGTTTCACTATCTTAGACTCTATGATAATTAGTAAAATATGACACACTGTTCCATCGCATGCCATAGCTCGTTTGCCAGAATGAGCGATCTATCTTCATAGATTTCTTTTGTAAATCATGCTAGTGGCAAATGTTACACACCGCATAGATTGATATATTGAACTACCTTGGTCGATGCAGATAATCCGATTGGTTGACACATGTCGACATCCGTTAGACCTCTACACTGCTACTAGGTTTCGTTTATAATAAAATACATAAATTATATCTAAACATGCTTACACTCAAGCTTTCACCATAAAATGGTGGACAATAGAATATCTCCTCCTCTTTTTATGAACACCGAATCTTCTACTTCTTTGTTTATTACTCTGGAAGCAGACTCATCTTTTAGCCCAACTTGTAACGTCCCGCCTTTTTGTATGCTTTAAATCGACGATAAACCACACATGTCGGACTTAAACCATACAGAAGGGCAGATTGTTATGGGGTAAATAAGAAAAAGCAGAGAAAGAAAAAGAACAAAACAGAATCTTGCAGCGGAACGATAAAATATAATAATCAAATATACAGTTCATGAAGCTGTTTTACAAAATATTCAATTATACTTATACAATACTTATCAGAGTTACACATACCAGAGAACAATAAATAATGCAGCGGAATAGTAAAGATGTAGTGGAATAATATAATAGATAATAGTAATACAATCTTCGTCTTCGTCCTCCAAAAGTAAGGTCTTCAAACCCTGAAATGCTCAGGCTGACTCGAGCGAATTGAAAAGACAAAACACTCGAGTCGGAACTAAAAGATTATATGTACATTAAATCAACGGTATATAATATGAGTGGAACAGGGTCAGAGATGTTTACGAGATTTGACATCTCCTATCCAGTGTCTAACGTGAGTACAGTAACTTAAGAGATGCTCGGGATTCACATCTCCTAAGGATCCGTTAAACTATTTACTATGTTGTAATATTTCGCTATTATAATAGTGTATAATAGGAAAATAAACTTACTTTAAAATAGCGTTAAGGGGTTACCCATATAGCTCTTAACACACTTTTATATTCCCACAGTCTATACAGTACCGCAATCTCCCCCGTACTGTGCGTCGTCAGAGGGCACACCATAGGTATGGTACAAAACCAAAATCATATAAGGCATGCTAGGGTAGGTGACACGGCACAACTAGGCAATGCCAGGGTAGATATACCAATTACGCTTCCGGGCCGGTGGTAACGCATAGCGTGCAGCTACCGCCCGCCTCGAGCCACACCCCCAAATCAAAAATCAAAAGTGGCCACTAAATCAATCACAAAGTCAGAGTATAATATCGAAGGAATGTGTCCAATAAAAGGAGCTACCTTCTTAGCCCGTCAATCGCTCCTATTTTAGCCACCTTATGCCAACTCACAGAAGTCGGGTCCACCTATATACCTTAATAGAACATCGCCACCATCCTACTTCATTCTGGAATCTCCACAGCGTACACGGTTGTTAAAGTGGTTTTTGGAGTTGGCAGAGAGTATGACAACTTCCGATCTCGGTCTCTTTAACAACCAAGCGTTATTATAACACCGCAGTCCTTTTAAAATAATTATACTTCAAAACCAGAATATAATATCCATTTCGAAACCATATAATTACGATATCATTTCCGTTTCAAAACTAAATCAATATGATATCATTTTAAAGAAATCCCAAATTAATATAATATCTTTTTTATTTCAAATATCCTTTTCCTAAAATCATAGCATTTTCAAATCATAATACCTTGAAACCCATAACTTTGAAACATAACTTCCAATATTTAAATGGTTTAATATTAAATGACTTTATATAATAAATTAGCTTCTTTAATTTCACAAATCAATTCCAAATACAGATTTGAATCCCCAAATAAACCATTTCAATTTCCATATATTTCAAAGCTTTAAATATTCCATCATTTCAAAACTAATTCTTTGATGATCCCATATACATCAAATTCAATTACTATTATTTAGATTTGAAATGTTTACATAATAAATCCAATATCATTTAAGAAAATTGTTAACTTCATGTATTCTAACTTGATATATTCATTTAAATCATTCTAAACCAAATCAAGTTATAAGAATCATACCCTTTAAAATCTCAATTCTATTTAAATTTCAAATCAATTTTATTCGAGTATAATTCTTAAATACTTTAATTCAAATCAAATTCATATTTATCCTCCAACCTTAATTTTTTTATTTAAGTCATTGTAGATTCTGTATACTATAAAATTTGAACAGATACTTAACCATATTATATAAAAGCAATCAAACTTTATTATTAAACTTGTTTTTATTAAGCAAATTAATACATAGGTTAAATCAAGAATTTAACCATATATAAAATAATATTGATGTAATATCAAAAATTCATACTTATTAAACCATATATTTTTATCTAAAACCATAGAAATCATTTTAAAATATTTATATATAGACCGACGGTGTCTGTATATAATTTTCTATCCTATGGTCAAGTGATACGGATATTTGTCATTTCAATCCGTAATTTAAAATAAAATTACGGTTATATATCATTTCAAACCGTAATCCTGAATGAAAATAAAATGCATAACAACTTGAATTTTATAATAATATAAAATACTACATCCATGCATCCAATATTAATCATCAACCATTTATCGCAATCGTCATCCAATTCAAATAATAACATCAATATAGAACAGATAATAAATAACAGGTGATTGTGGCAGTTTATATTCAATAATAAATTAATTTAACTAGCAGTTTATATGCAATAACAAATTGAATAAAAATTTAATTCAATAAATTCAATTTAACTGGGATGATGATAAAAATATACCAAACAGCAATAACTAAATTTCTAATCACATCAGAAATTAATTGAACACACATAAGAAATTTTAGAAGTCGTTAGTGGGTTAAAACACTCACCTTTTGAATTTAAATTGAATTTAAATCCAATTTAAACTCAAAATTTGAACAGCCTTAGAATTTGTCTAAACCAATGGCAAAATGCCAATACGAATCTAGTGGAGAAAACAGTGCGTAAATCCGAGTCCGTACGAAAAAGTTATGACAATTAGAAGCCAGTGATTTAAAATTTAAAATAAACAAAACAAAATAATAACAAAACAACAGCCACCTGACACGTCGAATGCACGAAACCCTATTGTTCATCTCCTACACGCGATTGAACAGTGGCAGGTCGCTACCACCGAACCCTAGTTGCAATTTTCGCCGCCATCACGTACATCTCCAGTACATCCGACACCACCGTCGAACTCGCCATGGCCGACCGCCCTTACCAGTACCCACGACGAAACCTCCGGCCACTCCATGCAATAGAACCGCCACCATGATTTTCGGCCAATCACGGCGAAATCGAGCAACTCCGGGCCCAAGTGACCGTATCGATCTGCATGCCTTGCCAATCTCCACACGTTCCTACCTTCTGATCGCCGTGAAATCGACGATCCGCCGTCAACTCCGACAACCTAATACGAACGGCCCGGAGTTATTCGTTAAATTCTGGACACATGGAAACTCAAATCAAAAAATGAATCACAAGTCTAAGATGCGCTCGTCGAGAGCTTCAAATCCATATGAAATTTGATATTGTTTGGAGAGTTTGAATTTTTGGCTTTGGATTTGATTTGGAATTGTATTTGGGAATTAGGGTTTGCAGCCATCGAAAAGAGGAGCTAATACAACGTATAGAAATGAGGAATAAGAAATGAATTAGGTTTTATAACAGGGTATATATAGACAAAGCTGAAATAGAATAGATATACACGATTGATATACGCGCTGAACGATAAAATGGCCCGAAAAGCCCGTTTCGACTCCGAAACGGAATTGGATCAACCCATATATCAAGATAGATGTTTTAAAATATTTTAAACACAATGGAATAGGTTTCAGGTCCAAATTCCATCGTATGAAGAAGTTATGCTAAAATCAATTTATTTCAAATTGATTTCAATTAAATTGATTTCAAGGCATTTCGAGTCCGTACGATCAAACGACAAGCCCGATCATTACGAAACTTAAAATCCTATAATAATTCACCGTTACGGATCCGATGAAACTGGTTTCATCGAAATCCGAGTCAGTGGCCAAAATGTCTATTTTTACATTAATTAAATAAATTAAAAATTAATTAGTTAAATATAATTTTCAGTTTCAATTCGATAATTGACAAATTTCATCATTTTTGATTCCTCGATCATTTACAATGATTTAAACAAATTTAATTGTCAATTTAGAGTCGATTAATTTATCAATTTCAGTATTCACCTAAATTTCATTAATTCAAAAATTATAAATTTAATTTTCAATAATTCTATTTAATTTACTTTTCATTCAATTATTCAATTCGTTAATATCAAACGGATGAAATTAACATTGGATTCATAATCTATTACTTTAATATTCTCGCACTCCATCTTAATTTCAAATAACGTAATATTTAGTTATTTTAATTTCATTTAATTGCAATTAATCCAATTATTAAATTTAAATTCCAATAAATTAATAAATCTTTATTCTTATTCTTATAATTCGACAAATTGTCCAATTATGAATAACATTAACATTAGTTCTAAATATTACCTTAATTAACCTTAACATAATATTAAATTATAATTATTGTAACTAATTTCCAATCTAAATTAACAAGGTACAAAAATAGGTAACATACAATAATCGTTACGTTAACCTTTAGTCACATAAATAAGCTTTTATTACTTACAAATCAATGTTGCCATTCATTTTCATAGTACTAATTTCATTCACTTATGTTCAATTTATAGCCAAACATAACATTTAAATTATTTTATATAATTGGAATTTCATTCAAGTTCATTAATTATTAACTTTAATTATCATTGTTTACCTTGCATTCTCGTTACTATTTCATAAATATGATTCCCAATTATTTATTTAACTTATACTAACATTGATTCTATCAAATTGCACTTATTACGTATTATTTCATTAATTAATTATAACTTTGAATCTATTTCCCAATTTATAAATTACAATCAATTAAAATCTTACAATTTTAATAATTTCGTTAATTGTCAATTGTCATTCCAATAAATCCATTTATTAGATTTTTATCTTATTATGAATCAATTATAAACTTACCATCTTAAATGTGATGTCAACATGGGTACTTATCTATTACTCTAATATTCCCAATTTCATCTTAATTCCAATTCACTGTAGTATCAAATTTCAATTTCTTACAATAAACCCATTTATTATAAATTGAATACCAATTAATTAGTTTAAAATAAATAGACCGATTCAATTCAACTCTTTTATTAAGTCTATTATTAATCAATATAATATTTCATTGGTTAATTCAACACACTTTTTATTTACTTATTTTAAATTTTATAACTAAGTGCAACAATTTACACTATTTCATTATAATTTATAAAGGTTTTATCTCTTTCTAGATTTTATTACAAAATTTTATTAAATTAACCAATTTTAATTATTGAAAATTTACGGGTCGTTACACTCTCCCTCACTCAAAACTTTTCGTCCCCGAAAAGGAAAAGAAGGGAAAAGAGGAACTTATAAATCAATATATATTATTCAAACATTATATTCATAACAATAAATTTACAGAATAAGATAATTTAAATAAAATATATAGATTTATAAACAAATAAATCTTTTATGTTCAAATTAATAAAGTTTGGAAAACATTTTCAAAATATTTTCTAAGTCCAAAATTTTCGAAAAATTTCGGCGGTGTCTCCTTTGTACGGAGAGGTCTGGGAGAAAATATAATATTGAATATAACAAATATAACACAATATCTCAAATAATATATCCCAATAACGGGAAAACAATATAATAACGATATAAACCGTAATCCGAAAACGTACATATTAGTCGGGCAATTAACACTTAATTATGAAACCAAAAGCAGTAGCAATTACTTCCATAACCCATATTTCACTTATATAATCCAAAAAGGTTAACAATTATATAAAATGAAATATTTAAAGTGGTTTCAACCATAAACAAACAAAACAATACAAACATCAATCACTTGCAACAAGGCATACAACCATCACATAGAATCAACACAAATCAATCATTCACTCATATCGAACAAAACAAATAGTTGTTCGGGTTTTGGAAACTTTAAATTGTACAGAATGAAAATAAACTACTAAGTACGTCATTTACTCAACAGTCTTAGATGAAACAAAATAGATTATTCATACATCCAAACAATTTTAAAGTATCCTTGCCCAAACAACCATAAACCAAACAAACAACGATTTCAAACAACAAATTAAGTTTATTCTTATTAATTCCATTTCATAACATTTATTGTTTGATTTGCTTTTCATTTATACAATGATTTATCTATTTATTTACATTTAACTTCTTATAATTTTCATTTATTTTCATTTATTCATATCATGTTTTTTTTATATTACATTCATTTATTCACTACTTAATTTCATTTATTTACGGCGTTTTCTTTCTACTTATTTTAAATAAATAACTTCAACGTTTACTTAAGTCAATAATTACTTACTTGCAACACTTACCGTATATCATACTTAATTATTATAAGATTTCCATTATAACTTAAGTTCATAACCCCTATAACATCAAATTCTTATTTACAAAAGAAATTCATTGAACACTTTCATTACTTCAAATTTATTGGTATAATATCCTATTACATTTCTTATGAGAATTAGAACTTTTAATATTTGGTAAGTTATAAATATGCTAAAGAATGCAATTGAAAATTATACAAGTTTATCTTATTTCTTTTAATAAATTGAATGTTCAATAATCATATCCTTTGGTTTATAGGTTACAAATTTTAACTTCCTTTTATTTTTCCTTTATAACTTAGCATTAAACTCTTATTTTAACTAAACGTTCCAACTATAAATTAGTTACATTCCATTTCACTACAATAATTGAACTATTGATTAACGGAACTTAAGAACTAAATACCGGGTTAAATTTCAAATCATTTTAAAAATAATAGATAAATATATACTTACAACTTATACATCCAATTATATTTAAAACAATTTAAAATTCACTTTTGTTTATCAAAATAAATCTGTAGTAAAACTACTACAGTGGTCTTCCCACTTCGAAACTCGAAAATGAATGTCGATGATGCGTGCATTCATCGTCGAAATTATTTTCCAACGACGGAGAGGAGAGTACAGAACTTATTTCCTTTCAAAGTTTCTTTTAAAACAATTCTTTCAAATCATATTGAAATATTTGTATCAGAAAATACTTCTAAAATATTATTATTATATTTCAAAATCATTCAGAAGAAATTTTCAAAACCCGGAACTTAGATTCTAAATTTCCAACTTTCATTTATTTTATTTTCTTTTCAAATCTTATTTCCAACCTATACTTATAGATTTCACTACCTAACAACCAATATATTACAACCAAATATATATCACCTATAAAATTTTATTTTATATATATAGAAAATATAATAGGCAAAATTATTTTATTCACCTATATTTAAAACAAATATTGTGTCGGCCTATCCTATTAAGTCTTTAGAAATCCCTATTGATGTCATAGCGTCCTATGCACCAACCATAATTTATAAATACAAAACGGAACAAATTAACACAATATTAAAATCTTTTATAACACTAACAAATACGCTCTCTCATATGTATATACACTCAGTGACCCATCATAGGGTATTACTACCCTATTAATAAAGAGTCAAACTCCACAAAGCTAAGGTTAATCGCTAAACCAAAGCTCTGATACCAGATGTAATGTCCCTCCTTTTTGTATGCTTTAAATCGATGATAAACCACACACGTCAGACTTAAACCATATAGAAGGGAAGATTGTTATATGGTAAATAAGAAAAAGCAGAGAAAGAAAAATAACAAAATAGAATCTTGCAGCGGAACGATAAAATATAATAATCAAATATACAGTTCATGAAGCTGTTTTACAAAATATTCGATTATACTTATACAATACTTATCAGAGTTACACATACCAGAGAACAATAAATAATGCAGCGGAACAGTAAAGATGTAGTGGAATAATATAATAGATAATAGTAATACAATCTTCGTCTTCGTCCTGCAGAAGTAAGGTCTTCAAACCCTGAAATGCTCAGCCTGACCCGAGCGAATTGAAAAGACAAAACACTCGAGTAAGAGCTAAAAAATCTTATGTACGTTAAATTAACGGAAAATAATATGAGTGGAATGGCGACAGAGATGTTTACGGGATTTGACATCTCCTATCCAGTGTCTAACGTGAGTGCAGTAACTTAAGAGATGCTCGGGATTCACATCTCCTAAGGATCCGTTAAACCATTTACTATGTAGTAATATTTCGCTATTTTAATAGTGTCTAATAGTAAAATAAACTTACTTTAAAATAGCGTTAAGGGGTTACCCATATAGCCCTTAACACACTTTTATATTCACATAGTCTATACAGTACCGCAATCTCCCCCGTACTGGGCACCGTCAGAGGGCACTCCATAGGAATGGTACAAAATCAAAATCGTATAAGGCGCGCTAGGGTATGTGACACAGCACAACTAGGCAATGCCTGGGTAGATATACCAATTACGCTTTCGGGCCGGTGGTAACGCATAGCGTGCAGCTACCACCCACCTCGAGCCACACCCCTAGATCAAAAATTAAAAGTGGCCACCAAATCAATCCAAAAGTCAGAGTATAATATCGAAGGGATGTGTCCGATAAAAGGTGCTACCTTCTTAGCCCATCAATCGCTCCTGTTTTAGCCACCTTATGCCAACTCACGAGAGTCGGGTCCATGTATATACCTTAATAGAACGTCGCCTCCATCCTACTTCATTCTAGAATCTCCATCACGTACACGGTTGTTAAAGTGGTTTTCGGAGTTGGCAGAAAGTATGACAACTTCCGATCCCGGTCTCTTTAACAACCAAACGTTATTATAACACCGCAGTCCTTTCAAAATAATTATACTTCAAAACCAGAAAATAATATCCATTTCGAAACCATATAATTACGATATCATTTCCGTTTCAAAACTAAATCAATATGATATCATTTTAAAGAAATCCCAAATCAATATAATATCATTTTTATTTCAAATATCCTTTTCCCAAAATCATAGCATTTTCAAATCATAATACCTTGAAACCCATAACTTTGAAACATAACTTCCAATACTTAAATGGTTTAATATTAAATTACTCTATATAATAAATTAGCTGCTTTAATTTCACAAATCAATTCCAAATACAGATTTGAATCTCCAAATAAACCATTTCAATTTCCATATATTCCAAAGCTTTAAATATTCCACCATTTCAAAACTAATTCTTTGATAATCCCATATACATCAAATTCAATTAATATTATTTAGATTTGAAATGTTTATGTAATAAATCCAATATCATTTAAGAAAACTATTAACTTCACATAACTGGATATTCTTTCAATTTATTTAACTTGATATATTCATTTAAATCAACTTTATATTCATTTAAATCACTCTAAACCAAATCAAGTTATAAGAATCATACCCTTTAAAACCTCAATTCTATTTAAATTTCACATCAATTCTATCGAGTATAATTCTTAAATACTTTAACTAAAATCAAATTCATATTTATCCTCCAACCTTAATTTTTTTTATCTAAGTCATTGTAGATTTTATATACAATAAAATTTGAACAGATACTTAACCATATTATATAAAAGCAATCAAACTTTATTATTAAATTTGTTTTTATTAAACAAATTAATCCATAGCTTAAATTCAAGAATTTAACTATATATAAAACAATATTTATGTAATATCAAAAATCCATACTTATTAAACCGTATATTTCTATCGAAAACCATAGGAATCATTTTAAAATATTTATATATAGACCGACGGTGTCTGTATATAATTTTCTATCCTATGGTCAAGTGATAAGGATACTTATTATTTCAATCCATAATTTAAAATAAAATTATGGTTATATATCATTTCAAACCGCAATCCCGAATGAAAATAAAATGCATAACAACTTGCAGTTTATAACAATATAAAATACTACATCCATTCATCCAATATCAATCATCAACCATGTATCACAATCATCATCCAATTCAAACAATAACATCAATATAGAACAGATAATAAATAACAAGTAATTACTGGCAGTTTATATTCAATAATAAATGAATTTAACTGGCAGTTTATATGCAATAATAAATTGAATAAAAAATTAATTCAATAAATTCAATTAACTGGAATGATGATAAAAATATACCAAACAACAATAACTAAATTTCTAATCACATCAAAAATTAATTTAACACAAATAAGAAATTTTAGAAGTTGTGAGTGGGTTAAAACACTCATCTTTTGAATTTAAATTAAATTCCAATTTAAACCCAAAATTTGAACAGTCTCATAATTTGTCCAAACCATTGCCAAAATGTCTGGAATTCTAATACGAATCTAGCGGAGAAAAGGTGTGTAAATCCGAGTCCGTACGGAAAAGTTATGACAATTAGAAGTCAATGATTTAAAATTTAAAATAAACAAAACAAAACAATAAAAAAATAACAGCTACCTGACGCGTCGAACGAACGAAACCCTATTACTCATCTCCTACACACGATTGAACAGCAGCAGGCCGCCACCACCGAACCCTAGTTGTAATTTTTGCCGCCACCACGTACATCTCCAGTACGATCTGACACCACCGTCGAACTCGCCATGGACGGCCGCCCTTACCAGTACCCACGACCAAACCTTCGGCCCCTCCATGCGATAGCGCCGCGGCCACGATTTTCAGCCAATCACGGCGAAATTGAGCAACTCCGGGCCCAAGTGACCATATCGATATGCATGCCTTGCCAATCTCCACACGTTCCTGCCTCATGATCGCCGTGAAATCGACGATCCGCCGTCAACTCCGACGACCTAATATGAACGGGCGGGAGTTATTCGTTAAATTCTAGATACATGGAGACTCGAATGAAAAAATGAATCATATATCTAAGATGCGCTTGTTGAGAGCTTCAACTCCATATAAAATTTTATATTGTTTGGAGAGTTTGAATTTTTGGCTTTGGATTTGATTTGAAATTGTATTTAGGAATTAAGGTTTGCAGCCATTGGAAAGAGGAGCTAATAGAACATACATAAATGAGGAATAAGAAATGAATTAGGGTATATATAGACAAAGCTGAAATAGAATAGATGGACACGATTGATATATGCGTTGAACGATAAAATGGCCCGAAAAGCCCGTTTCGACTTCGTAACAAAATTGGGTCAACCCATATATCAAAATAGATGTTTTAAAATATTTTAAATGCAATGGAATAGGTTTCAGGTCCAAATTCCATCGTATGAAGTTATGCTAAAATAAATTTATTTCAAATTGATTTCATTTGATTTCAATTAAACTGATTTCAAGGCATTTCGAGTCCGTACGATCAAACGACAAGTCCGATCGTTACGAAACTTGAAATCCTATAATAATTCACCGTTACGGATCCGATGAAACTCGTTTCGTCGAAATCCGAGTCAGTGTCCAAAATGGCTATTTTTACATTAATTAAATAAATTAAAAATTAATTAAATCAAATTTTCAATTTCAGTTCGATAATTGATGAGTTTCACCATTTTTGATTCCTCAATCATTTACAATGATTTAAACAAATTTAGTTGTCAATTTAGAGTCGATTAATTTATCAATTTCAGTATTCACCTAAATTCAATAATTCAAAAATTATAAATTTAATTTCCAATAATTCTATTTAGTTTACTTTTCATTCTATTATTCAATTCATTAATATCAAACGGATGAAATTAACATTGGATTCATAATCTATTACTCTAATATTCTCACACTCCATCTTAATTTCAAATAATGTAATATTTAGATATTTTAATTTTATTTAATTGCAATTAATCCAATTATTAAATTTAAATTCCAATAAATTAATAAATCTTTATTCTCATTCTTATAATTCAACAAATTGTCCAATTATGAATAACATTAACATTAATTCTAAATATTACCTTAATTAACCTTAACGTAATATTAAATTATAATTATTTTAACTGATTTTCAATCTAAATTAACAAGCTACAAAAATAGGTAACATACAATAATCGTTAAGTTAACCTTTAGTCACATAAATAAGCTTTTATTACCTATAAATCAATGTTGCCATTTATTTTCATAGTACTAATTTCATTCACTTATGTTCAATTTATAGCCAAACATAACATTTAAATTATTTTATATAATTGGAATTTCATTCAAGTTCATTAATTATTAATTTTAATTAGCATTGTTTACCTTGCATTCTCGTTATTATTTCATAAATATGATTCCCAATTATTACTTTAACTTATACTAACATTGATTCTATCAAATTGCACTTATTACGTATTATTTCATCAATTAATTATAACTTTGAATCTATTTCCCAATTTACAAATTACAATCAATTAAAACCTTACAATTTTAATAATTTCGTTAATTGTCAATTGTCATTCCAATAAATCCATTTATTTGATTTTTATCTTATTATGAATCAATTATAAACTTACCATCTTAAAGGTGATGTCAACATGGGTACTTATCTATTACACTAATATCCCAATTTCATCTTAATTCCAATTCACTGTAGTATCAAATTTCAGTTTCTTACAATAAACCAATTTATTATAAATTGAATACCAATTAATTAGTTTAAAATAAATAGACTGATTCAATTCAACTCTTTTATTAAGTCTATTATTAATCAATATAATATTTCATTGGTTAATTCAATACTTTCTTTTTATTTGCTTATTTTAAATTTTATAAATAAGTGCAACAATTTACGCTATTTCATTATAATTTATAAAGTTTTTATCTCTTTCTATATTTTATTACAAAATCTTATTAAATTAACTGATTTTAATTATTGAAAATTTACGGGTCGTTACACAACTACTTCCTCAACCCCCGTTAGGGGTAGGAATTCAATCACCCAACAATAACTTCAAATCATTCCTTACATGTGATAGAGTTAGGGGTATGTCTTGGGGAAAATTATGTAATTTGTTGAAAATATCTAACCAGATAACCAATCTTATTTGAAATAAAAGGTGTTTTCTTTCTGTTATATGCTTGATATAATTTTTTATATTAATTAATCAATTCAATTAAAAGTATATTTAACAGAGAATCCATAAATGGTATGTTTTATGATTTTAGTTAAAAATGTTGTAACCATGAGTAATTTATCATAATCAAAAAATATGACATTTTAGATTTTCCTAGTCAAGATGCATCAAGTCTAGATATCTGTATATCCGCTGAGACTAGAGTACATAACACTGTCCAAATGTTAGGTAGTATATTACTTATGGCTGTTCGAGGCTCCAAGGGTTTACGTACTGATAGTCATTGAATAACTATGCAATGACTCACTCGATAGTTTTCTATTAGTTAATATAATTAAGGTCAAACAAAAAAAAAATTGATGTAACAATTTACACAGTTCTCTTGACAAAAGAATATCGTTGACCATTAATATTAAAGCTCCGCTTTGATGATTGTCAAATCATAGCATGACGTCCATCGAGTGACTATAGTTGGGTCGATTTAAAGTATTGAAAGTGAGCAATATTCAGGAGATGATTCGTCTTTTCAGTCATGAGTGGTTAGTATCACAGTCAACTCGAGTCAACTCAAAGTCAAAGTTTCTAGCTAGAGCAGTTCAGTTAATAATAATTGTTTTTATTGAACCATGGACTTTATGTTTGGACTATAACTTGAATATGAACGATATTGGAATTTTGACCGTTGTCAAACTCCATAAGTCCAAAATGATATAGTTTTAACGAAGAGAGTTGGTGAAAATGTTAGTTATAACCAGGTAATGGTAAAGTAAAATTGGATTTAGCGAAACCAAGAAAGCAATAAATTTGGCCTTATTGTCATACCAACTGCTTTGTAACGTATAAATGTTAATGTTTGAATAGTTTGGTATTAATCGTTGATAAAATTTATATCTAACAGGTCACATAACCTAAACAATGAGTACCCCTTTAACCTAATTTAATTAATTAATATTTCTAAAATATGAATTATAAAATATGATTTTGATTTGATGAATAAATATTATTAAATATATTTATAATAGTTGTAAATATATTAATCGATATATGATATCCATTAGCGTTAAATTAGATTTAATTGCAAAATATTTATTTGTACCTTAAATAGGTTTGAAGCCCATGAAAGAGGGCTTGTTAATTCGACTATAATAGGGACTATAAGCTGCCATAAGATGGTGCAATAGAGGCTTTGAGATGGGAAACTAAGATGCAAGAGAATTGGTAAGAGATGATGTAGGATATTGACCCTAACATATCTCTTAATTCTCCTCTATATAAACATCTCCATTATCATTTGTTATTGATCTTTATTTTAGCCTCCGCACCTCTAGGTCCTGGCAATGTCTCCCTCCATCTCTCCAATTTCTCAAGTCCAAATCAATAAATCAAGTGTTATTCGATAGTCGATGGTCAACAGTTCAGAGACTGCGACTCTACTAGATTGGAAATCAGTTCTAGGAGCAAACTTCATCATTTCACGTTGTACTTCAAGGTATTAAAAATAAGGTATATTTATGATCAAAAATTATCATAAATGCTTAGATATAATATATATATGTATGTATGTATGTATGTATGTATTATATTGTTAGTTATGTGACGATTCTTATGTGCAAGTGATATTGTCACAAAAATGTTTTAATTGTATGTACGAATATACTTACAATATTTTTTTGTTATGATAATATCTATAATGGCATGGCTTAGAAATAATAATAAAAAATCAAAATTTGGATTATTTAATTATATGTATACGTGTGTGTGTGTGAGCGTGCGCACACGCTCATACACCCATACATATGGCTCATAATTTAGTTACTTCATCATGCTTTATATCAATATGTTATAAATTTTATACATAGCATATTATACACATATTATATTCAATAACAATAAAAAGATTTTTTTACATGTGTTTATTATTATTTAAATATCATTTAACTACATAAATTAGATATATTAATAAATATATTATATATAAATTATATTTCACACTTTATAAAATAATATTATCATAGAACACATATACGTTAGAAAAAAAATAAAAAAAATTATTATTTGAAATATTTTAAATGTAAGCTGAAAATCAATAGCTAATTATGAAATTATTTTTAAATCATAAAATTATAAAATAAAATTTCTAATTACAAACTATCACTCAGAAATTTACTCGAAATTTGAATTTCAGAATTAGGGTTCGAAACTATTTTGTATTAATTATTTAAAATTAACTGCAAAAAATTGAATTAAATAATATTTATAATTTATAAAAAAAAAATCATTTATGAGTTATGCACAAGACTAGGTAAATATTTTTATGAAAAAATATTTTGTGTATTTATAAGTATTCATCTATATTTTAATATATTATTACACATTTACAAATAAGTAATTAATATAATATATATTAATTTAAAAAATATTTTATTTCCATATTTATGTATTGTTCTCGGTTTTTTTAAAAATATTATTATTTGTTTTACTTCATATGTTTATAATTAATTTAAATATATTCAAGTAATTATATATATATATACATATAATGTTAATATGTCATAATTACACGAATGTATATTTATCTATATTTATATTTATAAAAAATTAATTAATTAATATATGTGTGTATAAATATTTAAAATATCGTATATGTGTAAATAAAAAGAACATAGACATACATTTGGGCAGTATATTTGCATATTGGATGAGCTAACATGTCCGTTGCGATGTAAATCATAGCATCTATATATGGGCATGTTATAGTTTACATGGATTAATATGTTATACATGCACATACACACAAATATATATATATATATATATATATATATATATATATGTGTGTGTGTGTGTGTGTGTGTGTGTGTTACCTATACATATATGTATGTATAATATAAATTAAATAATACCATATCAATTTTTTGAGAGAAATGTGTGATCTTCTGAAGTACACAAGTACGTATATCTAACACCGATAGAAAAGGAGCTGCCAACATGCCTGGCAGGTGACAAATCGAAAAATAGAAAAAACTAAGATAACAAAATCAGGTAACTTCTTGAATGAGCTCCAGAAAGGCCACTGCCCATTACACTTCAGTATCGAACTCCGGCAAGGCTACCGTCGGATAATGAAGTGTTAGAAGTACCCAAAATAAACCTTGATGCATCCAAGAGAACATGAGATCCACAAGCTGCTCCACTAGAGAAGGAAATGCCTCATAGCTAGTGCGAATGATCTAGATCAAACACATAAAATCTCTCCTAACAACGGTCATATGAACAGCAATCCAGCATCTTGGCAACAACAACCCTAAAACCCTACAAATGCATTCTAGCATAATTTTTAGCGTAAACCTGTACCTACAGATGGAACTAAATAAAAATATTTGAATAACACACACACACACACACACATATATGTATCTAAATAAAATTATATACATATATATATGCATTAATGAAATAAAAGTAAAAAACTAGAGTTAAAACTATAAGACAACAAAAGCAATAATAAGTATTAGACTAATAATAGGCACATATATGAGAATTATGAAGTAATGAACACAAAACAGAAGGCATAGATATTAACAAAATGTGTAACTATATACTTTAAAATTTTAAAAAATCTAAAAAATATTAACAAATTTCTCCTTTGATCAAAAGAACATTATGATAATCAGAATCTTCATTCCAATTCAAATAAATGCTAATGCTGTAGTTATTAATATTAAAAATATTGTTTTTTTGTTTAAATAATTCCTTATTTTTTCTAACCTTATTAAGGTATTCAGTAAATTGATTAATTTTTACTACTCTATATTTTAGATTTGAGATCCAATTGAAACAAAATGAAACTACTGCAATTACCAAACTATTAATATAACTGCTATTATTATTAAATAGCCTCTGGTTTCTCTCAAACCAAATATACCAACATGTTATACTGAACAACGTATCTAGTAAAAATATGTTTACCTTTTTAAACTTAAATCTTAAGCTATTCTAGTAAAAATCACAATCAATAAATTTAGTTGTAAGAATAAAGTTAAAATTTTAAGAGTATTATTAAGAATGTAGCAAGTATCCATACAATCATAATATATATGATTAATATTTTCAAAATACAAGTTACAAAAAGTACATTTATTATCAATTGGTAAATTTTTCTATTTAAAAATTCTATGGTATTTAGCTTCCCATTCATGATTAACCATATATTCATCTTAGGTTTTGGTGGTGCATTTGTTTTCCAAATAAGATTAGAAGTGTTATTAGTAACTCCCGAGAAATTAAGAAATTTATACAAAGAATTAGAAGTGAATTTTTTTCACTTTTATCCAATTCCCAATTAATAATATCATTTTCGTTATTAATGTTATATAAATTCAATCTTGCACATAATAAAGAGAATTGTCTGAGAGTGATACCTTCTAAGATTCTGTAAAAACTGAAGTTCCAAGGGGGATCATTATCCGGAGAGAAAACATCTTTAATTAAAGCATTTTTAAAGTTACAAATTTTGAAAAGCTCTTTAAATTCAACCCTAAGAGGAATGACTGATATCCAACAACTATGCCAATAAGTTGTATTATTTCCTGAATAAACTATCATATTGGTACCAAGGATATAAATCTCATGACATTTTAAAATTAACTTCCAAAAATTAAACAATTTATTGTTAACTGTAGGTGTAATTTGGTATAAATTATTACTACCATTATAATAATGTTTAGATATTTTTTCTTTCCAAATAGAATTATCATTTATATCCTTAAATTTCCACAACCACTTCCCCAATAAAGATAAATTCATGTTACGTAAATCAATAACACCTAGTCCTCCCTCCTTTTTCGATTTACAAATGGTTTTCCAGTTTACTAAACATTTTAGACTACTATTAGGATTATCACCACTTTATAAAAGATCCTTTCTTATTTTATCAATTTTATTGATCACTCATTCTAGGAACAGATGCATAGACATCCAATAAATCAGAAGTGCAGATAAAACCAACTTGATAAGAACTAATCTATCTGCTCTCGATAAAAAGCTCCCATTCCAATTAAAAATTCTATTTTTAATTTTATCTATTATAATTAGCCAGTTATCATGCTTAAGTTTAGTTGGTCTAATCAAAAATTCAAGATAATCAATAGGGAAATTCAAGGTTTTACAATTAAGCGTATTAGCTATTGAACCTTCAACCCTATCAACGTCATTTTAAATTAAAACTGAACTTTTGTTGAAATTAATTTTTAGTCATGAAAGAAGTTCAAAGCTATATAAAATAAATTTAAGGGTAATGATGCGAATAGGCAAATGAAACGTGAATAATAAGGTATTATCCGCAAAATGAAGGACAAAGAGACCATTATGTGAAATTTCGCTACCAACGCATCCTAAAGATCCATTTTCGACAGCCTTTGTAATTATCATAGCGAAAATATCTGCCGCTAAATTAAACAAGAGAGGTGCTAAAGGATCACCCTGTTGTAAGCCACGTTTTGATTGTATTTTATTCCTAAAATCCCATTAACCATTATACTAGAATTACCTATTTTGAGCAAAGTCATAATCCATCCAATCCATTTACGACTAAAACCACTTGCTAGTAACATATCAATTAGAAAATCCCAATCTACCTAGTCAAAAGCTTTTGCAAAGTTAAGTTTCAGAATCACACATGTAATGTTATTCCTACAACAGTGATTAATGCACTCTTGATCAGAAGCAACCCCATCCGTGATATTTCTACCCTTAATGAAAGCAGTTTGTGAACAACTAATTAATTAATTCATTCTTATACTAAGTCTATTGGCTAAAACTTTTGAAATAATTTTAATAGAACAATTAATTAAAGAAATTGGTCTAAAACTTCCAAATTATGAGCACTGATTTTTTATGCAACAGAATTACTTTCGCAAAATTAAATCTTCCTAATTGTAATTTTCCATTATAAAATTCATTAAACATGCTAATTAAATCAAATTTTAAAACATCTCAAAATAGCTAAATAAAATAGAAAAGCCATTAGGACCTGGGGCTTTATCACTAAGCATATCGTTGATAGCCTTCAAAATCTCTTCTTCAGAAAAAGGATTATCAAAGTCATCAAGATTAATTCTAGACTCAGTAGGATGTAGTTCATTCCATCTAACGTTTATTCCATGCTTATTCTTATTACTAAAAATATCCCTATAATAATCAGTAAAGGCCTTATTTTAATCCATTTGATCAACCAATTCAACATTATTCACAAAAATAGAATTTATTATGTTGCTACGTTTTCTACCGTTAGCCATATTATGAAGAAAAAATTTATTATTATCACCTTCATTAATCCATTGAATTCTTGATCTCTGTTTCCACATAACCTCTTCTTTTTCTAAAATTGAATTAAGTTCTTCTTTTAAATTCGCAAGTACATTACGCTCTCCAAGTTTTAATTGTCTAGTATCTTCTGTCTTATTTATTTTAAACATTTCAGAAAGTAAATTTTCTTATTTAATTTTAATACTACCAAATACACTCTTATTAGATTTTTAAGAAAATTCCTACGACCTTTAAGTTTCAAAACAATTTTTTTTGCTGAGTTATCCATATTTCTGGTATTATAAAACTCATCGATATCCATTTATTTTTAATTAGATTAGAGAAACTATATCTAATAACTATATTTTTTCAAATTTAAAAGTTTTATCAATAGTTCTATGATGATCACAAGTAAGAATGTTAGGGCAATGGTAAGAATAAAGTATACGACAAACCAGTGACTCTACAAATAGGAAATTTATCTTCAAATTTGTCACTAATGAAAAATCTATCTAGAAGAGCCATAGAAGGGGATTCCCCAGTATTACTCCAAGTGAATTCTCTATTAGTTAGTGGTAATTCGATCAAACTAGTATTAATAATAAATTGATCAAATTCTTCCGTAAAAGAAAAATCACCTTCACGATGTGATCTTTCTCCTAAAAGACCCGTAACATTGAAATCACCACTCAAAATCCAAGATCCAGGATCGAATGATCTAAACTCTAGATATTCATTCCATAAAACTAGACGACCAATTTTCTATTTGGATCATAAAAGTTAGATATATTTAATAAGAATTATCACTAAGGTTAATGAGAATAATATGCAAAGAGTATTTCTTAGTAATAGTTTGAAGCAGTTTAAAAGAATTATCACGCCGCCCTATAAGTAAACCCACAAAAGCTCCAATTAAAGGTACACATGTCCAATGTCCAAAATGATAACCATCCAATCTTCTATAAAAACGAATATACGGTGATTTATTTTTGTTTCATGTAAAAGGGCAATATCAGTAAAATAATCTTTAAAAAATGCTCTAATTTTATCATATTTATTTAAATCACGTAGACCCTTAATATTCCAGCTAATAATCCTCATAATCAAGATGATCTAACCCTCTCTATTTCTCTCCTCCTAATGTAGGTAGTATCTAGTTTGTCTTTAGTAAAAACAAAAGTAGTATTCCTGGCTAACTGACATAACTCACTGGTGGATAAACTACCTAGAGCATAGGAAGAACACGTATTTCCTAAAACAGAATCTATACCTGAGCCTGAATTAGTAGTGTCATTCATAGCACTCGAATCAGGTGACTTTGCCCATAAATGAAGAATGACTGCTATAGACCCTTGCACTACGAGGAACAACACCATTGACAACAATTGATTTTCCTACGCCTACCTCTCTTTGTCGATGAAGATAATAATGAATCTTTGTTTTCAATATTACATTCAGTAATGATTACTGTAGCAATACTTGACTGGCATTGTAATGCATCCTCAATCCCAGAAACACAAGAGTTCTCTGCAAGCAAAATGTCACTGGCCACGCATAGATTCCAAACGTCAGATTATAGATTAATAATGTCAGTCGGAATCGCCACCCCCACTTCCCCATCTAGAAGAACACTAGAGTTTGTCAACCTGTTCTCAACTACTTCGTCCAGATTCCTACCCACACCATAGAAGTAATCCACAGCCTTATATACATCAGTATCCTTATGTACACAATTTAACTTGTGCATGTCATCATCTTAAATATCAATATCTTATGTACTCCACCATTAACTCTTTTCTCACATACCAATCCACAATCTGATTTCGGTTTTATAATTCTATGCTCATCAACCATAGGAACGCCGAAGTTCACTGCATTGGCCACACATAGATTACCAAAATCAGATTATAGATTACCAATATCAGTCTGAATCTCCACCCCCGCTACCCTAGAATTTGACCACCTTCTTATATCCACTTCATCAAGAACTACAACCTCAACACAAGATCGGTCATAGTTAACAACAACATCGTTATCTTTTTGCATACCTTCCCCATCCAGTAGAACACCAGAGCCTATCAACCTGCTCTCAGTTACTTCATCTAGATTCTCCCCCTACACCATAGAAATAATCAACATTCTTATATATAGCAATATCCTTATGTACACCATTAAACTCGTGCATGTCATCATCTGAAACATCAATAGCCTTATGTACTCCACCATATAATTCATTGCTATGCATATTATCTTTTTCTAAACAGTCAAATGAGTCAATCCCATCATCTAAGACATGAGTAACATTAGCCTGATTTCTGAAAAAAAAAACCAACTTGTCATCATCTCTCCCTCCAATACCTCATTCATACTGTGGGAAGAAACATTGCACACTTGAACCCGATTCTCGACTCTGTTCTCACATGCCAAAGAATCAAAAGATGTAGGAATAACAATACTAACATCATTACACTAAGAATTCACATCTGCTCCTTCTATCAAATCCGAATTCTTACCTAAATCTTCCATTGACGTAAGACAGTCAAAACAATTTGCAGTGATTTACCCAAAACTTCCCACTTCACCAGATTTTGCTTTTAATTTTTTTACTATTAACATAATCAAAATCATTGTTTGGCTTACTTAGATGAATTGAATTACCAGAATATCCTTTAGGATAAACTGCATCCCCATAGTTAGATACCACATTATTAATTTTCATAGAATGAAGACCCAATCTATAATGTGAAACAGTATGGCCTAAAAGAATTGGATCCAAGAAATTAAAATCCTCCCTTTGAATTACAACAGAGATATCTTAATCTTCATTAGCGCCTTCAAGAATGTTTGAAAAACCATTACTCTCATTAAATTCTGGTACCATATCAATAGCCGAAACATCATCATCCAAAGACTAAGCATATTTTACAAAATAATCCAAAGGATCTCCAAATTTCTTTCTGTAATTTTTACCAATGTTAACCGTGTCGATCACATCAAAGTGTTTGAACAGATGCTCCAAGAATTCGATTCCCTCTTTCCTCTGAATCGACAAATGATCTAGCAAAATCTCTTGAGTTCATACATTTTAAAACAAAAAGAAACCCATGATCAAGACTTTTGCGCCTGTAAGAAATAGAGTTGAATTTCGCCGAACATTCGTTCTTTTTTTGATCGAAGTAGCAACACCCAAAACATCTAATAGGATCGCGACACTCTTTGGCCAAATGAGTATAATCACCACAACGAAAACAAACTCTTCCTCCTCTTCTAGAGTCGACCCAATTCTTGAATTTTGATCTTTGGTATATAGATTGCAAAGAAGAATACTTAAAATCCTTAACCACCTGAGCATAGGTACGGTTGGATGGAAAATCTCGGTCGAGAAAAGAACAATAATTGGGAGATTTAGAAAGAAAAGAAGACGAGACTGAGGAAGATGAATACGGACCGAGAAAGCTGTTGACGCTATTGTTTTTTCGTATATATTAGTACCATATCAATTTATAAATTTAAATAAAATAAAATATCAGATATACATAAAATTTAAAAATGGTGTAAATAGACTAGACTTCATAAGCACAATAAACATCCAATAAGTTAAATTGTTTTGAAATTCACTCATAATTTTCCCTTTGGGCAGGCCTAGTTCCAATAACTGTATTAAAGCCTTATCGTCTATGCGGTCTAATTAATCGTGTTAGGGTTAACTAACTAAGCTCACAAGATAGTTAATAGGGTGTCTAAAAAGTAGTGTCGAAGGATTACGTTTGGATAATTAAGTATTCTTCCCTACTTGACTATCTGCTTAGCCTGAATAGATATATGAGTCCAAAAGTAATCCTTCATAGAGAGGCCCAGTTTTAATTGAGCCATGGGCTAATTTTCAAAATTATTTGAAAAATATAAGATTTTAAATTTAAATGTTAAATCTAAAATAGGATATACATATATTATAAAAAGTTATACTATAATATATTTTTTTCAAAATGTTTATAAAATAATATAAAGTAATTTTGAAAATTTAGATTTAGCTATAAGAGTAATAAATAGATAAATTTTAATTAATGAAAAATATATACATGTATTATATATTTTTGATATATGTTATGATATTATAAAATGTTTAAGATATCATATGTATACATGTATGTATATAATATGATTTTTTGAAATTAATGTAATATTATTAAAAAAATTAATTCAATATACTAAAGTTAATTAATTAAATAAACAAATTAAAGGTTAATTAATTAAATAAATGAATTAAAAGGTTAACTAATTAAATAATATAAACATATATATGCTATACTACAAAGGTTATAATATATAATAAATATTAAATATAAATATTATATCAATATAAAATTAATTAAAATGTTAATTAATTAAAATCAATTAAATAAGATTTAATTAATATAATATTATGCATAATACAATTATATAAGTAATATAAAATATTAAAGTTATATAATAATGGAAACTTGTATAATATGAATGTATAAACCAAAACTATAACATCAAAGAAACCAAAATAGACTTAAGGGATATATACATACATTTGTATGTATATCGTGATTTCAAATGTGTTTGACTCTTAAATAATGATGGTATTTGGTAAGAAATACATTATTCAACAAGTCGACATCACTCAATACATATACTGATGATTATGAATCTTATGTATAATGTTGTCATGTACCATATATATATATATATATATATATATATATATATATATTACTTGCATACTCCTTAGCTATTGAGCAAACTCAAGCTAGGGATGTTATGTGTAGTATTATCAATATATTGAATAAACAAGATAAGATAACTAAATGTATTTATGGAGCAAACTCAAGGTACATATACTATACTTAGGCCATCGTGATATGGTTAGTATGAGTGAATAATTTTGTCCCGATTTGTTGACCAAACTCAAGGTCGAACCGAAATTAGGACAAGGTACCAAGGGTTAGGAGTTGTGTAAAATACAACCGATAAGCAGTTATCCATCATCTGTGGAGCTATGACTTGTTGAGCAAACTAACATTCGGAATTCCAAAACGGATGAGTCCTAACATCGACTAGTGAAGTCGAAAGACTTCTGTGTTTCAACTTAGTTTTAGTGAAACATAAAAGACTAGAGGAGCCTTATTAGAAAATGGAAATGATAACATTTAACCTTTCTAATATTTTAAGAACAAACGCTATATAATATAATAATAATGTACATTGATAAATTTGTGCATTTAATATACTTAAGATATACAATTGAACTGAATTGAAGATTGACAAATAGAAATATAATATATACTTGCTAATAAATGCTTCTTGCATGTTAATGTTTCCATACCCATGCAAAAGCCTGATTTTATAACTACTAACTAATTCATAATTTGGTCGCTTACGTGTTTATTTGTTGAGACCATGTATTGCATTTTATGAGTTTCAAACGCAAAAGCAATATAATACCATGGATATTCGATCTATATATAATGACATATAAATGTTATATGGTGAATGGTCACAGTTTATAATGTACAATATTTTAATGAAGTTTGTTCATCCGAAATAAGCATATAAACCATAGTGCAAGATCGAGTATTCAATTTGATTGATTACAATAAAAGATCATATTGCGTTAAATGTAACACCAGACCAAACTATAACATAGATGTAAGAACTCGATCATTAAAAAGTCATTTGATTAGTTTATGCAAGGTGCAACATATTTGATGTCCTTAATGCAAATGCACTTTTGTAAAGAGTTCGTTATGATGTTGTAGTAAGGGATTTCATTTGAATGGTTCGACCATTTAGAAAGAAAAATGAGTGTACAAGAGTGGTGTGATTTAAGGTACAATTAGGATGAAGAAAGTGAATAATCACTTCTGCTTTAAAAAAACATCGGAAACGAGAAATGTAATAATAATAATAATAATTAACACTTAACATTGGAATGAGAAATACAATTACTATTCCAAAATGTATTTTCATATGGAAAATTGTTTTCTATGAGATTTATTTCTTTGAGTTCAAGATATTTGATCAAAGAACTCTCCATTGTAAACTAGTTGCAATATATGAAATATATCATTTATATTAAGTGAATACTGGATCTCCAAATTTAGTATGTTATTATAGTAATGGTGAAAATGGCAGAGGCATGCCATATAGCACTTATTGAGTGCATCAAATTATGAAAATTGTTTATATAAAATGCACCGAACGTTATTTATGAAATAATGATTATTTTTCGGCATTGATTGAAAAACAGACATGGTTATATTTCAATGAGAATATTATAAATATTCACTATGAAATAAAACTGTAATGTGGTATCTGTTTTCACAATAAAGGACATGCATTGGAAAATACCGATCTAAAATTATTTACAATTATTTTGGTATTATAGACTAAGCCGTAGTTTTGAGAAATAATTTTTATTATATATGACTATGAATCATATGGTAGTAATTAATTATATCTCAAACAGTTAAAGGCTATGCACCCATTTAGTGAGAGCATCATAAGAGTTGATGAACTCTTCAGATTGATAAATAGATGTATGCAATCATAAGTCTATTAATACTAAAATGGTTCCATGTACTTTGTCGTATTCAGCATTGGGTTATCATATATATGCACATGTATATTTTTTACACTTGTATAAGTTCATGATAAGCTCATTGAATATAAAACAGAAAACTTAAATAATATAACATGCGACAAAAATGATTTGATTTGCTCGAATGGGTGACTATATTGGAAAGAGTTCCTTATGTACCTTGTATGAATAAAGATTCAGTTTCAAAGGTCACTCATTCCTATAATACATAATAATGTATTAATAAGAAGTAACTGAACTTTGTTGGGCAAAGTACGATTAATGATGAGTGAAGTTAAGTTAAAAAAAATTCTATAAGATGTTTACTTAAGAGTAGTACACATGGTTAAAATTAATATAATCCAAATAATATTTTATAAAACCATATAACATAGGGGTTTATAAGAAACCTTACATATCTCAGGCCAATGAGTTGGCAGGTTGTGCAAGTCGTAAGACCGCACATGATAATTGTACATAAGGGATCTTGTCTGAATCATCCCAAGAGAATTTTGGGAACGATAGCCATTATGTAATATATCCACGAAAGTTAGCACTTAATACATCCACAATATTCAAATGCCGAGCATCCAAGTGCCGAAAAGGCAGATTGTTAGGCCAAAAAGGAAAGAACAGTGAAAACAAAATCTCACAGCGAAATGACAACATATAATATAACAAAGATAGTAAAATTTATCACTCTAAATTACATGGTATATCATAGTTAAAAACAAACCTCATCAACTTGGACGGTTATAACTTCCTGACCATATAATGGCTGATGGGTATATATAATAATACAGTGGAAATAAAAATACTATGGCATGAGCTCTATATCCAACCAACGACAACCTGGAAAAACTCGGTCTGACTCAAGCATTACAATAAAATAACACCAGGATCAGTCTGCAAAACCAGGATGAATAAACTCAAGAAATATGGTGAACATATAATAATTCTGTGAAATCACACCGCTAAACACGGAACGGGTTTTGCCTCACAAGAACAACACCCATAGATGAAAAAATGGAAACAAGTAGGAATAAAATTAGACTTGAAAGAATGGACGCAAATAATTAAACATCGAGAATAGCTCCAGGTACTTCTCAATGCAATTAGGAAAACGATTCAAAGATTTGAATCAAATAAGAAAAATGAATTTTTTTCAACTATGACTAGGAGTTTTCACCACCCTTATTGAAAGTATATCCCTAGAAAATATAATTGATAACTACGATGGCTCTCAAAAAATGTACAAATCGAACCCTACCAACCTTACCAAGTATATGAGTATTTCACATCTCCACGCACATACAACCAAATCCAATCTAGAGTAGATATGAAGACACCCTAATGGGAGCAATCCCACATAGCTTGATGTGTTTGCGCCAAAGTTGGTCACAAACACCGAATGTAATAAAAGCACCAGTGTTTACATACAAATCATTATTATCCACTCACAGATCTCAGATCCAGAACATATAGAGAGTAAAAATGAAGAAATAACAAAATTAAAATGAAAGGAAGTAAGAGAAGACACAAGATTTATAGTGATTCGGCTATCTTCGGCCTACGTCTACTTTGAATTGATCCTTTTATTTCTTTTATACTGTAATTACAGTTACAATCCTTTGAATATCAATAACCAAAATGGCAGAGTTTAGCCAAAAAAGAAGAAGATCCCATTTTAGTTGCCATAAAGGTGCTATTTATAGGTGTGGAGTTGGAAATATATGTCTTGAATCTTAGAATACTCTTTTTCAAGCCCAGATGGGCCCATATAATCGATCCAGAGTCGTTTGGGATCGATCCATATTGATCAAGAATCACTCCAATCGAGCTGCGATCGATCATGGATGCTCTTGAGTTGATATGAAACCTTCTATGAAAATTTCATTGCATTTGGAGTCGTGGCTTGAGAGATATGATCGATCTAAGATTGAGTTTGCTAGCGAAGCTGAAGCCTTCGTATCGATGGATTCGTATCCATCAGCTTGTATCCATCATACCACCATCCATCCCAGTCTTGCGCTTTGATCCATGTGATGCACTCCATTCCTTAGCCGTTTCCTTTCTATCGATCGATACGAACGTGATCGATACGAAATGGCTCCTGAATGCTTGCTCTTTTCGTATCCATCCTCTGCTCCTTCCTTTATATCGGTCCCATACTCTATCCCTTCTCTTGTATCGATCTGATGCCGCACCAATCGATTGATACGAAATCTATCGATATGAATCATGATCGATCCGAAACAAGATGCAAGATGCATTATCCATACACGTATCCATCCTGATGTCATTTGATCGATGCGAATTATATCAATACGAGAGCGTCGATACGAAATCTATTGATCCAAGCTGAAAATCCAACTTCCAAGTTTTGAACTGAGATTTTTCCTGTGGGTACCACATTCCAAAGTGATGTCGTCCTAAAATTTCCAAGTGAATTGGACTTATAGACTTTGAGTTATCCATCGATCCACATCGAATCGAGTATCGATTCTAATCGATCTATACAATTCTTTGTTCATCCATAACTTGAGCATATGAACACCGTTTGACCTAAAATTTGAAGTGTATCTTCACCAAGCCTTGTTTATCATTCCTGATTGATCCCACTATGATTATAGCTTCATCCAATTTTTAAGGTATCGATCATAGCCTCTGTTTCCCATCGATCTACAATCTTGATATCCATCCTTTTTAGCCAATTTGTTGATATCCCGGTCTTGACCAAAAGGCGGGGTAACATTTGTCCCCCAAAACATGCCTTGTGGTAGGAAGGTGTGTTTTAAATAGCTTTTAATTCGGCATCCAAAGTCCATATTCCATCCATAGCCATATCATCTGATTCATAATCCAATCCACTACCAAGCCATTCTATCCAAGTACCACAGCCATATCCTTATCGAAACCCGCGACTGCTCTGAGTCGATATCTGATTCTGAATCCAGTAACCAAATCCTTAGCCAAATCCATATCCATCCGAACCCGACAAATGAGTTCGAATCCATCCATATCCAGCAACTAATAACCAAATCCATGACCTCTTCGGTTCGATATCTAAATTGGAGACCGCTCCGGGCCCTTAGTCAAATCAGGGACCACTCCGGGTTCTTGCCCAATTCCTCAGCTATTCGGAGCCAATATCTGGATCCATAACCTCTTTGGGATATTGCCAAGCATAACCCACACTCGATGACCCGTATTAAGCAATGCCTTGGCATAAGCCCTAGATCGACGGTGATTCTAGTTCAGTGTCCCTAAATGCTGAGTAATGCTGTGGTTTAAGTCCTAAGCTGAATCCTGGTCTCTCCGGACCCGTGTCGAGCATAGTCCATACTCGACGACCTGAAGAAGTCGATTCGACACATTCGGACGAAGCAACTTACCCCTTGCCAGGCGTAATCCATGCTCGTCGACCTTTTTACCAAAAACCAGATAAAAGTCCAATCAAAATCCAACCTGAAATCCAGATCAAATCAGAAAACCAGAAATCCATATCAAAAATCCAAACCAAGATCCAAACCAAAAAAAAAAGCAAATATCCAAACCAAAAAAACGCGGATTTCAAAAACTAGAGTATCATGGTTTATCATCATCTCAAAGCATGCCTAAGGGCTATGTCTATCCCCGTACATGAGTAAGTGACTTAGCCGTCTGCCTAGAGTTTTCTACTTACTACGTACCACCCCGATCAGTTGAAGACCAACCGACCATCATTCCTGGGCCTCGCGCCGCCGTTGTTTGAGGTAGACCGTGGCTTCTCCTATTCTACCACCACACTCCGAGTCCCAACATAGTGTCGTAACTGACCACTCCTTATGTGCTCCTTGATTATATCCTTTAGATGCCTACAGCTGTTAGCATCATTCTCGTCCAGGTCAGGAAAGAGACAGTGCCTTTGTTGAATATGCGCTTATATGATTTTTGTTTGATGATAATAAACATATATACATTCGTTTAAATGTATTTGTTAATGTACTATTTTATTCTTCATAGGTTAAATAAATATTTGCTGGATAAAATTAAATAACACAGAATTTGAATTCAAACAGAAATTTTATTCAAACAAATATTTATTACAATTTTGAATAGTACAAATTCAAGCTCTCACTATACACTATACAACTTTGATACAAATTCAATTACATCACAATTTCACATTTACAAATGTCCTCACTACTTATCACTCACACTCATATTTTTATCTTTAACTTCATTCCGGTTTGAATCCAGCATCTGAGCAATCTGCAAAAATATTCACTAACGCAGTAAAATTGAAAATAAAATATTTTTGCAATATAAAATAAAAGATGAATTTTGAAAATAATATTTGCCTCAGTTATTTGGGTTGTTCGTCATCATTTAAATTTGAATTCATCATACACGAACAACTTGTGACATACACTGTGCATCACTGTATATGCCACAAGGCCGTGCACACCGATATATACACTTGATAATGCTACAGGGACAGGTGAGCACAGGTCAAACCCAAATGAAAAGCCGGGTTCAACTCACGTGCAATATATTCAAAATCACGACTCAACCACAAGGTCAAACCCGAGTTTTTGAAACTGGATTCAACTCAAGTGAAATTTCAAAAATCAACATGAAGTGAACCAAGTTCAGTCAGACCAATCAGTAGCATGCTAATGAATCAACTGCAATGCAACACATGAATCAAGCTACATACACCAAAGCTAACAGCAGTGCCAAGAGATTCAAGTGCAACTGGAAACAACAACAAAGACCACGGCTACTGCACAACAACATGAATACTGAAACAATCAAGGACCGAGCAACTGTATATATGCACATATATGTAAATCACAAGACTCAAGTGAATGAAAACATGTATGAGCAACATGGTGAGCAACACAAACTGCAGTGGACAGCAAACATGACAGCAGACCAAACTGCAACAAGGAATGGCCAGAACCAAGGCAAGACCAAGCTGCAGTATACAAGTGACACAATGCTCAATGCACAGTGCAAACACACCAAGTAAATGCACAGCAAAAATGAAACCAAATCAAACTCAGTTCAACCAGACCGGATAGTACAAGCAAAAATGCAAGACAGTGGTAATGAATGCAGTAACAACATCGAGCCAGGGCCGTCAAGTTCAAATATCACAAAAGTCAAGGCCGCAAATGAAATGCAACACACATGTACATCATGATATCCAGACCAGAATGCAACATGGCCAAGATGAAATACCAGAGACTACAAATCAACTAATAATACAACTGACATTCAAATATAAGCCTTGCTGAATCGAAGGAGCATCAAAAACATTGAAGTAATGATATCAAGTCAATGATATACAGGTTAAACCAAAACAGTAATGTTCAGGAACGAACATGAAGCAGAGATGAACCATTAGCTAAGTTACAGCAAAATCCAACAAGTCAATGTCAATGAAGCAGCCGAAGCAAGCAAATCGAGCATGAGTATAGTTCGAACAATATCCAGAAGAGCAGTTTAAAAATTCAAGATGGCCAGAGTTGAACAAATCAAAGCCGTGAGATGCAGTCAAGTCAAGAAGCCGTGTTCATACATAAAAATCAAGCCGTGGTCATCACAATCTCAAATCAACGCCGTGACCATCAAGTAACAAATATACGTTTTTGAACAAGTCAGAAAGCATCTCAATCATCGAAACAAAATCAAGTGGCCGAGGTGAATAATATGACAAATTCAAATGATTTTATACGAACGCAAAAATAGGATTTCGAGTCCTATATAAACCCTAGGATCATCATCAGCATACGCATCGAATTCCAGAAAGCATAAAATCAATAAAGCAAAAGCATATAATTACATACCGAATCAAGGAAAGAATTCGATCAACGAAGCAGCCGAAGTGAGCAACAATCGATCAAGGCTACACGCGAATAATCATCGAATCAATCAACATATTGTCGGCACTTCGAAAACCCTAATTTGAATCACGAACGAAAGCCCTAATTTGGATTGAAGGACAAAGCCGCCACTATCTCAAAACAACGAACGGAGCAAATAGAAAGAAAAAGGGAACGGGCCAAATTATAAAAGGGACGGCTTTGATAAAAGGCCTTTATTATTTAAAGGGTTATTGTTTTTAAATTAGGGTTATTTTGTTTTAAATTGTTTTTAATTTGTAATTTTCTTTTTTAAACCATTTAATTTCTAGTCGTGTGACTAGGGGACAAGCTACGTGGCGTAGCTTGAGAATTCGCAACTCAGTGGTTGAGTTGTGGCAAGGTTTTGAGCGTAGAGTTAGATTAGTCAATAGCGGGTATAGCGAGTTTACGTGTGTAAGCGAGGGACTATCTAATTTCTAGTAGAAACCTTGGGGGCAGCACGTAGGCAGGGTTTTGCCGAAGCTGGGTAAATTCTGTGTTGTTCTGTTTTTTTTTGTTATTTATATTTTGCGATATCTGTGCTGCTATTCTGTGATCTAAATTGAATATTTTATAAGCTTCCGCAATTAATTTTATAATTTATACTATCACCCTATTCACCCCCCTCTAGGGTGAAATCGATCCTACAAGTGGTATCAGAGCAAGGAACAAAAGCCGTTTTTGTTTTAATTTTTTTTACAAAAATCAATTTTTGTTTTAAAAATTCGTGTTTTAAAAATTGGTTTTTGTTTTAAAAATTTGAATTTTTGAAATAGCTTCTTTTAATAATACTTTTGTTGAGGGTCGTTCCAATATTATTCCTTCTATTTTCGATGGAATAGATTTTTTGAATTGGAAATTAAAAATGGAATTTTATTTAAAATCTGTTAATATTAAATGTTGGGATATTATTGAAAATGGGTGTGATATAACAGATAAGAAAATTATCTCGATTAATGCTATGGCTATGCATTTATTATATTCTCATATTAATCAAGATAATTTTAATTTCATCTCTCATTGTGAAAATGCACAGGAAATATGGAATACTTTAAATGCAATATATGGTGCAAAAGTCAACAGCAATGAGAAATCCTCCACAACCAACTCAGTTAAAGAAATATGCTTAACAGGAATTGTAAAAAGCAGTTGTGATGAGGATGATGATGATGGAGCAGCTGAGCTGGCGTTAATAATAAAGAAATTCAAAAGATGGAACAACAAATACGGAAATCCAGCTCTAAATCAACAATTGAAAAGCAGAATAATTAAAGCACTAGACAACTCTGAAGAACACAGGATCATCTGCAAAAAACCCGGTGATATCAATCCCAATTATCCCCGATTTCAACTCGACAAAGAAGAGAATTCAAAAAGGAAATTTGCAGCCACGTGGAATAAAAGCGATAGCAGTGGAAGTGAGAAAGCAGATATATGCCTTCATGGAAATATAACCGATAGCGACGATGACGAGCCAAGCGAGGTATCAAAACTTACTCACTCTGAATTACTTATTTATTTCCACGAAGTAAATGGCTATTTTGAACGACTTAGGGAAAAATACGCCAAACTTGAATCTCAAAAGGATACTTTGATAGAATGCAATGAACAACTTGATCGATTAGTTAAGAACTATCAACGTAGAATCCCTAAGAGTGATAAGTGTCCAACATTCGAAGAGGAAATTAAAAAATCAGAAATCAATATAAAATCACTTGAAAATGAAATTCTGATTTTAAAGGAGAATGAAAATACTAGGAGAGAGAATTCCATTAAAAAGTGCACACAGTTGTTAAACGAAAATGGATCTCTCAAAACACAAGTCCAACAATTGTCAACGACTTTAGATAAATTTTCAAAAAGTGAAAAATCGTTGAATATGCTATTAGGAAAGCAAACTGTTAATATGGTTAGACAAGGACTTGGATATAATAAATCGAAAATTGTTGAAAGCAATATTAATCAAGTTAATTCTATATGCACAATTTGTAGAAAATTTGGACACGGTCGCAATAATTGTTGGTATAGACCCAAACATGTGAAAACTATACCGATTTGGGTTCCAAAAGGCACAAATATAAAATCTCTCAAAGTTAAACAAATTTGGGTGCCGAAGGGAACAATTATAAATAGTTTTGGGTCTACACAAAATTATTTTTACAAATATTCTGCCACTAACAATCATGGACCTATAAAAACAAATAGGTCACATAAATTTTTCATCGTGTAGGTGTGGTGGCAGGCTAAGGAACAACAACAGTGTTCTCTGCATTTTGGCTGTTCCAGAAACACAACGGGCGACAAAGCAAAGTTTCTTAGCCTAGTATAAAGGTGACAGAATCACAATGGACAACGACGAAAAATATCATAAAGGTAAAACAAGTAAAGGTATATTTATTTGTACGATATATTAAATGTGATAATCTGCACCATATTCTGAATTAAAATCAGCCAATATTGAGATGATGAAAAGATGATGATTTTGATTCTGACTTATTCAACATAGTTGGCCAAGTATATTCTTATGCCAAAAACACTATAATAATCTCTAGATTCTTTGAATTACTTCATATATATCAGTTTGGATTAAAAATAGTGTTTTGTTGGATAATACAATTGGTTATAATGCGGCTAACTCTATATTCACGGTTTTTTGATTATTAACACGGCTTCATTTCAAATTCAAGAGAATGTCGTTTAAATTGCTGCTAAAATTGAGTTTGAAATTTTTGGTGCACACTTCATGGTTTGGTCAATCAAATTCAATTAATGATGATTTTGAGTGAAAGAGAAATTTAGATGCAGATTACACTGGTAATCTAGTTGATAGAAAAATTACTAGTTGAACGTGATTTTTGAGACATTTAGTAACTGCATCGTGTTTCAAAGAAAATATCTGCATATTCTTCATTTCAAATAATTTTCAAATAGCAGAAAATTTTCTTTTAAAACCCCCTGGAGAAAATCATTTTTGACCATAGTTTCAGATTAGTCAATTTTGAAAAATTAATTTCATAATTATTTTTGAATTTGATTTTAAATGACTATTTTGACTAATCTGACTCCCTAATGTTTATCGAAAAGAAAAATAGTGAGTGAAAAAGTGATGGGTGTTTGATCAAATATTATGACTCGAGACGGTATAATTAATAAATTTCTTTAGAAATTTAAACAAGAGTTATAAAACTGTTTGTTGATAAAAATTCCATGACCATCTCTATATCTATCATATTTCTAACGACCATCACTCATCAAAATTCTATATAGTTTGTCGACATGTGGTACTTTAAACAGCACATTTTTTTTGAAAAAAAAGGGGTAAAAATAATAATAATAATAATAAATACCAAAGTATTCACTCTCGTTTAAAAGTCCTCACGGTTATGCATGGGTGAATTACTTGGAATTTGTTATGTGCTTCCATGCTCGTTTAAAAGTCCTCGTGGTTATGCATGTATGGAACGCATATCAAAAGTTGATTTTTAAAATAAACAAGTTGATTCTATTCCCATTTAAAAGTCCTCACGGTTATGCGTGGTTAGAAGATACTTGAATTCATTTATTATTTTAAAAAATAAAATAAAATTGGAATACTACTAATCTCATTTAAAAGTCCTAACGGTTATGCATGGTTAGTAGATATTCAAATTCCTGATATAAATATACCACAAATAGACACAACTGTATGGTTTTATATGATGACATCATTTCCATCATTCTAAAAGTGGAATATGCGCCTAATAAAACATTTATGATTTTTGTTTGACTTTTTATCGAAATTTAATATTTATATTCAATTGAGTTTTAATGTTGGATTGATATCGATTACTTTATCTCTATTTTCTCTAATACTATTATTCTTTTGCTGATAACAAAAGGGGGAGAGAAAAGTTAAGATTTTGTTAAATAAAATCAAGCAAAGGTCAAATAATTTTCCATTTGCATCTAGACTCATTTGCATATTATTTAATTGTATGCATATTTGTAGGTGGAGCTTTGTGTAGAGAGGAAGCATTTAAATAGGGGGAGCAATTAGGATATATCTATAATCAAATACATTTAACATATTCAAAATCTTAAATATATGTTTGTTACCATCAAAAGGGGGAGATTGTTGAATATGCGCTTATATGATTTTTGTTTGATGATAATAAACATATATACATTCGTTTAAATGTATTTGTTAATGTACTATTTTATTCTTCATAGGTTAAATAAATATTTGCTGGATAAAATTAAATAACGCAGAATTTGAATTCAAACAGAAATTTTATTCAAACAAATATTTATTACAATTTTGAATAGTAAAAATTCAAGCTCTCACTATACACTATACAACTTTGATACAAATTCAATTACATCACAATTTCACATTTACAAATGTCCTCACTACATATCACTCACACTCGTATTTTTATCTTTAACTTCATTCCGGTTTGAATCCAACATCTGAACAATCTGCAAAAATATTCACTAACGCAGTAAAATTGAAAATAAAATATTTTTGCAATATAAAATAAAAGATGAATTTTGAAAATAATATTTGCCTCAGTTATTTGGGTTGTTCGTCATCATTTAAATTTGAATTCATCATACACGAACAACTTGTGACATACACAGTGCATCACTGTATATGCCACAAGGCCGTGCACACCGATATATACACTTGATAATGCTACAGGGACAGGTAAGCACAGGTCAAACCCAAATAAAAAGCCGGGTTCAACTCACGTGCAATATATTCAAAATCACGACTCAAGCACAAGGTCAAACCCGAGTTTTTGAAACTGGATTCAACTCAAGTGAAATTTCAAAAATCAACATGAAGTGAACCAAGTTCAGGTCATACCAATCAGTAGCATGCTAATGAATCAACTGCAATGCAACACATGAACCAAGCTACATACACCAAAGCTAACAGCAGTGCCAAGAGATTCAAGTGCAACTGGAAACAACAACGAGTGCATGCTACAACAACAAAGACCACGGCTACCGCACAACAACATGAATACTGAAACAATCAAGGACCGAGCAACTGTATATATGCACATATATGTAAATCGCAAGACTCAAGTGAATGAAAACATGTATGAGCAACATGGTGAGCAACACAAACTGCAGTGGACAGCAAACATGACAGCAGACCAAACTGCAACAAGGAATGGCCAGAACCAAGGCAAGACCAAGCTGCAGTATACAAGTGACACAATGCTCAATGCACAGTGCAAACACACCAAGTAAATGCACAGCAAAAATGAAACCAAATCAAACTCAGTTCAACCAGACCGGATAGTCCAAGAAAAAATGCAAGACAGTGGTAATGAATGCAGTAACAACATCGAGCCAGAGCCGTCAAGTTCAAATATCACAAAAGTCAAGGCCGCAAATGAAATGCAACACACATGTACATCATGATATCCAGACCAGAATGCAACATGACCAAGATGAAATACCTGAGACTACAAATCAACTACTAATACAACTGACGTTCAAATATAAGCCTCACTGAATCGAAGGAGCATCAAAAACATTGAAGTAATGATATCAAGTCAATGATATACAGGTTAAACCAAAACAGTAATGTTCAGGAACGAACATGAAGCAGAGATGAACCATTAGCTAAGTTACAGCAAAATCCAACAAGTCAATGTCAATGAAGCAGCCGAAGCAAGCAAATCGAGCATGAGTACAGTTCGAACAATATCCAGAAGGGCAGTTTAAAAATTCAAGATGGCCAGAGTTGAACAAATCAAAGCCGTGAGATGCAGTCAAGTCAAGAAGCCGTGTTCATACATAAAAATCAAGCCGTGGTCATCACAATCTCAAATCAACGCCGTAACCATCAAGTAACAAATATACGTTTTTGAACAAGTCAGAAAACATCTCAATCATCGAAACAAAATCAAGTGGCCGAGGTGAATAATATGACAAATTCAAATGATTTTATACGAACGCAAAAATAGGATTTCGAGTCCTATATAAACCCTAGGATCATCATCAGCATACGCATCGAATTCCAGAAAGCATAAAATCAATAAAGCAAAAGCAAATAATTACATACCGAATCAAGGAAAGAATTCGATCAACGAAGCAGCCGAAGTGAGCAACAATCAATCAAGGCTACACGCGAATAATCATCGAATCAATCAACATATTGTCGGCACTTCGAAAACCCTAATTTGAATCACGAACGAAATCCCTAATTTGGATTGAAGGACAAAGCCGCCACTATCTCAAAACAACGAACGGAGCAAATAGAAAGAAAAAGGGAACGGGCCAAATTATAAAAGGGACGGCTTTGATAAAAGGCCTTTATTATTTAAAGGGTTATTGTTTTTAAATTAGGGTTATTTTGTTTTAAATTGCTTTTAATTTGTAATTTTCTTTTTTAAACCGTCTAATTTCTAATCGTGTGACTAGGGGACAAGCTACGTGGCGTAGCTTGAGAATTCGCAACTCAGTGGCTGAGTTGTGGCAAGGTTTTGAGCGTAGAGTTAGATTAGTCAATAGCGGGTATAGCGAGTTTACGTGTGTAAGCGAGGGACTATCTAATTTCTAGTAGAAACCTTGGGGGCAGCACGTAGGCAGGGTTTTGCCGAAGCTGGGTAAATTCTGTGTTGTTCTGTTTTTTTTTGTTATTTATATTCTGCGATATTCGTGCTGCTATTCTGTGATCTGAATTGAATATTTTATAAGCTTCCGCAATTAATTTTATAATTTATAATATCACCCTATTCACCCCCCTCTAGGGTGAAATCGATCCTACAGCCTTACCTAGGCACTCTCGCTTTCCAAGGGTTCCCTCCTTGCTGGCCTTCGGGTGAGGAAGGCGATCACGAGTTTCCATGTATATCTATTCCAATATCTCATTTAGTCCTGTGTAAGTGGAGAAATTTGGTTCTCTCCGGCGCTTCCTTGCTCTACCAGAACTGTTATCTAACTTCCTCTCCCATTTATCCATATCCTTATTCGAGCTTTCACCGGATGGTCCTCCATCCTTGACTACATTTACTTCCTTTAGTTTCATATCCATACTTGCATCCTACCATCAAAGGAATCTTTCGGCCTCATGAAATAATTCCTTGAGATCCATTGGTGGATCCCGGATAAACGATATTTTGAAATCCGAGTTGTCCCTGACTCCTAATACTGCCGCCATTAGAAAATTGATGGATCCGACCGATCCACCGAAGAAGCCACCTCATTAAAATGGGTTATGAAATTCTTAAGCAACTCTTATGTACTCTGTTTTACTGAGTTCAGTGTCATCACATTTTTCGGCCTTTTGATATGAACCCGAAACTACTTCAAAAAACTATCCACCAATTCTGTCATGTCCTAATAGATTCATTTTCCAACGGTCAGAACCACACAGCAGCTATATCCGTCAAGTATAGGGGGAAATATTAGGCCTTAACCTCCTCCGATGCCCTCGCCGCTTCCTTATGTGTTATATACCTCATTAAATGATCAATAGGATCCATCCTATCATTGTATACTTCCAAAGTAGGTAGCTTGAACTCTGGTGGATTCCAAGCCATCCTGATGTTACGGGTAAATGGACTCATGTTTACTCCTTCCAGATTTCTGTTTGTCAGACCTCCATGCATAGTTCACCTGATAATTTCAGCCAATCCAGTGTTGTCCACCAAGAGTTGCCCTCCATATTCATTTCCCTACTTCCCCTTAAGTCATTGAGGGAATTCTGGTATGTACTCTTTGTCACACACTCCTATATTCCTGTTGGTGTTGGGCTGTGCACCGTCTCCTGGCATTCTTCCATGAATTGTTCCAGCATTACATTGGGGTATGGCCATGAGTCTAGATCGGTCCAAATTGATAGTTGTGTGCTGATTAGGGGCTGACCCTGCTGAACAGCTCTATCTGATTGCCTGTTGAGTCCCTTTGATCTAGCTCCATGGATTTGTGCTCCGGCGGCTCCTGGTTATCCAAACTGTCCGAGAAGGTTTTGCATCATCTCATCTTGCCTTTTCAGCAACCGTTCCTACATGGAATCCATTATAATCTACATCTCATCCCTTGTGATGTAGATGGATGCCTGATCTGCTCCAGCTCCGGAGGAAGCCTCTTAACTTCGCTCTTAATGGCTCCTTTCTGGTAATGTCCTCCTAACTGAATGCCTAACCATGGTTCCTCCTAGATCTTATCCTTTCGCTTTCCAAATCTGAACTCCAAATCCGATATAGTGGGTGCTCGTCTTCTCAGTGAAAGCACCAAAGTGTTTGCACCCAAATTAGTCACAAACCCCAAATGTAATGAAAGCATCAGTGTGTAAATCCTTAATATCCAGTCACATATCTTAGATCCATATCATGTAGAGAGTAAAACGAAGAAACAAAATTAAAATGAAAGAAAGTAAGGGAAGACATAAGGTTTACAGTGGTTCCGTTATCTCCGTCCTACGTCCACTTTGAATTGATCCTTTTATCTCTTTTATACCCTGATTACATTTACAATCCTTTGAATATCAATAACCAAAATGATAGAGTTTATCCAAAAAAGAAGAAGATCCCTTTTTAGTTACAATGGAGGTGTTATTTATAGGTGGAGATGGAAATATCTGCGTTGAATCATGGAATACTCTTTCTCAAGCCTAGATGGGCCTACACAATCGATCTGGAGTCGTTTGTAATCGATCCATATCGATCATGAATCACTCCAATTAAGATGCGATCGATCATGGGCGCTCTTGAGTTGATATGCAACCTTCTATGAAAATTTCATTACGTTTGGAGTCGTGGTTTGAGAGAGATGATCAATCCAAGATTGAGTTTGTTATTGAAGTTGGAGCCTTCATATCGATGGATTCGTATCCATCAGCTTGTTTCCATCACACCACCATCCATCTGAGTCTTGCGCTTTGATCCATGCGATGCGCTCCATTCCTTGACTGGTCCTTTCATATCGATCGATACGAACGCGATCGATACGAAATGGCTCCTGAATGCTTTTCGCTTTTCGTATCCATTCTCTGCTCCTTCCTTCATATCGGTCCCATACTCTATCCCTTCTCTCATATCGATCTGATGCCGCACCATTCGATCGATATGAAATCTAACAATATGAATTGTGATCGATCCAAAACAAGATGCAAGGTGCGTTATCAATACCCATATCCATCCTGATGTCGTTTGATCGATGTGAATTATATCGATATGAGAGTATCGATACGAAATCTATCGATCCAAGCTGAAAATTCAAGTTCCAAGTTTTGACCTGAGATTTTTCTTGTGTGTTCCACATTCCAAAGTGATGATGTCCTAAAAGTACCAAGTCAATCGGACTTGTAGACTTTGAGTTATCTATCGATCCTCATTGATTCACGTATCGATTCTAATCGATCCATTCAATTCGTTGTTCATCCATAACTTGAGCATATGAACTCCGTTTGACCTAAAATTCGAAATGTAGGCTCACCGAGCCTTGTTTATCATTTTCGATCAATCCCACCTTGATTAGAGCTTGGTCCAATTTTGACAGTATCGATCATAGCCTCTGTTTCCAATCGATCTCCAATCCTGATATCCATCCTTTTTAGCCAATTTGTTGATATCCCGGCCTTGACTAAAAGGCAGGGTAACATGACGGCCACTCATGCTTTGGTTTTAGTCAGCAATGGATATCAAAATTGATAGTCGATGAATCAACTATTGGAAATGAACTAGTACTACCTTGGGGAAAACAATGAGGCCAGAATAGATAGGGTAGTGTTGCTTTCTATATTGACTCGACAGCATTCTTAACTTTAAGAATATCAAGAGTTTAAATGCCCCAAACGAGCTACAAACTGTCTTGAATCTACGAAGACAAAGAAGATAGCAGAGTTGATAGTCAATAAATCAACTATTGGGAATAACGAAATGATCGTATATGAAAAATAAATCTCTCAAAACATTTGACTCACACTTGTGCTTGATTATCACATCATAAATATTTATAAAAATACTTTAAAAAAATACTCTTTAAATTATTCTTTTTAAAGAGAAAATTATATTTCTAAGTGTATTAAAAGGAAGGGTCAAAAACAAATGTCATTAAAACATCGTTTACTACAAACCCAAAAATTTACACTTAGCTTCATTATTAAAAATTTCTTTTTAAAATTTTCTTATTTATAAACTATCATTTATTACTTTTAAAACAACATTTATTATAATAAATCAATTTAAAATATATTTATAAATTTAAAACAAAGTTAATCGTCTTGAAAGATAATTGATATAACTCTTTTATAAATTTAAATCCACATTAATTATCCCAAAAAAGATTAATCAAATTTATTAATATTTTTATAAAGTTAAAACAACATTAATTATGCCGAAAGAAAATTAATCAAATTTTGTGATATTTTTATGAAATTAAAACAACATTAATTATTCCAAAAGAAAATTAATCAAATTTATAACTCCTTTTATAAATTTTAAACAACACATATTATTTATTTCAAAATTTTCAAAAATACGAAAATATAGTTCAAACAACTTTCAAAGTGCAAAAACGTGAGGAAATTTTATTTTGCAAAAATACTAGCACATGTTCAACATACATAGGTTTAAGGAGATGATATTTCATAGGTGACGGTATAACGATAATCGCTATATCGACACTTGCACAAATCAAACAGTACAAATATTTCAACCAAACATCACTATAAGCAACATAAGAAGGCAAGAAAATCAATGTTGGCGAGAGATACCTTATGGTCACTCTGCGAAAATACCATGTAAATCACATATATGTATGTGTATTTCGAAGGGTTCCATAGCGACCTATTCGCTATGTATACACTTAGACTTCCTCTTGCTTTATTCCCTGCAACACAATAATTATTCATGCCATCTGCCTCCAAGCGGAAATCAAATCCAAATAAATAATCAAACAACAATATATAAACTACCATCCAAGCAGTCAATAATAATCTATAGCAACACATATATCATATAGTTTGTTTAAAGGTGAGTAAATTCATCAAAATTCTAGTTGATGCTTTCGCGTTCTGGTTTAATCTAAAATCAAACGACGTTCGATTTTAGCTCCAAATTCAATGAATCCAACACCAATGCATAGATAACATCAATACTAGTCCAATGCAAAAGACCACGTCCAAATCTGACCTCATATGGAGAAGATATTGATTTTATAGGATTTGGAATTAATTAATAACTTAATTAATTACCCTTAATCGAAATATCTTCCCTCCAAAATACAAATCTCTGTACACCATGGCCGAACCTTGCATCAATGATCCCTCACCCAATACTCGACGGAATCGCACAACACCACCTCCAAACACCTTCTCTTCGCAAATGCTACGCCTTGGCTAACACCAAGCAACACTCAATCACTTCCTGACAACCACGACTTGTAGTTGAGATGCTTTAGCACCATATGTTACACCATAAATTTAAATGCTGGTCCCCTCTAAATTGCCACCTCCCCTTCGCCTTGCTTCAAGAAACACGTTCCCGCTCTTCGATTAGCCTCACAGCTCTCCTAGCATCACCAAAACCAAAACCTAGTTTACTATTGCAAAAATGGACATCGACTAAGCTCTATCCTACACCAATACGAAACTATGGATTAGAAGGTCTTGCCAAAATGAGCTTAACGGATCCGACGATGTTGATTTTCATCGAGCAAAGCTTCGGATTTAATTCAAGATAGGAAGTGACTCATTTTTTTAGGCTAAAGGAAAGATAAAAGAAAGAATGAAAAGAAAGAGGGAAATAAGAAAATAGGTTAATTTTTAGTTTATAATATTTCAAATATTTCGGTATCTCGCCACAAAGCATTTCATTCGCGTACGTACTGCAAACGACAAAACAAAAATACGATCGTGTACAAAAAATGCGACACGATCACAAAACAATAATAAAATATGCTAGTTATCTTATTCCGTGAAATTTCAAAAATATCAACATTTGTCGAAAAATACATCAAACGATAATTTAAATATTTTGCAAATTAAAAATCAAGGAGAAATTCTATAAATTCATTAAAAATACGTCATCAAAAATCAAGTCATTTCATTAACAATTGATTTTCTTGTTATTCAAACTACTTATTATTGTAAATAAATTTACAAAATGAGTTCACTATTATTATTTATTAATCAAAAGGTGTTAAATAAGGCTATTAGATCAATTTAATTAATATTTAATTCAAAATTAAAATATTTAATTAATCCTTATATTTGAATATAAGTTATTTATATTTTTCCAGGATGTTACACAATAGATGGCTAATTTATGTTGTGAACATATATATATATATATATATATATATATATAGTAATGTAATGTAGAATGAATTTTATATCAAGCAATTCGTAAAATACTTATGAATGCTCATTCCGTTGCACCTAGAAACAACAATTGTTTCAAGAAATACCAACTTTTAGCGAAGGAATTTCTTTACAAAATTACTAGTATAAAATGAATTTGGATACGATCTGGTGAAACTTATTACGAAGGATGAAAATGAAATTGACCAAATCTATGTGAACACAAATATATAGTAGAACATTTAACAAGTATTCCTGCACATTAAAGAGAAACTGTGAGTTTTTTCCAATGTTGGAAATAAATAATCCATGGTTGTTTAATTAAACCATTAAGAGTATTGACTCTATGATATAGTATAATGAGAAAATCCAAAATAGATTTTAAATACATGATCAAATTATGATTTAGAGTAATCTGTTTACACATAATACCAAAGTGTCTCGAATTTAGTGGACGTGATATTGAGTTTGTGGGTTTTTTAATATTATTCAAGAGTAAATACCAAAGTGTTGTTCGACAAGAATCAAAATTGAACAAATGTTTTGTTAGAAATATCAAATAGTTCGATTTGTCGATTAAAATGCAGAGGAATCATGTGCTCATTAGAAAGAACATAAAAGATGCAAAGATAGTTCTAAACTAAAGTAAATAATACACTATTAATTATTAACGATTGTAAAGACCCATCTCCTTGACTCTCGAATATCGACACTAATACATCCACGGTATTCACGTGCCGTAAAACCACGTGCCGGGAAGCCAGATTTTTAGGGTAAAGTGAAGTAAAAGATAGGAACACAAATTCACTTATTACGTTAAAATAGATATATAGTGTTATCCGAGTTTAAAACCCAGCAGAAACCAATAGAATACAGAACAACCTTGTGTAAATAGGATGGCTTAGAACCTAACCAGAAAGGCTAAGGAAAGGAGTGAACGATAGCCAATCTATATAACTGAGACAACAACCGAGTTCGATTAAACCAAAGGACCAGCCTTCTTACAGCCCAATCAGCAGTTAGGTGTCAACAGCTAGTGAACTACTATCAAAACGAAACGAATACGATAAAAGACTTTGGAAACATTTCTAGTTTCAAACTCCAGAAAAATCCTACGTTCTTGGATCATCAATGACCCATGCCTCTCCTCAAACCTTCAAATGAGCCAGCTAAGGAATCCTACAAAAATATGCCAAGACATTGGCTCGCAAACGAGCCAAGACCATGGGTCGCCTGCGACCCATAGAACATGGGTCGCCAGTGACCCATGTTCTTGTCTCGTTTTGCAAGCCAAACACTCCATGGGTCGTTTCTTACCTACCTATGAGCTGATAATGAAATGGAGTAGCCCAAAAGCTCTCCGATCCATATAAATACCATCCTACCAGCAACATAACTAGATCCTCTCCAGACTTGTTGTCGAAGCTCCGCTGGAATTATTCTTCACTCTCTACCTTTCTCACAACAATCTCCAAAGGAATTCACTTCGATTCTCCAATGGATTCTAACTCTGGAGATTTAATCTAGCTAGAGAATAACTAAAGTCATGTAATCAAACATCCCTTGTAACAGCAATCAGTCTATAGTAAAACTATAAAGTGGATGTAGGCTTTATTAACAGCCAACCACTATAAAAATTCTCTGTCTTCTTTCCTTTACTGTTCTTTTTCTATATCTACTATCTGTAATAGTTCTCTATTGGAACAGGGATGGTGCTTTCAAATCCAAACCAGGGTTTTGGTCAATTTTTTGGGTCAACATTTTGGTGCTTTCATAGGAAACTTCAACTCAGGGTTCAGATCTGTCTATCTACGTTGGATCTCATAGGTCTATATGTTAGATCCTCATTCTCTGCTTAAACGAATTGCTGTTGGGAGTAGAAGAACCAACCAAGAAGGATAGGATAAAATGCAAGCAAACACATGCTAAGGTGATGGGTTGCTAGCGATCTATCTCCTATGAATCGCTGGCAATCCATATGGTTAGCTTGTGGGTCCACAAATCCTTTTGCATCATGATCCAATAGTAGTCCGATGCAAGCAGCATATAAATCTAGTCCGATGCAAGCAGCATATGAATCATCATTAAAATAAGGCAAAGCTCAAAAATTAAAATTAACTAAGTACATGGATCGCTAGTGATCCATACCTTTTCACCAGACCGCCATAAACTCCAGAAAGCAAAGTCCAATAATATTCTAAGTATACGGATTGCTAGTGATCCATCAATACCGTTCCTTTGATTTGCAACGACCTACATGGAAAAAGATGGGAGAAGGATGCTAGGGAGTTGGCTCACTTTCCAGCATGCATTTTGGATCGCCAACGATCCATAAGCTATGGATTGCTAGCGACCCATTTAATTGGCTCGGGTTGCTATGCTTTTCTCCAGTGAATCATCTTATCGGAAGTGTCGTAACATATACCGTGAACTTCGAGGGTGTTTCTTTTCTCCAGTGAATCAGTTTATCGGAAGTGTCGCCCCTGAAACTCGACTCCCTGACTGGCCAGCGAGACCGCCATCTGGATCGTTCAAAGGGGATATAATCGAAAGGAAGCAATGTGCGGATCTTCAAGAATGATGATGGAACAAACGTTAATACTTCACCTACTGTAAAAACACCAACTACAAACCTGAACTTAGGGGTGAAAACCCCATAGAAGGATATAAGGTGGCCCTCTCCAACACTAAAGATGACAAACAATTTGAGTAAGACAAATTGGCTGAAAATGCCAACGTGCAAAAGGCTAAATGAAGCTCCAGAATCCATGCCGTAGCTCGATGCTAAGCAAAGGACGAGGAACTATTACTCAAGCAGTACTCCTAAAGGCAGGAGTACCAAGAAGATATGATATAAACCGAGATCAATTACAATGCCAAGCTGTCATCGTATATTGTGACCACTCCTAACTGGCTAGCTTCCAATCCTATCATGGAGCTCACATCATCGAACACGAATGATTGCCGTCAAAAATCATCAATTTTTTTTAAAATGGTCATTGAAAAACTCACTTCAGAGTTGACTCGAAATCGAACTTAGGTAATCATCCATTTGAGTTGAATCAAACCTAGAAAATTCTAGCACGAAATGAGACTCGGGTGAAACCAAGATTCTCTCTAAGAAAACATGCAAATGTCTCCAAGCAATGTTTGTCACCAACCCAACACTTCAATTTCTGTGACTCCAAGCAAATCATGGGCTGGCTCCAACCAAAGGGAAAATTTTCTCGGGTCGGACTCTAAGTAAAATACCACCAATCCATCAATGCCGATCCGTCTTCTTTTGTCCATAACTCAAACCTGCGCACTTCGAATGCCTAGAAATTTGGAATGCAACCTTGTGGAGCCTTCTTTGTCACTCCCGACCGATCTTACCTAGTTTGAATGTTTTTGGGGATAATCACTGGTCCATGACCCCATTATAAGTGATTCACCATTCAATCATCATTTCCAATCATTGAAGCATAGATAATCATGCATGAATCATTCTCGAGCATTATAAACAGCCATAACTTGAAAATGGACCGATCTAACAACGATTAGAGCATGTTCCTTAATCGAAACCCATTCATCGAAGCTGTTCAACATGCAAAATATCCAAAGAAATCTATAGGCCAACTATACCTTTTATACAACTGTACAACTGATTTGAAATTACTTCTTTATAGGTATGATTAGCATATGGACGAAGCAAGAGCGATGGAGGCTGTTTGCAGCAAGGCCCTCAGAAATCATTAAAGGATGTAACAACTTGCTACCCTGGAAGAATTCTTTGGGAAGGCAAACCAGTTCTAAAGACTAGAAGTAGTGCAATTAGAAGAAGACAAACCCGATAGTGTGCCAAAGAACATACCAAATGGTGAAGGAGCTACCGGACCTTAGGATCTTCTACCTAAGCAAGGCTACTAAGACCCAGTAGAAAAGCGCCCCAACTAACTGACAAAGTCAGACGAAAAAGTGCTTATCAAATAACACTATATCTGGCTAGCAACTAAGGAATGTGATATTAACCTAAAGCGATGCCTTCTCATCCATCCTCGTTTATTCTTTTTTTCCCAATGAGCCATACCGGGACACTAGGGGTATGTAGACAGTGTTTAACGAAAAATTTTCTATCGATTAGAAAATCGTCGATAAATTTGGAATTAAAATTTAAACCGCAAGCGCATGGGGCACAATTTTAGTACGTGACGAGTACGGGTCGATCCGTAGGGAATTTTTAAGATTTTAAAATTTTTAATTCAATCAAATTAGACCAAAGTGAGAGGAAATTGTTAACTACCAAAAAAAGAAAGTTAAAGCTAGAATTAAAACGTGACTTAAAAACTATTAGACTAGAGAACAATTTAGAGGAAAATCCACTCTCATATTTTTATAAATCAATAAATAAATAATTTTTGATCTCTAGTTATGAAATTAAGTGAAATAATTGTTGCATTTATCATAAGTATGGTTTATTTATGTTATTAATTAACATTACTTAAACCATCAAACTATAATACAACAATTATACCACTTGTAATTCTCATGAAAATGAAGCCAAAGAAAAAGCTATTTTAAATATGATCTATTTACTATTATAACTAGTAATATAGATCATCAAATATCATTTTTTACTTTCATTTCAAAATCAAAAATTAATTAGAAAATGATGATGTAAATTATGTTTATGTTGAATAATAATAGCTCATTTGCATAAATAATATAAGCTATCAAAACCACTTGTATAAACTTGCATCAAAATTTACTTTCATGAAGCACAAGCTAAAGAGATCATAAATCATAAAAATGTTGAAATTACGTAATATTTGAGAGCTTCATTACTCCTAAATTGAAGGGGTTTAGCTACTCATTTGTGTTATCAAATCAACACATGTAAGTTTCAACATTTGGAAAGTAAAGAGAAGTATAAATTAAACAAAGGAAATGAGAATAACTACTTGCATGAAATAACATCAAACTAATTGCATGAATGTAAATCTAAGCTATGAACATAAAAAGAAAGAGAGCATAGAAATAAAAATTAACAATAAAACAAAGAAAAGCATGTAGAAAAGAGAGGAAAAAGAGGCTTGGAAGCCATTTTTATTTCACTTTGATTGGTGTTTACAACTTATTAATTTCTTATGTAAATATATGAGAGAGTAGAAGATATTTACATGTACATAAGAGGGCTATTTATACATGCATAAAAACCTAATTCCATTTTTAGGGAGCTTTCCAAAACGCCCTCTAGGAAGTATGGTCACCAAGTAACCGTTATCCACTAATTAATCCATCATTTAATGTATGTGAAGCTTTAACCTCCACTTAGTTGTCTGTTAGCTTCTAATTGTTGGCTTAGGTAAGTAGGTGGGGTCCTTCATGATCATGAACTCGAATTATTTCCTTTCATTCCTTTGTATTCCTTTGTGCATGTATATCTTCATGAATCCCCCCTCCATATGCATCAAAATTTCTTATAAAAATCATAAAATTGTTCAAGTAAAAATTCTCAAATTGACACATGCACAAAAATGACCATTTTCCCCCTGAATGAAGATGAATATATGATGATTTGAAAACAATTGAGTTTTGGTTTTAAACATGTTAAAATGCCCAAATATGATATTTATTTAAATAAAAAGATTTAAAATATGGACATATATATATGCACATTTACGTGCACATCAAATACCCCCACACTTATCTTTTAATTCGTCCTCGAATAAAGGAAAAATAAGATAAATCCATTTTCGTAGGGAGCACGATTGCATTGAGCATATACAGCAAGCCGTTAAACCTCTGGTTGCCCTTAGTAGGACGAGTGTTATCTCATGAGGGTTTTCAGCGGATACTACCCACAAAATCCAAATGCAAAGTGAAAATATTTACAGAATGCAAGATTTATTTACAATGGAATGAATGCAAGTTTTTGAAAGTATTTACAAATGAAGAATTTACTTTCAAATCGACACTAATAAGTTAAATATAGGTTTTGGTCATTATCTTGAAATTTTAAGTCATTTACTCATTAAAATTTCCAATAAAAACGAAGTTATCGAGACAAATGGGATATAGTTCAACTCATTGTTTCGGTCGATAATACAGTGTAACTATAAAATAGATCCTTAGTTGATTATCAAAGTTTGTCAAAGTGGTACTTTCATTTCTTTTCAATAATAAGTTAAATCAAACAAGTCAAAATAGTGTTTGGATTTCAATTTCTCACTCTCTCTTAATTGAAAATTTTATTGATACTAACTCAGGTAAATTGGGTCAAATATATTACTCATGCACTGCCTTGCGGACTAATGTGAGAGGAATACAGAGCATGGAGAGTGAAAATGCAAGTGTAACACATATCGACTGTAGGCGTTTTTAAAAAGAGTTTTTATATACATACACCTAACTCAGATAAACTGAGGCCAGATATACCGATCATGCACAGCCTTTCGGGTTTACATGAGAAGCGTATAGAGCATGGCGAGCGAACACAGAGTATGAACACGTGACTCTAGGTGTTAAAAATATATACATACATACAAAAGGTTTTTTTTAGAAAGAGAGAGTTTTGCAAAATCATCTTAGCACCATTTAACATAGAAGATAAAAATATTATATCCTTTACTTTAAATTTACCATTTTTTTTTAAAATATTTTCAATTAGAACATACTTCATAATTAACACATATGAACCTTCCTATATACTAGTTAAACCATTGTTATTTGTAATCAAACTTCATTTTTATTTTTGTTAATACGAATAAATTTTCAAAAAATTTAATTTATTGACCAAAACTTATACTTATCCCATAGTATTTGTTCAAAAATAAATCAAAATGCTAAAAAGAAAATGTTTTTGAGATTTAGAAATTTTGAGATTTTTTGGGTTAAAAGAGAATGAAAATTCAAAAAAATGCCATGAAACTTAAAAAAAATGAAAATGTGACTCCCCACCTACTTTGAAAAGAGAAGGCCAATAGAAACCACACTGGAGCACCTTTTTCACAGTTTTTCGAGGACTGAAATGTCTACCACATGCTAGATCCTGGCAAAATTAAAGAACACTACAGATCTCATTAATCGGAATGCGAAGTGGGATGATTTGGTCAGGACAATATTTGAACAAGTATGGATCGTCCCAATAGAAATATTTCACTTAGGACATGAATTTGCATTTGTCCTGTTTGGACCAAAATGAGGCAGTTTCTTTAGTGACTAAGTAGTTCACTATATCATCGTGCTATGGATTGATAGAAATTGAAAAAAGTTGTTTATCGGAGAAGTTTTCATTGATTGGCAAAGAAGATGGTGCGTTCGGAAGACGAGACAAGTGATCGGCTATGACATTAATCCTATTTTGTTTTTGATTGTATGGTCAAATTCTTGAAGTAAAAGGATCCAACGAATCAAATGGGATTTAGCATCCTTTTTAGCGAAGAGATAACTAAGCACAGAACGGTCCGTATACACAGTAATGTGTGAACCTATAAAGTACGGTCGGAATTTTTCGAGAGAAAAAGAGACACCTAGAAGCTCCTTTTCGGTTGTTGTGTAGTTGAGTTGAGTGTCGTTCAAAGTCATACTCGCATAGTAAATGACATGAAGGATTTTGTTGATGTGTTGTCCTAAGACAGCACCAATTGCAAAGTTAGAAGCGTCACACATGATTTCAAAAGGAAGATCCCAATTGGGCACCCAAATAATTGGAGCAGAAATGAGTTTGTTTTTGAGATGTTCGAAAGAAAAGATACAATCAGAGTTAAAATTGAAAGGAATGTCTTTTCCGAGGAGAATCTTCAAATGACAAGTGATTTTTCCAAAGTCTTTCACAAAGTGTCGGTAAAAGCCAGCATGTCCTAGAAATGACTGAATATCCTTTACAGATTTGGGAATGGATAGGATTACAATTACATCAATTTTCTCTTTATCTAACTCAATGTCTTTATTTGAGACGATATGTCCAAGGACTATGCCTTGTTTGACCATAAAGTGGCATTTTTCCAATTCAAAGTCAAATATTTCTCTTTACATCGATTCAAAACCAACTCGAGATGATGTAAACATTGAGAAAAAGAATCGCCAAAGATAGAGAAGTCATCCATAAAAACTTCTAGAAAGCGTTTAATCACGTCGAAAAAAATTCCAACCATGCATCATTGGAAAGTAGCAACAGCGTTACAAAGTCTGAATGGCATTCGTCGATAAGAAAAGGTACCTAATGGACACATGAAAGTCATTTTCTCTTGATCTTCGGAAGCGATTGAAATTTGGTTATAGCCGGAGTAACCATCAAGGAAGCAGTAGAATTCATGGCCGGCTAAACATTCGAGCATTTGATTGATAAAAAGAAGAGGGAAGTGATCCTTACGTGTGGTGGCATTTAGTTTTCGATAGTCAATACAAACACGCCAACCCATTTGAGTATGAGTTGGAATAAGTTCGTTTGAATCGTTCTTGACAACAATTGGCCCAAAGTTTTTCGGTACAACGTGTATTGGGCTAACCCATGAACTATCAGTGATTGGGTAAATAATTTCGTTGTCGAGAAGTTCAAGAATTTCATCACGCACCGCGTCTTTCATTTTTAGATTAAGCCTTCATGTGCATCACGAACAGGCTTGGCATCGTCTATTAAGTGGATGCGATGTTGAACAATAGCGGGACTAATTCCCTTTATATCAGAAATTGACCATCTAATTGCTTATCTGATTTTCAAAAGAATAGAGAGCAACGAGGTTTCTTGATCAAGAGAGAGAGAGAGAGAGTTGTGGAAATTATGACGGACAACGTTTCATTATCACCTAAGTATGCGTACTTAAGGTGATCGGAAAGTGGTTTGAGGTCCAACTTTAGGAGTTTTTCGATCAAAGAATTGGGTTGAGATTCGGACTCAACTGGTAGTGATTCAAAGGGAATATTGTAATCAATTTCGTTGGTAATTTCGTGAAACAATTTTTCATACTCTGCTTCATGTTCGGTGTTAAGGTCAAGTGTCTCGTTTTCGAAATTTTCGTGAATGACACTAACTTCCAACGTTTAGTTATGAGGTTTGTTTGATTGGCTTTCAAGATTGAAAATATTAAGATCCGAAGTCATGTATCCAAAAGAGATTTTCATCGAACCATTACGACAATTGATTAAGGCGTTTGAGGTGGCTAAGAATGGTCGGCTTAAAATCAATGGAATTTGACTCACGGGATTTGTCAAGGGTTGTGATTCAAGCCTGATAAAATCAATGGGGAATATGCCCTGCTCGAATGAGCACGTCTTCGATTTCTTGCACGGGTTTCTTAATGGAACGATCGGCGAATTGAAGCATAAATTTTATAAGTTTGAGCTCACCTAAGCCTAATTGTTCGTACACAGAGTATGGAATCAAGTTAACACTTGCGCCTAAGTCTTTCAAACATTTGTTAATCATCTTGTCTCCAATTGTACACGACATCGTAAGGCAGCCATGATTTTTGTATTTGACAGGCATGGACTGGGACAAGACTTCACTAAACTGGCGGCTAAAAAGACATTTTTGGGTACTTGAGTATGTCACTTTTGGGTGCACAAGTGCTTAAGAAATTTCACGTACATTGGGACTTGCTGAACAATGTCAAGAAGCGGAATGTTAACTTTGACTTGTTTAAAAATTTCCAACATCTTTTCCATTTTGCCCGAGTGTTTCTTTGGTCGAAGACAATGTGGAAATGGAACACGATACTCAGTAGGCGGGTCTAGTCGAGTAGAAGAAGAAGAATTTTGATTGACGTTCGATTCAATGTTTGGTTCCACGTTCTGTTCTGATTCATTTGTTGTTTTAGAAGTGTCGTGAGAGGTTTCTAGTAAATCGTTTGGATTAACGACTTGATTAATCGATTTGTTTACCAAAACATAAAGTTGTGATAGCATTCAATTGGGTGACGTTGTTATCTGAATAACATGAGCTTGATTTTAGTTTGCATTTTGATTTCTGGGATTTGAAAGGGGCTGGCTTGGGAATGTTCCTCGTTCGCGTTCACTTACAGACGTGGCTAATTGATTCATTTGCATTTCGAGTTTTGCAATTGATTGGTTTGTGTTTTGCATATACGAGGTCAATAAATTTTGCAAATTGCTATTTGATTGAAGGCTTTGAGTAGTTGCTTTAGCCAACGTTTTAAGAGTTTTCTCAAGCGAAGTTAAACGTTTTGGGGAGGATGAGCAGCATTTGGTTGAAAGTTTGATTGTTGCGATTGATTATGGGACGAACCCGCAAAGTTTGGTTGAAAATTGTTGGTTTGAAACAGAGAGTTCGAAGCATTATTTGGGAATGCTTGAAAATTGGGATGAATCGTATTCTTGTTAGGATTGTTTTTGTTCCACACAACATTCGGGTGATTTCTCCAACCAGGGTTGTACATTGAAGAAAACGGGTCGTTTTTGGCTTTATTGAAAGCATTGATTTGTTCGACAGAATTGGGACACTGATCGGCTATATAATTAGGATCGTTGCATTTATAACACATAGGTTAGGAAGCTTAATTCATTTGATTCGATGAGAAAACGTTATCGAATTTTTCAATCGTTGCATCGATCTTAGCTTCCAAAGCAAAAGAAGATCGTATCGAGTGTGCCCTCGATCTTGAGTAAATTGATTTTTCGTTCGAACGTTCATATTGGGATGATTTTTCGGTGAGGATTTCAAGAAATTGCCAAGCATCATCGTGATGTTGGGCAAGAAAGTTGCCTTCGCACATTGATTTGAGCATGGTTCGTGAGCTATTTTCGAGTCCATTGTATAAGATTTGGCAAATCGTCCATTTTTCGAAATTATGGTATGGACATTTTATCAAAAGCTCTTTGAATCTTCCAAAATATTTTCCTAATGGCTCTCCCTTGAATTGATAAAAATTTGCAATTTCATTTCGAATTCTACTCATTTTTTCCAAGGGGTAGAACTTTTTTAAGAATGATTTGATGAAATATTCCCAAATTTTAATCGAGTTCGATGGTAAGCTGTACAACCATTTTTCAGCATAATCCATAAGAAAGAATGAGATTAATCTAAGTTTGATCCCGTCGTTGGAAAGTTGTTGGAGTTTTATGGTTGCGCAAACTTGTTTGAATTTAGTCAAGAAAATGTATGGGTCATCATGTTCGAAATTGCCAAATTTTGAAAGCGTGGCAATATGGTTCGAGTGAATTTTGAAACGGTTACCCGTAGGGGTGGGTAACGTGATGTAAGATGGAATAGAAACTTTATCGAGAAAGATTCTATCCATAAGAGTTCGAGGGGCGTTCTCGTTCGCCATTTCGGGTGGATCATCTGTTTGAGTTAAACGATCAGTTGTTGAGTCGCAAGTCCAACGATTTGTTGTTGTGTCACGAATCCAAGTACTCGTGCACTAGTGAAATTCGAGAAGGGAAAGAAGTTAGAATTGAGTTTGGAAAATGAAACAAGATATGAAAAATGAAGTGAAAAATTTGCTTTTGTTTTTTTATAAAAGAAAGGAAACTATTTACTAGGTGAAATTTATTTTTCAAAAGAAGATTTTGATTTTGTTTTTGTTTTGGCTTCTCAAATTTTTTTATTCGTTTTTGTTTTTTTTTTGTTTTTGAATTTTCAAAATTTACCGAAAGGAAAAATTGTTTTTACAAAATGGGAATTTGATTTTTTTTGGAATTTTAATTTTTGTCTTTTTGAAAAGATTTTATATTTTTTTGGATTTTTATTTTGATTGAAAATTTTCAAAGGAATGGAAAAAGGATTTTTTTGAATTAAAAACTAAATTAAGTAAAATTTACAATTTTTTTGGATTTTGGATTTTTTTTAAATATGCATGAACTAATGCAAAGGACTTAATTACAGTTTTCTGTCCTTAGTAGCTTCTAACCCAAAATTGTACAATCACACTTTATCTTAGATCAACAAAAATATTTCTCAGCTATGTAACATGTAGGAGTAATCGGTGCACCACGAATCACCGTAGCAATGCAACCGAATGTTTAAGTAACTTCAGAGGAACAACCACTATAATATTTACGAATTAGCGTAATATTTATAAATTGTTATTACTCTACCATAGCCTAGACACCAAGAAATAAAATTGTTTAAAGAAAACAATTGTGAAGATACAGTTAAGCCCTAGATGAGCTCACGACACCCTTAAGTCAAATGTCTAACCTTTATTATTAGTCAAATTCTACGATGAAATGCGTTTATGGGCTAAGAAAAGGGTGATGAAATCTCTCACCTTATGTGAATTGGTGTATTGCCCTTAAAAAATAAGAACAAGATGAGATTAATTCAAAACAAAAATTAATCGTGAATTTACAATGCAACTAAAATGAAGTTTGTTTGCGTTTTTGGATTTTTGAATTTTTGAATTTTTTTTTAAAATGCAAATGCAAGCAACCAACAATGCAATTCAAATAAAAATAAGGGATATGGGCACGATACCGGAGCATGTAGAATTATTAGCAGTTTATTTTAAGCGGCGATTTATTTTAAGCAAAGCAAAGCAGTTTTTTTGGCAAGCGGTTTTCTGATTTGGTACCCTAAAAGTAGAAACAAGATATATGTACAGTTTTTTTTATAAGGATGGACTCTAAAACAAATCAAAACAAAGCAAAACAAATTAAATATTTTTTTAAGGATGAAACAAATAAAAAAAAACTACAGTAAAACAAAAGAAAATACGTTTTTTTTTAAAAGGAGAACAAAAAAACTAAAACAAAGTAATTAAAAGAGATTTTTTTAAGGAACAAGACAAAATAAAACTTAAAACAAATTAAACTAAAAAAACAGAAACAAAAACAAATAAAACTAAAAACAAACTCTTCTCTTTTTTTAACAAGAAAAAATGTAGGCTAAGACAATGCTTTTTTTTTAACTAAGAAGATCAAATGGAGATTTTAACAAAGGAAATCCATATAGGTTTAAAACAAAATAAATTATTTTCCAAGCCCAAACAAGCACGGCCCAAGACCCGCCTTCTATCTGACACAAGAAATTTGTTCATCTACATAGCAACCAGAAAATTGTTCTCAAATTCAAAAATGCCACATTCATTTTCTTAGCTTCGTTCAACACGAATTCATTTTTAAATTCGTAATTTAGAGATTTCTCCGACCATGAATATATCAACTCAGAAACACGAATTCGAGAATTGGGTAGAGGTCGCGGTTGTTCGGAATGAGGCGATTCGTGGGTGTTGGCATGGTCGCGAGTTTGCTGGGGATTATGGAGTTCGACTGCTTCCGATTTGGTCGAGGTTTCGTTCGCTATTGGGGCTCAGATTCGAAGCGTAAGCTGTGAGGAATATTATGAAGTTGCAGTGGCTGTTGATTGAGAGGCTTGATTTAGATGTTGAAGCAGAGGCGATTCGTGATGGGTTTGTGATCGTGGTCGCTGTTTGGTTTTAGGGATTGTGTTTTGGTATATATTTTCTTTTTCTGTTGCGGGTGGTCAAGAGGGAAGAACTGTAGGTATGGGAATGAGTGTATGCAAGCAGATTGTGGAAGTGCAGAAGAGATGGGCAGTGAATGTGGAGTGTGGTAGGACTGCAGAGGTTGGAGGATTTCGTGTGGTCAGAGGAGCTGCTTCTGATTGACTGTGGTCAGTGACAACTAGTTGATAGTGCGGAATGGGTAGAACTGTCGATGGTTGTAAGGCAGTTATTCGCGAGGTAGGGATTGTGAAGTGTTGTCTGATGAACCAGAAGTATGGTCAGTTTCTGTTTTCTGATGTCAAATGGTTTGTATGTGGGGCTATTTGACAAGGGACTATGACTGACTGTGATGACAAAATTTATGGCAACAGAGGTAGTTGTAGAGGATGTCGATTGCTGTGGTGCTATGATGTTGAGGCTGCTGCTATGTTTATGTGCAGGGGATTGGAGGAAGAATGGTGAAGGCAGTGGACTGCTGCAGTATGGGTCTGTTGTAGGTTAATAGAAGGGATGATGAAGTTCTCTGGTTTGTTGAAAGGGAAGAGGGGCAGCACTGTTTGCAGTGTTTGGTGGTAGCAGTGAAAATGTTGAGATGATGTGGATAACTGTTTGCAGAGGAATGTTATTGGATATGGTTTAGGTTGTGAAGGATATGTAGTGGAACAATGGTGGCAGTATGAAGTTAGTGGCTTGGACAATGGGTAACTGTGGTTTGTTGACAGTTTGTATTTGAGAAATGCAGTTGTATGGGAGGGGAACGTTTGGTGGTGATGGTTATGCACAGTTTTGATGCACATTCAGGAGCTTGGTGGAAATGTAGGAGGATAAGGCAAGGGTGGTTGTAGTCGAGTGATATGATGGTCGTTGGATCGATGGCACAGTGAGCTGCTGTGGTTGATCAATGTTTTGATGTTCTGGCAAGTATTTGAAGTGGTAGTTAGAGGAGGAAGTGATGGAGATTGAGGCTTGTATGGCTGGCAGGGTATAGAACAGATGATGAAAATGGAGTCAGTTCAGGGAAGAAACAGTGAACTAACTAGAATTGTGTTGTACACTTGTAAATGTACACTTAAAAACACATGTAAAAAAATTGCAATATTTTTTTTATATAGTTTTTTTGAAATGAAATTGTGCTGTGTTGTTTTCTTTTTTTAATAATATGTAAATACAAATTGACAACTAACTAGAAACAACAACAAACACACACAAAATGTCAACACAAAAACACAAACTTTTTATTATGCCATACACACACGAAATAAAAACATAAAAAAAATCAAACAACAAGTAATCCGAAGAATAGGAAATAAAATCAAAACAATTCACCGGCAACGGCGTCAAAAACTTGTTTAACGGCAAATTTTCTATCGATTAGAAAACCGTTGATAAATTTTGAACTAAAATTTAAACTGCAAGCGCACGGCGTACAATTTTAGTATGTGGCGAGTACGAGTCGATCCTTAGGGAATTTTTAAAATTTTAAAATTTTCAATTCAATCAAATTAGACCAAAGTGAGAGGAAATTGTTAACTACCCAAAAAAAGAAGCTAAATCTAGAATTGAAATGTGATTTAAAAACTATTAGATAGAGAACAATTTAGAGGCAGATCCACTCTCATATTTTTATAAATCAACAAACAAATAATTTATGATCTCTAGTTATGAAATTAAGTGAAATAAATGTTGCATTTATCATAAATATGGTTTATTTATGTTATTAATTAACATAACTTAAACCATCAAACTATAATACAACAATTATACTACTTGTAATTCTCATGAAAATGAAGCCAAAGCAAAAGCTATTTTAAGTATAATCTATTTACTATTGTAACTAGTAATATAGATCATCAAATTTCATTTTTACTTTCATTTTAAAATCAAAAATTAATTAGCAAATGATGGTATAAATTGTGTTTATGTTGAATAAGAATAGCTCATTTGCATAAGCAATATAAGCTATCAAACCCACTTGTATAAACTTACATTAAAATTTGCTTTCATGATGCACAAGCTAAAGAGATCATAAATCATAAAAATGTTGAAATTATATAATATTTGAAAGCTTCATTACCCCTAAATTGAAGGGGTTTAGTTACTCATTTGTGTTATCAAATCAACACATGTAAGTTTCAACGTTGGAAAGTAAAGAGAAGTAGAAATTAAACAAAGGAAATGAGATTAACTACTTGCATGAAATAACATCAAACTAATTGCATTAATGTAAATTTAAGCTATGAACATAAAAAGAAAGAGAGCACAGAAATAAACATTAAGAATAAAACAAAGAAAAACATGTAGAAAAGAGAGGAGAAAGAGGCTTGAAAGCCATTTTTATTTCACTTTGATTTGTGTTTACAACTTACTAATTGCCTAAGTAAATATATGAGAGAGTAGAATATATTTACATGTACAAAAGATGGCTATTTATACATGTATAAAACCCTAATTCCATTTTTAGGTAGCTTTCCAAAATGCCCTCTAGGAAGTGTGGACACCAAGTAACCATTATCCACTAATTAATCCATCATGTAATGTGCATGAAGCTTTAACCTCCACTTAGTTATCCATTAGCTTCCAATTGTAGATTTAGGTAAGTGAGTAGGGTCCTCCATGATCACGAACTTGAATTATTTCCTCTTCATTCCTTTGTATTCTTTTGTGCATGCATATCTTCATGAATCTCTCTTCCATATGCATCAAAATTTCCTATAAAAGTCATAAAGAATATCTAAGTAAAAATTCTCAAAATGGCATATGCACAAAAATGACCATTTTGCCCCTAAATGAAGATGAATATATGATAATTTGAAAACAATTGAGTTTTAGTTTTAAACATGTTAAAATGCCCAAATATGATATTTATTTAAATAAAAAGAGATAAAATATGGATGTACATATATACACATTTACGTGCACATCGGACAACATGGCAAAAGAAATGTTTCTGTGCCGTCGACGAGTCATGTCAATCTGCCTTCTGAGAACCAACATTGCTGGTGGTGTTGAGAAGTCTTATCCAAAGCATCGTTGAACAAACAAATCTAATAACTTAGCCTACAGGAACTGATAAAACTGTGTTCCCTTGAGCTGGATCCGGAAAATTCCCCTTAAAGTCGATGAATCATTGCTTTAAGACAGTCGAGCCGTCGGACACACGAACCAAATCCCCTCTCGAAATTGATAAATTATCATTCCAAGGTCGTCTGGTCCTCAGACATCCAAACAAAATAAAGCCTTCGCAAATGTGAAGGACTTTCATGAAATAAAGCTTCGTGAAGGTAAACTAGTAGATCGGTGGTCATCTGATCCAAAAAACCCTTCGCGAACGTGAAGGTCTTTCATGAACTAAAGCTTCGTGAGGGCGAACCGGTAGATCAGCGATATTTATATACAAATGATATCCGAAGGTGAACTGGATGATCAGTAGTCATCTAATCTAGAGACCCTTAGAGTCAACAAAGCCATGCTCCAGGGCCATAAATCGACAATCATATCAATCAGTCGGCATGATTAAACGACTGATGGAACAAACAGTGCTGAACCCCTCCTACTGGAACTAAGCGAAAACTAAACTGACCTTATGGTTAATCAGAGGCTAACTCGAATCAAGCCAAGACTTAGAACTCGAAAGAACCACTCCCACTAGACTGGGGGCAACCAAACGAGTTGTGGAGAGACCATGGATAAAGTTCAAGCGTGCGAGGAGCCCTGTGGCATAGGGGGGCACCAGACACACTTGAATAACAATAAGAAAGGCCGAGACTAATCATACCACGGTTATGTTATGCTCAATCAAAAATTCTAGCATTCTGACAACTCTAGACTTAATGACCTAGCTAGTGCAACAAACGAATATTAGCTTAATACTTGCCCACTTTTTTTCAACTACTATTTTATCGCTCTTGGTGACCAATTCATCTTCCTCTTAGACCATATGCAAGTCAAAGACCTATTCTCTAAAGGCGGTTTGGGCCAAGAGCTAAGAGTCATTCCCTAAACTCCGATAAGCTCTTTCTTCATAAGCATCTCCACGCGGTCGGTTATAGATCTCTCCACCATGGCAACCATATCTGTTTGGACATACACATCTTTATGAAATACAGGAGGATCCCCTAAGCCACGGTTACCCAATTCAAAAACCAATTATCTATTTGAACTGACAAAGCTGTGTTCACAATAACTACCTGCCGGGTCGACGGAAGCAAATTGGCTCAAACCGATGGATCAACGGAACCCGGTCATTGCCTCCAAAAAACCGGTGTTGCCCCGGAAATATTGAGAAGCACCAAAAAACTAACTCCTCACATTGCCCCGAGATAGGCAACGCTGAGAAGCATCAAAAACTAACTTCCTGCGTTGCCCGAAGATAGGAAACGCCGAGGAGCATCAAAACTAACTCGTCGTGTTGGCCGAAGATATGCAACCCTGAGGAGCATAAAAAACTAATTCCCCACGTTGCTCGGAGAAAGGCAATGCCGATGAGCATAAAAAACTAACTCCCTGCATTGTCCAGAGATAGGCAACACCGAGGACCATTAAAAACTAACTCCTTGTGTTGCCTGGAGTTAGTCAATGCCGAGGAGCATGAAAAACTAACTCCTCGCGTTGTTCGAAGATAGGAAACGTCGAGAAGCACCAAAAACTAACTACTCGCATTGCTTGGAGATAGGCAACGCCGAGGAGCACCAAAAACTAACTCCTTGCGTTGCCCGGAGATATGCAACACTGAGTAGCATTAAAAACTAACTCCCTGCTTTGCCCGCAGATGGGCAACGTCGAGGAGCATCAAAAACTAACTCCTCACATTGCCCGGAGATAGGAAACGGCGAGGAGCATCAAAAACTCACTCTTCACATTGCCCAGAGATAGGTAATGCCGAGGAGCATAAAAAACTGACTCCTTGCGTTGCCCAGAGATAGGAGCATAAACAAACTAACTCCTTGCATTGCCCGAAGATAGGCAACGCCAAGAAGCACCAAGAGCCACGCATCTCGTAAACCGCGCGTCAAAACTTATGTTCCTTGCATTACTCGAGGATATGCAATGCCAAGGAGCACCAAAAGCCGCAAATTCCATAAGCCGCACCAAAATATACGCTTCTCGTGTTGCCCGGAGATAGGCAACACCGAAGAGCACCAAAAGTCGTGCATTTCATAAGCGCGCATTAACTCCTAAAACATATGCTCCTTACGTTTCCCAAAATAGACAACACCGAGGAGCATGGAAAGCCGCACATTTCTTAAGCCGTGTATTAACTCTTAAAGAGCTCAAACTGATCACTTTGCCCAAAGATAGGAAACACCAAAGAAAAACTATAAGTCGTGCACTAATTTTCAAAACACAAACCCCTCACGTTGCCCGAAGATAGGCAACACAGAGGAATTTTATAAGCTGCGCACTAACTTCTAAAATGTATGCTCCTTACATTTCCCGAAGATAGACAACATCGAGGAGTACGAAAAGCTGCGCATTTGGTAAGCAGTGCACTAACTCTTACAGAGCTTAAATTGCTCACTTACCCCGAAGATAGGCAACACCGAAGAAAAAATAAAAGTCGCGCATTCAATAAGCCGTGCACTAGCTTTCAAAACACAAACCCTTTACGTTGCCTGAAGATAGGCAATATAGAGGAATTTCATAAGCCATGAAGCCAGGCACTTCGATTAACAGGGATCAACTCCCGCTACACGAAAGAACCGACATTGCTTCGGTAGTACCGCAAAGTTCACAAACCAAGAAGTCGGCAAAGAATTCTTATTTTTGACCAAATTTAATGTACAAAATGTCAAAATTCAAGGCATCCAAGTCACGAGTTCCCAAAGGTAGGAGTTGCGACGTACCTTTGATTGGGGGCATCTAGGAAGCCACCCAGAACGTCAAGTCTCACATCAATTGTTCGGATTGGCCAGGATAAGAGATCGCTCCAACTTGCAATAAGAGGAGAAACTTACCATCATCTAAAGATAGACGACGATGGAGTGCTGTTCCAGAATCAAATCATCAACGCACCGGTTTCCAAAGAACAAAAGCAGGTGCTCGACTGAGGTCTCAAACCCTAACTTTCAGAAAACCAGTTATTATCCAAAGATAGACCACGGCAAGGAGAGAACGCTCGAAATCGAGTAGCTAAACTTTTGATTCCCGAAGATTGGAACTAATGAATAAGGTTGATATCCACAATAATGCTATCAGCCTAGCATAATGCATATGGCCTATAACAAGAAAGGTTAAGTGCCACAGATTCAAGACAAACACTACCGGTCCATGATCAGTGTAGGAATGAACACAGTCATACAGGGGGAAATATGATAACTTGCTCCTCTATTTCATATTTTCTATAAGAACCTGAAATTTGGCACTTGGAAATGAAGGGTTCCGCAGGTGGTCATCAGAACATAAAAAAAATCAGTTGGAGGAAATTTGATTTTTTATGAATAAGAATAACTATGGAATTGGTTAAGAAATAGCCTTGCATCTCCAAGGGCAACACTTAATGGCTATAAACAAAGCTAGGCAACGGAAATGCTTAGGACTCTTATCGTTAGAGAACATGGTGCATCTCGAAGTTAAACAGCGTTGAGAAAACCACCACATTGGGTTAAAGGGAATATACTTGATTCTACAAGATCGGATGAATGAATCAACCATCACCAAAATCTCTAAGTACTCGAAGCATGGACTAGAGTACTCTAAGTCCTCGGAGCGTAGGCTAAAATATAAAGGATGTACAAAAATCTGTAAGTCCCCGGAGTTTGGACTAGAGTACTATAAGTCCACAGAGTGCGGGCTAGAATATAAACGATTGACAAAAATCTCTAAGTCCCTGGAGCGTGGACTAGGGTACTCTATGTCCCCAAAGCGCGGACTAGAGTATAAACAGTTGACGAAAATCTCTAAGTCACTGGAGTGCGGACTAGAGTATCCTAAGTCCCTAGAGCATGGACTAGAGTATAAACGATTCAAAAAAAACTCTAATTCCCCCAAGCGCAGACTAGAGTACTCTAAGTCCTTGGAGCGTGGGCTAGAGTATAAACGATTTATAAAAATCTCTAAGTCCCCAGAGCGTGGAATAGAGTACTCTAAGTCCCTAGAGCGCAGACTAGAGTATAAACGATTGACAAAAATCTCCAAGTCCCCCAACCGTGGACTAGAGTACTCTAAGTCCCCGCAGCGTGGACTAGAGTACTCTAAGTCCCCGGAGCATGGACTAGAGTATAAACGATTCACAAAAATATCTAAGTCCCCGGAGCACGGACTAGAGTATAAGCAGTTGACAAAATTCTCTAAGTCCTCGGAGCATGGACTAGAGTATAAATGATTGACAAAAATATCTAAGTCCCTAGAACACGGACTAGGGTACTCTAAGTCCCCGGAGCGTGGACTAGAGTATAAATGATTGACAAAAATCTCTAAGTCCCTGGAGCACGGACTAGAATACTCTAAGTCCCCGGAGCGTGGAATAGAGTATAAACGATTCATAAAAACCGCTAACTCCCGGAAGCATGGACTAGAGTATAAACAATTCACAGAAATCTCCCAATACTCGACTGCGAACTAAAGTACAGACAATTTAGCGAAAGTGCGACCGCCCATGAAAGAACTCTATGTCCATGGAGCGCGGACCGAAGTACGAACGCAAATCGAGCGTGGGTCGACTGCTCGCAAAATGAATATAAGTTCCCAGAATACGGACAAGGATGCAAACACCATTAACCGATGAGTGGGTTTCAATTGCTCTTATTCCAGTAATTCCAACCTAAAATCGGCAATAGAAGTGCAAACCGTTAAAAACCATCACCAACATGACTTTAAACAGCCCATAAGACAGGCAACACTAAGAAAATGCTTCTACAATCCAACCATCGAAGAGCTAGTTTTCGAAGGCCGAAACTAGTACCTAACCGGATTAAGAGCACCGTCGAATCGACGGGGAAAATCAAACCCAAACTCTTGAGTGTTTGTGTTGCCTCGCCAACGCCAAGGCCTTCTTTTATCTTTTAAGTACTGGTGTTGCCTTGGAAACACAAGGAAAATTTTCTATTTCCTAAGTACCAGTGTTGCCCCGACAATGCTAGAAAACATTCTATTTCATAAGTACCGGTGTTGCCCCGGCAACTTCGGGAAACATTCTACTCATTAAGTACTGGTATTGCTCCGAAAATGCTAGGAAAACTTTAATCTACAGGGCTGATGAAAAGCTCATCGCAGTGAACCATTGATGCACTAACTTCCAGAGATAGAAGTTGGTCCTCGACTAAGTTTCTACCTTCTCTTTAGAAAACTACTGTTGCCCAATGACAGGTAATGACCGGATGACATATCATGTCCTCAACTGAGTTTCAACCTTCTCTTCATAAAACTACTGTTGCCCAATAACAGGCAGTGAATGGATGACATATCCTTTCAAAGATCAGCCGGATGGGTTGACCTTTCATCACAGGAATCAGCCACTGCACAAGAATAAAGCAATGTCGAAAGGAAATCCCAGGATTGAATTACCAATGTACTAGTTCTAGGCATGAAAGATGGTGCACAATTGAATTTCCTAAATTCAACTTAGAAATAATTTAGACACAGCCGAAAGATAGGCAGCCTTGAGGAAATGTTGCTTAGAACCAAATAGCTAAATTATCAATTCTTAAAGACATGAGTTGACATATGAACAAGACTTTCGTGACAACGTCGGCAACCAAGAAGAACATGCATGGCCAAGAACAAGCGGAAGCAATCATGGAAGGTCGAAAATAAAATCCCCGAACATCATCAATTCCAAAATTGGATTGAGAGCTAGACTGGGGGCAATTGAGCAATTCGTCCCATAGATTTCCATATCTTGCAATCACCCAAATACAGACTTTTAAAATAGCTAGTCCCTCAAGAAAGGATAAAAGCATAGATACTTGATCAAAAGAAATGTTTCAAAGTTAAAACGTGAATAACCGTGAGGTTGGTTAGGTAACGGTTTTGTATTATAAACAGAGCATTCTAGCAACAAAATCACCAATAAAGGAAATAAAGGATTTAACTTCAGAAATCCACAATCGCTGATAGTTTGGCGATGAAAAGAAGGATCGATGACTTACGTATGGTTTATATACGTTCCAACTTACAGGATAATGACATTACCTAAACTTTGGTCATGCTTGTAACGACCCGGAAATTTCGATCTTGAAATTCCAGATAGTTAGTGAAAAGAAGAAAGAGAAAGAAGAAGAAACAGAAACCCAAATTCAGAATCTCATATTCGCAGCGGATCAAAATATAATATCACATAAATAATAGTTATACAAAGGAAAACTGTACTTGTCAAATTACACTTTAATATATATCAGAGTTACAACATATTTACAAGCACAGGACAGATAAATCAAACTGTTCCAGATACTATAATATTACAGCAGAAACTCTCCATACGTTCCTGCTCTCCAACTCGCCTCCTGAGCTCCAGAACGACCTTACCTGAAAATCCGTAATACTCGGTCTGACCCGAGCATTACGTCAAAGTAACACCCGGGTGAGCCTGGAAACCAGCGTGAGTAAACTCGTAAAATTTGAAATACCAAGTTCAAACCATAAAAGAAAACCCGGGGTAACTCATACTCCATTACGAGTTCTAATCTCATTTGAGTCAATTATTTACCTCAAAACAATATTCAAGAATCGCTATCCAGTTTAAATGTCCATGATACTTAACTTATTTCATTCCAGCCTGTTTGCTTCTAACCAAATTATAAAGAATTACTGTAGATTACTAATCGAAGCAGTTTCGGGTATTTATTGATACCCGACCCCGGTCTCTTCGAAATCCAAACATCTTCTAAAAGGTCAAGTTGTTAAAGGCTAATCAATTTAATTCAATACTTCGAATTCATTCATCACGGATAAATATCACCTATTTATTACAGATATATCCAATATCACCCCACAGAATATCACAAATTATCATTCAATAGATATCAATCAATCCATATATTCTACTCAAACAATCATTCAGAAACATGAATTATTAATCCATATTATGATTAATTTAATTAATCTTCAATTAAATTAATAACTTAAGAATTTATCACTTAATCATTCTTAACCAATCATAAATTAATTACGAATCATTTAGTTAATTAATCATTCTTTAATTATCTATCTAAATTAATTACCCATGATTACTTTTATTAAGTAATTATCCCATGATTATTCATATTAATCCATCAACCCTTATTTATTTCATTAAGTGATTAACTTTTAATTAATTTCACTAATTAATTATCTTTAATTAATCACAACCTTAATTGAACAAAAATAAATTCTTATTTGAACTAATACTTAATTACATCATTATTCTTTATTTGAGAATCATTAGGAATTAATTTCATAATTATAACTGATATAATTAATTTTAAACAACTACTCTGAAGATATACTAAATCAAAACAATTTAAACTTAAGACCTATATTTTAGATTTTGAAACCCGCTTGTTATTCATCTATGAAACTTTGAGAACATAAATTTAACTTAGAAAGAAAAAAAAACTTCCATTTCTATTTTTTTTTGGACCATTCTTTCCCAGCCCACTTCCTTCCTTTTTCCCCGTTCCTAGCTTCTTTTTCCTTCTATGTTTCTTCCCTGTTCCATTTTCTTTATTCAAACTTAAAATAGGTGTAAGATGAGATGTATATACAGATTAGGCAATATTGTACAACTTATGTTTCAGCTAATGTACTTTTGCTTGTAAAGTTAATTATATAAGAAAGGTATAAAATGATGTCAATATATTCACGAAGTTGAAGGTCAAGCAACAATACTTGGAAATAAAAACACACAGGAAAAAAATTCACAACTTGTATGTCTTTGTGCAATGCTAGGTCACGATAGAAGTAGATTCAAAGCAACATCAAGATACTACCTTCCAAAGCATGTACAACATTAATTAAGTTCAAAGCATGAGTACAACGTAGGCCTGCAATCTTATATCAAAAGTGAGCAGCTGTACACACTCACAGGGGAAGAAAGTGTACAGACTACTATAGTACTTTGTAAATTTTTATTTAACAAAACAGTAGCAGCCCCTTTATTCCTTATACCGAAACTTGAACACAACTTACATAGGTACAATTTGACACTTATACTTCAGGCTCCTAAATTTAAAAAAAAGAACAATCCAGTAACTCATTTATGTCACAGAGTTAGTAGTATTTCCTGCACCTGCTTCTACAATGAATTTACCATATTTACCCGGTCCTATTTAGATTGGCAGCATTTTTTTCCCACACATTGAGCTATGACCCAATTAACTTAGCATCTAAATTCATATCTCAGGTTATTGATATTTCATCTACCTGTATTCACCCTTTTCAACATGTACAGATTATCAGATTTTATTTAGATGCCCTTTAGTTATTTACTACCCTACTCAACAAGTTACAAAGCATGCACAACAAGGAATTTTATATATGGAAGACATTCGATGCAGAACCTTATCTAGTCAGAACATTCTTCAGGGTTATCGAATTCGCTTCTTATTTAGTTATAGTGTTTACTTGCTAAATTCCAAACAAACATAGTAAAGGGTTATGTTTAAATTCATCGGCATTCAGAAAATAATTTCAGCATATAATAATGTGTAAACAAAGCAATTAAAACAAGTTCCAGGCAACCAAATTCTACTCCATGGTCTAGATCCATAAACGTAGCTAGTAAATTATGTTTCAGTTAATCTGCATTTTAATTCACTCCAAGCACAACATAAAGTAAAAAAAAAACAACCCTCACAAAGATAAGCAACAATTCTTCAGAAAACATTGATTAAAAATTTATTGGTAGAAAGAAATATGAGCATCTTGCTACCAATAATAGTTTCTCATAGGACTGCAGTAAAAACTTGAAAAGTGTACCAAGCACACGCAAACCTTAACACCCTTTTTTTCTTCATTCTTTTTATTTTTATCTCTACATAACCAAGCTATACTAAGTTCCATCCTTTCCAACATCACAAAGTAAATTAACTTGTATTTATCTTTACAGGTTTGCTCACTGTTGCTAAGTAAATAATGCAGTGAGGAAAGAACAAGGAACTTAGCAAGTTCGAATCGTAACCAAACTCTTTCTTATTTAACTGTACAGTAGAAGACCCACTGTACTTTACTTTGGAGCTGTTCATTTGCAGCTTACTTACTAAATCAACTTGTGTTATTTCCCCAAATAAACTCAAGAACATAACAAAATAAATAAGGTTGTACATATCGGATTACAACTAGATATCAGAAGTAGAGATATGATTTACACGTTCATAAAATAAGTATATCAAATTTACTCACCTTATTGTTGAACAACGGCCTATTACAGGGACCCAACAGTCGATTGAAGCTAGATTAAGAATTTGAAACTCGATTTGTTGATTTGAAACTGATCTGGAGCTTGCTAATTTAGTCGATTTGCAATCTTGAATCTGATTTTAAAACCGATCATGAATCTACTAAGTTTGCTCCGGTTAAAACATGAAGCAGAATCTGATTTTTCTTTTTTTTGGTTTTGGATTTTATTTTATCTTCTGAATGACGGAAAAAAATTGAGAAGTTTGGTTTGTTTAAAGATGAAAGAGTTATGAACACAGCCTATACTCTAATATTATTAAATTAAAAGGTACCATTAACACTTGTCTGTGCATGTTTTATAAAAGCTACAAATGTCGAAACCCTATAATTCATTTTCCTTTATGTTATATTAATATATGTTTAATGTTTTTAAATTTATATCTATTATATTTATCTCATGAATTCCAAAAGAGGTATATAAATTAAATATTTATATATATATATATATATATATATATATATATATTTGAAAATTTAATATTGAATTCAAATTAATGCTTTCTGTTCACCAAACATACACATATATATATATGCACTTAAAATTTTCAACATTATAGAGTTTGCCTATATACATATACATACATACATACATACGTATATATATATATATATATATATATATTTGTTAATTCACTATAAGATTTTTTTATTTTCAGATATTTAATTCAACATTTGTTATAGTTTCAAATCCATTTATATACATCCAGATATTTTAAATTATTAGAAATTTAAATTTGTTCAGCTTACAAATCAGTATTTAACAAATTAATCCTGTTCATATTCAATTAACTGATATCCAAATATCCGGGTTATCACATCCCTCTCCCTTTTGAATCTTTTCGTCCTCGAAAAGGAACGAAGCCAGAATTTACCAAAATGTTTAAAATAAGATAAATTTTCTTTGATCATTTTTTTTAAATACTTCCTAAAAATCTATATAATATTATCAAAATAGTTTTTTAAATATTATTTTATAACTCGATGTTTCAACAAGTCTACCCTCGGTCTCATAGAAATTCGGTCATACGTTGATCAGGCGTAGGACTGAAAGTCTATAAGTACTTAGCAGACTCGATTTCAACACCCGATGAAAATACTTGAAAAATAATTTTATTGAAAATATAGAAAACAATTTTGAAAATAGAGGAAATATTTTTGGTGAGAATGCTCTGGAAATCATCACCCCCATCCATGGTCGCAGTTACATTCTAGGGTTACGTTGCCATCGCAGCAAAAGTCCATGTAACTGCAGGCTCTCCGCGGCCTCTCGATTACGCTATGGAACCCACGACAGACCGCAGTTACAATCCAGGGTTACGTTGCCATCGCAGCAAAAGTCCATGTAACTGCAGGCTTTCAACGGCCTCTTATTTTCACTGTCGAAATGAAACTTCTCCACTCCTACATAGGTAGTAGTCTACCGATATAAAATCAAACGCAGACTGTTGGCTCTCAGTGGCACACACGACTTTCACTATGTTATACCATAGGTCGCAGTCTACTGATATAAAATCAAACGCAGACTGTTGGCTCTCAACGGCACACACGACTTTCGCTATGGTATACTCTACTCATAATCCCCAGGAACTAGTTTTGTCCGGACTCCTCACAGGATCAACTTTAGAACCCCCTTGGGGCTCAAGGCAGCACCACCCAGTGGCACTCCTAAGAAGTTCATTTCAAGGGAGCGCCTTTTTCCTCAGAGCCATCATCAAAACATTTTATACTATACACATATAGTATCTTCCAATCATACACCTAGTATGATCTCATACAAAGCTCCTTTACACAAAATCGATTATCCCAAAATCGATAATTCTCAAACTAGGCTTTCCAAATTCTCATATTGATTTTATCCAAAATCAAAAAGCCTTTCCAAATCCAAAGGTTCCTAAAACCTTTTCTAAAATCCTCATAAGATCCTTTATATATATACAGATATATATAATTTTTAAAACTTTGGATCATTTCAAACTTGTATAAAACTCCTTTTATACTTTAAACATTTTCAAAAATCCATTTTCTTCTGGCTATAGATTCAACAAGGGGAGTTTCATTTTATAAAACAAAGATATTCAACTTTGTTTACTCAAAATCAAATATCCAATTTTGATTACTCCTTTCAATATCATTTTCATTCAAATCCGTACGATGTACATATATCATCCGTACGCTATACTAATCTGATCCTCACTCGACCATACAATTTCACTTCTGAACTAGTATCTTTCACCTGACTTTCTAGTGCGGACACAGATCTGGTTTCTCGATCAGAAACCGTCATTCTCCTTGCATAGTCATAACTATGATAGAGAATATCCAAAACCAATCAACAATCCATATCCTGATTCGCCTTCAAAAGTTGAGAGGAAAATTCCAACCCGGATCGATATAACTATTTCGAAATTCTGTGCTCGATTCTAGATCAAATCATTATGCGAATAGAATAACATACGTACACCCTACGTATTTATCTTTATTGGTTATTAGCCAAATCAATTTCATTTCTATTCACATTCACCTTGATTTTCATTTACTTATTCACAATTGCTTCAATCCATTTGGATTATCACCTCTATTCTTATCTCGATTGGGTATTCAACCAATAACAGTTTGAACTCCGACCAATTTATTTAAAAAAAAATAGATTGAAAAATTTTAAAATAGATAAGTAGTTGGAAAATAATTACTAGTTTGTAAAATAGGTGTAAAATAGTTAAAAAATAGTTAAAAATAATTATAGAAATTTTAGATAATTGCAAAATAATAATAAGATAGTAATTAGTTTATAAAACAGTTGGAAAATCGTTAAATAGTTTCAAAAATAATTGTAAAACAAGTATAAGATAGTTTGGCCTTTAAAAGAAAGGTTGTACATATAATGAATAGCTTGGAAAAATAAGTTTATATTAAAACAATTTATATTAAAAATAGTCTAGAGTCAAAACTGCTCACTTCCCAATCTCCATTTTCATCAATTTAATTTAAATTTCTACTTCCATTTAAATTGACCCAATTCCAATTTAAATAACTTCAATTTCCATTGAAATTGATTCAACCCCAATTCAAGTTGAATTAACCTCAGTTTCTTTCCAAATTTAACTTCATTCAACCCTGATATCAAATTCTACTAATTCAAATAAATTTCAATTGAACTAGTTCCAGTTTCAATTCATTTCAACTCCATTTTTAATTAATCCCAATTTCAAACTCCATTTCCAAATCAAGTTGAATTATTCTTGATTTCCTCCCAAATTCAATTCAAATTCCTTTGAATTTAAAACTATTCAACTTTAATTACAATTCCAAATTATTCAAATCAATCCAATTCAAATTTTCCATTTGAATCTTATATTCATACATCTCCAATCACAATTTCAATTAATTCAAATCAAATTCAATTTGAACTAATGCAAATTTCACATTTAAACCATCTCGAATTATATAAACTCGAGTTAATACTTCAAATGTTGATTTAATTTCTTTAAATCAATTTTCCTTCAAAGTTTTTTTTAAACAATTCAATTCTGAGTCCAAATTTCAAAATTCCATTTTTAAATTATCTTTACCTAACTCATTACAAGGTTCAAGTAAGAGTTTCAAACAATTTTAATTTACAAATTTATTTCTTAACATTCAAATCTTAAGTTCAAAGGAATTCCATATCTAAATTTTAAATTTAAGTTAAATTTTATTTATCTCTATAATGGATATATTACCACACTTCACTTCTTATTCATTTAAATGAATCCAATTCACAATTTAAAGATTTTTAATAACAATAGGATGATATCATCCAATTCATTTTAAAACATTCATCAATTTCCAATTTCTAGATCTCAACCCATTTTGAGATCACACAATTTCCCAATTCAGATTAACCATTTAACTTCCCAAGTTAAATTCCAATTTCATCTTGAAATTTCCAAACCGGGTTGACCATTCCAACTTATTTAACTTTTTCCCCAGTTAAACTCAATTCACTTAATCCAGTCAATCTTACCCAATTTGAATTTGCATTTCAAATTCTAAACTTCACATTAATAATCTTTCCATTTATAAGTTCAAAAACTTAACACTTCGGGTATCACATCTTACTCCAAATTCAAAACTCACCATTTAGAGTTTATTTCAAACCACCTTTGATATTATGTATATCCACATATATAAATATTAATTTCTTTTACATACCAAGTTATACTTTAAAAAAATTAAACCACCTTTGGTTTTTAATTCAAAACAAATTTCTTTAAATTTTCAAACAACTCTTGTTTGAAATAGGACCATTTCATTCAAATGCATTAAATAATATTATTTACTATTTCTTTTAATAATTTGAAAGCAAATTTCAAATGTTTTTAAATCTTAAGATTCAAATTTCACAAATTAGATCAACTTCAATTTCAATTTATATCCCATACTTATCTAAATGGTTTACTTTCTTAAAACATTTCATTATTATCTTATTCTAAAATTCTTTCCCAAATTCACGAATTAAATTTCAGTTTGAATTTATTTCAAACTTATCTTTATTCAATTTCAATTTCAGTTTAGTTGTGTTCTATTTCTTCTCAATTTAATTCCAATAATTTTAACAACCAATTCCCTTAATATTTATTAGAAAGAAATATCGCTTTATGTATCAAAATATATTCTTATATAAAATCTTTTAAAATCTTTATATAAGAAAATAACAAGTCGCTCTCTCTCTCTCTCACACACACACACACACTCAACTCATTCTAGGATACCACTTACCCTATCCTTAATGAGTAATCCCACTAGAGCCAAGGTTCTCGCTTAACCTGGCTCTGATACCAAATGTCACGACCCGGAAATTTCGATCCCGAAATTCCAGATAGTTAGTGAAAAGAAGAAAGAGAAAGAAGAAGAAACAGAAACCCAAACTCAGAATCTCATATTCGCAGCGGATCAAAATATAATATCATATAAATAATAGTTATACAAAGGAAACTGTACTTGTCAAATTACACTTTAATATATATCATAGTTACAACATATTTACAAGCACAGGACAGATAAATCAAACTGTTTCAGATACTATAATATTACAGCAGAAACTCTCCATACGTTCCTGCTCTCTAGCTCGCCTCCTGAGCTCCAGAACGACCTTACCTGAAAATCTATAATACTCGGTCTGACCCGAGCATTACGTCAAAGTAACACCCGGGTCAGGCTGGAAACCAGCGTGAGTAAACTCATAAAATTTGAAATACCAAGTTCAAACCATAAAAGAAAACCCGAGGTAACTCGTACTCCATTACGAGTTCTAATCTCATTTGAGTCAATTATTTATCTCAAAACAATATTCAAGAATCGTTATCCAGTTTAAATGTCCATGATACTTAACTTATTTCATCCCAGCCTGTTTGCTTCTAACCAAACTATAAAGATTTACTGTAGGTTTCTAATCGAAGCGATTTCGGGTATTTATTGATACCAGACCCCGGTCTCTTCGAAATCCAAACACCCTCTAAAAGGTCAAGTTGTTAAAGGTTAATCAATTTAATTCAATACTTCGAATTCATTCATCACAGATAAATATCACCTATTTATTAAAGATATATCCAATATCACCCCACAGAATATCACAAATTATCATTCAATAGATATCAATCAATCCATATATTCTACTCAAACAATTATTCAGAAACATGAATTATTAATCCATATTATAATTAATTTAATTAATCTTCAATTAAATTAATAACTTAAGAATTTATCATTTAATCATTCTTAACCAATCATAAATTAATTATGAATCATTTAGTTAATTAATCATTCTTTAATTATCTATCTAAATTAATTATCCATGATTACTTTTATTAAGTAATTATCCCATGATTATTCATATTAATCCATCAACCCTTATTTATTTCATTAAGTGATTAACTTTTATTTAATTTCACTAATTAATTATCTTTAATTAATCACAACCTTAATTGAACAAAAACAAATTCTTATTTGAACTAATACTTAATTACATCATTATTCTTTATTTGAGAATCATTTAGGAATTAATTTCATAATTATATCTGATATAATTAATTTTAAACAACTACTCTGAAGATATACTAAATCAAAACAATTTAAACTTAAGACTTATATTTTAGATTTTGAAACCCGCTTGTTATTCATCTATGAAACTTTGAGAACATAAATTTAACTTAGAAAGAAAAAAAACTTCCATTTCTATTATTATTTTCGGCCCATTCTTTCCCAGCCCACTTCCTCCCTTTTTCCCTGTTCCTTGCTTCTTTTTCCTTCTCTGTTTCTTCCCTGTTCCATTTTCTTTATTCAAACTTAAATATGTGTAAGATGAGATGTATATACAGATTAGGCAATATTGTACAACTTATGTTTCAGCTAATGTACTTTTGCTTGTAAAGTTAATTATATAAGAAAGGTATAAAATGATGTCAATATATTCACAAAGTTGAAGGTCAAGCAACAATACTTGGAAATAAAAACACACAGGCAAAATTTCACAACTTGTATGTCTCTGTGCAATGCTAGGTCACTGATAGAAGTAGATTAGCAACATCAAGATGCTACCTTCCAAAGCATGTACAACATTAATTAAGTTCAAAGCATGAGTACAACGTAGGCCTGCAATCTTATATCAAAAGTGAGCAGTTGTACACACTCGTAGGGGAAGAAAGTGTACATACTACTATAGTACTTTGTAAATTTTTATTTCACAAAACAGTAGCAGTCCCTTTATTCCTTATACCGAAACTTGAACACAACTTACATAGGTACAATTTGACACTTATACTTTAGGCTCCTGAATTTAAAAAAAAGAACAATCCAACAACTCATTTATGTCACAGAGTTAGTATTATTTCCTGCACCTGCTTCTACAATGATTTTACCATATTTATCCGGTCCTATTTAGATTGGCAGCATTTTTTTTCCATACATTGAGCTATGACCCAATTAACTCAGCATCTAAATTCATATCTCAGGTTATTGATATTTCATCTACGTGTATTCACCCTTTTCAACATGTACAGATTATCAGATTTTATTTAGATGCCCTTTAATTATTTACTACCCTACTCAACAAGTTACAAAGCATGCACAACAAGGAATTTTATATATGGAAGACATTCGATGCAGAACCTTATCTGGTCAGAACATTCTTCAGGGTTATCGAATTCGCTTCTTATTTAGTTACAGTGTTTACTTGCTAAATTCCAAACAAACATAGTAAAGGGTTATGTTTAAATTCATCGGCATTCAGAAAATACATATAATAATGTGTAAACAAAGCAATTATAACAAGTTCCAGGCAACCAAATTCTACTCCATGGTCTAGATCCATAAACGTAGCTAGTAAATTATGTTTCAGTTAATCTGCATTTTAATTCACTCCAAGCACAACATAAAGTAAAAAAAACAACCCTCACAAAGATAAGCAACAATGCTTGAGAAAACATTGATTAAAAATTTATTGGTAGAAAGAAATATGAGCATCTTGCTACCAATAATAGTTTCTCATAGGACTGCAGTAAAAACTTGAAAAGTGTACCAAGCACACGCATACCTTAACACCCTTTTTTTCTTCATTCTTTTTATTTTTACCTCTACATAACTAAGCTATACTAAGTTCCATCCTTTCTGACATCACAAAGTAAATTAACTTGTATTTATATTTACAGGTTTGCTCAATGTTGCTAAGTAAATAGTGAAGTGAGGAAAGAGCAAGGAACTGTAGCAAGTTCGAATCGTAACCAAACTCTTTCTTATTTAACTGTACAGTAGAAGACCCACTGTACTTTACTTTGGAGCTGTTCATTTGCAGCTTACTTAATAATCAACTTATGTTATTTCCCCAAATAAACTCAAGAACATAACAAAATAAATAAGGTTGTACATATCGGATTACAACTAGATATCAGAAGTAGAGATATGATTTACCCGTTCATAAAATAAGTATATCAAATTTACTCATCTTATTGTTGAACAGCGGCCTATTACAGGGACCCAACAGTCGATTGAAGCTAGATTAAGAATTTGAAACTCGATTTGTTGATTTGAAACTGATCTGGAGCTTGCTAATTTAGTCGATTTGCAATCTTGAATCTGATTTTAAAACCGATCATGAATCTACTAAGTTTGCTCTGGTTAAAACATGAAGTAGAATCTGATTTTTCTTTTTTTTGGTTTTGGTTTTTATTTTATCTTCTGAATGACGGAAAAAAAATTGAGAAGTTTGGTTTGTTTAAAGATGAAAGAGTTATGAACACAGCCTAAACTCTAATATTATTAAATTAAAAGGTACCATTAACACTTGTCTATGCATGTTTTATAAAAGCTACAAATGTCGAAACCCTATAATTCATTTTCCTTTATGTTATATTAATATATGTTTAATGTTTTTAAATTTATATCTATTATATTTATCTCATGAATTCCAAAAGAGGTATATAAATTAAATATTTATATATATATATATATATATATATATATATTTTGAAAATTTAATATATTGAATTCAAATTAATGCTTTATATTCACCAAACATACATACATATATACATATATATATATATATGCACTTAAAATTTTCAACATTATAGAGTTTGCCTGTATACATACATACATATATATATATATATATTTGTTAATTCGCTATAAAAAAAATTATTTTCAAATATTTAATTCAACATTTATTATAGTTTCAAATCCATTTATATACATCCAGATATTTTAAATTATTAGAAATTTAATTTTGTTCAGCTTACAAATCAGTATTTAACAAATTAATGCTGTTCAATATCAATTAACAGATGTCCAAATATCCGGATTATCACAATGCTATTTGAAGATTCACAACATCAAGGAAAAATCCATAAAGTTGAGTCATCCGTGTATGAGTTTCCAAAGATAGAAACAAACCCGTGATTAGGATCTCAATGTAGGACTTAGAAGAATTTACTTTAGCAAAAGATGGCAGAAACACATCTTCTTAATACATGTCGACATCATTACATAACTCAGATCTTGGGATCAAGCAACAAAGTCCCTAATCCCCGAAGAAAGGAGTTATCGTGTCAATCAAACTAGGTTAATCGAACTTATACCTTAGGAAACCTAGTCTCCCAAAACATGTTGGCTTGGTAGTTAAAGTAATCAGCCCTATGGACTAAGGCATTTACACTAACACTTCGTTGAAACTAACTCAGTTGAGCATAAATAGGGATTAGCTAGAAAACAAGCTAGACTAAGCAACTTCATAGTTCTGAACAAAGCCATGAAATAGAATTTATCAAAATGACATAGAAGTATTACTTATATGTAAGGAATTAAAGTAAATGAGTATGCTGCACGTGAGCATAATAAGTGAAACAGCGAGAAAAAGAAATGTTTGGAATCAAGCAATTAAGCCAATAGTCCCGTAGATAGAGGCCGGTGTGCGTTGAATTGCGAAAAACGTAAGAGAAGGATAATCGCAATCAAACAAATCATGTGCTAGTTTCCAAAGGCTAAAATTGTGCCTGATTGAACTTCAACTACAACTCTACAAGAGCAACTGTGCCTCGTAATTTAACTGCAATCAGTCCTCCCAATATGATAGGAATAATAAGCGAAGCCTAAGCAGTAAAGGACCTAGCTTCTGGAGGAGTGGAAGTACCTCCACCAGACTAAAGATTAGATGACCTAAAAATCATTTTCAATGGTAGAACTTGGCATTCAACCCTATCGGGTATCTTTTACTTTAATAATACCGTCATATAACCAATGCCCGAAATCCAAGGGTAGTCAACGTATGTTGACCAATCAGGTCCAGAGTGTTGACCGGGGCATATGCATTGTGTTATCTACATGAGAAGAGTCCAGTATCCTGAATACTACAAACAAACAATCTAGTGTAGCTAGCTTAATTGCATTTGAAAAACAATAGATATCATCCTTTAAAATTATCTCTTCCAAACTTACTCGATATTGATCAAAGATCGATAACGGAGCCGCTGTCCAAATCGGTGCGGGAAGCTTTTCTTTTCAGGATCACTGGAATACAGAAATAGGAAGAGCAATATGATTAAATCGTCGACTATATCCAATTTTGGAATAAATTGTCACGTTGGAACTCAAAAGCATCGAAGGGAACTTAACCAAGTTCTCGAGAAGAAAAAGCTAAAGACAAAGAGCAAGACCTCGCTTCAGAATGATGTACAATCATTCGAGACAAATTTAGCTTCATTGTCCGTCGAATTAAAACTGTATGGGGCAACTTCAAACCTACATCATGCACCCACCTACTGACCTAAACTCTCGCGTAAATTATAAAGCAAAGATTTCATCGTAAATACCAAGAACTGAAATTCAGATCAAAATCAAAAAACAAATGGTTGTCAAAAGTCAATTAGTTGAAAACAAAATCTTGAGGTGGGCTCCGATTATTCACACTAAAAATTCAACAAATGGCTGAAAAGCCAAAGCCAAATTTGCATGGTAGCCTCGAAACTTACCCATTACTTCAAAGTACGCTAAGAAGCTATAGAGAGAAATTTGATTCGTTGCGACAAGCAGTAGTAGTCAAGACCAAAACTAGGTGATCAACAGCGTTACTTACTACATGTCCACAAGATTCTAATGCAATCACTTGGAAATCAACAGGTGGATATTGAAAGCGATAACTTCCAGAGCACGCCATGCTAACAACGAAGACGTACTCTGGGGGGCAAATGTTATTCGGGTTTTTAACCAAGCGGAAACAAATAGAACACATAACAGCCTAGTGTAAACATGATGGCTTAGAACCAAACCAAAAAGTCTAAGGCAAGGTGTAAATGGTAGCCAAGCTATATTACTGAGTCAACAACTGAGATTGATTGAACCAAGGGACCAGCCATCTTACAGCCCAATCAGCAGTTGAGTGCAAACAACTAGTGAACTACGATCAAAACGAAACGACTACGATAAAAGTATATGGAAACATCTCCAATTTCAAACTCTAGAAAAATCCTAAGTACTTGGATCATCAGCGACCCATGCCTCTCCTCAAACCTTCAAACGAGCTAGCTAAGGAATCCTACAAAAAGAGGCCAAGACATTAGCTCGTAAATGAGACAAGTCTATGGGTCGCTAATGACTCATAGACCATGGGTCGCCAACGACCCATGTTCTCGTCTCATTTTGCAAGCCAATTCCTCTCTGGATCGTTTCCCACCTATATGCGAGCTGATGATGAAGTGGCCTGGTTATTCTTCACTCTCTACCTTGCTAATTAATTAATTCATTCTTATACTAAGTCTATTGGCTAAAACTTTTGAAATAATTTTAATAGAACAATTAATTAAATAAATTGGTCTAAAACTTCCAAATTATGAGCACTGATTTTTTATGCAACAGAATTACTTTCGCAAAATTAAATCTTCCTAATTGTAATTTACCATTATAAATTTCATTAAACATGCTAATTAAATCAAATTTTAAAACATCTCAAAATAGCTAAATAAAATAGAAAAGCCATTAGGACCTGGGGCTTTATCACTAAGCATATCGTTGATAGCCTTCAAAATCTCTTCTTTAGAAAAAGGATTATCAAAGTCATTAAGATTAATTCTAGACTCAATAGGATGTAGTTCATTCCATCTAACGTTTATTCCATGCTTATTCTTATTACTAAAAATATCCCTATAATAATCAGTAAAGGCCTTATTTTAATCCATTTGATCAACCAATTCAACATTATTCACAAAAATAGAATTTATTATGTTGCTACGTTTTCTACCGTTAGCCATATTATGAAGAAAAAAATTATTATTATCACCTTCATTAATACATTGAATTCTTGATCTCTGTTTCCACATAACCTCTTCTTTTTCTAAAATTGAATTAAGTTCTTCTTTTAAATTCGCGAGTACATTACGCTCTCTAAGTTTTAATTGTCTAGTTTCTTCTGTCTTATTTATTTTAAACATTTCAGAAAGTAAATTTTTTATTTAATTTTAATACTACCAAATACACTCTTATTCGATTTTTAAGAAAATTGCTAAGACCTTTAAGTTTCAAAACAATTTTTTTTGCTGAGTTATCCATATTTCTGGTATTATAAAACTCATCGATATCCATTTATTTTTAATTAGATTAGAGAAATTATATCTAATAACTATATTTTTTCAAATTTAAAAGTTTTATCAATAGTTCTATGATGATCACAAGTAAGAATGTTAGGGCAATGGTAAGAATAAAGTATACGACAAACCAGTGACTCTACAGATAGGAAATTTATCTTCAAATTTGTCACTAATGAAAAATCTATCTAGAAGAGCCATAGAAGGGGATTCCCCAGTATTACTCCAAGTGAATTCTCTATTAGTTAGTGGTAATTCGATCAAACTAGTATTAATAATAAATTGATCAAATTCTTCCGTAGAAGAAAAATCACCTTCACGAGGTGATCTTCCTCCTAAAAGACCCGTAACATTGAAATCACCACTCAAAATCCAAGATCCAGGATCGAATGATCTAAACTCTAGATATTCGTTCCATAAAACTAGACGACCAATTTTCTATTTGGATCATAAACGTTAGATATACTTAATAAGAATTATCACTAAGGTTAATGAGAATAATATGCAAAGAGTATTTCTTAGTAATAGTTTGAAGCAGTTTAAAAGAATTATCACGCCGCCCTATAAGTAAACCCACAAAAGCTCCAATTAAAGGTACACATGTCCAATGTCCAAAATGATAACCACCCAATCTTCTATGAAAACGAATATACGGCGATTTATTTTTGTTTCCTGTAAAAGGGCAATATCAGTAAAATAATCTTTAAAAAATGCTCTAATTTTATCATATTTATTTAAATCACGTAGAATCTTAATATTCCAGCTAATAATCCTCATAATCAAGATGATCTAACCCTCTCTATTTCTCTCCTCCTAATGTAGGTAGTATCTAGTTTGTCTTTAGTAAAAACAAAAGTAGTATCCCTGGCTAACTGACATAACTCACTGGTGGATAAACTACATAGAGCATAGGAAGAACACGTATTTCCTAAAACAGAATCCATACCTGAGCCTGAATTATTAGTGTCATTCGTAGCACTTGAATCAGGTGACTTACCCATAAATGATAAATGACTGTTATAGACCCTTGCACTGCGATGAACAACACCATATAATTCATTACTATGCATAATATCTTTTTCTAAACAGTCAAATGAGTCAATCCCATCATCTAAGACATGAGTAACATTAGCCTGATTTCTGAAAAGAAAAACCAACTTGTTATCATCTCTACTCTACCCTCCAATACCTCATTCATACTGTCGGAAGAAACATTGCACACTTGAACCCGATTCTCGACTCTATTCTCACATACCAAAGAATCAAAAGATGTAGGAATAACAATACCAACATCATTACACTAAGAATTCACATCTTCTCCTTCGATCAAATCCGAATTCTTACCTAAATCTTCCATTGACATAAGACAATCAAAACAATTTGCAGTGATTTACCCAAAACTTCCCACTTCATCAGATTTTGCTTTTAATTTTTTTACTATTAACATAATCAAAGTCATTGTTTGGTTTACTTAGATGAATTGAATTACCAAAATATCCTTTAGGATAAACTGCATCCCCATAGTTAGATACCACATTATTAATTTTCATAGAATAAAGACCTAATCTATAATGTGAAACAGTATGGCCTAAAAGAATTGGATCAAAGAAATTAAAATCCTCCCTTTGAATTACAACAGAGATATCTTAATATTCATTAGCGCCTTCAAGAATGTTTGAAAAACCATTACTCTCATTAAATTTTGGTACCATATTAATAGCCGAAACATCATCATCCAAAGACTAAGCATATTTTACAAAATAATCCAAAGGATCTCCAAATTTCTTTCTATAATTTTTAACAATGTTAACCGTGTCGATCACATCAAAGTGTTTGAACAGATGCTCCAAGAATTCGATTCCCTCTTTCCTCTGAATCGACAAATGATCTAGCAAAATCTCTTGAGTTCATACATTTTAAAACAAAAAGAAACCCAAGATCAAGACTTTTGCGCCTGTAAGAAATAGAGTTGAATTTCGCCGAACATTCGTTCTTTTTTTGATCGAAGTAGCAACACCCAAAACATCTAATAGGATCGCGACACTCTTTGGCCAAATGAGTATAATCACCACAACGAAAACAAACTCTTCTTCCTCTTCTAGAGTCGACCCAATTCTTGAATTTTGATCTTTGGTATATAGATTGCAAAGAAGAAAATCCTTAACCACCTGAGCATAGGTACGGTTGGATGGAAAATCTCAATCGAGAAAAGAACAATAATTGGGAGATTTAGAAAGAAAAGAAGACGAGACTGAGGAAGATGAATACGGACCGAGAAACCTGTTGACGCTATTGTTTTTTCGTATATATTAGTACCATATCAATTTACTAGTATAACCGCACAACGGTGGAAAAACCGACCGTTTGTTTATATAATTCTAAAATTCATTTTCTTTACATTTTCATTAATTTTAATTTAATATTATTATTGAAAACATTAACGCATTAATAGAAACAAAAAATTAATAACATTTAGTGTTTATATTTCCAAAAAAGGAACTACGTTGACTTCGATGCAAATTATGAAGAATTTTTTTGCTGCTATTTCCGTCGGTCCAATAATAACTCCTTCAGCCAGTATTTCATTCATATTTTAAAAATATTAGTGCCACAGTAGTGCAAATGTATAAATATGTGATTTCTGGTATTGCATTTCAACAGTTCTTAGCTCGGTATAAAATATAAAACATAGTTTATAGCAATCGTTAAGTAGGCATGGCTTTAACCTTTCTCCACTTTGCTTTAATTTTCGTGCTAGCTTTCAAAGCTAATGCTGCCGATCCAGATATCCTTTCAGACTTCATTTTACCTCAAAACTTAACCTCCGTTGATGGTAACTTCTTCACATTTACTGCCATGCGTCCACTAATCACATCTCCAGCTCCAAGTAAGTTCATAGTTACGAAAGCATCAATGGCTGAATTTCCAGCTTTAAAAGGCCAAAGTGTGTCATATGTTGTTCTTCAGTTTCCTGCTAACTCAGTCAACCCACCTCACACTCATCCTCGTGCTTCCGAATTACTATTTGTAACTTATGGTTCATTTGGTGTTGGATTTGTTGATGCAACTAATAAGTTATTGCACAAACTTTACAAACCGGGGATATTTCTGTCTTTCCAAAAGGGCTTGTTCACTTTCAGTTCTGCAATGGTGAGGGCGCTGTGGCTATCTCTGCTTTTGGTAGTGCTAATGCTGGTACTGTTTCTGTTACACCAACTGTGTTTAGTAGTGGAATAGATGACAATGTCTTTGCCTTAGCAATCAAGACTGATGTTGCTACTGTTCAGAAAATTAAAGCTGGTCTTGCACTTAGTTTATAAATTATGACCACTATGTTCTTGATTCATTGTTTTTATGGTTTGTATTTGTCAAAATATCAATAAAGTTTGTATTGGAACAATAAGGGGAGATTCATGTTATTTTTTGTTGTGTTATCTGAATGTATGAATCTATTCTCTTATAGCATTATCTTTTTTTGTGCAAATTTGCTGATTTGATAATTAATGAAAACGGTATATTTATGTTAAATCTTCAAGCTTTATTTTCTACATTGTTACCACTAAAAAACAAAAGTAGATGCACCATGTACTTCTACATATTTAAATATATTAACATACTAATTGTTCCCATCATATTTTCTATTTTATGAGCAGTGAATTTGTTTGTTTTCAGGCTGTTGATTATAGCAAAAAAAATTCAAGGCAATGTAAATCAAATTATGTGCGGAGCTCTAATCAGCATTCCCACTAGTTCTATTGTTTTTACAATACCGGGCAGAATACACTACTTTAAAGGTCAATAGATGCATGCATATCGCTTTTTAACGATTTATTTTCATAAGTTTCTGAATCATTACAGATATATATATTTTTCGTAGTAGAAAGGTACACTTACTCTTTTTTAGTTTAATGATACAGTAGAATATTTTTCATTTCAGTCTTGCAATTGGTTAATTTAAGTCTTCAAGCTTCCTTATAACAAACTTCCCTTCTTGGAAGCCTCTTTCTAATAACAGTATCAACATACCAATGATATTACTCTATCTGAAATTTTTATCCATATATTGTGACAGTGAATACATTTCAATGTCCTGAAGGACTTTTTCTTGTTAGTTTACATTAGGAATGGTTAGGAGTTGTTGTATATTTTATGTTTATAGATTTATGAAAATAGTTAAATTGAAATATTCGAATCTTGTAATCAAATGTCTACTTATAAACATTCATTTTAGCTTAAAAAACTTTAAAAAATGTATCCAGTTACCGTACATTAAATATTTTTATGGTGTTGTTACGTGTACTCAATTATAGTTAATTTTTAATGCTCAATTTTCATTTTAACCTTTTGATGGTAAATTTATTTGCAATTTAATGAAAACATATTTGTAGGTCAAAATTCTGCCTATCCATGCCTTTTCATTTTAAGACATGCAAAAACTCCCTGTATCTTATACTTCAAAATTCTTTGATGTCATTAAGACACTTTGCTTAAATAAAATAAACTGGTACATAAAAAACAAGTGCAGACTCAAGCTTTTATATTTGATTTAGGGGCTAAGAGAAATTGGTGATTGATAAGATAAGGGATGCAACATGACCAATGCTTTGATAGCCTCCCTCAAGTGTGCGGCAAGGCCCACATCAAGGTGAGGCAGAGCCAAAACTTCCTGAGGCTTACATAGAATATTTATTCGCCTATATGGCTTACGATTTACCAACTTAAGATATGCAAGATGTACTTCTCAGAAATCAATTATTGATTTTTCAAACTAAATTTCATAATAAATTTCAAGTCGTAATCAATTTATGATTTCATTGGGCTTTCTAAAAGCATCAGAGAATCATCATGGAAGAAAAAAATGATAAAAGGATATTAATAGGTTTAGTTCTATAAAAATACACATACTTGCAATGATAAGCAACACACTAAGATTTAATACTTTTGGTTCTATAAAAATACAAATAATTGCAATGATAAGTACAACATACCAAGATCGTTCTTTTTAATTTTTGAACATGACAGTAAGATCCATAGTTTGAATAATATGATGCATAGTAATTTTGCACCCACATGAATCAAAATGAATCGCTTTTCTAAGCATCAGAAGGCAAATGAATATAGAAGAGATGACTACGATGCCTTTAGCAGTTAGCTTGACTATATTGCTGGCAACAATCGAATAATCTAATTTAAACACCTAAAATTGTATAATATCGAACTTGTCAGACAACTATTATCTACTATAGCTCTAAATTTCAAAATAAAATGGCAAACACATGGAACTTAAAAAAATATGAAAAGAACTGTTAGTGCATACCTGCAACATTAATGTTTTCCACAATGTAAAGGACGTTGTCTTCGTCGATTTCTCCTTTCTTCTCAGCATCCAGTATGTGGTCAATTGCACACTTTAGGCCTGCATTGTCGGTTGGCTTTGTGCTTGATAACTTCCTATTTTATACGATCAACAGTGATATCCAATGCAGATGAATGAATTTATAAAACGAGTATTAATAATAAAACGAGTATAGAAATCGACATACTTCCTCTCCTCAAGAAAGTAATCCTTGAACAACTGAATCCTCCTCTCCTTGACCTCCTTAAAAATCTTCAACTAGTAACCCCTCAAAAAGGGTCTCAAAATAGGAATAAAATCACCATAATTGTACTCAAAACTCTGCGCCAACCGACTCCTCTCTCCATTCAAAGCTTTCAACTTCAAAAACAAAGGATCGTTCTCACTCTCAAATCTTCTATCGAACATAATCCTATACATGTTATTATACATCATCAACTGCAATCTCTTCCTCAACACTATCCCTTCAGTCGTCGCCTTTGCATCCTTCTTCACGTCCTCCACACTCTCCCTGCCTCATCTTCCCATCCATACCTAATCCAATAACACACATCAAATCAACAGTCACTGTGACAGTTTTGTTTAACTAACCTAAACTCGAATATAAGTTACCTGTACTGATTGACTACTTTATTGGTGAAGAAAGGAACAGTCATAATCCGTCTCATCTTCCTCCAGTGCTCACCGTAAACAGTGAAAACCATATCCTTCCCTTTTCCAGTGAATATATCAAAAAAACATTTCGGGTCTGGGATCCGAACTCCACACCTTGAGTGTGCAAAACATCTCTGGCGGGATCAAGGGAGGAGACAACAACGAGATTTCTCTGCCCCATCCGAAGAAGGAAAATGTCTCCGAACTTTTTGGCGAAATTAGGGAAGAAGCGTCGAAACAAGCAAAATTAAGTAGAGGCACGATTGCAAGAAATCGGGGAAGAAGCAGCGAGGGAGAAAATTTTAGGAACGCAAAACGCAACAGGAGCGAAGAGGAGAAATTTTGATGGAGGAGTAGGATACGGAAAACAAAAGAGAAACCGACTCCCTAATCGTCGGTTTGATAAATTTAAATAAAATAAAATATCAGATTTACATAAAATTTAAAAATGTTGTAAATAAACTAGACTTCGTAAGCCCAATAAACATCCAATAAGTTAAATTGTTTTGAAATTCACCCATAATTTCCCCTTTGGGCTGGCCTAGTTCCAATAACTGTATTAAAGCCTCATCGCCTATGTGGTCTAATTAATCGTGTTAAGGCTAACTAACTAAGCTCACAACATAGATAATAGGGTGTCTAAAAAGTTGTGTCGAAGGATTACGTTTGGATAATTAAGTATTCTTCCCTACTTGACTATCTGCTTAGCCCGAATAGATATATGAGTCCAAAGGTAATCCTTCATCGAGAGGCCCAGTTTTAATTGAGCCATGGGCTAATTTTCAAAATTATTTGAAAAATATAAGATTTTAAATTTAAATGTTAAATCTAAAATAGGATATACATATATTATAAAAAGTTATACTATAATATATTTTTCAAAATGTTTATAAAGTAATTTTGAAAATTTAAATTTAGTTATAAGAGTAATAAATAGATAAATTTTAATTAATGAAAAATATATACATGTATTATATATTTTTGATATATGTTATGATATTATAAAATGTTTAAGATATCATAAGTATACGTGTATGTATATAATATGATTTTTTGAAATTAATGTAATATTATTAAAAATAATAATTCAATATACTAAAGTTAATTAATTAAATAAACAAATTAAAGGTTAATTAATTAAATAAATGAATTAAAAGGTTAACTAATTAAATAATATAAACATATATATGATATACTACAAAGGTTATAATATATAATAAATATTAAATATAAATATTATATCAATAAAAAATTAATTAAAATGTTAATTAATTAAAATCAATTAAATAAGATTTAATTAATATAATATTATGCATAATACAATTATATAAGTAATATAAAATATTAAAGTTATATAATAATGGAAACTTGTATAATATGAATGTATAAACCAAAACTATAACATCAAAGAAACCAAAATAGACTTAAGGGATATATACATACATTTGTGTGTATATCGTGATTTCAAATGTGTTTGACTCTTAAATAATGATGGTATTTGGTAAGAAATACATTATTCAACAAGTCGACATCACTCAATACATATACTGATGATTATGAATTTTCTGTATAACGTTGTCCTGTACTATATATATATATATATATATATATATATATATATATATAAATTACTTGCATACTCCTTAGCTATTGAGCAAACTCAAGCTAGTGATGTTATGTGTAGTATTATCAATATATTGAATAAACGAGATAAGATAACTAAATGTATTTATGGAGCAAACTCAATGTACATATACTATACTTAGGCCATCGTGATATGGTTAGTATGAGTGAATAATTTTGTCCCCATTTGTTGACCAAACTCAAGGTCGAACCGAAATTAGGACAAGGTACCAAGGGTTAGGAGTTGTGTAAAATACAACCGATAAGGAGTTATCCATCATCTGTGGAGCTATGACTTGTTAAGCAAACTAATATTCGGAATTCCAAAACGGATGAGTCCTAACGTCGACTAGTGAAGTCGAAAGACTTCTGTGTTTCAACTTAGTGTTTAGTGAAACATAAAAGATTAGAGGAGCCTTATTAGAAAATGGAAATGATAACATTTAACCTTTCTAATATTTTAAGAACAAACGCTATATAATATAATAGTAATGTACATTGATAAATTTGTGCATTTAATATGATGCATAAAATGTTTATTACTTAAGATATACAATTGAACTGAATTGAAGATTGACAAATAGAAATATAATATATACTTGCTAATAAATGCTTCTTGCATGTTAATGTTACCATACCCATGCAAAAGCCTGATTTTATAACTACTAACTAATTCATAATTTGGTCTCTTACGTGTTTATTTGTTGAGACCATGTATTGCATTCTATGAGTTTCAAACGCAAAAGCAATATAATACCATGGATATTCGATCCATATATAATGACATATAAATGTTATATGGTGAATGGTCACAGTTTATAATGTACAATATTTTGATGAAGTTTGTTCATCCGAAATAAGCATATAAACCATAGTGCGAGATCGAGTATTCAATTTGATTGATTACAATAAAAGATCATATTGCGTTAAATGTAACACCAGACCAAACTATAACATAGATGTAAGAACTCGATCATTAAAATGTCATTTGATTAGTTTATGCAAGGTGCAACATATTTGATGTCCTTAATGCAAATGCACTTTTGTAAAGAGTTCGTTATTATGTTGTAGTAAGGGATTTCATTTGAATGGTTCGACCATTTAGAAAGAAAAATGAGTGTACAAGAGTGGTGTGATTTAAGGTACAATTAGGATGAAGAAAGTGAATAATCACTTCTGCTTTAAAAAAAACATCGGAAACGAGAAATGTAATAATAATAATAATAATAATAATTAACACTTAACATTGGAATGAGAAATACAATTACTATTCCAAAATGTATTTTCATATGGAAAATTGTTTTCTATGAGATTTATTTCTTTGACTTCAAGATATTTGATCAAAGAACTCTCCATTGTAAACTAGTTGCAATATATGAAATATATCATTTATATTAAGTGAATATTGGACCTCCAAATTTAGTATGTTATTATAGTAATGGTGAAAATAGCAGAGGCATGCCATATAGCACTTATTGATTGCATCAAATTATGAAAATTGTTTATATAAAATGTACCGAACGTTATTTATGAAATAATGATTATTTTTTACACTTGTATAAGTTCATGATAAGCTCATTGAATATAAAACAGAAGTAAATAATATAACATCCGACAAAAATGATTTGATTTGCTCGAATGGGTGACTATATTGGAAAGAGTTCCTTATGTACCTTGTATGAATAAAGACTCAGTTTCAAAGGTCACTCATTCCTATAATACATAATAATGTATTAATAAGAAGTAACTAAACTTTGTTGGGCAAAGTACGATTAATGATGAGTGAAGTTAAGTTAAAAAAATTTCTATAAGATGTTTACTTAAGAGTAGTACACATGGTTAAAATTAATATAATCCAAATAATATTTTATAAAACCATATAACATAGGGGTTTATAAGAAACCTTACATATCTCAGGCCAATGAGTTGGCAGGTTGTGCAAGTCGTAAGACCGCACATGATAAATGTACATAAGGAATCTTGTCTGAATCATCCTAAGAGAATTTTGGGAACGATAGCCATTATGTAATATATCCACGAAAGTTATCACTTAATACATCCACAATATTCAAATGTCGAGCATCCAAGTGCTGAAAAGGTAGATTGTTAGGCCAAAAAGGAAAGAACGGTGAAAACAAAATCTCACAGCGGAATGGCAACATATAATATAACAAAGATAGTAAAATTTATCACTCTAAATTACATGGTATATCAGAGTTAAAAACAAACCTCATCAACTTGGACGGTTATAACTTCCTGACCATATAATGGCTGATGGGTATATATAATAATACAGTGGAAATAAAAATACTATGGCAGGTGAACATCCAGCTCTACTCCATGAGCTCTATATCCAACCAACGACAACCTGGAAAAACTCGGTCTGACTCAAGCACTACAATAAAATAACACCAGGATCGGTCTGCAAAACCAGGATGAATAAACTCAAGAAATATGGTGAACATATAATAATTCTGTGAAATCACACCGCTAAACACGGAACGGGTTTTGCCTCACAAGAACAACACCCATAGATAAAAAATGGAAATAAGTAGGAATAAAATTAGACTTGAAAGAATGGACGCAAATAATTAAACATCGAGAATATTTCCAGGTACTTCTCAATGCAATTAGGAAAACGATTCAAAGATTTGAATCAAATAAGAAAAATGAATTTTTTCAACTATGACTAGGAGCTTTCACCGCCCTTATTGAAAGTATATCCCTAGAAAATATAATTGAGAACTACGATGGCTCTCAAAAAATGTACCAATCGAACCCTTCCAACCTTACCAAGTATATGAGTATTTCACATCTCCACGCACATACAACCAAATCCAATCTAGAGTAGATATGAAGACACCCTAATGGGAGCAATCCCACATAGCTTGATGTGTTTGCGCCAAAGTTGGTCACAAACACCGAATGTAATAAAAGCACCAGTGTTTACATACAAATCATTATTATCCAATCACAGATCTCAGATCCAGATCATATAGAGAGTAAAAATGAAGAAATAACAAAATTAAAATGAAAGGAAGTAAGAGAAGACACAAGATTTATAGTGGTTCGGCTATCTTCGGCCTATGTCCACTTTGAATTGATCCTTTTATTTCTTTTATACTGTAATTACAGTTACAATCCTTTGAATATCAATAACCAAAATGGCAGAGTTTAGCCAAAAAAGAAGAAGAAGATCCCATTTTAGTTGCCATAGAGGTGCTATTTATAGGTGTGGAGTTGGAAATATATGTATTGAATCTTAGAATACTCTTTTTCAAGCCCAGATGGGCCCATATAATCGATCCAGAGTCGTTTGGGATCGATCCATATTGATCAAGAATCACTCCAATTGAGCTGCGATCGATCATGGATGCTCTTGAGTTGATATGAAACCTTCTATGAAAATTTCATTGTATTTGGAGTCGTGGCTTGAGAGATATGATCGATCTAAGATTGAGTTTGCTAGCGAAGCTGAAGCCTTCGTATCGATGGATTCGTATCCATCAGCTTGTATCCATCATACCACCATCCATCCCAGTCTTACGCTTTGATCCATGTGATGCACTCCATTCCTTAACCGGTTCCTTTGTATCGATCGATACGAACGTGATCGATACGAAATGGCTCCTGAATGCTTGCTCTTTTCGTATCCATCCTCTGCTCCTTCCTTTATATCGGTCCCATACTCTATCCCTTCTCTTGTATCGATCTGATGCCGCACCAATCGATTGATACGAAATCTATCGATATGAATCATGTTCGATCCGAAACAAGATGCAAGATGCATTATCCATACACGTATCCATCCTGATGTCATTTGATCGATGCGAATTATATCAATACGAGAGCGTCGATACGAAATCTATTGATCCAAGCTGAAAATCCAACTTCCAAGTTTTGAACTGAGATTTTTCCTGTGGGTTCCACATTCCAAAGTGATGCCGTCCTAAAATTTCCAAGTGAATTGGACTTATAGACTTTGAGTTATCCATCGATCCTCATCGAATCGAGTATCAATTCTAATCGATCTATACAATTCTTTGTTCATCCATAACTTGAGCATATGAACACCGTTTGACCTAAAATTTGAAGTGTAGCTTCACCAAGCCTTGTTTATCATTCCTGATCGATCCCACTATGATTATAGCTTCGTCCAATTTTGAAGGTATCGATCATAGCCTCTGTTTCCCATCGATCTACAATCTTGATATCCATCATTTTTAGCCAATTTGTTGATATCCCGGCCTTGACCAAAAGGCGGGGTAACATTTGTCCCCCAAAACATGCCTTGTTGTAGGAAGGTGTGTTTTAAATAGCTTTTAATCCGGCATCCAAAGTCCATATTCCATCCATAGCCATATCATCTGATTCATAATCCAATCCACTACCAAGCCATTCTATCCAAGTACCACAGCCATATCCTTATCCAAACCCGTGACTGCTCTGAGTCGATATCTGATTCTGAATCCAGTAACCAAATCCTTAGCCAAATCCATATCCATCCGAACCCGACAAATGAGTTCTAATCCATCCATATCCAGCAACTAATAACCAAACCCACGACCTCTTCGGTTCGATATCTAAATTGGAGACCGCTCCGGGCCCTTAGTCAAATCAGGGACCACTCTGGGTTCACGCCCAATTCCTCAGCTATTCGGAGCCAATATCTAGATCCATAACCTCTTTGGGATCTTGCCAAGCATAACCCACACTCGATGACCCGTATTAAGAAATGCCTTGGCATAAGCCCTAGATTGACGGTGATTCTAGTTCAGTGTCCCTAAATGCTGAGTAATGCCGTGGTTTAAGTCCTAAGATGAATCCTGGTCTCTACGGACCCGTGTCGAGCATAGTCCATACTCGACGACCTGAAGAAGTCGATTCGACACATTCGGACGAAGCAACTTACCCCTTGCCAGGCGTAATCCATACTCGTCGACCTTTTTACCAAAAATCAGATAAAAGTCCAATCAAAATCCAACCTGAAATCCAGATCAAATCAGAAAACCAGAAATCCATATCAAAAATCCAAACCAAGATCCAAACCAAAAAAAAGCAAATATCCAAACCAATAAAACGCGGATTTCAAAAACTAGAGTATCATGGTTTATCATCATCTCAAAGCATGCCTAAGGGCTATGTCTATCCCCGTACATGAGTAAGTGACTTAGCCGTCTGCCTAGAGTTTGCTACTTACTACGTACCACCCCGATCAGTTGAAGACCAACCGACCATCATTCCTGGGCCTCGCGCCACCGTTGTTTGAGGTAGACCGTGGCTTCTCCTATTCTACCACCACACTCCGAGTCCCAACATAGTGTCGTAACTGACCACTCCTTATGTGCTCCTTGATTATATCCTTTAGATGCCTACAGCTGTTAGCATCATGCCCGTCCAGGTCAGGAAAGAGACAGTGCCTTACCTAGGCACTCTCGCTTTCCAAGGGTTCCCTCCTTGCTGGCCTTCGGGTAAGGAAGGCGATCACGAGTTTCCATGTATATCTATTCCAATATCTCATGTAGTCCTGTGTAAGTGGAGAAATTTGGTTCTCTCCGGCGCTTCCTTGCTCTACCAGAACCGTTATCTAACTTCCTCTTCCCTTTATCCATATCCTTATTCGAGCTTTCACCGGATGGTCCTCCATCCTTGACTACATTTACTTCCTTTAGTTTCATATCCATACTTGCATCCTACCATCAAAGGAATCTTTCGGCCTCATGAAAGAATTCCTTGAGATCCATTGGTGGATCCCAGATAAACGATATTTTGAAATCCGAGTTGTCCCTGACTCCTAATACTGCCGCCATTAGAAAATTGAGGGATCCGACCGATCCACCGAAGAAGCCACCGCATTAAAATGGGTTAAGAAATTCTTAAGCAACTCTCCTGTCCTCTGTTTTACTGAGTTCAGTGTCATCACATTTTTCGGCCTTTTGATATGAACCCGAAACTACTTCAAAAAACTATCCACCAATTCTGTCTTGTCCTAATAGATTCATTTTCCAACGGTCAGAACCACACAGCAGCCATATCCGTCAAATATAGGGGGAAATATTAGGCCTTAACCTCCTCCGATGCCCTCACCTCTTCCTTATGTGTTGTATACCACATAAATGATCAACAGGATCCATCCTATCATTGTATACTTCCAAAGTAGGTAGCTTGAACTCTGGTGGATTCCAAGCCATCCTGATGTTACGGGTAAATGGACTCATGTTTACTCCTTCCAGATTTCTGTTTGTCAAACCTCCATGCATAGTTCACCTGATAATTTCAGCCAATCCAGTGTTGTCCACCAAGCGTTGCCCTCCATCTTCATTTCCCTACTTCCCCTTAAGTCATTGAGGGAGTTATGGTATGTACTCTTTGTCATGCACTCCTATATTCCTGTTGGTGTTGGGCTGTGCAGCGTCTCCTAGCATTCTTCCATGAATTGTTCCAGCATTACATTGGGGTATGGTCATGAGTCTAGATCGGTCCAAATTGATAGTTGTGTGCTGATTAGGGGCTGCCCCCTGCTGAACTGCTCTATCTGATTGCCTGTTGAGTCCCTTTGATCTAGCTCCATGGATTTGTGCTCCGGTGGCTCCTGGTTATCCAAATTGTCCGATGGAATCCATTATAATCTACATCTCATCCCTTGTGATGTAGATGGATGCCTGATCTGCTCCAGCTCCGGAGGAAGCCTCTTAACTTCGCTCTTAATGGCTCCTTTCTGGTAATGTCCTCCTAACTAAATGCCTAACCATGGTTCTTCCTAGATCTTATCCTTTCGCTTTCCAAATCTGAACTCCAAATCCGATATAGTGGGTGCTCGTCTTCTCAGTGAAAGCACCAAAGTGTTTGCACACAAATTAGTCACAAACCCCAAATGTAATGAAAGCATCAGTGTGTAAATCCTTAATATCCAGTCACATATCTCAGATCCAGATCATGTAGAGAGTAAAACGAAGAAACAAAATTAAAATGAAATAAAGTAAGGGAAGACATAAGGTTTACAGTGGTTCCGTTATCTCCGGCCTACGTCTACTTTGAATTGATCCTTTTATTTCTTTTATACCCTGATTACATTTACAATCCTTTGAATATCAATAACCAAAATGATAGAGTTTATCCAAAAAAGAAGAAGATCCCTTTTTAGTAACCATGGAGGTGTTATTTATAGGTGGAGGTGGAAATATCTACGTTGAATCTTGGAATACTCTTTCTCAAGCCTAGATGGGCCTACACAATCGATCTGGAGTCGTTTGTGATCGATCCATATCGATTTCGTATCGATCATGAATCACTCCAATTAAGATGCGATCGATCATGGGTGCTCTTGAGTTGATATGCAACCTTCTATGAAAATTTCATTACGTTTGGAATCGTGGTTTGAGAGAGATGATCGATCCAAGGTTGAGTTTGTTATTGAAGTTGGAGCCTTCGTATCGATGGATTCGTATCCATCAGCTTGTTTCCATCACACCACCATCCATCTGAGTCTTGCGCTTTGATCCATGCGATGTGCTCCATTCCTTGACTAGTCCTTTCATATCGATCGATACAAATGTGATCGATACGAAATGGCTCCTGAATGCTTTCCACTTTTCGCATCCATTCTCTGCTCCTTCCTTCATATCGGTCCCATACTCTATCCCTTCTCTCATATCGATCTGATGCCGCACCATTCGATCGATATGAAATCTATCGATACGAATTGTGATCGATCCAAAACAAGATGCAAGGTGCGTTATCAATACCCATATCCATCCTGATGTCGTTTGATCGATGTGAATTATATCGATATGAGAGTATCGATACGAAATCTATCGATCCAAGCTGAAAATTCAAGTTCTAAGTTTTGACCTGAGATTTTTCTTGTGTGTTCCACATTCCAAAGTGATGATGTCCTAAAAGTACCAAGTCAATCGGACTTGTAGACTTTGAGTTATCCATCGATCCTCATCGATTCACGTATCGATTCTAATCGATCCATACAATTCGTTGTTCATCCATAACTTGAGCATATGAACTCCGTTTGACCTAAAATTCGAAATGTAGGCTCACCGAGCCTTGTTTATCATTTTCGATCAATCCCACCTTGATTAGAGCTTGGTCCAATTTTGACAGTATCGATCATAGCCTCTGTTTTCAATCGATCTCCAATCCTGACATCCATCCTTTTTAGCCAATTTGTTGATATCCCGCCTTGACTAAAAGGCGGGGTAACACGACGGCCACTCATGCTTTGGTTTTAGTCGGCAATGGATATCAAAATTGATAGTCGATGAATCAACTATTGGAAATGAACTAGTACTACCTTGGGGAAAACAATGAGGCCAGAATAGATAGGGTAGTGTTGCTTTCTACATTGACTCGACAGCATTCTTAACTTTAAGAATATCAAGAGTTTAAATGCCCCAAACGAGCAACAAACTGTCTTGAATCTACGAAGACAAAGAAGATAGCAGAATTGATAGTCAATAAATCAACTATTGGGAATAACGAAATGATCGTATATGAAAATTAAATCTCTCAAAACATTTGACTCACACTTGTGCTTGATTATCACATCATAAATATTTATAAAAATACTTTAAAAAAAGACTCTTTAAATTATTTTTTTTAAAGAGAAAATTATATTTCTAAGTGTATTAAAAGGAAGGGTCAAAAACAAATGTCATTAAAACATCGTTTACTACAAACCCAAAAATTTACACTTAGCTTCATTATTAAAAATTTCTTTTTAAAGATTTTCTTATTTATAAACTATCATTTATTACTTTTAAAACAACATTTATTATAATAAATCAATTTAAAATATATTTATAAATTTAAAACAAAGTTAATCGTCCTGAAAGATAATTGATATAACTCTTTTATAAATTTAAATCCACATTAATTATCCCAAAAAAAGATTAATCAAATTTGTTAATATTTTTATAAAGTTAAAACAACGTTAATTATGCCGAAAGAAAATTAATCAAATTTTGTAATCTTTTTATAAAATTAAAACAACATTAATTATTCCAAAAGAAAATTAATCAAATTTATAACTCCTTTTATAAATTTTAAATAACACATATTATTTATTTCAAAATTTTCAAAAATACGAAAATATAGTTCAAACAACTTTCAAAGTGCAAAAACGTGAGGAAATTTTATTTTGCAAAAATACTAGCACATGTTCAACATACATAGGTTTAAGGAGATGATATTTCATAGGTGACGGTATAACGATAATCGCTATATCGACACTTGCACAAATCAAACAGTACAAATATTTCAACCAAACATCACTATAAGCAACATAAGAAGGCAAGAAAATCAATGTTGGCGAGAGATACCTTATGGTCACTCTGCGAAAATACCATGTAAATCACATATATGTATGTGTATTTCGAAGGGTTCCATAGCGACCTATTCGCTATGTATACACTTAGACTTCCTCTTGCTTTATTCTCTGCAACACAATAATTATTCATGCCATCTGCCTCCAAGCGGAAATCAGATCCAAATAAATAATCAAACAACAATAGATAAACTACCATCCAAGCAGTCAATAATAATCTATAGCAACACATATATCATATAGTTTGTTTAAAGGTTTTAATCTAAAATCAAACGACGTTCGATTTTAGCTCCAAATTCAATGAATCCAACACCAATGCATAGATAACATCAATACTAGTCCAATGCAAAAGACCACGTCCAAATCTGACCTCATATGGAGAAGATATTGATTTTATAGGATTTGGAATTAATTATTAACTTAATTAATTACCCTTAATCGAAATATCTTCCCTCCAAAATACAAATCTCTGTACACCATGGCCGAACCTTGCATCAATGATCCCTCACCCAATACTCGACGGAATCGCACAACACCACCTCCAAACACCTTCTCTTCGCAAATGCTACGCCTTGGCTAACACCAAGCAACACTCAATCACCTCCTGACAACCACGACTTGTAGTCGAGATGCTTTAGCACCACATGTTACACCATAAATTTAAATGCTGGTCCCCTCTAAATTGCCACCTCCCCTTCGCCTTGCTTCAAGAAACACGTTCCCACTCTTCGATTAGCCTCACAGCTCTCCTACCATCCTACACCAATACGAAACTATGGATTAGAAGGTCTTGCCAAAATGAGCTTACGGATCCGACAATGTTGATTTTCGTAGAGCAAAGCTTCGGATTTAATTCAAGATAGGAAGTGTCTCATTTTTTTAGGCTAAAGGAAAGATAAAAGAAAGAATGAAAAGAAAGAGGGAAATAAGAAAATAGGTTAATTTTTAGTTTATAATATTTCAAATACTTCGGTATCTCGCTACAAAGCATTTCATTCGCGTACGAACTGCAAACGACAAAACAAAAATACGATCGTGTACAAAAAATGCGACACGATCACAAAACAATAATAAAATATGCTAGTTATCTTATTCTATGAAATTTCAAAAATATCAACATTTGTCGAAAAATATATCAAACGAAAATATAAATATTTTGCAAATTAAAAATCAAGGAGAAATTCTATAAATTCATTAAAAATACGTCATCAAAAATCAAGTCATTTCATTAACAATTGATTTTCTTGTAATTCAAACTACTTATTATTGTAAATAAATTTACAAAATGAGTTCACTATTATTATTTATTAATCAAAAGGTGTTAAATAAGGCTATTAGATCAATTTAATTAATATTTAATTCAAAATTAAAATATTTAATTAATCCTTATATTTGAATATAAGTTATTTATATTTTTCCAGGATGTTACACAATAAATGGCTAATTTATGTTGTGAACATATATATATATATATATATATATATATATATAGTAAAGTAATGTAGAATGAATTTTATATCAAGCAATTCGTAAAATACTTATGAATGCTCATTCCGTTGCACCGAGAAACAACAATTGTTTCAAGAAATACCAACTTTTAGCGAAGGAATTTCTTTACAAAATTACTAGTATAAAATGAATTTGGATACGATCTGGTGAAACTTATTACGAAGGTTGAAAATGAAATTGACCAAATCAATGTGAACACAAATATATAGTAGAACATTTGACAATTATTCCTGCACATTAAAGAGAAACTGTGAGTTTTTTCCAATGTTGGAAATAAATAATCCATGGTTGTTTAATTAAACCATTAAGAGTATTGACTCTATGATATGGTATAATGGGAAAATCCAAAATAGATTTTAAATACATGATCAAATTATGATTTAGAGTAATCTGTTTACACATAATACCAAAGCGTCTCGAATTTAGTGGACGTGATATTGAGTTTGTGGGTTTTTTACTATTATTCAAGAGTAGATACCAAAGTGTTGTTCGACAAGAATCAAAATTGAACAAATGTTTTGTTAGAAATATCAAATAGTTCGATTTGTCGATTAAAATGCAGAGGAATCATGTTCTCATTAGAAAGAACATAAAAGATGCAAAGATATTTCTAAACTAAAGTAAATAATACACTATTAATTATTAACGATTGTAAAGACCCGTCTCCTTGACTCTTGAATATCGACACTAATACATCCACGGTATTCACGTGCCGTAAAACCACGTGCCGGGAAGCCAGATTTTTAGGGTAAAGTGAAGTAAAAGATAGGAACACAAATTCACTCATTACGTTAAAATAGATATATAGTGCTATCCGAGTTTTTAACCCAGCAGAAACCAATAGAATACAGAAAAACCTTGTGTAAATAGGATGGCTTAGAACCTAACCAGAAAGGCTAAGGAAAGGAGTGAACAATAGCCAAGCTATATTACTGAGACAACAACCGAGTTCGATTAAACCAAGGGACCAGCCTTCTTACAGCCCAATCAGCAGTTAGGTGTCAACGGCTAGTGAACTACTATCAAAACGAAACGAATACGATAAAAGACTTTGGAAACATTTCTAGTTCCAAACTCCAGAAAAATCCTACATTCTTGGATCATCAATGACCCATGCCTCTCCTCAAACCTTCAAATGTGCTAGCTAAGGAATCCTACAAAAATATGCCAAGACATAGGCTCGCAAACGAGCCAAGACCATGGGTCGCCTACGACCCATAGAACATGGGTCGCCAGTGATCCATGTTCTTGTCTCATTTGCAAGCCAAACACTCCATGGGTCGTTTCTTACCTACCTATGAGCTGATGATGAAATGGAGTAGCCCAAAAGCTCTCCGATCCATATAAATACCATCCTACCAGCAACATAACTAGATCCTCTCCAGACTTGTTGTCGAAGCTCTGCTGGAATTATTCTTCACTCTCTACCTTTCTCACAACAATCTCCAAAGGAATTCACTTTGATTCTCCAGTGGATTCTAACTCTGGAGATTTAATCTAGCTAGGGAATAACTAAAGTCATGTAATCAAACATCCCTTGTAACAGCAATCAGTCTATAGTAAAACTATAAAGTGGATGTAGGCTTTATTAACAGCCAACCACTATAAAAAAATTCTGTCTTCTTTCTTTTACTGTTCTTTTTCTATATCTACTATCTGTGATACTGCTCTATTAGAACAGGGATGGTGCTTTCAAATCCAAATCAGGGTTTTGGTCAATTTTTTGGGTCAACATTTTGGTGCTTTCATAGGAAACTTCAACTCAGGGTTCAGATCTATCTATCTACGTTGGATCTCATAGGTCTATATGTTAGATCCTCATTCTCTTCTTAAAAGAATTGCTGTTGGGAGTAGAAGAACCAACCAAGAAGGATAGGATAAAGAGCAAGCAAACACATGCTAAGGTGATGGGTTGCTAGCGATCTATCTCCTATGAATCGCTAGCAATCCATATGGTTAGCTTGTGGGTCCACAAATCCTTTTGCATCATGATCCAATAGTAGTCCGATGCAAGCAGCATATAAATCTAGTCCGATGCAAGCAGCATATGAATCATCATTAAAATAAGGCAAAGCTCAAAAATTAAAATTAACTAAGTACATGGATCGCTAGCGATGCCTTTTCACCAGACCGCCATAAACTCCAGAAAGCAAAGTACAATAATATTCTAAGTATACGGATTGGTAGCGATCCATCAATACCGTTTCATTGATTTGCAACGACCTACATGGAAAAAGATGGGAAAAGGATGCTAGGGAGTTGGCTCACTTTCCAGCATGCATTTTGGATCGCCAACGATCCATAAGCTATGGATTGCTAGCGACCCATTTAATTGGCTCGGGTTGCTATGCTTTTCTCCAGTGAATCATCTTATCGGAAGTGTCGTAACATATACCGTGAACTTCAAGGGTGTTTCTTTTCTCCAGTGAATCAGTTTATCGGAAGTGTCGCCCCTGAAACTCGACTCCCTGACTGGCCAGCGAGACCGCCATCTGGATCGTTCAAAGGGTATATAATCGAAAGGAAGCAATGTGCGGATCTTCAAGAATGATGATGGAACAAACGTTAATACTTCACCTACTGTAAAAACACCAACTACAAACCTGAACTTAGGGGTGAAAACCCCATAGAAGGATATAAGGTGGCCCTCTCCAACACTAAAGATGACAATCAATTTGAGTAAGACAAATTGGCTAAAAATGCCAACGTGCAAAAGGCTAAATGAAGCTCTAGAATCCATGCCATAGCTCGATGCTAAGCAAAGGACGAGGAACTATTACTCAAGCAGTACTCCTAAAGGCAGGAGTACCAAGAAGATATGATATAAACCGAGATCAATTACAATGCCAAGCTGCCATCGTATATTGTGACCACTCCCAACTGGCTAGCTTCCAATCCTATCATGGAGCTCACATCATCGAACACGAATGATTACCGTCAAAAATCATCAATTTTTTTTAAAATGGTCATTGAAAAACTCACTTCAGAGTTGACTCGAAATCGAACTTAGGTAATCATCCATTTGAGTTGAAGCAAACCTAGAAAATTCTAGCACGAAATGAGACTCGGATGAAACCAAGATTCTCTCTAAGAAAACATGCAAATGTCTCCAAGCAATGTTTGTCACCAACCCAGCACTTCAATTTCTGTGACTCCAAGCAAATCATGGGCTGGCTCCAACCAAAGGGAAAATTTTCTCGGGTCGGACTCTAAGTAAAATACCACCAATCCATCAATGCCAATCCATCTTCTTTTGTCCATAACTCAAACCTGCGCACTTCGAATACCTAGAAATTTGGAATGCAACCTTGTGGAGCCTTCTTTGTCACCCCCGACCGATCTTACCTAGTTTGAATGTTTTTGGGGATAATCACTGATCTATGACCCCATTATAAGTGATTCACCATTCAATCATCATTTCCAATCATTCAAGCATAGATAATCATGCATGAATCATTCTCGAGCATTATAAACAGCCATAACTTGAAAATGGACCGATCTAACAACGATTAGAGCATGTTCCTTAATCGAAACCCATTCATCGAAGCCGTTCAACATGCAGAATATCCAAAGAAATCTATAGGCCAACTATACCTTTTATACAACTGTACAACTGATTTGAAATTACTTCTTTATAGGTATGACTAGCATATGGACGAAGCAAGAGCGATGGAGGCTGATTGCAGCAAGGCCCTCAGAAATCATTAAAGGATGTAACAACTTGCTACCCTGGAAGAATTCTTTGGGAAGGCAAACCAGTTCTAAAGACTAGAAGTAGTGCAATTAGAAGAAGACAAACCCGATAGTGTGCCAAAGAACATACCAAATGGTGAAGGAGCTAACGGACCTTAGGACCTTCTACCTAAGCAAGGCTACTAAGACCCAGTAGAAAAGCGCCCCAACTAACTGACAAAGTCAGACGAAAAAGTGCTTATCAAATAACACTATATCTGGCTAGCAACTAAGGAATGTGATATTAACCTAAAGCGATGCCTTCTCATCCATCCTCGTTTATTCTTTTTTTCCCAACGAGCCATACCGGGACACTAGGGGTATGTAGACAGTGTTTAACGGAAAATTTTCTATCGATTAGAAAATCGTCGATAAATTTGGAATTAAAATTTAAACCGCAAGCGCATGGGGCACAATTTTAGTACGTGGCGAGTACGGGTCGATCCGTAGGGAATTTTTAAGATTTTAAAATTTTCAATCCAATCAAATTAGACCAAAGTGAGAGGAAATTGTTAACTACCAAAAAAAGAAAGTTAAAGCTTGAATTAAAACGTGACTTAAAAACTATTAGACTAGAGAACAATTTAGAGGAAAATCCACTCTCATATTTTTATAAATCAATAAGTAAATAATTTTTGATCTCTAGTTATGAAATTAAGTGAAATAATTGTTGCATTTATCATAAGTATGGTTTATTTATGTTATTGATTAACATAACTTAAACCATCAAACTATAACACAACAATTATACAACTTGTAATTCTCATGAAAATGAAGCCAAAGCAAAAGCTATTTTAAATATGATCTATTTACTATTATAACTAGTAATATAGATCATCAAATATCATTTTCTACTTTCATTTCAAAATCAAAAATTAATTAGCAAATGATGATGTAAATTATGTTTATGTTGAATAATAATAGCTCATTTGCATAAATAATATAAGCTATCAAAACCACTTGTATAAACTTGCATCAAAATTTACTTTCATGAAGCACAAGCTAAAGAGATCATAAATCCTAAAAATGTTGAAATTACGTAATATTTGAGAGCTTCATTACTCCTAAATGTTGGAAAGTAAAGAGAAGTATAAATTAAACAAAGGAAATGAGAATAACTACTTGCATGAAATAACTTCAAACTAATTGCATAAATGTAAATCTAAGCTATGAACATAAAAAGAAAGAGAGCATAGAAATAAACATTAACAATAAAACAAAGAAAAGCATGTAGAAAAGAGAGGAAAAAGAGGCTTGGAAGCCATTTTTATTTCACTTTGATTTGTGTTTACAACTTATTAATTTCTTAAGTAAATATATGAGAGAGTAGGAGATATTTACATGTACATAAGAGGGCTATCTATACATGCATAAAAACCTAATTCTATTTTTAAGGAGCTTTCCAAAACGCCTTCTAGGAAGTATGGTCACCAAGTAACCATTATCCACTAATTAATCCATCATTTAATGTATGTGAAGCTTTAACCTCCACTTAGTTGTCTGTTAGCTTCTAATTGTTGGCTTAGGTAAGTAGGTGGGGTCCTCCATGATCATGAACTCGAATTATTTCCTTTCATTCCTTTGTATTACTTTGTGCATGTATATCTTCATGAATCCCCCCTCCATATGCATCAAAATTTCTTATAAAAACCATAAAATTGTTCAAGTAAAAATTCTCAAATTGACACATGCACAAAAATGACCATTTTCCCCTTGAATGAAGATGAATATATGATGATTTGAAAACAATTGAGTTTTGGTTTTAAACATGTTAAAATGCCCAAATCTGATATTTATTTAAATAAAAAGAGTTAAAATATGGACACAAACACACACACATATATATATGCACATTTACGTGCACATCAAATACACCCACACTTATCTTTTAATTCGTCCTCGAATAAAGGAAAAATAAGATAAATCCATTTTCGTAGGGAGCACGATTGCATTGAGCATATCCAACAAGCCGTTAAACCTCTGGTTGTCCATAGTAGGACGAGTGTTATCTCATGAGGGTTTTCAGCGGATACTACCCACAAAATCCAAATGCAAAGTTAAAATATGTATAGAATGCAAGATTTATTTACAATGGAATGAATGCAAGTTTTTGAAAGTATTTACAAATGAAGAATTTACTTTCAAATCGACACTAATAAGTTAAATATAGGTTTTGGTCATTATCTTGAAATTTTAAGTCATTTACTCATTAAAATTTCCAATAAAAACGAAGTTATCGAGACAAATGGGCTATAGTTCAACTCATTGTTTCGGTCGTTAATATAGTGTAACTATAAAATAGATCCTTAGTTGATTATCAAAGTTTGTCAAAGTGGTATTTTCATTTCTTTTCAATAATAAGTTAAATCAAACAAGTCAAAATAGTGTTTGGATTTCAATTGCTCACTCTCTCTTAATTGAAAATTTTATTGATACTAACTTAGGTAAATTGGGTCAAATATATTACCCATGCACTGCCTTGCGGACTGATGTGAGAAGAATACAGAGCATGGAGAGTGAAAATGCAAGTGTAACACATATCGATTGTAGGCGTTTTTAAAAAGAGTTTTTATATACATACACCTAACTCAGATAAACTGAGGCCAGATATACCGATCATGCACTGCCTTTCGAGTTTACATGAGAAGGGTATAAAGCATGGCGAGCGAACACAGAGTATGAACACATGACTCTAGGTGTTAAAAATATATACATACATACAAAAGGTTTCTTTAGAAAGAGAGAGTTTTGCAAAATCATCTTAGCACCATTTAACATAGAAGATTAAAATATTATATCCTTTACTTTAAATTTACCACTTTTTTTTTTAAAATATTTTCAACTAGAATATACTTCATAATTAACACATATGAACTTTCCTATATACTAGTTAAACCATTGTTATTTGTAATCAAACTTCATTTTTATTTTTGTCAAGACGAATAAATTTTCAAAAAATTTAATTTATTGACCAAAACTTATACTTATCCCATAGTATTTGTTCAAAAATAAATCAAAATGCTAAAAAGAAAATGTTTTTGAGATTTAGAAATTTTGAGCTTTTTTTTTTGGGTTAAAAGCGAATGAAAATTCAAAAAAATGCCATGAAACTTAAAAAAAATGAAAATGTGACTCCCCACCTACTTTGAAAAGAGAAGGCCAATAGAAACCACACTGGAGCACCTTTTTCCTAGTTTTTCGAGGACTGAAATGTCTACCACATGCTAGATCCTGGCAAAATGAAAGAACACTCCTGATCTCATTATTCGGAATGCAAAGTGGGATGATTTGGTCAGGACAATATTTTAACAAGTATGGATCGTCCCAATAGAAATATTTCACTTAGGACATGAATTTGCATTTGTCCTGTTTGGACCAAGATGAGGCAGTTTCTTTAGTGACTAAGTAGTTCACTATATCATCGTACTATGGATTGATAGAAATTGAAAAAAGTTGTTTATCGGAGAAGTTTTCATTGATTGGCAAAGAAGATGGTGCGTTCGAAAGACGAGACAAGTGATCGGCTATGACATTAATCCTTTTTTGTTTTTGATTGTAAGGTCAAATTCTTGAAGTAAAAGGATCCAACGAATCAAATGGGATTTAGCATCCTTTTTAGCGAAGAGATATCTAAGCACAGAACGGTCCGTATACATAGTAATGTGTGAACCTATCAAGTACGGTCGGAATTTTACAAGATAAAAAGAGACACCTAGAAGCTCCTTTTCGGTTGTTGTGTAGTTGAGTGTCGTTCAAAGTCATACTCGTATAGTAAATGACATGAAGGATTTTGTTGATGTGTTGTCCTAAGACAGCACCAATTGCAAAGTTAGAAGCGTCACACATGATTTCAAAAGGAAGATCCCAATTGGGCACCCAAATGATTGGAGCAGAAATGAGTTTGTTTTTGAGATGTTCGAAAGAAGAGATACAATCAGAGTTAAAATTGAAAGGAATGTTTTTTCTGAGGAGAATCGTCAAATGACAAGTGATTTTTCCAAAGTCTTTCACAAAGCGTCGGTAAAAGCCAGCATGTCCTAGAAATGACTGAATATCCTTTACAGATTTGGGAATGGATAGGATTACAATTACATCAATTTTCTCTTTATCCAACTCAATGCCTTTATTTGAGACGATATGTCCAAGGACTATGCCTTGTTTGACCATAAAGTGGCATTTTTCCAATTCAAAGTCAAATATTTCTCTTTACATCGATTCAAAACCAACTCGAGATGATGTAAACATTGAGAAAAAGAATCGCCAAAGATGGAGAAGTCATCCATAAAAACTTCTAGAAAGCGTTTAATCACGTCGAAAAAAATTCCAACCATGCATCATTGGAATGTAGCAGGAGCGTTACAAAGTCTGAATGGCATTCGTCGATAAGAAAAGGTACCTAATGGACACGTGAAAGTCATTTTCTCTTGATCTTCGGAAGCGATTGAAATTTGGTTATAGCCGGAGTAACCATCAAGGAAGCAGTAGAATTCATGGCCGGCTAAACATTCGAGCATTTGATTGATAAAAAGAAGAGGGAAGTGATCCTTACGTGTGGTGGCATTTAGTTTTCGATAGTCAATACAAACACGCCAACCCATTTGAGTATGAGTTGGAATAAGTTCGTTTGAATCGTTCTTGACAACAATTAGCCCAAAGTTTTTTGGTACAACGTGTATTGGGCTAACCCATGAACTATCAGGGATTGGATAAATAATTTCGTTATCGAGAAGTTCAAGAATTTCATCATGCACCGCGTCTTTCGTTTTTAGATTAAGCTTTCATGTGCATCACGAACAGGCTTGGCATCGTCTATTAAGTGGATGCGATGTTGAACAATAGCGGGACTGATTCCCTTTATATCAGAAATTGACCATCTAATTTCTTATCTATTTTTCAAAAGAATAGAGAGCAATGAGGTTTCTTGATCAAGAGAGAGAGAGTGAGTTATGGAAATTATGACAGACAACGTTTCATTATCACCTAAGTATGCGTACTTAAGGTGATCGGAAAGTGGTTTGAGGTCCAGCTTTAGGAGTTTTTCGATCAAAGAATTGGGTTGAGATTCGGACTCAACTGGTAGTGATTCAAAGGGAATATTGTAATCAATTTCGTTGGTAATTTCGTGAAACAATTTTTCATACTCGGCTTCATGTTCGGTGTTAAGGTTAAGTGTCTCGTTTTCGAAGTTTTCGTGAATGGCACTAACTTCCAACGTTTAGTTATGAGGTTTGTTTGATTGGCTTCCAAGATTGAAAATATTAAGATCCGAAGTCATGTATCCAAAAGAGATTTTCATCGAACCATTACGATAATTGATTAAGGCGTTTGAGGTGGCTAAGAATGGTCGGCTTAAAATCAATGGAATTTGACTCGCGGGATTTGTCAAGGGTTGTGATTCAAGAATGATAAAATCAATGGGGAATATGAATTGCCCTACTCGAATGAGCACGTCTTCGATTTCTTCCACGGGTTTCTTAATGGAACGATCGACGAATTTAAGCATAAATTTTATAGGTTTGAGCTCACCTAAGCCTAATTATTCGTACACAGAGTATGGAATCAAGTTAACACTTGCGCCTAAGTCTTTCAAACATTTGTTAATCATCTTGTCTCCAATTGTACACGACATCGTAAGGCAGCCATGATTTTTGTATTTGACAGGCATGGATTGGGACAAGACTTCACTAAACTGGCGGCTAAAAAGACATTTTTGGGCACTTGAGTATGTCACTTTTGGGTGCACAAGTGCTTAAGAAATTTCACGTACATTGGGACTTGCTGAACAATGTCAAGAAGCGGAATGTTAACTTTGACTTGTTTAAAAATTTCCAACATCTTTTCCATTTTGTCCGAGTGTTTCTTTGGTTGAAGACAATGTGGAAATGGAACACGATACTCAGTAGGCGGGACTAGTCGAGTAGAAGAAGAAGAATTTTGATTGACGTTCGATTCAATGTTTGGCTCCATGTTCTGTTCTGATTCATTTATTGTTTTAGAAGTGTCGTGAGAGGTTTCCAGTAAATCGTTTAGATTAGCGACTTGATTAATCGATTTGTTTACCAAAACATAAAGTTGTGATAGCATTCAATTGGGTGACATTGTTATCTGAATAACATGAGCTTGATTTTAGTTTGCGTTTTGATTTCTGGGATTTGAAAGGGGCTGGCTTGGGAATGTTCCTCGTTCGCGTTCACTTACAGACGTGGCTAATTGATTCATTTGCATTTCGAGTTTTGCAATTGATTGGTTTGTGTTTTGCATATATGAGGTCAATAAATTTTGCAAATTGCTGTTTGATTGAAGGCTTTGAGTAGTTGCTTTAGCCAACGTTTTAAGAGTTTTCTCAAGCGAAGTTAAACGTTTATCGTCTTGGGGAGGATGAGCAGCATTTGGTTGAAAGTTTGATTGTTGCGATTGATTATGGGACGAACCCGCAAAGTTTGGTTGAAAATTGTTGGTTTGAAACAGAGAGTTCGAAGCATTATTTGGGAATGCTTGAAAATTGGGATGAATCGTATTCTTGTTAGGATTGTTTTTGTTCCACACAACATTCGGGTGATTTCTCCAACCAGGGTTGTACATTGAAGAAAACGGGTCGTTTTTGGCTTTATTGAAAGCATTGATTTGTTCGACAGAATTGGGACACTGGTCGGCTATATAATTAGGATCGTTGCATTTATAACACATAGGTTAGGAAGCTTAATTCATTTGATTCGATGAGAAAACGTTATCGAATTTTTCAATCGTTGCATCGATCTTAGCTTCCAAAGCAAAAGAAGATCGTATCGAGTGTGCCCTCGATCTTGAGTAAATTGATTTTTCGTTCGAACGTTCCTGTTGGGATGATTTTTCGGCGAGGTTTTCAAGAAATTGCCAAGCATCATCGTGATGTTGGGCAAGAAAGTTGCCTTCGCACATTGATTTGAGCATGGTTCGTGAGCTATTTTCGAGTCCATTGTATAAGATTTGGCAAATCGTCCATTTTTCGAAATTATGGTATGGACATTTTACCAAAAGCTCTTTGAATCTTTCAAAATATTTTCCTAATGGCTCTCCCTTGAATTGATAAAAATTTGCAATTTCGTTTCGAAGTCTACTCGTTTTTTCCAAGGGGTAGAACTTTTTTAAGAATGATTTGATGAAATATTCCCAAATTTTAATCGAGTTCGATGGTAAGCTGTACAACCATTTTTCAGCATAATCCATAAGAAAGAATGAGATTAATCTAAGTTTGATTCCGTCGTTGGAAAGTTGTTGGAGTTTTATGGTTGCGCAAACTTGTTTGAATTTAGTCAAGAAAATGTATGGGTCATCATGTTCGAAATTGCCAAATTTTGGAAGCATGGCAATATGGTTCGAGTGAATTTCGAAACGGTTACCCGTAGGGGTGGGTAACGTGATGTAAGATGGAATAGAAACTTTATCGAGAAAGATTCTATCCATAAGAGTTCGAGGGGCATTCTCGTTCGCCATTTCGGGTGGATCGTCTGTTTGAGTTAAACGATTAGTTGTTGAGTTGCAAGTCCAACGAATTGTTGTTGTTTCATGAGTCCAAGTACTCGTGCACTAGTGAAATTCGAGAAGGGAAAGAAGTTAGAATTGAGTTTGGAAAATGAAACAAGATATGGAAAATGAAGTGAAAATTTTGCTTTTGTTTTTTATAAAAGAAAGGAAACTATTTACTAGGTGAAATTTATTTTTCAAAAGAAGATGTGGATAACTGTTGCAGAGGAATGTTATTGGATATGGTTTAGGTTGTGAAGGATATGTAGTGGAACAATGGTGGCAGTATGAAGCTAGTGGCTTGGACAATGGGTAACTGTGGTTTGTTGACAGTTTGTATTTGAGAAATGCAGTTGTATGGGAGGGGAACGTTTGGTGGTGATGGTTATGCACAGTTTTGATGCACATTCAGGAGCTTGGTGGAAATGTAGGAGGATGAGGCAAGGGTGGTTGTAGTCGAGTGATATGATGGTCGTTGGATCGATGGCACAGTGAGTTTCTGTGGTTGATCAATGTTTTGATGTTCTGGCAAGTATTTGAAGTGGTAGTTAGAGGAGGAAGTGATGGAGATTGAGGCTTGTATGGCTGGCAGGGTATAGAACAGATGATGAAAATGGAGTCAGTCCAGGGAAGAAACAGTGAACTAACTAGAATTGTGTTGTACACTTGTAAATATACACTTAAAAACACATGTAAAAATATTTTTTTTATATAGTTTTTGAAATGAAATTGTGCTGTGTTGTTTTCTTTTTTTAATAATATATAAATACAAATGGACAACTAACTAGAAACAACAACAAACACACACAAAATGTCAACACAAAAACACAAACCTTTTATTATGCAATACACACACGAAGTAAAAACATATAAAAATCAAACAAGTAATCCGAAGAATAGGAAATAAAATCAAAACAATTCACCGGCAATGGCGCCAAAAACTTGTTTAACGGCAAATTTTCTATCGATTAGAAAACCGCCGATAAATTTTGAATTAAAATTTAAACTGCAAGCGCACGGCGTACAATTTTAGTACGTGGCGAGTACGAGTCGATCCGTACGGAATTTTGAAAATTTTAAAAATTTCAATTCAATCAAATTAGATCAAAGTGAGAGGAAATTGTTAACTACCCAAAAAAAGATGCTAAATCTAGAATTGAAATGTGATTTAAAAACTATTAAATAGAGAACAATTTAGAGGCAAATCCACTCTCATATTTTTATAAATCAACAAACAAATAATTTATGATCTCTAGTTATGAAATTGAGTGAAATAAATGTTGCATTTATCATAAATATGGTTTATTTATGTTATTAATTAACATAACTTAAACCATCAAACTATAATACAACAATTATACTACTTGTAATTCTCATGAAAATGAAGCCAAAGCAAAAGCTATTTTAAGTATGATCTATTTACTATTGTAACTAGTAATATAGATCATCAAATTTCATTTTTACTTTCATTTCAAAATCAAAAATTAATTAGCAAATGATGATATAAATTGTGTTTATGTTGAATAAGAATAGCTCATTTGCATAAGCAATATAAGCTATCAAACCCACTTGTATAAACTTACATTAAAATTTACTTTCATGAAGCACAAGCTAAAGAGATCATAAATCATAAAAATGTTGAAATTACATAATATTTGAGAGCTTCATTACCCCTAAATTGAGGGGGTTTAGCTACTCATTTGTGTTATCAAATCAACACATGTAAATTTCAACAATGGAAAGTAAAGAGAAGTAGAAATTAAACAAAGGAAATGAGATTAACTACTTGCATGAAATAACATCAAACTAATTGCATGAATGTAAATTTAAGCTATGAACATAAAAAGAAAGAGAGCACAGAAATAAACATTAAGAATAAAATAAAGAAAAACATTTAAAAGAAGAGGAGAAAGAGGCTTGGAAGCCATTTTTATTTCACTTTGATTTGTGTTTACAACTTACTAATTTCCTAAGTAAATATATGAGAGAGTAGAAGATATTTACATGTACAAAAGATGACTATTTATACATGTATAAAACCCTAATTCCATTTTTAGGTAGCTTTCCAAAATGCCCTCTAGGAAGTGTGGACACCAAGTAACCATTAGCCACTAATTAATCCATCATTTAATGTGCATGAAGCTTTAACTTCCACTTAGTTATCCATTAGCTTCCAATTGTAGATTTAGGTAAGTTGGTGAGGTCCTCCATGATCATGAACTTGAATTATTTCCTCTTCATTCCTTTGTATTCTTTTGTGCATGCATATCTTTATGAACCCCTCTTCCATATGCATCAAAATTTCCTATAAAAGTCATAAAGAATATCCAAGTAAAATTTCTCAAAATGACATATGCACAAAAATGACCATTTTGCCCCTAAATTAAGATGAATATATGATAATTTGAAAACAATTGAGTTTTGGTTTTAAAGATGTTAAAATGCCCAAATATGATATTTATTTAAATAAAAAGTGATAAAATATGGATGTATATATATACACATTTACGTGCACATCAGACAGCGTGGCAAAAGAAATGTTTCTATGCCGTCGACGAGTCATGTCAATCCGCCTTCTGAGAACCAACATTGCCGGTGGCATTGAGAAGTCTTATCCAAAGGATCGTTGAACAAACAAATCTAACAACTTGGCCTATAGGAACCGATAAAACTGTGTTCCCTTGAGCTGGATCTGGAAAATTCCCTTTAAAGTCGATGAATCATTGCTTTAAGACAGCCGAGCCGTCGAACACACGACCCAAATCCCCTCTCGAAATTGATAAATTATCATTCCAAGGTCGTTTGGTCCCCGGACATCCAAACAAAATAAAGCCTTCGCAAATGTGAAGGACTTTCATGAACTAAAGCTTCGTGAAGGTAAACTAGTAGATCGGTGGTCATCTGATCCAAAAAACCCTTCGCGAACATGAAGGTCTTTCATGAACTAAAGCTTCGTGAGGGCGAACCGGTAGATCAGTGATATTTATGTACAAATGATATCCGAAGGTGAACCGGATGATCAGCAGTCATCTAATCTAGAGACCCTTAGAGTCAATGAAGCCATGCTCCAAGGCCATAAATCGACAATCATATCAGTTAGTCGGCATGATTAAACGACTGATGGAACTAGCAGTGTTGAACCCCTCCCACTGGAACTAAGCGCAAACTAAAATGACCTTATGGTTAATCAGAGGCTAACTCGAATCAAGCCAAGACTTAGAACTCGAAAGAACCGCTCCCACTAGACTGGGGGCAACCAAACGAGTTGTGGAGAGACCATGGATAAAGTTCAAGCGCGCGAGGAGCCCTGTGGCATAGGGGGCACCAGACACACTTGAATAGCCATAAGAAAGGCCGAGACTAATCATACCACGGTTGTGTTATGCTCGATCAAAAATTCTAGCATTCTGACAACTCTAGACTTAATGACCTAGCTAGTGCAACAAACGAATATTAGCTTAATACTTGCCCACTTCTTTTCAACTACTATTTTATCGCTCTTGGTGACCAATTCATCTTCCTCTTAGACCATATGCAAGTCAAAGACCCATTCTCTAAAGGCAGTTTGGACCAAGAGCTAAGAGTCATGCCCTAAACTCCGATGATCTCTTTCTTCATAGGCATCTCCATGCGGTCGGTTGTAGATTTCTCCACCATGGCAACCTTATCTTTTTGGCCATACACATCTTTTCGAAATACAGGAGGATCCCCTAAGCCACGGTTACCCAATTCAAAAACCAATTATCTATTTGAACCGACAAAACTGTGTTCACAATAACTACCTGCCGGGTCGACGGAAGCAAATTGGCTCAAACCGATGGATCAACGGAACCCGGTCATTGCCTCCAAAAAACCGGTGTTTCCCCGGAAACATCAAGAAGCACCAAAAAACTAACTCCTCACATTGCCCCGAGATAGACAACGCTGAGAAGCATCAAAAACTAACTTCCCACGCTGCTCGAAGATAGGCAACGCCAAGGAACATCAAAACTAACTCGTCGTGTTGCCCAAAGATATGCAACCCTGAGGAGCATAAAAAACTAATTCCCCACGTTGCTCGAAGAAAGGCAATGCCGAGGAGCATAAAAAACTAACACCCTGCATTGTATAGAGATAGGCAACACCGAGGACCATTAAAAACTAACTCCTTGCGTTGCTTGGAGTTAGTCACTGCCGAGGAGCATGAAAAACTAACTCCTCGCATTGTTCGAAGATAGGCAACGTCGAGAAGCACCAAAAACTAACTACTCGCATTGCCTGGAGATAGGCAACGCCGAGGAGCACCAAAAACTAACTCCTTGCGTTGCCCTGAGATATGCAACACTGAGTAGCATTAAAAACTAACTCCCCGCTTTGCCCGTAGATGGGCAACGTCGAGGAGCATCAAAAACTAACTCCTCACGTTGCCCGGAGATAGGAAACGGCGAGGAGCATCTAAAACTCACTCTTCGCATTGCCCAAAGATAGGTAATGCCGAGGAGCATAAAAAGCTGACTCCTTGCGTTGCCCAGAGATCGGAGCGTAAACAAACTAACTCCTTGCGTTGCCCGGAGATAGGCAACGCCAAGGAGCACCAAGAGCCACGCATCTCGTAAGCCGCGCGTCAAAACTTATGTTCCTTGCATTACTCGAGGATATGAAATGCCAAGGAGCACCAAAAGCCGCAAATTCCATAAGCCGCACTAAAATATATGCTTCCCGTGTTGCCCGGAGATAGGCAATACCGAAGAGCACCAAAAGTCGTGCATTTCATAAGCGCGCATTAACTCCTAAAATGTATGCTCCTCACGTTTCCCAAAATAGACAACACCGAGGAGCATGGAAAGCTGCACATTTCTTAAGCCATGCATTAACTCTTAAAGAGCTCAAACTGATCACTTTGCCCGAAGATAGGCAACACCAAAGAAAAACTATAAGCCGTGCACTAACTTTCAAAACACAAACCCCTCACGTTGCCCGAAGATAGGCAACACAGAGGAATTTTATAAGCTGTTCACTAACTTCTAAAACGTATGCTCCTTACATTGCCCGAAGATAGACAACACTGAGGAGCACGAAAAGCTTTGCATTTGGTAAGCAGTGCACTAACTCTTAAAGAGCTTAAATTGCTCACTTTGCCCGAAGATAGGCAACACCGAAGAAAAAATAAAAGCCACGCATTCAATAAGCCCTGCACTAACTTTCAAAACACAAACCCTTTACGTTGCCCAAAGATAGGGAATATAGAGGAATTTCATAAGCCGTAAAGCCAGGCACTTCGATTAACAGTTAACTCCCGCTACCCGAAAGAACCGACATTGCTTCGGTAGTACCGTAAAGCTCACAAACCAAGAAGTCGGCAAAGAATTCTGATTTTTGACCAAATTTAATGTACAAAATGTCAAAATTTAAGGCATCCAAGTCACGAGTTCCCAAAGGTAGGAGTTGCGACGTACCTTTGTTGGGGGCATCTAGGTAGCCACCCACAACGTCAAGTCTCACATCAATTGTTCGGAGTAATCGTCCTTGTGGAGTGAGTGGCACAGAATACATTAACACTTGGTCAGGATAAGAGATCGCTCCTACTTGCCATAAAAGAAGAAACTTACCATCATCTAAAGATAGACGACGATGGAGTGTTGTTCCAGAATCAAACCATCAACGCACCGATTTCCAAAGAACAAAAGCAGGTTCTCGACTGAGGTCTCAAACCCTAACTTGCAAAAAACCAGTTATTATCCAAAGACAGACCACGGAAAGGAGAGAACGCTCGAAATCGAGTAGCTAAACTTTTGATTCCCGAAGATTGGAACCAATGAATAAGGTTGATATCCACAATAATGCTATCAGCCTAGCATAATGCATATAGCCTATAACAAGAAAGGTTAAGTGCCATAGATTCAAGACAAACACTATCGAACTCTACCGGTCCATGATCGGTATAGGAATGAACACAGTCATACAGGAGGCAATATGATAACTTGCTCCTCCATTTCATATTTTCTATAAGAACCTGAAATTTGGCACTTTGAAATGAAGGGTTCCGTAGGTAGTCATCAGAACATAACAAAAATCAGTTGGAGGAAATTTGATTTTTTATGAATAAGAATAACTATGGAATTAGTTAAGAAATAGCCTTGCATCTCCTAGGGCAACACTTAATGGCTATAAATAAAGCTAGGCAACGGAAATGCTTAGGACTCTTATCGTTAGAGAACATGGTGCATCTCGAAGTTAAACAGCGTTGAGAAAACCACCACATTGGGTTAAAGGGAATATACTCGATTCTATAAGATCGGATGAATGATTCAACCATCACTAAAATCTCTAAGTAATCGAAGCATGGACTAGAGTACTCTAAGTCCTCGGAGCGTAGGCTAAAATATAAAGGATGTACAAAAATCTGTAAGTCCCCGGAGTTTGGACTAGAGTACTATAAGTCCCCAGAGTGCGGGCTAGAGTATAAATGATTGACAAAAATATCTAAGTCCCTGGAACGTAGACTAGGGTACTCTATGTCCCCAAAGCGCAGACTAGAGTATAAACAGTTAACAAAAATCTCTAAGTCACTGGAGTGCGGACTAGAGTACTCTAAGTCCCTAGAGCATGGACTAGAGTATAAACGATTCAAAAAAAATCTCTAAGTCTCCCAAGCGCAGATTAGAGTACTCTAAATCCTCGGAGCGTGGGCTAGAGTATAAACGATTTATAAAAATCTCTAACTCCTCAGAGCGTGGAATAAAGTACTCTAAGTCCCCAGAGTGCAGACTAGAGTATAAACGATTGACAAAAATCTCTAAGTCCCCTAAGCGTGGACTAGAGTACTCTAAGTCCCCGGAGCATGGACTAGAGTATAAACGATTCACAAATATATCTAAGTCCCCGGAGCACGGACTAGAGTATAAATAGTTGACAAAATTCTCTAAGTCTCGGAGCACGGACTAGAGTATAAATTATTGACAAAAATATCTAAGTCTCTAGAGCGCGGACTAGAGTACTCTAAGTCCCAGGAGCGTGGACTAGAGTATAAATGATTGACAAAAATCTCTAAGTCCCTGGAGCACGAACTAGAATACTCTAAGTCCCCGGAGCGTGGAATAGAGTATAAACGATTCATAAAAACCGCTAACTCCCGGAAGCGTGGACTAGAGTATAAATGATTCGCAGAAATATCCCAGTCCTCGACTGCGAACTGAAGTACAGACAATTTAGCGAAAGTGCGATCGCCCATGAAAGAACTCTATGTCCATGGAGCGCGGACCGAAGTATGAACACAAATCGAGCGTGGGTCGACCACTTGCAGAATGAATCTAAGTTCCCAGAATGCGGACAAGGATGCAAACACCATTAACCGATGAGTGGGTTTCAATCACCCCATATTCCAGTAATTCCAACCTAAAATCGGCAGTAGAAGTGCAAACAGTTAAAGACCATCACCAACATGACTTTAACACTGCCCATAAGACAGGCAACACTAAGAAAATGCTTCTACAATCCAACCATCGAAGAGCTAGTTTTCGAAGGCCGAAACTAGTACCCAACCGGATTAAGAGCACCGTCGAATCGACGGGGAAAATCAAACCTAAACTCTTGAGTGTTTGTGTGCCTCGCCAACGCCAAGGCCTTCTTTATCTTTTAAGTACTGGTGTTGCCTTGGAAATGCAGGGAAAATTTTCTATTTCCTAAGTACCAGTGTTGCCCCGACAATGCTAGAAAACATTCTATTTCATAAGTACCGGTGTTGTCCCGGCCACTTCGGAAAACATTCTACTCACTAAGTACCGGTATTGCCCCGAAAATGCTAGGAAAACTTTAATCTACAGGGCTGATGAAAAGGACTCATTGCGGTGAACCATTGATGCACTAACTTCCAGAGATAGAAGTTGGTCCTCGACTAAGTTTCTACCTTCTCTTTAGAAAACTACTATTGCCCAATGACAGGTAATGACCGGAAGACATATAATGTCCTCAAATGAGTTTCAACCTTCTCTTCATAAAACTACTGTTGCCCAATAACAGGCAGTGACCGGATGACATATCCTTTCAAAGATCAGCGGGATGGGTCGACCTTTCATCACAGGGATCAGCCACTGCACAAGAATAAAGCAACGTCGAAAGGAAATCCCAGGATTGAATTACCAATGTACTAGTTCTAGGGATGAAAGATGGTGCACAATTGAATTTCCTAAATTCAACTTAGAAATAATTTAGACACAGCCGAAAGATAGGCAGCCTTGAGGAAATGTTGCTTAGAACCAAATAGCTAAATTATCAATTCTTAAAGACATGAGTTGACATATGAACAAGACTTTCGTGACAACGTCAGCAACCAAGAAGAGCATGCATGGCCAAGAACAAGCGGAAGCAATCATGGATGGTCGAAAATAAAATCCCCGAACATCCTCAATTCCAAAATTGGATTGAGAGCTAGACTGGGGGCAATTGAGCAATTCGTCCCATAGATTTCCATCTCTCGCAATCACCCAAATACAGACATTTAAAATAGCTAGTCCCTCAAGAAAGGATAAAAGCATAGATACTTGATCAAAAGAAATGTTTCAAAGTTAAAACGTGAATAACCGTGAGGTTGGTTAGATAACGGTTTTGTAATATAAACAGAGCATTCTAGCAACAAAATCACCAACAAAGGAAATAAAGGATTTAACTTCAGAAATCCACAATCGCTCATAGTTTGGCGATGAAAAGAAGGATCGATGGCTTACTTATGGTCTATATACGTTCCAACTTACAGGATAATGACATTACCTAAACTTTGGTCATGCTATTTGAAGATTCACAACATCAAGGAAAAATCCATAGAGTTGAGTCATCCGTGTATGAGTTTCCAAAGATAGAAACAAACCCGTGATTAGGATCTCAATGTAGGACTTAGAAGAATTTACTTTAGCAAAAGATGGCGGAAACGCATCTTCTTAATACATGCCGACATCATTACACAACTCAGATCTTGGGATCAAGCAACAAAGTCCCTAATCCCCGAAGAAAGGAGTTATCGTGTCAATCAAACTAGGTTAATCGAACTTATAGCTTAGGAAACCTAGTCTCCCAAAACATGTTGGCTTGGTAGTTAAAGTAATCAGCCATATGGACTAAGGCATTTACACCAAAACTTTGTTGAAACTAACTCAGATGAGAATAAGTAGGGATTAGCTAGAAAACAAGCTAGACTAAGCTACTTCATAGTTCTGAACAAAGCCATGAAATAGAATATATCAAAATGACATAGAAGTATTACTTATATGTAAGGAATTAAAGTAAATAAGTATGTTGCATGTGAGCACAATAAGTGAAACAGCGAGAAAAAGAAATGTTTGGAATCAAGCAATTAAGCCAATAGTCCCGGAGATAGAGGCCGGTGTGCGTTGAATTGCGAAAAACGCAAGAGAAGGATAATCGCAATCAAACGAATCATGTGCTAGTTTCCGAAGGCTAAAATTATGCCTGATTGAACTTCAACTACAACTCTACAAGAGCAAACGTGCCTCGTAATTTAACTCCAATTAGTCCTCCCAATATGATAGGAATAATAAGCGAATCCTAAGTAGTAAAGGACCTAGCTTCTGGAGGAGTGGAAGTACCTCCACCAGACTAAAGATTAGATGACCTAAAAATCATTTTCAATGGTAGAACTTGGCATTCAACCCTATCGGGTAACTTTTACTTCAATAATACCCTCATATAACCAACGCTCGAAATCCAAGGGTAGTCAACGTATGTTGACCAATCGGGTCCAGAGTGTTGACCGGGGCATATGCATTGCATTATCTACACGAGAAGAGTCCAGTATCCTGAATACTACAAACAAACAATCTAGTGTAGCTAGCTTGATTGCATATGAAAAACAATACATGTCATCCTTTAAAATTATCTCTCCCAAACTTACTCAGTATTGATCAAAGATCGATAACGGAGCCGTTATCCAAATCGATGCGGGAATCTTTTCTTTTCAGGATCACTGGAATACAGAAATAGGAAGAGCAATATGATTGAATCGTCGACTATATCCAATTTTGGAATAAATTGTCACGTTGGAACTCAAAAGCATCGAAGGGATCTTAACCAAGTTCTCGAGAAGAGAAGGCTCAAGACAAAGAGCAAGAACTCACTTCAGAATGATGTACAATCGTTCGAGACAAACTTAGCTTCACTGTCCGTCGAATTAAAACTGTATGGGGCAACTCCAAACCTACATCATGCACCCACCTACTGACCTAAACTCTTGCGTAAATTATAAAGCAAAGATTTCATCGTAAATACCAGGAATTGAAATTCGGATCAAAATAAAAAAACAAATGGTTGTCAAAAGTCAATTAGTTGAAAACAAAATCTTGAGGTGAACTCCAATGATTCACACTAAAAATTCAACAAATGGCTGAAAAGCCAAAGCCAAATTTGCATGGTAGCCTCGAAACTTACCCATTACTTCAAAGTACACTAAGAAGCTATGGAGAGAAATTTGATTCGTTACGACAAGCAGTGGTAGTCGAGACCAAAAATAGGTGATCAACAACGTTACTCACTACATGTCAATGAGATTCTAATGCAATCACTTGGAAATCAATAGGTGGATATTGAAAGCGATAACTTCCAGAGCACGCCTTGCTAACAATGAAGACGTACTCTGGGGGGGCAAATGTTATTCGGGTTTTTAACCAAGCAGAAACAAATAGAACACAGAACAACCTAGTGTAAACATGATGGCTTAGAACCTAACCAAAAAGTATAAGGCAAGGAGTAAACGGTAGCCAAGCTATATTACTTAGTCAACAACTGAGATTGATTAAACCAAGGGACCAGCCATCTTACAGCCCAATCAGCAGTTGAGTGCAAACAGCTAGTGAACTACAATCAAAACGAAACGACTATGATAAAAGTATATGGAAACATATCCAGTTTCAAACTCTAGAAAAATCCTAAGTGCTTGGATCATCAGTGACCCATGCCTCTCCTCAAACCTTCAAACGAGCTAGCTAAGGAATCCTACAAAAAGAGGCCAAGACATTAGCTCGCAAATGAGCCAAGTCTATGGGTCGCTAACGACTTATAGCCCATGGGTCGCCAACAACCCATGTTCTTGTCTCATTTTGCAAGCCAAATCCTCTATGGATCGTTTCCTACTTATATGCGAGCTTACGATGAAGTGGCCTGGTTATTCTTCACTCTCTACCTTGCTCACAATAATTTTCCAAGGAATTCACTGCGATTCTCTAGTGGATTCCAACTCTGGAGATTAAATCTAGTTAGGGATAACCAAAGCCTTGTGATCAAACATCTCTTATAACAGCAATCAGTCTATAGTAAAACTATAAAGTGGATGTAGGCTTCATTAACAGCCGAACACTATAAAAATTCTATGTCTTCTTTCTTTTACTATTTTTTTTTCTATATCTGTTATCTGTGATATTGCTTTTTCAGAACAGGGCTGGTGCTTTCAAATCCAAATTAGGGTGTTGGTCCATGTTTTGGGTCAATATATAGTACATGCAATCACTTCTCACTAGGGTTCAGCAGAGCTTTGGTATGAGCCAACCCAGCCAGTAACAGTTATAGCTGCCTGCTTCCACACTTGCTAGTATTAAGTAACTTAGACACAGTAGAAAAGTAAAATAAATAGATAGATAGATATCCACATCAGGTGCTCCAGCTCCATGCTTCAAAAATCTCTCCAGCATGCTTTCCCCAAAATACTCCAAAACGGAATCCTGACTACTTGGCTGCCCGGAAAAAGGGCACTCAGAGTTTAAAGGAAAAACGAAATAAACTCCAGCTTGGTCATTGTACTGGTGTGAGAACTCAAAATACAATGTTTGAAAACAAAAAGGTATCTCATAAGACCACGCCGCACATAAATACAAATAAGTTTTTACCTTATGATAACCAAATCTTTATTACGTAAAAATAAAGGATACTATTTTTAATGACATTTCTTTAAAAAAATTGCTAGCTAACTTATTAATCCTACCCGAAATTGTTACATTATAAGATTCCAGCATAACACCTTGTAATAAAAGGCTTTCTACACCTAAATTCATATGGTCACTTATTGGAGAATGGATTTCCATACAAATGACCAGGTGAAGGGACTACCTTCCGATAGTACATCTCTAAAGGAATGTACCGAGGTCCAACTGATGGTCCTCTACCAACACCAGACCGACCTACCTCTTCCTTGATAGTACCGAATATTTCATCACCCCAGTCATTACCGACCAATCTGAGATGTCTCTTAGCATACACCACAATAATTTAAACCCAAACGTCATAACAGGTAGAAACATATTTAGAAATGGATGATTATACCCTAATGGTTGCGAACCACATAGCCTTGCTGCATCTACCCTATTTTGGTCATTTTTGGGTTTGAGGCCTGAGGTAACGATTAACACATCATCTTCCTTTGAATTCCATACTGCCATTTCATGGTCGCATAACTGATTTCTACAAACGTACTCCTGAGCTCGTATGTCTCGAGAAAGGGTGTTAAGCTAAGAGAAGTTGCCTCCTCCACCACCAAGTAGATGACATGTTCATAGAGATCACTTATGTAACTAAAAATGCAATGTCAGACATTCATCCATACAAGTTGTCCAGGAACAGGACAAACCGAAGGAACTCATCTACCACATCCTTTCGGGAGTACCCTTAGGATTAGTAGCGATCAGTCCTGTCATCGTAGATCTTAGACGGAGAACTACTACCACATAATATGATATCGGAAAATTTCTCTCGAGGGTCGATGACAAGTAGCCCTACATTCCATCTTCCAACATTATCTTCATGTCTTAACTTTGAATACATAAATAGTTTCAAAGTGGTCTTCGGACAGGAATCTTCCAGATCCGACCCTAGTTCCTTCGAAACAATCATCGATAAAAGATGTTCTGTGAATAGAGAAACATTCTTTAATTGATTTAGTTCTTTTTTTTAAGAAAAATCTCTTTTGGAGACGTATATTTCTTAAAAAATTCTTTCCGGTATCTATGGAATTATTAAACCTCTCTTATCAAATTTTTTGATTTCTTAAAACCTTTTTATACTTGACTCATTTTCGACATTTCGACCTTATCTATCCCTCGTCAGGGAAGAGGCTAGGTGAGCCAGGGTACAGGTTGCTCTCGAACATCTCCTTAGTTCAAGCACCTCACACCAGGATCTCACAAATAGAGAAATCTGGTATACTCGTCCGCTTTTAGAGCCAAGATTAAACCATTCAATTTTATGATAGCTTTTCTTAAAATCGTTTATTTAAATTCTTTTTAAATAAACTATAAAACTACCAAATTACCATTAAAACACTTAATTATTCATTTGAAAAATTCATACAATATTTTGAAAGGAATTTTAAGTTTAATGCAAAATTTCAAAGGTTTTAGAAAAGGGCTACAAAAAAGTGTTTTTTTAAGCTATATTGATCGAAGCGACTTTTTATTATTTGAAAATTCATTTTTATTACTCAAATCATTTTTAAAACAATTTTTTTCAGAATTTATTTCATATTTTTACAATTTTAAACATCATTTTTAAAGAAATCCAGTTTTTTGATTCCGAACTGCAAAACCGCGACTTTTTTAGAAACTTGTTTTAGTCATATTTCAAAATCTACTTATTTAAATCTAGATTTTCCTTCTTCGTTGGAAAATTATAGATACAATAGCTCAGAAAATTCTTACCTCGAAGAATGCCGAGCTATATTCCATCTTTTACGCTCGCTTGACTTTTATGGTGCAAAATCGCGAATTACCATTACGCGACGCGCCTATTTTTGATTAAATTTTCAATTCTCGTTCAAACTTTGCAAAAACTTTCATATGTGTATAAAACATTTCAAACTCATTTTAAAACTTTTTTAGAGAGATTTAACCTTTCATATGCACCAATTCATTAATATAGAGAAAAGTTATTTCCGTTACGTGTATTTCCGTGACTTGCATATATATATATGTGTGTGTATATGTATATATATATATATATTCAATATTCATATAAAACAACTAAACTTGATGATCAAAGTATATTAAACATCCATTGCAAACATCATATCATCAACCAAAATAATATATAATAGTTTCGGAGTTCTCATCTTGAGTTTTCAACGATTAATTAAAAATTCACTATAGCTCCGCTATTCGGTTTTCAAAGCTCACTATTCTCCGGGCTTTAGCTCCTAGACGCCTTAACCAAAGCTTAGGGTGGCTTGGATGAGAACGAACTAGGGTGGAGAAAGTTGTGCTCGGCCTAATAATGAAGTGGGGTGGAGGTTGTGAAGAATAAGGAGAAAAGGTGGAGTTTTGAGAATGTTTTGTTGTGTTTAAGTATATATAACTGTATGTTATAATTTAAATGATTTTTGAAATAAAATTTGACATTACTTCTCTTAGAATGAAAGCCATTAAAGTGGAAGACAAAGCTAAGAAAATAGGAAGAAGATGAATGAAAATGAAGATAAGAGGGTAGGGTATTTATAGGAAAAGAAGAGAGTAAAAATATCTATGCATGCATCACCTTTTGCATCACCATCACATGCACCTTCATCATCACCACCTCCCCCCTTATGCACGGCAAAGGTGTGACGGCTCGCCTTTCATTCCATAAAAATATGCATCATCAATTAAGAGAAGAAATAGGTATAAATAGAAAAGATAGAAAGAAAGAACAACAACATCAGAATCTCACAGCGGAAACGGAAAAAAAATATAATATTTCACATATCCATTACATAGTCTTATACATCAGAGTACACAGTAATACAACTTCATTACATAAGACAGTTATAAAGGCCTGTCTAACTATTACATCCAAAATACAATAGCCCAAAGACACAATACAGCGGAATGATATAGATAGATACGTCTAGACTCCAGCTCCAAGCTTCCAAAATATTTATCAATCCAAACCTGATCACTTGGCTACTCATAAAAATTTGAGTACCCAAGAGTTTAAGAAAACAGAAATAAACTTCGGGTCAGACATGGGTTTGGTGTGAGTAAACGGGTTAAAGTTGTTTAACTTTTAAAATCATTTCAAAACAAAGGTATCACATAAGACTTCCCACACATAAACATGGGTAAGTTTTTACCTTACGCTAACCAAATCATTTGATAGGAAATCCAGTGATATTATAATAGGGTCTAGGGTTTTCAATATAAAATACAAAAATAGTTGGAATGCTTACATCTCACGTTCCAACATAGTTGGGCACAATCAAAACCGTACAGGCACTTATTGGAGATTGGATTCCATACATTGGCAGGGCTACTGGGGTACCGCCCGTCATAGTACGTGGCCTAAATCAACGTATCGAGGTTCCACCCTAAATCCCCTGCAACACAAGGTCGAAACCATCCCTTACTGGACAGTCCCGAACAAGACAACCCTGCAGTTGTGGCCAACAACTGCCCACACAGCCGAAATAAAAAGGGACCTCTAGACAGGGGTAAATCTCGTCCTACTTGGGTGCTACCAACTTAACCTTGCTGCACATCCCCTGCTTTAGCCATTCCCGGTTGATGAGGCTTGAGGCTACGATTACCTTTACAAGAACACATATTGGAATGCTCATCGTTCTCCATTGACGACGGTTTGATAGCATTTAATCCATATAAGTTCATTCCGGGTTCGAATGAAACCGAAGGCATTATCTCGTTACACTCATTTTGGAATCACCCTCAAAGTTAATGACAATAACCCTTGCATTCTCCATCTCGATCTTCACTTGAGATTCAAGACCTAACGTTTAACTTGGATCAATGTAGTTTTTGGATAATCAAATTTGATATCCGTTCCCGGTCTCATCGATATCCAAACGCCATCTTAGAGATCAAGTTGTTTAAGGTTAAATAATTCAATTCAATTCAATTTAAAACATTGAATTCACACAGCATTATTCACAAATAACAACATACACCTATCACAGATATATCCAATATCTCATCGCAGAATATCACAGATTATCATCAACTAGATATCAACCAATCCAGACATTCTACTCAAAACAATCATCCACAAGCAAGAATCTTTAATCCATATTATAATTAATTTAATTAATTCAAATTAAATTAATTACTTAAGAATTAATCACTTAACCTTATAATCAATTAACTAATCTTTTATTAATTAATTAATTATCCACAACCATGGGGTTGTCTTGTTCGGACTATCCAGTACGGGATAGCTCTGGCTTTGTGTTGCAGGGGATCGGGAGGGATCCTCGGTATGTTGATCTAGGCCACGTACTGTGATGGACGGTACCCCAGTAGCCCTGCCATTGTATGGAATCCAACTTTCAATAAGTGATCTCGGACTTGATTGTATAACCCACTTTATGGCCAATATGCCGAAATTTAATGAATGTAACAATTTCGGCTATGTGAATATTTATTTGAAAACCCTAGACCCTATTATAATATAACCAGATTTACTATCAAATGTTTTGGTTATCGTAACGGAAAAACTTGTCTGTATTTATTGGCGGAGAGTCTTACGAGATACATTTTATTTCAAAGGTTTTTCCAAGTTAAACAGCTTAACCGTTTACTCATACCAGACCCATGTCTGACCCGGAGTTTATTTCTGTTTTCTTAAACTCTTGGGTACTCAAATTTTTATAAGTAGCCAAGTGATCAGGTTTGGCTTAACGAATTTGGAAGCTTGGAGTCGGAGTCCAGACTTATCTAACTATATCATTCCCCTGTGTCGTGTCTTTTAGCTGTTGTATTTTGGATGTAATAGTTAGACAGGCCTTTATAATTGTCTAATGTAAAGAAGTTGAATTAATGTGTGTACTCTGATGTATAAGACTATCTAATGGATATGTGAAATATTATATTTTGTTTCGTTTCCGCTGTAAGATTCTGATGTTGTTGTTCTTTCTTTCTATCTTTTCTATTTCTACCTACTTCTTTTCTTATCGATGATGCGTCTTTCTGTGGAAAGAAAGGCGAGTCGTTTAATTAGGATTGATGTGGTTTTCGGATATCCAAATCTGGAAACCCGATCCTGGTCTCATCGAAATACAAAACGCCGTCTTTTAAGTCCAAGTTGTTTTAAAGTTAAAACAATTTGATTCATTATCTATATTCACACAGATAGATAATTCACAATCTCACAAATAGATAATCCATATCATCACAGTTCAACCAAAGCATCACATATCACAGATCAACACATATCTCATATCAGAGATATCAAACAATCCAAGGTATTCAATAATATTCAGCCATCCATCAGCAAAGATCTATTAATCACACCATCTCTAATTAATTTAAAATGAATTAAATTAATTACTTTCATCCCTATAAATCCTGCTTACTTAACCATTAATTAATTACAAACCAATTAATTAATCATTCTCTAATTTTCCATCTTAATTAATCATCCTTGATTAATTATTCTTCAATTACATTAAGTAATTAGCTTTAATTAATTACGCTAATTAATTATTCTTAACAGTAATTAACCTTTAATTACATCATTAATTAATTAACTATAATTAATTACATTAATCCTTAATTAATTACATTATTAATTATTTTATAATCGCTTCATAGATTAATTACCCTTTAATTAATCAACCCTTAATTACTTCATTAATTACATTAATTAATGATCTCTAATTACTTCTTTAATTAATTATTCTTCTAATTAATCATATTTAATAATTAATTTTAAAATTAATCACATTCATTAATCAACCTTGATTAATCATATTTAGTAACTAACTATTCTTAATTAATTACATTACTTAATTAACTTCTAAATAAATTTTATTAATTAAATCATTAATTAATTGCACTAAGTAATTAATCCTTAATTACTTCCACTGAGTAATTATTCTCCTTACTAATTACACAAAATAATTAAACCCAAATTACTTCCATTCTTCAATTAATTACATCCAGTAATTACCCATTAATTACTTCACTAAGTAATTTCACTTTATAAATCACATTAAGTATTTATACTTAATCAACTCCACAATGATTATCCTTAATTAATTAATCTAATTAATTATCTTCAATTAATCACATTAATTAATCATTTTATAATAACTAGTTAATGGTCTTTACATTAACTATTAACAATTCTTTAATTACTTCCCTAAGTAATTATGCTTTAATTAACCATCATTAATTATAAATTAATTAATTTTTAATAACCAATTAATCCATCTCTAATTACTAAATTAATTAAGTTCTTAAATGTAACTTAATCAATCTTTAATTAGTTGATTAATTAATTTCTAATCATTAATTAATAATCTATACTTATCTAATTAATGATCCTTAATTTCAAATTAATTAACCTCTAAATTAATTAACTTACAACCCTTAATTAATTAATTAATTAGTCCTTAATTAATTACTCACAATCCTTAATTACTTAATTAATTAATACTAAATCATTAATTAATTAAATTAATTAGTTACCCATTAATTACCTTATTAATTTAATGAATCACAAATCATTAAATCTTAATTAACTTTAACATAAAATATTTTCCTCATCAATGACATAACTACCATTTATAAATGCATTTGAAACCTTTTACTTTAAAATTTACTTTAAATTTCATTTCAAATTAAAGATTTAAAATAATTACAAATTTAACTTTAACCAAATTTAAAACAATTTAAAAACCTTTTAAGTTAAATGTTAAAGAACACTTATCTTATAAATGAAATTTATAAGAGTTTAAAACCAAATTATTTAATTTCAAACCTTATTTTTATTTTAAATTAATTTTTTTTTTAAATATGTTCTAACATGCTACTTCGGGTTCAACCCGAAGCCTACTCGAGCTCTTACCCGAGAAACTCCATATTCTTTCTTCTTTTCAAAAATTTGATTAATTTTTGGAACTTTAAAACCTGGAAACCAATTCACTCTCGAATGACCCGAGCCTTCACTCGAGTCGACACCCCTCTATCCCGAGACCTACTTCGAGACAGAACACAACCCAACAACTGACACCAAAACCACAGCTGTGCACGTGCATCGGAGATGCCACCACCTCCGACTATCCATGTTGACTTCCTCACATTGGCGATCACCCTCGAACCCGATCCCGACCATCCAAACTCTGATAACAACTCAAAATCAAAAACGAGCCAATCTGCACAATACTAGAACAAACCCAAACCTGGAAAAAAAACTCGTGCTCGCTCCTTCGACCACCGGACCGTCAGGACTTCCGGCCACGCCTTTGCCTGCCTCCATGCTTCCATTTCCTACAGTTTGGTGGAGCTCGGTCCACCAGAGACGCCTTGGCAAACCATATACTCGACCATGCCAAAACTAGGGTTACAGATATAAATCGATCACCGCCACCACCATTATGCCTTGATCACCTTACTGCCATTTTTTTCAAACTCCCCGATCATCCTTCCACCTCCAGTGAGAACCACGACCTCGCCGAGCAACTAGGTCGCCAGAGACAACCCAAAACACCCATTTCTGATCAACTCGAACTGCTCCCTCGTCCCATTACTAAAAATTGTGATATCATTTGTAAAAATCTTGTTTTTGGATGAGAATTCAGTTTATAAACCTGAATTGATAAATTAAGATGTTTGGATTTTCACTCATCTTAAGTTTGCTCTGTTCTTTTGGTTTCCAGAGCAATTTAAATTTATTTTAACTTAAATATAATTTTAAACTTTACTCTATCATTTAACAAACAAATTTTGTTAAGAACCTATGTCCTATCAGAGATTAGACCAAGAGGAAATAAATTTTGATCAAAAACCTGAACTTGAAAACTAAGAATAGAGAGATTTCAGATAACAGACATGCACACACATCCATACATTCATATATATATACACACACACACACACATAACTCACCTATATATATATATTCACACAAAACATATTCATTCTAGAACTTAACATGCAACCGGAATCATATTTAAGCTTTTTAGAAAAGATGTTACTCACCAGTTTAAAGAAGATAAACAGAGCATCTGAAACAAATTTTGATTTTGAAAACTTGAATACCTTAGCTTATTTGATTTAAAAACTTGAATTGTTGGAAAATGTTTGTTACTGGATCTTGATGATGACTTAGTTGAAACAAAGATGAACTGCTTTGTTACTGAAACTTGAATTGCTGGAAAAATGTTTTGATTTTTCCCGACGACCCGCCTTTCATTCCACAGAAAGACGGGTCGTTACAAAAGGTGTGACGCCCCACCTCTATACTCACTCTAGCCAAGGACACTACGGTGTACTACCGTCAACTAGCGTAGAGAATAAGGCTTTTGAGGAGCGACCATCTGTGTAATTGCTTTATGCGATCACCGATATGTCAAATAGTACAACATGCATTTGGTTTCAGGAGGAAATCCGACATATCGATACAAACTCAAAGCTACTACACAGTGGCTATATATATTCTTCGGAAACAAATATAGAAATAAACATAACACAAATCAGTCACAGACATCCATATCACAAAGGCGGAAATAGATATGAATATAACACTTAAAAGTGTGAATCAGAGTAGTGGTCAAACAAGATCCACAATATCACAAAAATGTAGCTACAAGTGCAAGACAAAAGAATATGGTACATCAATGAGTCCATATCTCAAATGTATACAACAAAAACTACTAATCTAAGTAGTTAGCCAAAAGTCAGGATGATAATCCCAGAAGTGAAGTCAAGCAGAAGCACCTGTAACATCTCGGTCTGACCCGAGTATTATTTATAAGAAAATAATAAACGGATCAGTCTAGCTATAAATATCAGATAAAATGATATAGAATAAGATATATGAAATAACATATGATAACCATAAAGCCATACTGTGATAAGTATGTAATTGAAAATCAACAAGGGATTAATCAATATCACAAGAATTTTCTCAAAGATAAAAAAGAATGGCACACTCAATATCTTCATTCACAAAAAGTTAATGACACACAAATTCACCAATGCACAAATATTGATAATACATATCAATGAAAATCATGAAAATTGGTGAAACAAAAATTCTAGAAATCATCAATGGAAATCCAAAAATCACAAAAAGGGGGAGACCTATCACAAAACGGGAGCATGAAAACTCACCAACACGTGTATCACAAATGGGACGTTATCCCATGGTCACTAACCATAGAGCCGGTGCAACGACGTAGTACAACGGTACGCCCGAGGAACCAGAAACTCGAATAGTTCGGAACAACGACGTAGTACAACGGTACGCCTGAAGAACCTGAAACTCGTAAAATTCGAAACGACGACGTAGTACAACGGTACGCCCGAAGATCCGAACTCCATAAAAACGTGGGTCGCTAGCCCACAAAAATTGGGTCGAAACCCCAAGAAATAAATAGGTCGTTAGCCTATAATAAAAATGAGACGAAACTCAATAAAATGAGGTGCTATCCCCTACGTGGACAAAGAAACATAGCATAGCGCTAGTCATAATCACAAAAATGATCATCAAGAAGTGTCAATTACACTAAGCTAGTAAATATATGAGCTTAGCTTCATGTACCATAACCACTAACTTAACTTAAATATTTACGAACAAACTGTAAGTCTCCACATGAAAATTGTCACAAGAAATTCAATCGAACAAGTCAAAGAATTAACCGATGAAGTAAACGCAAGCGTTTCATACTTGTTTTACTAAGTCGTTTAATTAGATTTCTCATACGAGTGAGGCAAAGGTTTGTATATACTAGTAGATTGGAAAACGGTTTAAGAAACGAGCTTTGTAATAAAATAGTGTTGAAATCGTTTTGAAGAAAGGGTTTTGATATTTACTACTAGCATTGAAAACCTTTATATTTTGAAGTGACAAATCACAAAAATAATTGTAGAAACAATCAATCAATAAAATTCACATTCGAAGACGTGAATAAATATCCAAAGAAATTGATACCGAATCCATCAAAGTAGAAATACCCAAAAATTCCAAAAATAAAAGTTATCAAAGTCGACAAAGGTGATAACAACTAATCGGAGAAGAAGAATCGATTAACAATTGGAAAAGCAAAGCAAAATGAGCATAATAGGCAAAACAGGGAAATAAGAGAATAGGAGCAGGTCGGTTGACCGGACTCCCTGAGTCAGCTGACCGAACCAAAAACAGAAAGTTTCGGCTACAGCTTCGGTCGACCGGCCCAGGGGGTTCGTCCGGCCGAACCTGATGCCATGCATTTTTCTGCCCTATTAATTGAAGTGCAAACTCTCCCAATTCGCAACCGGTCGAGCACGGACGCTAAGGGATTACGCCCATCGGCTACCCGGTCCTATTGGCTCCTCGATGCATCACCAAAAACATGTTCAAATATCAAAGTTAGGATCTTTAAAGATTTGAACCCAAAACACTAAAAATTGGAATATTCACAAAACCAATCCTAATCAAAATCAAATGCACATGAATAAGTGTTAGGAATTCATACCCAACAATCAAAGATAGTTATAGACAAAGATGTGAGATAAAAATATCACCTTTTTACAGAATTAATGAAGGAGAAGCTTGAAAGCAAAGGAAGAATCAACCACACTTCAACACAACCAAAATTAGCTTGAATCTAAGCTCAAAAGAAGAACATTCCCAAAGTTAGGTTTAGAAATTTCTAAAATTGAAAGGAGAATCAGTTGGAGAAGAAGAAGATGATGCTTACCAATAGCTTCTCTTTGGATTTGGAGTTAGATGTTGGATTTGCTAATGGAAACTAGGGCTTGGAGTTTTAATTTCCCATTCCTCTCTCCATTGTTGCTAAAGCTTGAGTATTAGGAAATAGAAATGAAGTAATGAAGAGAAGAGGGGTGAAGCTTGGGTCTAATGGGCTGAAACAAAACCAAAGCCCTAAGTGAAAAAGTAGCAAAATTCCACTAATCTCCAAACATATCGAAGTTTATACTCAAAAAGATCGCAAACGTCATTTTGAACTCAATGAGGGTGGTCTCGAGTCCTAATTTGACTGTTTGCAAAAAGTAGCTTTTCGGACTATAATCCGACTAACGACGAAATATTTAAATAAAATATTTAAATACTCAATCGTAAAATATGCGGGTTGTTATAGACTCCCCTCCTTAAAGAAATTGCATCCTCATAATATTTAAGAAGAAAATATAAAGTAACAACCATAAAAGCATATTCAACACAAAAGAAATTTGAAATAAAAAGTTCACCTCAAAGAGCACGAGAAAGTAAGTCCGGATGTGTTCGCTCGATGAATTCTCTAGATTCCCAAGAGCAGTCCTTAGGATTTGAGGACCATTGAACCTTAACAAGCGGAACATCTTTATTTCGAAGGCGTTTGACCTCCGAAGCAATAATACGAATAGGATGTTGCTCGTAAGTTAAATTAGGCGAAACTTCAATTTCTTTTACAACACCGGGCTCAAGAATAGAATTGGAATCTCAAAGGCATTTCCGTAATTGAGAAACGTGAAATACGTCATGAATAGCAGAAAATTGAGCCGGTAATAAAAGGCGATAAGCTACGGAACCAATACGTTCGGTGATAGGAAATGGACCAATATATCTAGGTGCTAACTTTCCCGATCGATTGAAACGTACAACACCCTTCATAGGTGAAACACGAATAAACACAAGATCTCGCACAGAAAATTCCAATTTCCTTCTCCGGTTATCGGCATAGGATCTTTATCTACTCTGGGCCTCTTTCATCCTATGACGAATAAGGTCGATCTTTTCTGTGGAATCATGAATAAAATCTGGACCTAAACCAGCTTCTCACCGGCCTCGAGCCAACATGAAGGAGATCGGCATGGCCTTCCATAGAGTGCCTCGAAAGGTGCCATACCAATACTAGATTGGAAGCTATTATTATAGGAAAACTCAACAAGAGAAATATGATCTTCTCAACTTCCACCAAAATCAAGAACACATGCAGGAAGAAGATCTTCAAGAGTTTGATTCACACGCTCAGTTTGTCCATCGGACTGGGGATGATAAGAGGTGCTAAAATTAAGCTTCGTTCCCAAAGCTTTTTGAAGACTCTTCCAAAATCCACTAGTAAACAATGGATCACGATCACTAACAATAGAAGTAGGAACTCTATGCAATTTAACAATTTCTTTGATAAAGAGTTTGGCTAAGAGAGGGACGGTTCGATTGGACCGGACGGGAATAAAATGGGCGGATTTAGTAAGTCTATCAACTATCACCCATAAGCTATCATGACCCGAACGAGAACGGGGAAGGCCATCTATAAAATCCATGGAAATTTGATCCCACTTTCAAATTGGAATTTCTAAAGGTTGCAATAACCCACCTGGCCTTTGGTGTCCGGCCTTGACAAGTTGGCAAGTCATGCAACACTTAACAAAATTAGCAATATCAGATTTCATTCCCTCCCAATAATAAAGTCGCTTCATATCCGCGTATATTTTACTACTACCGGGATGAATGGTAAATTTAGAACAATGAGAATCTTCTAAAATGTCTTTACGAAGATTACTAATATTTGGCACGATAAGTCTACCAAATTTTCGAATACCGCCACGAGAATCAATATCAAAGTCTTTCAAACCTTCAGTATCAGTTTTATCCTGAAAATTTTGGCCAAGAAGAGCCAATTCGGGATCTAGCTTTTGAGCTTCAAGAATGCGATCTAAAAGAGAAGGATGAGCCACAAGGCTACATAAAATAAGAGATGAACATAAATCGAAAACACGATCTCGAACCTCACAAGTGGATAAAATTCTGAGATCATTCCATTCGGATATCATCATAGAAACAACCGCTTGTTGCTTACGACTAAGTGCATCGGCAACATGATTACCCTTTCCGGGAGTATAAAGAATATCAAGATCATAAGCTGCAAGTAATTCGAGCCAACGTTGTTGACGCAAATTTAGTTCCTTTTGAGAAAATAGATACTTCAAAGATTTATGGTCAGTGTAAAGAATAAACTTTTCTCCTAAAAGATAATGACGCCAAATACGAAGGGCGAAACAATAGCCGCGAGTTCTAAATCATGAGTGGCATATCTAGTCTCAGGAGGCTTCAATTGCCTAGAAGCATAAGCTTTGCATAAGAACGGCACCCAAACCAACGCGACTAGTATCGGTATAAACAATAAAATCTTAGTTTCCCTCGGGAATCACAAGAATAGGAGCATCAGAAAGGAGTTCTTTTAATTTCTGAAAAGAAGTTTCACATTTGTCAGACCAAATGTATTTAACACCTTTCTTGGTCAAAATAGTAAGAGGCATGGAAATTTTGAAAAAGTCCTTTATGAAATGGCGGTAATAGCCCGCCAAACCGAGAAAACTACGAATTTCCGTCACACTCTCCGGTCTCTTCCAATTTTGAATCGCTTCAATCTTTGAAGGATCCACGGAAATTCCGGATTCGGAAATAATATGGCCGAGAAAATTAACACGAGATTGCCAAAAGTGGCATTTAGAAAATTTTGCTTTCAATTGATTGCTCCTAAGAGTTTCCAACACAATCCGAAGATGCTTTTCATGCTCCTCCTCGGTTTTAGAATACACAAGAATATCATCAATAAAGATGAGAACAAATCGATCGAGGAAGTCTTTGAAAACTCTATTCATAAGGTCAACGAAATAAGCAGGAGCGTTCGTCAAACCAAATGGCATAACAAGCCACTCATAAGATCCATAATGAGTACGGAACGATGTCAAAGGAATGCTATTCTCTGTAATACGAAGCTGATGAAAACCGGTAGCTAAGTCTAATTGCGAAAAGACTCTAGCACCACTAAGTTGATCAAATAGATCATCAATCCGAGGTAAAGGATATTTATTCTTGATAGTAAGATCGTTAAGCTTGCGGTAGTCAACGCAAAGCCTAAGTGTACCATCGGATTTCTTCACAAAAATAGCCGAAGCTCAACAAGGCGAGGAACTAGAGCGAATAAGTTTCTTCATCTCCAATTCGGATAATTGTTTGCGCATCTCCTCATTTTCTTTATTGGACATACGATAAGGAGGTCGAGTAATAGGTTGAGTTCCAGGGATGAGATTAATTTTGAACTCAATTGCTCGCTTAGGTGGTAATCCTAAAACGGGCTCAAATACGTCGGAAAATTCACGAACAACGTGAATAAGAGAAATAATATCTTCCTCATCATCATTATCGTCATCATGAGTATTTAAAGAATATAAAGATGCAACCAAGATGGAATCTGAATCTTTAAGGTTAATAGAAATCTGCTTAACAGATTGAGGATGTCGAAGATGAATAGTCCGCTTAGGACATAGGATTTGAGCTTCATAGCGATCAAGCCAATCCATTCCCAAAATCATTCCAAAGCCTAAGTAGCGCATAACATGCAAATCGGCTCGGAAAGAGAGATCACACAAAATAATCTCGACATCTTTACACAATAAACTGATCGTTGCGGATCCACCAACCGGATTCGCAATTCTCAAAGAAGTCATTAAACACATAACATCCAAAGAAAAGGTATCAACAAGTTCTTTTGATATAAAAGAATGGGACGCACCCGTATCAAAAAGAACTCGAATAGGATGATCACGAAATAAAATAATTCCATCAAGGATAGAATGAGAAATACCTTTACCACGAGATGTGTTGCCAGGGGCTTGAGAAACATTAAGTTTTCCCTCATTCCTATTTAGAAGTTTAGGACAAGAAGATAAATAATGATCCGAACTTTTGCAATAGCGACAAAAGAGAGGTTTCGGACATCTATTGGCATAATGGTCTTTAGAACCACAATTATAGCATTGCCCACTACTAGGGGCAGAAGTCTTTGCTACCGGAATTGCTTGCTTCCCTTTTTTATTGGGATAAGACCCTTTGAACTTAATAGGCCTTTTCTTGTTGTTGTTGAATTTTGGTTTAGCACCCACAACATCAGCATCACTCTCCCTATCTGCCTCTTCAAGTCGAAGAGTGATATCAACAAGTTGATCAAAAGAAACTTCTAACTTTAGAAGTAATGGCTTCTTGAGATTTTTATTCAAGCCATAGATGAATCTCTAATTTTTCTTCAATGGGGTATTAATGTATTCAACCCCATATTTAGAAAGAGATTCAAAAGATGCAACATAGTCTGCCACGGAGGATTCACCTTGAACAAGGTCGATGAAACGACGAGCTAATGTCACCTTCTCAGCTTTCGGCACAAATTTTAACTCGAATCGTTCCCGGAATTTCTCCCAAGTAAGATCTGCTTCAATTATTTCGGAAATCAGAAGCTCGTACCAGTCTAATGCTCTTTCTTGGAGCATACTAGAAGCCACCTGAACTCGGTGAAGATCAATAAGATTCATGCGAGAAAAGATCCGATCGCATGCTCTTAGCCAAGCGTGGACTTCAATAATGGTTTCACAATCTTTAAATGGCTTCCCACCCAAGTTGGTATAATCGTTGCACAAGCGTGCAAATCTAGACTTAGGGTGAGTAGGTTCCGAATTAGAACCGGCTGCTAGAGCATTCTTTACTAGATCAAGAAGCTGCTGCGCAGACATAAAAACTCCATCCTGAGGAGTAGCACTAGATTGACCGGTGGTGGGACGGCCAGGTCTAACCATTTATCTTCCTTAAGAAAGAAAGAAAGAAGAAGGAAAAGGTTATTCACCAAATGAATATCAGGCAATCTTGATAGATAAAACAAGGAATCATAAAGAAAATAGGATGAATCCGTACGAAGACTCGAATTAAATCCTAAAGCACGACTCCTAAGAAGGACTTAGGACGATGATCCTTGCTAGATTATTTTACATTGTTTCGAAGTTTGGCTTTGATACCAAGTTGTGACGCCCCACCTCTATACCCACTCTAGCAAGGACACTACGGTGTAATGCCATCAACTAGCGTGGAGAATAAGGCTTTTGAGGAGCGACCATCCGTGTAATTGCTTTGTGCGAGCACCGATATGTCAGATAGTACACTTGCATTTGATTTCAGGAGGAAATCCGACATATCGATACAAACTCAAAGCTACTACACAGTGGCTATATATATTCTTCGGAAACAAATATAGAAATAAACATAACACAAATCAGTCACAGACATCCATATCACAAAGGCGGAAATAGATATGAACATAACACTTAAAAGTGTGAATCAGAGTAGTGGTCAAACAAGATCCACAATATCATAAAAATATAGCTACAAGTGCAAGACAAAAGAATATGGATACATCAATGAGTCCATATCTCAAATGTATACAACAAAAACTACTAATCTAAGTAGTTAGCCAAAAGTCAGGATGATAATCCCAGAAGTGAAGTCAAGCAGAAGCACCTGTAACATCTCGGTCTGACCCGAGTATTATTTATAAGAAAATAATAAACGGATCAGTCTAGCTATAAATATCAGATAAAATGATATAGAATAAGAGATATGACATAACATATGATAACCATAAAGCCATACTGTGATAAGTATGTAATTGAAAATCAACAAGGGATTAATCAATATCACAAGAATCTTCTCAAAGATCAAAAAGAATGTCACACTCAATATCTTCATTCACAAAAAGTTAATGACACACAAATTCACCAATGCACAAATATTGATAACACATATCAATGAAAATCACGAAAATTGGTGAAACACAAATTCTAGAAATCATCAATGGAAATCCATAAATCACAAAAAAGGGGAGGCCTATCACAAAACGGGAGCATGAAAACTCACCAACACGTGTATCACAAATGAGACGCTATCCTATGGTCGCTAACCATAGAGCCGGTGCAACGACGTAGTACAACGGTACGCCCGAGGAACCAGAAAATCGAATAGTTCGGAAGAATGACGTAGTACAACGGTACGCCTGAAGAACCCGAAACTCGTAAAATTCGGAATAATGACGTAGTACAACGGTACGCCCGAAGATCCGAACTCCATAAAAACATGGGTCGTTTAGCCCACAAAAATTGGGTCGAAACCCCAAGAAATAAATAGGTCGTTAGCCTATAATAAAAATGAGACGAAACTCAATAAAACAAGGTACTGTCCCCTACGTGGACAAAGAAACATAGCATAGTGCTAGTCATAATCACAAAAATGATCATCATCGATCATCAAGAAGTGTCAATTACACCAAGCTAGTAAATATATGAGTTTAGCTTCATGTCCCATAACCACTAGCTTAACTTAAATATTTACGAACAAACTGTAAGTCTCCACTCGAAAATTGTCACAAGAGTTTCAATCGAACAAGTCCAAGAATTAACTGACGAAGTAAACGCAAGCGTTTCATACCACTTGTTTTACTAAGTCGTTTAATTAGATTTCTCATACGAGTGGGGTAAAGGTTTGTATATACTAGTAGATTGGAAAACGGTTTAAGAAACGAGATTTGTAATAAAATAGTGTTTCAATCGTTTTGAAGAAAGGGTTTTGACATTTACTACTAGCATTGAAAACCTTTATATTTTGAAGTGACAAATCACAAAAATGATTGTAGAAACAATCAATCAATAAAATTCACATTCGAAGACGTGAATAAAAATCCAAAGAAATCGATACCGAATCCATCAAGGTGGAAATACCCAAAAATTCCAAAAATAGAAGTTATCAAAGTCGACAAATGTGATAACAACTAATCGGAGAAGAAGAATCGATTAACAATTGGAAAAGCAAAGCAAAATGAGCATAATAGGCAAAACAGGGAAATAAGAGAATAGGAGCAGGTCGGTTGACCGGACTCCCTGAGTCGGCTGACCAAACCAGAAATAGAAAGTTTCAGCTACAGCTTCGATCGACCGGCCTAGGGGGTTCGGTCAGCCGAACCTGATGCATCACAAATCCTATTGGCTCCTCGATGCATCACCAAAAACATGTTCAAACATCAAAGTTAGGATCTTTAAAGATTTGAACCCAAAACACTAAAAATTGGACTATTCACAAAACCAATCCAAATCAAAATCAAATGCACATGAATAAGTGTTAAGAATTCATACCCAACAATCAAAGATAGTTATAGAGAAAGATGTGAGATAAAAATCTCACCTTTTTAGAAAATTAATGAAGGAGAAGCTTGAAAGCAAAGAAAGAATCAACCACACTTCAACACAACCAAAATGAGGTTGAATCTAAGCTCAAAAGAAGAACATTCCCAAAGTTAGGTTTAGGAATTTCTGAAATTGAAAGGAGAATGAGTTGGAGAAGAAGAAGATGATGCTTACCAATAGCTTCTCTTTGGATTTGGAGTTAGATGTTGGATTTGCTAATGGAAACTAGGGCTTGGAGTTTTAATTTCTCATTCCTCTCTCCATTGTTGCTAAAGCTTGAGTATTAGGAAATAGAAATGAAGTAATGAAGAGAAGAGGGGCGAAGCTTGGGTCTAATGGGTTGAAACAAAACCAAAGCCCTAAGTGAAAAAGTTGCAAAATTCCACTATCTCCAAACATATCGAAGTTTATACTCAAAAAGATCGCAAACGTCATTTTGAACTCAATGGGGGTGGTTTCGAGTCCTAATTTGACTGTTTGTAAAAAGTAGTCTTTCGGCTATAATCCGACTAACGATGAAATATTTAAATAAAATATTTAAATACTCAATCGTAAAATATGCGGGTTGTTACAAAAGGCCTCCTCCCATGTGCCCATCACTTCCACCATCTCATGTATGCATATCTTGACTTATGTATGCTTAAGGAGTAAGAAAGCTTAAAATATCTTACATATTTTATTTTTTATTTTTATACTTAATTATATTTATATATGTATGTTTATGTGCATGCTTTCATGTATGCACATGTACATGTATACCTGTATGTAGTATATTCCTACAACGTTGCACAACTTCTACAAGTTGTATTATTACAAATCTCGATTCTGATTTCGGTCATATTTTCTCTTTTAAATTAATACGCATATTTTTATAAACAAATTTTAAAAATAATTTTCTTATCATTATTAACTAATAAAAATGATAATATTTTATTTATAAAACCATATAAATTAATAAAATAATTATTTACAAAATTTGTTGTTATAAAGATAAAGCGAAACAATCATTTATTTAAAGTGATATATCTATGGGTCGTTACAGACTCCCTTCCTTAAAAGAATTTCGTCATCGAAATTAGGATATGAAGAAAATACCTTAATAGGAAATATATTTAATGACTACACCATAGGCGATGAGTACACTATAACGATATGATCTTTACAGTTCATTCTTCAAGTCTAAACTGGGATATGCCTTTTTGATTGTACCCTCTGTTTCCCAAGTGCATTCCTTAGCATTCCACTCCATTGAACTTAGACTAACCTTACTATCTTCCTCCTTAATCCTCTCTCATCACGACCAATGATTCCAATAGGTCATCTAATAACTGCAAAATTCGGTTCCACCTCTTAGCCTTCTTGAGCAGCTGTTTCTATGATTTGCTTTGGGTCATGTACATGTTTCCTTAAATGAGATACATGAAAAACATTTTGCATTCCTGCCAACCTTTATGGTAATTGCATTCGGTAGGCTGGTGAGCTGATTCGTTCAAGAATGGGAAATGGTCCAACATATCGAGGTGCTAATTTCCCGACTCTTCCAAATCTCACCACTCCTCTCATCAGAGAGACTTTCATAAAGATTGAATCTCCTACTAAGAATTCCTGATTTTGACGCCTTTAGTCTGCATGACTTTTCTATCCGCTCTAGGCTTCCGCTTAACTTCTTTCTAATCATATTGACCTTCTTTGAAGCTTCTCGTATCCTATCAAGATCAAGTATCAATTGATCTTCGGTTTCGATCCAACATGCCGGTGACCTGCATGGACGACTATATAGAGCTTCATATGGTGACATGCCGATACTAGCTTTATAACTATTGTTATAAGAGAACTTTGCTAAATGCAAATCATTTTCCTAGGAGCCTCAAAAGTCCAGAATACATGCCCTAAGAAGATCTTCTAAAACATGATTAACTCTTTCCGTATGTCCATTAGTTTGGGGGTGATGGGTAGTGCTTATATTCAGCCTTGTTCACAAAGCGGTCTGTAATGCTTCCCAAAACTGACTAGTAGAGATTGGATCCTGATCGCTTACTATACTGTTTGGAACTCGATGCAATCGTACAATCTCCTTCATATATATATATATATATATATATATATATATGTATATGTATATATATATCTGTAAGGCTTGTAGCGGTCCTTATTAGCTTAACTAGAATGAAGTGTGCACTTTTAGTTAATTGGTTTGTGATAACCAAATGCCTTCGTTCCCCTTCTTCGTTCGAGGTAAGCCATCAATGAAATCCATTGATATTTGATCTCACTTTCAAACTAGAATCTTCAGCGGTTTAAGTAACCCTGCAATTTTTCGTTGGTCGCTTTTGACTTGTTTACAATTACGCATAGGCTAACATAAATGGATATGTCTCTTTTCATACTTCTCCACCAAAATGTATTCTTCATATCTCTATACATTTGTTAACTCCATGATGAATGTTGAGTTTGGATTTGTGACACTCAGCTAACACTTCTTGCTTAAGATTTTCCACATCTGGAATGCAAATTCGCCCATTCAATCATAAAACTCCACTTTTATCCACTTCAAAGCTTGAATTTCGTCCTTCTTCAGTTTCCTTAATGAACTTTTAAAACTATCTATCTTCTCTTTGTTTATTGGCTATTCTTTCTAGAAGAGTTGGAGTTACTACCAAAAAAGAAATAACAACATACTTCCTACTCAACGCATCAGCTACTACGTTGGCTTTCCCGGGTGCGTATAAAAAAATCTAGATCATAAGATATGAGAAATTCCAACCAATGTTGCCGCCTCATGTTTAAATCTTTCTAAGTGAAAAGATACTTTAAAGATTTATGATCCATAAAGAACTCAAACTTTTCACCTAATTAAAAGACAAAATTTTATTTACTTAGGTTAATTCAAAGTTTTAATTTTAACAAACTATGAAAACTTCTTACCAGCAATAGTGACTCCATATTTTTAATTTGAACGCCACGACTAATAATTCTAATTCGTTTGTTGCACAATTCTTATCATCGTTAGTTGTCTACTTGCATAAGCAATCACCTTCTCTTTCTGCATCAAAACTGCACCAACTCCTTCTCCAGAAGCATCTGTATAAATAGTTAATCCAGTATTTCCATTTATAATTGCTAGGACTGGAGCGCTTGTTAACCTTCTTTTGGGTTCCTGGAATGCTACTTCACATTTAAGAGTCCATATAAATTTAGCATCTTTCATATTCAACTTTGTTAGGTGGTAGGCAATCTTTGAGAAGTCTTGAATGAATCTTCTATAATACCCTACCAGACCCAGGAAGCTACGAACTTCTTTAGGAGTTTGTGGTTGCTTCTAATTTAGAACAGCCGCAACCTTTACAAGATCTAATGAAATCCCATCCCTTGATACTATATGTCTAAGGAATCTTACCTCCTTTTTCCAGAAATGGCATTTTGAGAATTTGGCTCTAAGCATATTATTTCTTAATATCTCCAACAAAATTTCTAGATGCCTTTCATGCTCTTCTTCTGTCTTACAATAGATAAGGATATCATCGATAAAGGATAACATGAATTTATTGAGTACATCTCTAAATACTCTATTCATAAGGTCAACGAGATAAGCGGTGCATTAGTTAGCCCAAAGGCATAACCAACCACTCGAAGAATGTGTTCGGACCTTTAAATGCAGTTAGATGGATGCATTCTTCTTCGATTCTTAGCTGATGGAATCCTATAGCTAAATCCATTTTCAAGAATAACCGAGCACCATGTAACTGATCAAACAAGTCATCTATTCGAGGTAGAAGATGCTTTTTCTTAATCGTTTGTTTGTTCAGATCTTGGTAATCTACGCACAACCTTAGAGATCCATCCGATTTGGCAACAAAAACTACTACCGATCCCCAACTTGAACGTCTCGGCCTTATCAACCCTTTCTTTAATAGCCCTTGATTTTGGTTATTTGACTCATCCCTCTCATTTGGGGCCATCCTTTGTCCTATTGTTTAATTGGCTTTGCATCAGAAATCAAATCAATATGAAATTCGATTTCCCGATGTGGGGGTAAACTTTTTACTTCTTCAAAGATTTCTGGGAATTCTTTAACAACAGGTGTGATTCCTAATCCTTCCTGAGATGAGTCTAATGCATATAGGATACTTCCCCTCCTTGGACTAGGATCTTCACAAGATATTTCTATAAACTTCCCACAACTGGTACATAAGGTTATCGTCCTATTAACCCAACGGAGAAAGGCTTTATACTTATTCAACCAATCCATACCAAGAAAAATTTCAAATCCAAATAGGTCGAAAGGAAATTTATGGAAAGAGTGCGAAATTTAGACGTTTTCACAATTCGTACAAAGGTTAGTAGTACCACCTATAGGATTTGTCACACAAGTATCCACCAACTTAGGTTCCAATTTTAATTCTTCTACGGTTTCCTTAGCAATAAAACTATGAGAAGCTCCTGTATCAAAAAGTACCCTAACTAAAACATCTTCAATAAAAATATTACCTTCCAAACTCCCTTGCCTTATACATCCTGAGAGGTTAAAGGCTCATCCTTTATTGCATAGATTCTGGCTTACTCTCCCTTCCATATAATCGGACAATCCTCGTTAATATGCCCTAGTTCATGACAATTATAGCAGTTTGGTAATGGCTTATGAACCTTAGGTTCTTGCAGTGAGTCACTAGGTGGCCCTTTTGTTGGTAATTATAGCACTAGCATCTTTCAAATAGTTACCTTGGGCTCCTCCTCTAGATTTTCCTTGACCTTGCTTTTTCCCATTTTTATTAAACTTTCTCTTCTTCTAATTGTTGGCATTGTTGTTGTTGGTCTGAACTACCATGAGTTTCTTCTTATCTAATGTTTCGTAAAGGAATCCTATATCCAACAAGTCTATAAATGATCCTTTAACATGAGAAGTCATCCTGCTTTTGTATTTTTCATACATCTCGGAAATAAACTTCTCGTTTTTCTTTAAAGGCGTGTCAATTAGACCCGGCCAAAAACAAGATAATTTATTGAACTTATTTGCATACTCTTCAATAGTCATTTCATCCTGCTTCAGATCCATAAAGCTTCTTTAAAGACGAGATTTCTCAGACGCTGCAATGTACTGATCCTCTAAGACCTCCTTAAACCTTCCACAAGAGAAATGTCCTCTGATTCACTTAGGGTAATGGACACCCACCAAACCAGAACCCCTTCTTGTAATCGCCACGAGGCTAAAACCCCTTTTGCTCATAACTAATATCCAATGCCTTAAAGATTATTTCGCATGATTTGATCCAAGCCTATACTTCAATGATAGCTTCTGTACCCTTGAATGGTTTTCCCCATAAGCTTGTTAAACTCTTGCAGAGTGGCAAAATTAACCTGGGTTTGTACGAAAGCTATTTCTTCTACAATAGCGGTTGCAACTTGACCATTAGTTGTTGTGGTGCTGCTATTTCCTCATCTTCATCCTCTACGAGTACTCATCTCTTACCACCTGAATTTAGTAAGATAACTTTAGAATACAAAGACATTATTATCTTGGGGAATGGGTATTAAGCATAGCATAACTTGAGTTTATTCAGATAAGGATTCTAAATGCGCACTCTCAAAGATTAAACTCATTCTAGGGTATTATTAGCCCTATCTCTAATGAATCGTACACCACCAAAGCCAAGGTTCTTGCTTAAACTTCTACTCTGATACCAAATGTGAAGACCCGTCTCCTCGACTCTCGAAAATTGATACTAATACATCCACGGTATTCGTGTGCCGTAAATCTAAGTGCTGGGGGGTAGATTTTCAAGGGTAAAGTAAAGTAAAAGAAAGGAACACAAATTCTAACATTACATTAAAATAGATAGATAATACATAAAACCACTCTCACTATGGTACATCAGAATTTTGGTATGAACTAACCCAACCAGGAATAGTTATAACTGCCAGCTCTCACACTTGCTGGTATTAACTAACTTAGACACAGTGGGAAAATAAAATAAATAGATATATAGATATCTACATCGGGTGCTCCATCTCTACGCTCCAAAAATCTCTTACAACATGTTGTCCCCGAAATACTCCAAAACAGAATCCTGACTACTTGGCTACTCAGAAAAATAGGGCACCCAGAGTTTAAAGGGAAAAGAAAATAAACTCCGGGTCAGTCATGGGACTGGTGTGAGAACTCAAAATACGATGTTTGAAAACAAAATGGTATCTCATAAGCCATGCTGCACATGAACACGGATAGAGTTTTACCTTATGATAACCAAATCTTTATTACGTAAAAATAAGGGATATTATTTTTAATGACATTTCTTTGAAAACATTTGCAAGTAAACTTATTAATCTTAGACGAAATTGTTACATTAATAAATTCCAGCATGCCACCTTGTAATATAAGGCTTTCTGCATCTAAAATCTTATAGGCTCTTATTGGAGAATGGGTTTCCACCCAAATGACCCCGTAAAGGGACTACCTTCCGACAGTACATATCTCAAGGAATGTAATGAGGCCCAACTAATGGTCCTCTACCAACACAAGACCGGCCTAGATCTTCCTAGATAGAACCGAATATGCCATCACCCCGGTCGTTACCGACCTATCCGAGACATCTCTTAGCACGCACCATAATAATTTAATCCCGAACATCATAGCGGGTAGAAATATATCTAGAAGGGGGTGATCAACCCTAATGGTTGTGAACCATATAGCTTTGCTGCGTCTACCATATTTCGGCCATTTTTGAGCGTGAGGCTCGAGGTAACGATTACCTTTCATATAGCATATCATCTTCCTTTGAATGCCACACTGCCATTTCATGGTGACATAACTAATTTTGTACAAACGTATAACTGCTGAGCTCGTACATCTTAGGAAAGGATACTAATCTAAGAAAAGTTGCCTTCTCCGCCACCAAGCAGATGATACGTTCATAGAGATCACTTATGTAACTAGAAATGCAACGTCAGACATTCATTGATTCAAGTTGTCCAGGAACAGGAAAAATCGAAGGCACTCTCCCACCACATATAGTCAAGAGCACCCCTAGGATTAGTAGTGATTAGTCCTTGCATCGAAGATCTTAAATATAGAAATCGCCACATAATTTGGTATGGGAAAATTTTCCCCGAGGGTCGGTGACAAGTAGCTCTATATTCCATCTTCTAACATTATCTTCATGTCTTCACTTCGAATACATAAATAGGTTTGAAGTGGTCTTCGGACAGGAATCATCCAGATCCGACCCTGATTCCTTCAAAACAAACATCGATAAAAATATTGTTGATCCAAAAAATAGACCAACATCCTGGTTTGAGTTTGAAAGCATTAGCCCTGTTCTGATAGAGCAATATCATGGAAAATCGATAAAAAGAAAGAATAGTAAAAGAAAGTAGATAGAGAATTTTTATAGTGGTTCGGTTGTTAATGAAGCCTCCTTCCACTTATAGTTATATTATAGACCGATTGCTGTTACAAGAGATGTATGATTACAAGGCTTTGATTGTTTCCTTGCTAGATTGAATCTCCAGAGTTGAAATCCACTGGAGAATCACAGTGTATTCCTACAGAGATTGTTATAAGGGAGGTAGAGAGCGAAGAATAATTCTAGTACAGCTTCAACAACCAGTCTGGAAAAGATCCCATTTATGTTGCAGATATGATGGTTTTTATAGAGATCGAAGGACTTCTGGGCTAGAGTAAACTTCTCATAGATAGATGCATAGCGACATAGAAAGCTTTAGCTCATGATTCAAGCCAAAAACATGGGTCGTTAGTGACCCATGGTCTATGGGTCATTGGTGAACCATAGTGTTGGCTCACATCTCTAGCTAAGGACTTGCCTCCTTAGCCATTGCATTGCTAGCATGGGTCGTGATGAAGCATGGGTCACTAGCCATCCATTGTGTATGGGTCGCTAGTGACCCATACACTTAGCATATTTTAGGCATATTCCTTCCTTCTCCACTTCTATCTAGCAGAGCAACCTTCCACTTTGTAAGGGTCGCTAGCGATCCATTGGGCATGGGTCGTTGGTGATCCAGACACTTAGATGTTTTTTGGAGTTTGGGGTTTGGGATGTCTCCCTGGTCTTGTATCGTCTTTGCTTGTGAAGTCTCATTGCACATTGTTTCGTTTTGATAGTAGTTTAATAGTTGTTTGCACTCAACTGCTGATTGGGCTGAAAAAATGCTGGTCCCTTGATTTAATCAATCTCAGTTGTTGTCTTAGTAAGATAGCTTTGCTATCGTTCACTCCTTGCCTTAGTCTTTTTGGTTAGATTCTAAGCCATCCGAATGTCACGAGATTGTTCTACTTTCTTGTGGGACCTGCTCGGTTAAAAATCTAAATGACATTTGCCCCTAGAGTATGTCTTCGTTGGAAATAAGATGTGCTCTGGAAGTTACTGATTATAGTATCTGTTTACTGGATTCTAAACAATCGCATTAGAGTCTCGCGGACACGTAGTAGGTTACGCCATTGATCGCCTAGTTTTGGTCTTGACTGCTACTGCTTGTCGTAACGAATTAAATTTCTCTCCATAGCTTCTTGGTTTACTTTGAAGTAATGAGTAAGTATCGATGCTACCATGAAAATTTGGCTTTGGCCTTTTAGCCATCTATTGAATTTTCAGTGCGAATCATCGGAGTCCACCTCAAGCTATTGTTTTCAACTAACTGACTTTTGATAGCCATTTGCTTTTTTGATTTCGATCCGAATTTCAATTCCTGGTATTGCCAATGCAATCTTTGCTTCGTAGTTCATGCAAGGGTTTAGGTCAGTAAGTGGGTGCATGATGTAAGTTTGGAGTTGCCCCATACAGTTTTAATTCGACCAGCAGTGAAGCTAAGTTTTCCTAAACGATTGTACGCCGTTTTGGAGTAAAGTCTTGCTCTTTGTCTTTAGCTTTTTGTTCTCGAGAATTTTGTTACGTTCCTTTCGATGTTTTTAAGTTCCAATGCAACTATTTATTCCAAAACCAAATATAGTCGTTGATTCAATTATATAGCTCTTCCTATTTCTGTATTCCAGTGATCCTAAAAGAAAAGCTTTCCGTGTTGCTTTAGATAGCGGTTCCGGTATCGATCGTTGATCGATAACGGGTAAGCTTGGAAGAGATAATTTTAAAGGATGACATGGATTGTTTTTCAAATGCAAGCAGGCAAGCTACACTAGCTAGATTGTTTGTTCATAGTATTTAGGATACTGGACTCTTCTCATGTAGATAACACGCTACATCTTCCCTGATTAACGCTAGGACGCGATTGGTCAACATACGTTGACTTCCCTTGGATTCCAGGCATTGGTTATACGAGGAAATTACTTAAAGTAAAACATACCTGACAGGGTTGAATGCCAAGTTTTTTCATTGAAAATGATTTTTCGATCATTCAATCTTTAGTCTAGTGAAGGTATTTCCACTCCTCCAGAAGCTGGGTCCTTCATAACTTAGGCTTCGCTTATTATTCCTATCATATTGGGAGGACTGATTGCAATTAAATTACGAAGCGCACTTGCTCTTATATAGTTGTAGTTGAAGTTCAATCAGGCGCAGTTTTAGCCTTTGAAAACTAGTACATGAGTTGTTCGATTGTTATTATCCGTCTCTTGCGTGTTTCGGAATTAGCTGCACACCAGCCTCTATCTCTGAGAACTATTGGATTAATTGCTCAATTCCAAATATTGTTTTTTCTCGCTACTGCACTTCTTGTGGTCACGTGTAGCCTACTCATTTACTTTAATTCTATACATATATATAATACTTCAGTAGTCATTTCAACATATTCTATTTCATGGCTTTGTTCAGAACTATAAAGTAGATTGGTCTAGCCAGTTCTATAGCTAATCCCTACTTATGCTCAATTGAGTTAGTTTCAACAAAGTGTAAGTGTAAATGCCTTAGTCCGTAGGGCTGGTTACTTTGACTACCGAGCCAACATGTTTTGGGTGACTAGGTTTCCTAAGCAATAAGTTCGATTGCCCTAGTTTGATTGACACAATAACTTCTTTCTTCGGGAACTAGGAACTTTGTTACTTGATCCTAAGATCTTTGTTTTGTAATGATGTTGGCATGTATTAGAAAGAAGCGTTTTGGCATCTTTTGCGAAATTGTATTCTTCTAAGTCCTGCGTTGAGATCGTAATCATATGTTCGTTTCTATCCTCAAAAACTCATCCATGGATTACTCAACTCTGTGGATTTTTCCTTGATGTTGTGAATCTTCATATAGCATGACCAAACTTCGGGTAATGGCATAATCTGGCAAGTTGGAACCAAACGATCTAGTTAGACCATAAGTAGGTCATCGATCCTTCTCGTCATCGCCAGACTATGAGCGATGGTTAATTTATGAACATTAAATCCTTTATTTCCTTTGTTGGTGATTTTGTTGCCAGAATGCTCTGTTTTGTAATACATAACCGCTTTCTAACCAACTTCGCGGTTATTCACGTTTGGACTTTTGAAAAATTTCTTTCGATCAAGTATTTGTGCTTCTATCCCTTCTTGAGGGACTAGCTATTTTGAATACCTATATTTGGGTGATTGTGAGAGATTGAAATCTATGGAGGAATTGCTCAATTGCCCCCAGTCTAGCTCTCAATCCCATTTTGGAATTGAGGACGTTCAGGGATTCTATTTTCGACCTTCCATGATTGCTCCCACTTGTTCTTTGCCATGCATGCTTTTCTTGGTTGCTCACGTTGTCACAGAAGTTTTGTTCATATGCTAACTCCTTCTTTGGGAATTGATAACCTAGCTATTTGGTTCCAAGCAACATTTCCTCGAGGCTGCCTATCTTTCGGCTGTGTCTGAATTCTTTCTAAGTTGAATTTAGGAAATTCGGCTATGCACCATCTTTCATCCCTAGAAACTAGAACATAGGTAATTCAATCCTGGGATTTCTTTTCGACGCTGCTTTATTCCTATGCGGTGGGTGATTCCTATGATAAAAGGTCGACCCATCCGGCTGACCTATGAAAGGATATGCCTTCCGGTCATTGCCTGTCATTGGGAAAAAGTAGTTTTCTAAAGAGAATGTAGAAACTCAGTGGAGGACCAACTACTATCTCTAGAAGCTAGTGCATCGACGGTTCACTACAATAAGTGTTTCTCATCAGCCCAGTAGATTAAAGTTTTCCTAGCATTGTCGGGGCAATACCCATACTTAGTAATTAGAATGTTTACTAGAGTGGCCAGGGCAACACCAGTACTTATGAAAAGAAAGTTTCCTAGTATTTCCGGGGCAACACTAGTACTTAAGAAATAGTCCCGATGTTGCTAGGGCAACAACAATACTTAAAAGATAAAAGAGCCGTTATGTAGGCGAGGCAACACCGGCACTCAAGAGGTTAGGATCGACTTTCCCTATCGATTTGGCTGTACTCTTAGTCCAGTTGGGTACTAGTTTCGGCCTTCGAAAACTAGCACTTCGATGGTTGATTTGTAGAAGTATTTTTTTAGTGCTGTCTGTCTTCAGTGTTAAAGTCAGGTTGGTGGTGGTTGAATCATTCATCCAATCCTGTAGAGTTGGGTAGATTCCTTTTAACCCAATATGGATGTTTTCTCAACGTTGCTTAAATCCTTAGAGATGCTAGGTTGTTTCTTAAAAAATTCCATAGTTATTCTTCCTCCATCCGATTTTTGTTATGATCTAACGACTATCTGCGGAACCCTTCATTTTTGGGCGGAACCCTTCACTTCTAGGTGTCAAACTCTAGGTTTTTATTGAAAATCTAAAATTATGGAGCAAGTCATCACATTTCCCCCGGTGTGACCGCGTTCATTCCTATACCGATCATGGACCAGTAGAGTTTGGTAGTGTTTGTCTTGAATTCATGGCACTTAACCTTGCTTGTTTCAGGCCATATGCGTTATGCTAGGCTGATAGCATTATTTAGGATATTAACCTTATTCATTGGTTCTAATCTTCAAGAATCAATGGTTTAGCTGCTCGATTTTGAGCGTTCTTTCCTTACCTTGGTCTATCTTCGAATAATAGCTCGTTTCTTACAAGTTAGGGTTTGAGACCTCAGTCGAGCAACTACTTTTGTTCTTTGGAAAGTGGTACGTTGAGATTTGATTCTGGAATAGTCTTCCGTCGTCATCTATCTTTGGATGACGGTAAGTTCCTCCTTTTATTGCAAGTTGGAGCGATCTTTTATCTCGACCAAGTGTTAATGTGTTCTGTGCCCCTCAGTCCACAGGGTTGATTTTTCGAAACAATTGATGTGAGACTTGACGTGTAGGCGGCTCCTAGGATACCCCTAGTCAAGGTATGTCGCAGCTCCTATCTTTGGAAAAACGTGACTTGGATGTCTTGAATTTTGACATTTTGTACATTAAGTTTGGTCAAAAATCAGAATTCTTTGCCGACTTCATGGATTGTGAGCTTTGCGATACTACCGAAGCAATGTTAGTTCTTTCGGGTATCGGGAGCTGATCCATGTTAATCAAAGTGCTCGACATTTAAGAGTGCACGGTTTATGAAATTCCTCTTTATTGCCTATTTTCGGGCAATGTGAGGGGTTTGTGTTTTGAAAGTTAATGCACGACCTATTGGATGCATGGCTTTTAGTTTTCCATGGTGTTGCCTATCTTCAGGAAAAGTGAGGAGTTTAAGCTCTTTAAGAGTTAGTGCATGACTTATGAAATACGTTGCTTTCCATGTTCCTCGGTGTTTTCTATCTTCGGGCAATGTGAGGAGCGTACGTTTTCGGAGTTAGTGCACGGCTTATGAAATGCACGGCTTTTGGCGCTCCTTTGCTTTGCCTATCTTCGAACAATGCAAGGAGCATAAGTTTTGATGCGTGGCTTATGAGATGCATGGCTTTTGGTGCTCTTAGCATTGCCTATCTTCAGGCAACGCAAGGAGCATGAGTTTTGATGCGTGGCTTATGAGATGCGTGGGTTATGGTGCTCCTTGGCATTGATTATCTCCACGAAATGCAAGGATTGTAAGTTTTGATGCGCGCTTTTGGTGCTCCTTGGCATTGGCTATCTCCGGGCAATGCAAGGAGCGTTAGTTTTGATGTGCGGCTTTTGGTGCACCTTGGCATTCCCTATCTCTGGGCAATGCAAGGAGCGTAAGTTCTAATGCACGACTTACGAGATGCATGACTTTTTGGTGCTCCTTGCCATGCCTATCTCTGAGCAAAGCAAGGAGCATGAGTTTTGATGCACAGATTACGAGTCGTGCGGCTTTTGGTGCTTCTTGGCATTGCCTATCTCCAGGCAATGCAAGGAGCTTATGTTTTGATGTGCGTCTTACAAGATGCGTGGCTTTTGGTGCTCCATGGCATTGCCTACCTCCGGGAAATGCATGGAGTTAGTTTTTGATGCTCCTCGCCATTGCCTATCTCTGGGCAACGCGATGAGTTATTTTTTTGATGCTGCTCGATGTTGCCTATCTTCGGGCAACGCGAGGGGTTAGTTTTTTATGCTCGTCGGCGTTGCCTATCTCTGGGCAACGTGAGGAGTTAGTTTTTGATGCTCCTTAGTGTTGCCTATCTTCGTGCAATGCAAGGAGTTAGTTTTTGATGCTCCTCTGCGTCGCCTATCTCCAGGAAATGTGAGCAGTTAGTTTTTTGATTCTTCCCAGCATTGCCTATCTCTGGGTAGTGCGAGGAGTTAGTTTTTGATGCTCCTCGACGTTTCCTATCTCTGAGCAATGCGAGGAATTAGTTTTAATGCCCCTTGGCATTACCTATCTCTGAGCAACGTGAGGAGTTAGTTTTTTGATACCCCTCGGTGTTGCATATCTCCGGACAACGCGAGGAGTTAGTATTTCGATGCTCCTCGGCGTTGCCTATCTCCGAGCAATGCGAAGAGTTAGTTTTTGATGCTCCTCGACGTCTTCAGGCAACATGAGGAGTTAGGTTTTGATGCTCCTTGGCATTGCCGATCTCCAGGCAACATGAGGAGTTATTTTTTTTATGCTCCTCGGCGTTGCCTATCTCCGAGGAACGTGAGGAGTAAGTTTTTTGATGCTCCTGGGTGTTGCCTATCTGTGGGAGATGCGAGGAGTTATTTTTTGATGATCCTCGGCGTTTCCTATCTCGTGCAATGCGAGGTGTTAGTTTTTTGATGCCTCTTGGCGTTGCCTATCTTCGAAAAACATGAGGAGTTAGTTTTTTGATGCTCCTTGGCGTTGCCTACCTTTAGAAAACGTGAGGAGTTAGTTTTTGATGCTTCTCGGCCTTGTCTATCTCCGAGCAATGTGAGGAGTTTGGTTTTAATGCTCCTCGGCGTTGCCTATCTTCGGGCAATGCGAGAAGTTAGTTTCTTGGTCCTTCTCGTTGTTGCCGAGGCAACACCGGTTTTTAGAAGGCAAGGATCGGGTTTCGCCGATCCACCGGTTTGAATCGATTTGCTTCCATCGACCCGACGGGTAGTTGTTGTGAACACTGTTTTGTCAGTTCAAATAGATAATTGGTTTTTGGATTGGGTAACCAAAGCTTAAATGATCCTCCTATATTTGGGGAGGATGTGTACGGCCTAATACATAAAGGTGCCAATGGGTATGAAGAAAGATCTTATGGGAGTTTGGAGCAAGACTCTCAGTTTTTAGTCCTCTAGAGAATAGGTTTTTAACTGGCATACTATCTAAGAAGAAGAGGAATGGTCACCAATAGTTGTAAAATAGTAGTTGGAAAGAAGTGGGGAAGTATTATACAAGTATTTCATTTGTTGCACTAGCTAGATCAATAAGTACGCGGTTGTCAGAATGCCAGAATTTTTGATCAGGTATAACACAACTGTGGTATGATCAGTCTCGGCTTTTCTTATGGCTATTCAAGTGTGTGTAGTACCCCCTATGCCACAGGATTGTAGGCGCGCTTGAACGGTATCCATGGTCTCTCCATAACTCGTTTGGTTGCCCCTAGTCTAGTAGGAGCGGTTCTTCCAAGTTCTAAGTCTTGGATTGATTCGAGTCAGCCTTTGATTAACGACAAGGTCTGTTCAGTTTTGGCTTAGTTTCTTTAAGCAACTTTGAAGCTCTGGAATTTAGCGCTGTTTATTTCATCGGTCGTCTAATTATGCTGAATGACTGATATGATTGTCGATTTGTGTCCCCGGAGCATGGCTTCGTTGAATTCAGGGGGCTTTGGGTTAGATGACTACTGATTTTCCAGTTCACTTTCACGGATATCGGTCGCGCACAAAATTTCACTGATCTACCAATTCGCCCTCATGACGCTTTAGTTCGTGAATGACCTTCACGTTCACGAAGGGTTTTTAGGATCATATGACTGCTGATTATCGGTTTACCTTCACGACGCTTTAGTTCGTGAATGATCTTCACGTTCGCAAAGGGTTTTTTGGATCAGATGACCGCTGATCTACTAGTTTGCCCTCACGTTTCTTTAGTTCATGAAAGACCTTCACGTTTGTGAAGGGTTTTTAGGATCAGATGATGTTGGTCTACCAGTTTGCCTTCATGATGCTTCAGTTCGTGAAAGACCTTCACTTTCGCGAAGGGTTTTCATGGTCGAATGTCCGACAACTAGACCACTTGGAATGATAATTTATCGATTCCGAGAGGATTTTTGGGTTGTGTGTTCGACGGCCCAGTGGTCTTAAAGCGATGATTCATCGACTTCAAAGGGAATTTTTTAGATTTAGCTCGAGGAAACACCGTTTTATCGGTTCCTATATGCTACGTTGTTGGATCAGTTCAACGATTTTTGGACAAGACCTCTCGATGCCACTAGCAATACCGCTTCTCAGACGGAGGATTGACATGACTCGTCGTGGGTATAGAAGCATTTTTTTCGCCGTGCTGTCTGCAATGTCCGTAGTGTCCCAGTATGGCTCATTTGGAAAAGGAGAGTAGACATGGATGGATGAGAATGCATCTCTCTAGGTTGTTGTCCCATTCCTTAGTTGCTAGCTAGCTAGAGTTTTATTTGATAATAATCCTTTCGTCTGATCTCGTCAGTTAGTTTTAGCGCTTTTCTGCTGGGTCTTAGTAGCCTTGCTTGGGCAAAAGGTTCCTGAGGTCTTGTAGCTCTTTCACCGTTTGGGATGTTCTTTGGCACACTGCCGGGTTTGCTTTCTTCTAATTGCACTACTTATAGTCTTTAGAACTGGTTTGCCTTCCTATAGAATTCTTCCAAGGTAGAAGATTGTTTCATCCTTTAATGACTCCCGAGGGCCTTGCAGCAGACTGCATCTGTCGCCCTCACTTCATCCATATGCTAGTGATACATGTAAAGAAGCAATTACGAATCAGTTGTATAAAAGGTATAGTTGGCATGATAAACTCCTTTGGATACTCTGTATGTTGAATGGCTTTGGTGAATGGGTTTTGATTGGGGAAGATGCTCTAATCGTTGTAAGTCTAATCCGTTTTCAAGTTACGGTTGTCTATAATGCTTGAGAATGATACATGCACGATTGTCTACGCTTGAATGATTCAAAATGCTGATGAATGACAAATCACTAATGATGGGGTTGTGAATCAGCGACGATCCCAAAAATTTGGAAACTAGGCGAGATCGATCTGGGGTGATAAAGAAGGCACCATACGGTTGCATCCCAAATTTCAAGGTATTCGAGTTTGCACGCTCGATTTATTGATAAAAGAACATAGATCGGCATTGATGGATCGGTGATATTTTACTTGGAGTCCGAACCGAGAAAATTTTCAATTTGCTTGGAGTCAGCACATGGTTTGCTTGGAGTCATAGAATTTGAAGTGCTGGGTTGCTGATAAAGGTTGCTTGGAGCCATTTGCCTATTTCCTTGGACAAAATCTTGGTTTTACCCCAGTTAAGCTATGGACCACAATTTTCTACGTTTACTTCGGGTCAGAGGGGTGATTACCCAAGTTCGACTTCAGGTCAGGAATTTCGAAATTTGCTTTGAGTCAAATAGTCGATTACCTGGGTTCGACTTCGAGTCAACCCTAAAGTGAGTTTTTCAATGACCATTTTGATGATTTTTGATGATTTTCGATGATTTTCGATGACGAACTCTCGTGATTCGACGATGAGAGTTACGTGATGGGATCGAAAGCTGGTTAGTTAGGAGTGGTCACAATATACCTCGGGTGCTTGGCATTGTAATCGATCTCAATTTGTACCATATCTTCTAGGTCCTCCTGCCTTTAAGAATACCATTTGAGTTGCAGTTCCTCGTCCATTGCTTGGCACTGTGCCACGGCACAGGTTTTAGAGCCTCCTCTAGTGTTTTGCACATTGGTAATTTCATCCAATTTGGCTTCCTTAAATTGTTTGCCATCTTCGGAGTTGAAGAGAGCCATCCTTATATACTTACGTGGAGTTTTCACCCCTATGTTCGGGTTTGTAGCTGATGCTTTCGCAGTAGGTGGAGTGTTAACATTTTCTTCTGCCATGATTCTTGGAGCTCCGCCTATGGCTTCCTTTCGATGATATCGTTCCACGTAGGTCATTGAAAATCGATGAAACGGTATGGATCGTTAGCAATCCATAGCATAGCATATGGATCGCTAGCGATCCATATGCTTAGAATATTATAGGACTTTGCTTTTTGGAGTTTATGGCGGTCTGGTAAAATGGTATAGATCGCTAGTGATCCATGGTGCATGGATCGCTAGCGATCCATGTACTTAGTTAATTTTTGAGCTTTGCCTTTCAAATCGCGTCTACTATCTCATGTTGATGTTCTCCATCTAATTTCATAGCTTGTTGCCTTATTTCGATGATGATCTATACGCTAGATACATTGGACTGTTATTGGATCAAGATGCAAGGAAATTGGTGGACCCATGAGCTAACTATATGAATCGCTTGCGAACCATCACCTTAGTATGTGTTCGCTTGCTTTTTCTATGATCCTTCTTGGTTGGTTCTTTTGTTCTCAATGGAAAACCTTCAATATAGAGATTGAGGATCTAGCTTTGAAACCTATCGGATCCAAAGTATATAGATAGATCTAAGGCTGAGTTCATTTCTCAGTGAAAGCACCAAAATGTTGACCCAAAAATGGACAAACACCCTGCTTTGAGTTTGAAAGCATCAGCCTTAGGGCAATATCACGGGAAACAGATATCAAGAAAGAATAGTAAAAGAAAGTAGATAGAGAATTTTAATAGTGGTTCAGCTGTTAATAAAGCCTACGTCCACTTTATATTTTTATCATAGACCGGTTGCTGTTACAACAAATGTATGATTACAAGGCTTTGATTGTTTCCTAGCTAGATTGAATCTCTAGTGTTTGGAATCGCAGTGTATTCCTTCAGAGATTGTTATGAGGAAGATAGAGAGTAAAAAATAATTACAGCAGAGTTTCAGCAACAAGTTCGAAAAAGATCCCGCTTATGTTGCAGGTAGGATGGTATTTATAGAGATCAGAGGACTTCTGGCCAGAGTAAACTTCTCACAGATGGATGCATAGCGACCTAGGAAGCTTTAGGTCATGATTCGAGCCAAAAACATGGGTCACTAGCGACTCATGGTCTATGGGTCACTGCAACCCATAGTGTTGGCTCGTATCTCGAGCTAAGGACTTGGCTCCCTAGCCATTGCATTGCTAGCATGGGTTATGGTAAAGCATGGATTGCTAGCGATCCATGGTGTATGGGTCATTAGCAACCCATACACTTAACATATTTAAAGCATATTCCTTCCTTCTCCTCTTCCATCTAGCAGAGTAACCTTCCACTTTGCAAGCGTCGCCAGCGATCCATAGGGCATGGGTCATTGGCGATCAAGACACTTAGATGTTTTTTTTGGAGTTTGGGGTTTGGGATGTCTCCATGGTCCTGTATCGTCTTTTCTTGAGCAGTCTCATTGCATATTATTCCATTTTGATGGTAGTCTAGTAGCTGTTTGCACTCAACTGCTGATTGAGCTGAAAGAATGTCGGTCCTTTGATTTAATCGATCTCAGTTATTGTCTTAGTAATATAGCTTGGCTATTGTTCACTCCTTGTCTTAGCCTTTCTAGTTAGGTTTTATACGATCCAGATGTCACAAGATTGTTCTACTTTCTAGTGGGCCCTACTGGGTTACAAACCCGAATAACTATGGATATAATAGTTCATAAAAAATCTTATTTCGAAGAATTCCGACCTATATTTCATCTTTACACTCGTTTGACTTTTATGGCATGAAATCACGAACTAACGTTACGCCACACGCCTATTTTTGACTAAATTTTCAATTCTCAGTCAATCTTCACCAAAACACTTCCATATGTTTATAAAACATTTCAAACTCATTTATAAACCTTTTTAGTGAGATTTAATCTTCCATATACACCAATTCATTGATATAGAGGAAAGTGATTTCCTTTGTGCTTATTGACGTGTATTTATGTGACATGCATATGTATTCAATATTCATATGAAACAACCAAACTTGATGATCAAAGTATACTAAACATCCATTACAAATATCATATCATCATCCAAAATAAAATATAATACTTTAGGAGTTCTTACCTTAAGTTTTCAACAATTAATTAAAAATTCGCTATAGCTCCGCTATTCGATTTTCAAAGCTCACTATTCTTCGGGCTTTAGCTCCTAGATTCCTTAACCAAAGCTTTGTGAGGAGAAAGATGTGCTCGGCCTAATAATGAAGTGGGGTGGAGGTTGTGAAGAATAAGGAGAAAATGTGGAGTTTTTAGACTGTTTTGAGGTATTTAAGTATATATAACTATAAATTATAATTTAAATTCATTTTGAAATAAAATTTGACATTATTTCTCTTAAGCCATTAAAGTCGAAGACAATGCTTAGAAAATATAAAGAAGAAGATGAATGAAAATGAAGAGAAGAGGGTAGGGTATTTATAGGAAAAGAAGAGAGTAAAAATATCTATGCACACATCACCTTTTGCATCACCATCACATGCACCTTCATGATCACCACCTCCCCCATTATGCATGGCAAAGGCCTCACCCCTATGTTCCCATGACTTCTATCATCTCATATATGCATATGTTGACTTATTTATGGTTAAGGAGTAAAAAAGCTTAAAATATCTTATATATTTTATATTATATTTTATACTTAATTATATTTATATATGTATGTTTATGTGCATGCTTTCATGTATGCACATGTACATGTATTTGTGTATGTAACATATTCCTACAACGTTGCACAACTTCTACAAGTTATATTGTTACAAATACCGATTCCAATTTTCAGTAATATTTTCTCTTTTAAATTAATATGTATATTTTGTAAAAAAAATTGAAAATAATTTTTTTATCATTCTTAACTAATAAAAATGATAATATTTTATTTATAAAACCATATAAATTAATAAGAATAATTATTTAGAAAATTTATTTTTATATCGATAAAGCAAAACGATCATTTATTTAAAGTGATATATCCACGGGTCGTTACAATGATGTACTATGTTAAAATTAGCTTTAGTTGTTTTAGTAATCGGCGTTGGATTTGTAAATGATGTTTTTTATAGTAAGTATAAAGGGTATTGGGAATGTCCCAAATGATATGCAAGGACGCCTTCAAATGTTTGGTACGAAACGTATAAGATGGATTCCTTGTGCATTGGAAATAGGAATTACCATGCCTGTTAAGTTATCTACGATATCATAATTTTTTTATGTATTTGATACATGAAACAAATATCAAATCCAAATTGATATCACTAGAATGATTATTTCAAGTATTCGTGTTTTTATGAAATACTAAAGAATTGTTTACAAAAACTATAACTCCCCACTTTTATGCCTATATTATCTGAATATTACAAGTAATATTGCCAAGTAATACGAAGAATAATGATGGATAGGAGCGACAACTTATGCCTATTTCCTTAGGCTAACGCTATCACATCATTCTATACCTCATATCATTGTATATAGATATGAATAGATTCAGCATAAAGCAATAGGCACGTTGGCTAAAATTTAATAGAACAATATACAACATAATATAAAACACAGAATCACATGCCGCTTCGATAAATATAATTCAAGATGTATCATATAACATAACGAGAGTCAACAAAGAAGTGAACTAGACTCATATTTATACATATACATAAACTAAGGTAAATCTCAAAATACAAAATGAGTCTACATCTCAAATAAGATACGTCCATACTCAAGATAACATCTCAAATAAACCCATGACACATACATATAAGCAAGCACAAACTTCTACAAGCTAGCCCACGTCCAAAGCCAAAAAGTCCCAGCACCTGTCAAGTCTCGGTCTGACCCGAGTATTGTAAAATAAAGTCAGTCCATCTCTAATTATCATAAAAGTTGAGTCCATAATGATGGTAAGCTTGCATAAACATTACGGATATATGCTCATAGATTGTACTTCACTGATTTACTAAGACTCATTTACGACCAAGCATCAAAGCTATAACAACTATTAAAATAAGAGCATAGAAATTCATTATCATATATGCAAGTGAAAAACAAGCACTTTAAACTATGCACATTTACAACCAACATCAAAGTTATAGCAAGTATTAAAATAAAAGCATAGAAATGCAGTATCATATATGCAAGCGAAAGAAAAGCACTTCGCAATTCAATAATCATTGATGTACACTCCACACGTAATTAAATAAGAACTTCGCCAGTCGACTATAAGACAAGAACTTCACAAGTCTCCACAAGAAACGAATACTTCGCAAGTCATAACTAATAATTAGCCTAATGGAAAAGCACTTCGCAAGTCAATACAAGCGACGCACACTTCATGCGCCAACACAAGATACGAGCACTTTGCAAGTCATAACTCATTTGTAAATGAGCATCCCAAGATGGGCCTGAAATCTCATTTAATCTGCCTAAAAAGGATCACCCAAAGATGAGTATGAAAATTCGACAATACACCTGCTATGTACTTCCTAATAGTAATCACTGAAGTAACGACTACATGTCCTATAACCACTCGGTGTTGCTAAATTATTTACCATAAGTTAGTAAACTCCACTACTCAAATATTCTATGCAACAAGTCATATAATTAAACAATGAAGTGATAACTTATGTTCTATAACCATATGTTACTAAATTGTTTAAGTATATTTCTCATGTCATAGAAAAGAAAATAGTTAATTATCTTGAAAACTAATTCACATCAAAATTCATCAATTAGCCAATTTTTGAAAGAGTTAATCTTTTCAAATGAATTTTCTAAAAGGCTCCTCTTTCTTCAAAACTCAAGATTCAACAAAGATAAATGCCAATGCGATTTTATAAAGGAGTTAAAAGGATTTTTAAAGACATTGAGTATTTTATATACCAATAATAATAAAAATTCTTCCTTTGAACTATTTATAATGTACTTAAAATGGATATATTTATCTATTAATAATATTACTTCATTAATTTAGAGTGCTAATTGAAATTAGGTTGTTATATACTAAATTGAAACTCCAAAACAATTCATCAAAACCAAATTCAAAACATACATCAAACCTGGAATAGAAATTGTAGAAAACACACAAGCAAGCTTATGATCAGTCGACTGAAAGGTCACTTTAGTCGACTGGTCATATACCTGAAATACTCGAAAACTATACGTTCAGCCAACTGAATGGATTCCCTTAGTTGACTTAATAAACACTCGGAATACTAAAAAGACACCTGTTCAATCGACTGAACTACTTCCTCAGTCGACTAAACGAATGCCTATAACATTTCTGGTAGTTGTTTAAATCGTTTCAGGGGACAATTTTCATCGATTTCAGTCGTTAGTTCAAGTTATCTGAAGCAATACAAATCAAAAATACCCACAAACAATTGTAACGACCCAGAATTTCAATCATTTGAAATTTGTATATTTAATTGATTTTAAGTATTGGAAAGTAATTTTATAAGCTGAATAACTTATATTTCGAATAACTTGATTTAATTGGGTAATTAATTATTAATTTAATATTTGAAATTGCTAAAATAATTAGATTTTGAATTATATGTGAATAAAAATGATTTATAAAGTTGATATAAATTCTATTTGAATTAGAACTATGTTAGAGAACTTTTAAAATTGAATTAAAAGTTAAATTCTAGAAATTGAATATTTTAATATTTAATTAACGTGTAAAAATAGCCATTTTTCATACAGTCTCGGATTTCGATGAAACAAGTTTCATTGGATCCGTAATGTTATATTATTGTAGGATTCAAATTTCATGTCAATCGGATTTACGGTTTGTCCGTATGAAGCTAAACGCATAGAAATCTGTTTATGTCAATTTCAAATTTAAATAAGTCGATACGAAAACCTCTTTCAAATATGATCGAATTGGCTTCCAATATATATTCCAATATGTTTGGAATAGGAGTAAAACATTATAAACGCCAAGCAACATGCTTCATTTGGAGTTCAAAAATTTTTGGGATGAATAGTGTCGCATAAATTTCTATAAAAGGCCAAAACTATTTTCATTTTTTACAAAACCTAACTAGGGTTTCATAGCCGCCGGCTTTGATTCAATGGCCGAAAAACTCCTAGCTTCTTCCCTCGATCTCTTCTAATCCATTCACTTTCATAAAAAATGATTAACTACAAAGTTGTAGAGCATCACGTGATCTACAAATCTAATGGTTATGATGTTTAAAACCAAGTGAATGGACGGAAAACTTCATTCAAACACGCACCGTTCGAGGGTGTTTTGCACGTCAAATGGGGCACCGAGTTCATCGATATGGATGGTGTAGGTGGAGTTCGAAAAGGGCTATATGATGGTGGTTCCTGATTGATGTCTCGATCATTGAGGGTGTTGCGATAATTAGGGCATAGAGGCGGCTACATGCGTTCGTGCATAAGTCACTATATGGACATTTCGACAGCTAATTTCATGTCACTTTACTTTCATCCATACATTATATAAAAAAAGAAAAACTATAATACAAAGTGTGAAACTATTCTACAACATATAGAGAACAATCATTAACAAGATAACTAACTACTACTAAAGTCCAAAACTTGCTTACTAACTTAGTTACGAAACTAACGAGGTGACAACTTTTTCAAGGTATAACCCAATCCAACATACATCACATGGTAATACAAACACAAGAAGCAACTAATAACAAATATTTGAACAATATTTAAGTTCAAAAAGTTAAGATTTTGATATATCAGATTTTTACTCACAATAGTTTACAAACTTCAACCGGACTTGCTCTAGAACTTCAAAAAACCTTTAGATCTTTGCAAAAACTTAAAAAAAATGAAGTCTTTAAGCCAAAAGATTCAAGATGGGCTCGGTCCTAACAAGTCTAGGCTCGGCCATAAATAAATTTTGGTAATGGTGGGCTTGTTTTTGAGGATAAAGTGAAAAGAAGATGGAAGAGTTAAACAGGTTTTATACAAGATTTAAAAGGAAAATTTAACATTTTTGAACTTGAGAAAAGTTTTGAAAGCCATGAAAAATTAAAGAAAACTTGCATGAAGGTTTGAAAGTGAAGATAGAAATGAAAAAATGAGAAAAAGTATTAGAAATTTTGCTTATATACAAAGTTGATAAATGAAATTACCAAAACGCTCCTCATCCTTTACCCTCCATAACATTATGCCACCTAACCATATCATCTCATTCTTGTCTCCCTCTCCCAAATTTCGAAATTTACAAGTCTATCTTCACCATTTTCGTAGCCAGCATGAAATAAATGCATATATATATATATACTAAATTGCCAAAATATCAAATCTTGTCTAAACATGTTTCACAAGGCGTCTTTATGGAATATTCCATTTTACATTTCATGAAATGTTACAACACACACACACACACACACAAATATATATATATATATATATATATATATATATATATATATGTACTTAACTACATGCATACATGTATATACACATGTCCAAACTTTATTGATATGAGTGTGTATATGATACACCAATGTGCACAACGTTTTTCGACACCGAAAAGTCGATAATTCGAAAAAGGGTTTCTGGTCGCATTTTCTATTTTTCTTCAAACTAAATATTTTTGTAAACTATTTCACCATTATTATTTATTACTTCAAAGATTTTTATTTTAGTCATAAATCCATTAATTAATTATTTAAAAATATATTAAATATCCATATTTTAAAGAGGTTAAATACAATTCGTTACAATTTCAGCTCTTAGTTTCTAGTTTCGCAATTTATTCAGTTTTCCCGTTAAATTTTATTGTTGATCGAAGGTATCGATTCATCCATTTGCTGGAGATTTAGTAGTTAAATGAGGTATTTTATCCTCTTCCTTATATTACAAAGCGTTCACTTTTTTGATTTTAATGATTTATACAAACTCATAGAAAAAACTAAACAAAATTAAATTTTTAAAGGTAACAAAAAATAATATTAAAAATTAAACCTCAGCACCTTAAGTTATAGACCAATCTCCAAATTATAATTATACAATTTCAGTTCTTAATTTCTGTTTTCACAATTTATTCAAATTCTTAGTAACATTTTACTATTAATCGAATATATCAATTCATTCATTTGATGGAGATTTAGTTATTAAATCGGATATTTTATTCTCATCCTCATATTACAAAGTGTTCACCTTTTTCGATTTTGATGATTTATACTCTGTTTTAGGTAATTGTATTTATCTGTAAAATTTGTTGTTTATGTGCGCTAGGAATAGATTTATATTGATAACAATAATTTTTATATTGAATCAAGTGACAGTAAAATCCTTATTAAATAAATAGTCCAAATCAATAGCATGCATTAAAGCCTTTACAATTTTGACTAAATCTTTGAAGCTGATCTTTATTAAATAACATAGACCTAATCAATAACTGCTATGTTGCGTTCATTTTTCTAGTAAAATCCTTAAATATTGGATTCTAAAAAATACTACAACCCCTATAAATATCTTATGAAAATTTCTTTTCCTTTTCTCTCTTGCCATTCATAATCCAACTTTCTTCACCATTCATCACTTCCAGCGTTCTTCACTCTCAATTGTTATTCATCATTATCCACTACTGCTCGTCACCATTTACCTCCAAGACTATTTGTTCTTTTAAAGTTTCAAGTAAGTCTAGATCCATTTTCTTTTAATATTAATTTCCTACGTCTGGTCTTTTTTGCAGTACATTATTCTCACTTTTTAAATATTTATCGGTTAGTAAAATCCTTATACGTATGGTCTTGTTTACAATGCCTTTTTATTTTTATTTTATCACTTTGTTGATTTTTTCAAGTGTAAGCAAGTAATAATTTTTTTGGAAAGCTAGGTGGAAAGTAACGTAAGAATACAAAAAAAAATAAGCTATGTTAGTTACACACACAATGATTTATATAGGGTGCCTTAGCACACATCAGACTGTCCTGGAATGGGTTTACTTTAGTTATGTTTTGAATATTTAGCTCTTATTGTGTTTACTATGTTTTTATTTATGCTTGCGATTTAATGGAGACTCCACACATGAAAACCATTGTTATTTCCAATTATGTTTCAATAGCCACTCTTAAATACATGCGCATAAATTTTTTGATCCATAAAATAATTGGGTTGAATTTTGATGCTACCATGTTTATTAATAGTAGTACTTGCACATGTTACATGAACAGATGTTAAAGTAGGTCCCAGACTCCCACTATATTAATAAAATCCAAAATGCAGCATAGTTATTCTTTAAAGTTAACGCACACATGGTTCAATATTTCTTCGTATATAAGAAACATACAAAATTTAAACTTGTTGGTTAACGCACATATTTGGTTCAATTCACATTTATTATTCACATGCTTATTATTCAAAAAAAGAAATTAATATTAAAACCTTTTACAACTAATACTATTATTCAATTACATGACATTTATTTTTAGATGAATGTTTACTCAAAAATAGTATATAAAATTAAAACCTTTCTAAATATATACATCATGATTATAATGTGAAAGAATAAAAAACTTTTATTGCTAAAATAAAAAAGTTACAGTCAAAAGTTAATATTTTGACAGCTAAAAAGCATATTAACTAAATGTTGTTTCATATAAATTTGACTACAACTAACAGAATAACCAGGTGTAAGTCACCAAGATCAAATAAGTTTTGATATGCAAAATAAGCTAATTTAAATCCACTAATTAGCTGTCAAATAATATACAGAATAAACCAAATACAACATGTATAACATGCAGTATTTATGTTTTGCAAAACCAACAATTATTATTACTTATATTAGAGACTCACAAAACACATAATAAACAAAGCTTTGCTATTATTTGTGTTCCCTATATGACTAAGTTTTGCTTTAACTATTAGCAAAGCTCAAGGACAAAAAAATTCCAAATATTGGAATTACTTACCCCAAGATGTATTCAGCCATGATCAACTTTATATTGCATTACCAAGAGGAGTTTCAATGAAAAACATCAAAGTTTTAGTAAAAATGGTGAAGTTCAAGGTCAATATAGAACCTACACTAAAAATGTTGTGTATGCTAATATCTTCAAAAGGACAAATTTGACATCATTTTTCATTAGTTATTTTTTTGTGATGTTTGACACGTAATTTACAATTTTTATTTTTAGTTCTTTTTTTAAATAATATAAGCTTATAGAATAAAAATCATCAATGATGAAATAAATCGTTATTTTATTGATTATTTTATATTTAAAATTTCGCATTCGTGCATACCATTTGTACGTCAATTTGCACTTACAAATAATGTATTTTTCATATATGCATGTGTGTGTGTGTGTGCGTGTGTATGTGTGTGTGTGTGTGTATATTAAGCATAAAGTCCACTTAAGAAAAAAGGTTCATGAATGGGAGTTTCAAAGGCATTGAGATGGCTTTCGAAGGCGTCGCAAACATCAAACATCATCATAGATGATAAATAGCGCAAGAGCTTTCGAAGAGATGAAAGAAGAAAAACAAGGCTACCATTCTGCCTTGCTAGAACCTTTCGATACAGATTGATTCACAAATATAAGATGTTACTACCAAGTCCCATTTCGACCTTGTCGAAACTTGGATAAGTAGAAGACAAAGAAGAATAAGAGATAATAGCTGCAGCAAGACCTTTCAATGGAGTTGAAGGGATGCTACAACTAAAGGCCAGAGTATTACAACCTTTTGAAGGGGTCGAAAGGTTTAAAAGAAGAAATGGAAAAAGAAGAAATGCATGGATTCATTAAGGATTTATATTATGAGGGAGATCATTATGATCATTAGCTAGACTAATGATCAATTGCACATGATGCTATATTATCTTCTTAACTTCTTTCTATCTTATGCAATGTCATGGGAACGGTTTGGATAACATACATGCGTAACATATTATCATCATGATTAATAATATATAATGACAAAAAAAGTTGATGATGGTGTTTCGACATTGATAAGCTCATAGAACTTATAAATATCCAAGATGATCCTCTATAGAATATGCTAAATGGGGCTTGTGCAATTGTGACCTATATCTGTTTCGAGAGGACAAGATCCCTTTCGACCTAGTCAAAAGGGATGTCTCGAAAGAAATCTGGTTTATAAATTACAAGCAATCGTATAAAGATGGATTCCTTCGAAAAGAACATACACCCAACTACATCTACAACCCTTTCGAAGGAGTTCCACCATAAAGAACGAAATCAATGATGTTGAAAGCATACCTTCCGACATAGTCAAAAGGGATTAAGTAGGCCTTTTGACATGGTCGAAAGTGATGAATATTTAGAATGAATAGCTATTTTCAACTCATTCAAAAAGTGGGGTTTCGAGTAAGATGCTTCATCCCTTACCTTCTTTTGATAAGGTTAATTTGATCAATGATCCACTGTTAATATTTTCATAAACAATCCCTCGAAAGTAGTTTGACCAAGTCAACCATGAACTCTTTCAATAGTCTTATTTTTTTGCATATATAATCTTATTTTTTAGTCACATAGCTTCGGGAATGTTGGTAAGTTTTCTTGTTAACATTTTGGTGCTAGAAGAAGGGCTCAAACCTCCGCCCCTGTGGTTAACTTATAGACTAGTTATGGGTTGTTTAACTTGACATAGGAAAATGAAATCCAAGCACAATGTCACAAAGTAAATTAGACAACAATGATCACACACACAAGGTAGATTTGCTGTTATACCAATATTTACCACCATTTCACACAACACATAGAAAAACCATCTATTGTTTTTCATAGCCTATGAAATCTTTGTTCTATTGAGGTTTCATCCATGCCATTCAGACAACATTTTATTTTTTGTTTGATTAAAATTATCAATTTTTTATTTTGGTTCCTTACCAAAATTTTGTTCTCCCTCTTACTTTTGCCTATATTATTTCTTGGCCTCATTCTATCAATTATTTCCCCATTCTTTCTTTAATTTTCAAAAAAATAGCATTTGTTCTCAAATTATTCATTCCTTTCTCGTCTAGATCTAGGGTTCTCTCCTTATTATGCTTCCTTCATCCTTCGATTCTCTTCTAAATCTAGGGTTTCCAAATTAAAATCAATCCCGAATCTAATCTCTGAGGATCTCGAATGTCAGCTGCGGAACCATAATATCGACTGCGAAATCATAATCGTTCAATAGTCGATTTGTTCGACGTTATACTATTCTAGTACGCATATCAATTTTGCCTCCTTGCATTTTTATTTGAACTCAACCACTTATAATGCCGATAACGATACGGGTATATATAGAAATCGATTTCCTATATTTTTGAATTGAAACGTTCAAACTTGATTTATAATTTTTACACTTCGGCTATTGATTTCTAGTCGAATGGAATGCTTTCTGACTTGGTCTCTGGTTGATTTATGTTTGATATATTCGAATGTACTTTGACTATAGCAGAAATTCTGATTTCCATTTTGAACAGTTCATTATGATGGATTTGCTGGTAACTTTCTAGTTATTTTGACAGATCATTATGATGGATTTGATAGACTTGTTCCAATTGGATAATTCGATTGATATTTGTATGATTTCTGCCCCTTTTGCTAGATTTTTGATCTTGCTCGAACTTGAATGATTATCAGCCGATGATGATAATGGGTTATTTATATAGGAATTGATTTCCTATATTTTTGAATATATGCTTCGATTTGCTTTGATTTCCATTTTCTTTGATTGTGCTTTGCTTTGGTTTGATGGTGCTTTGCTCTGATTTCTATTTGTTTCGATTTCTATTTGCTAATTTGATTGTGTTGTCATCTATAATCGTGGTTATTCAAGGCTTTTCAAGGCAATGTTAGTGCTAAGTTGTAGCCAGTGCCTGATATAACATGAATTGAATTCTGTCTTTTGAAGCATTGACTAAATTTTTGATCCCTATGTATATGTATACATATATATGTATATATGTACATTCTCACTTTGATGATAGATACTTGCTGCCTATAACATTCTGGTTATCCCTTGATGCATATGTAAATGTTTATTTGTTGAGCCATCTTCTTTTGCTGACTGTATTTATTCATATTTGCACTTGTATGCATTGATGTGTTTGTGCTCGACTTTGTGTAAACATTTTGTTTGTTTAGTTATGAGAATCATATAATTGTTTATACAACTCCATATTTGTTCGATTTGTTCGGTTTTGTTCAATTTGTGACAAGCCGGTGCACTGCGTTGACAAGGTAATGCGCAAGAACTGCCTTGTCAAGGCAATGCACATTAGTGGTGCCTTGTTTGTGCATTTTTATGGCTCAAATCTCATGGTTGCACTCTGGGCTCAAACTTGAACTGCCTGGACTTATTATTATGTAATTATGGTCCATGTTGCTTTTGCAATGTGATTTCTTATTACGCTATCTTAGTTCATCCATACATGATGTTGGATGTGCAAGTGTGCATTTTCATGTATATACATAAATATGTATGTATATATGTGTTAATATTCTTATATTTGCTTCATCACTTGTCTTTGCACTTGAGTTTGAATTTTCTGATAATTTCTAAAATGCTTTTCTTGTTCTTTCTTAGCCCTTGCAATTGAATTTGTGTGCTCTCTGCACTTGCACTTCATTGTTTTGTTGAGTGTCCCTTGCTTGTTTTGTTGCTCCTTGCCCGTTTGGGTGCCCTGCTTAGTGTTTTGCTGGTTGGAGCATCTTTCTAGCTTTTCATGTATATACATACACATATGTTCAGTTCTTATATCTCTTAACCAGATTTTGAATTGCTTTGAGCTGCTTTTGAATTGTTCATATGTTCATGTATGTACATACATATGTGCTTTGAGCGGATTTTGAATTGTTTTCACTTGTATCATGCATATACATATACATGTATATGCATATGCATGTGTATGCCTATCCATGTATATGCCTTGTTCAAGGTAGTGCAAACTACCTTGTTAACGTGCTTGAAACATTTTGAGTATGTACATATATACATGTATATACATATATGTATATTACTTGAGCGTTGAAGCTTGTTGTTGGTTTGCTTGTGCTTGTGCTTGTGCTTGTGCTTGTACTAGTGCATTGTTGGCTAAAACTTATATTGTTTTTTCATGTGAATGTGCCTTGGGCCTGTATATTCACATGCACTTGTTCTGGTGCACTTCACCCTTGTTGCCTTTTACTGTGTATCCATTCTTGACCTTGTGTATTGTTAGTGTTGAGATCTACATATGTACATGTAGCTTTGTGCATGTCTTGCATTTTTTGAAATGGTTTTGACTTTTTTTGTTGTGCTTTTTGTCTTTGTGTTTGCTTCCTGAATCATGTTTAACTCGGTTTTTGATTCCTTATGCATGTTCATTGCTGTCTGTACACCGTGGTTGTGCTATTTTCCATGTATATACATGTATGTATGCATATGTGGCCTTTGTCAGTGGATGGTTGTGCGCATCATTGGAGGACCTAAGTGACATTGGTTACATTATATGCACTGGTAACTCAGGCTTGAGTGTGCATTTTCCTGGCTGCACTTGTATATTTCTGGTTAGAGCACCTGAGTGTGCACTTGAGTTTGATTTTCTGGTTTGTATTTCTAGTTTGAGTTGCATTTCCTTATGCACCTGAGTTAAGCTCGACGAGGCTTAGGCTTGATCTTGTGCACATTTTCATTGTGTTGAGCCTTCGGGCTTGACCTTTGCAATAGTCTGTGAGATTTAATCGATCTTCGACCCTGTGATATTCAAAGTGATACATTGTGCATATCATAAGTTGTCCGTGCACAAGTTGTCCATGCACATATATATTTGTTCGGCCATGTCTAAAACATGAAGAGAAAACAAACCCATAAACTGAGGCAATATTAATATTCAAATTTAATTTTTTCAATTTAGGTTTGTTTCCTTTTCAATTTTACTGCGTTGTTTATTTCACAGGTATAAGAGATGGCTGGACACAAGCTAAAGTAAGCAAATAAAATCAATATCAAAAATAAACTCGAGTGAGTGTAAGTGAGTGCTAGTAAAAAAATGTTATATATGAGAGTGTAGAGAAATCTGTATAGATGAGAGTGATAGTGAAAGTTGTATTGTACTGAAAATGTAAGAATAGTGAAAGTTGTATTGTATTTGAAAATGTAAATATAGTGAAAGTTGTATTGTATTTGAATTTGATTTGAAATAAAGTATTTGTTTAAATAAAATTGTGATTCGTTATTTCATTTTGCAAATATAACATAAGTGTAATTGATATGCATATCAATCAATATTTATATGTTGCCTAATAGAAAATTTTAGAAATGGTACTATAACATCAGACAACGTTTATATCTATTGTCTGATATGTAATTAGGCGATACAGAAATAGACGACATATAGGTATTCATTCAGACAACAGAGCACATATGTCGTCTGATTCATTTTTTCTACTAGTGAAGAGACTAAGTAGAATGGATGAGGTGGTTGTTCACACTACAACCTTAGAAGAAAATATCACCCCAACTTTCAATTTGGAAGGGGTCATACCAAGGCCACCATCAGCTTCAGCTCAATAAGATGATAACGCCACCAAAATAAAGCACTTAAACAGCAATTGCTCAAGATGCAAGAACTTCTCAAGATGGCGTTGTCCCAAAAACTTCTAAAACAACAAGACCAACAAATGGAGATGAGGTGATCTCTTCGAGGAGGAATTCTAAGGCTTATACAAACGAAGGTAAGAGCAAATTGATTTAATGTCTTCAAAAAAGAAAGGACGTCCACCAACTAAAGATGATCATCAAGGAAGAGTATTAGGTAAAACTCTTGAACAGTCTGACAGCTCAATATCGAAAGAATACTATCCCGACCAGAAAAATTATCTTGATGCCAAGGCTTGTCTAAAAGATGCGGCATAAAAAGTAATTAAAGATGTGCTGGATGCTAAGGGGAAGAGAACCTTGGATGAGAATGTGAATTATAATGAGTGTAGGATCTAGATTAAACCTAGAGGGGGGTGAATAGGGTTATAGCAAATTTTCTCGAATTAAACGCAAAACAAACTGCAGAAAAGTAAATATGCTAAAAAGTAAATCACACACAAAATTTACCCAGCTTTGGCAACCCCCGCCTACTGCTGCATTCCCAGACTTCTATTAGAATTAAACAGTCTCCCGCTTACAAACACTCTAACAGACTCGCAAACCCTGCTACCGCCTATAGAGTTTTGCAAACTCGCAAACCCTGCTTACTGAACTAATCCTAACTAGACAATCTGACACAACCTAAATCCTAGGTGGTGATTTACCAAGAATTGATTCGAAAAGTACAGATTTGAAAAATAAAAATAAGAGCAAAAATAACTAAAAACTTGAGTACAATTTTTTTTTCTTTTTCCCTTAAACAAATAACCCGACCCAGAAGAAATCACGGCCCACTTCCCTCTTTTGTTATCTGATGCAATTTTGGGTTCTGAAAAAAAATGGTGGCTTTGTCTCAACCACGATTCGATTGGATCTCTGAGTTGCCTTCAATTCCTATGATGATCTTGAGAGAAAATCAGATGCTTGCGTTCTTCTCTTCGCTTGCACCTGGGGTTTTCGAGATTTGGGCTACTGAAATTTTCGATCTATGGTATGTTGTTGATTTTTCGATTGATAGCTTGATTTCTATTTCTAAGCACCCCTCAATAATGAATATTTGGGTTTGAATTTATATCAATTCGACACTTTCCTAATTCTTTCTTTCCTGATATCTTTATGACTTGATGCGCACGGCTTTGATTTTGCAGCGTTTGATTTTTCTTGAGTCCTACGGCAACAATCTTTCCTCTTTTGATTTGCTTTGACAATTTCAAAGATACGCACTTGAATTTTTATACAGTATACGTTCACGAATTCAATTTCTCTGACTTGACTCCAGTATGCTTCCTTGCTTGACTTGATGCCTTGAATTTGAGACGTTTGATTACCACTGGCTTTGACTTGGTTACACGGCTATGTACTTGTCGGTCTTGTATTTCTCGATGAACTTGGGTAGTTTTCATTTGACCTGTTCTCTGTAGCATATACATGTTTACTTTGTAGACCTGAGCCTTGTGTTCTTCATACCATGTGTGCATGCTTCATTTGATCTGTTCTCTGTAAGCTCGAGTTTGCATATTATTATGGTTCATGTATGTTGAGCTCTGGTCTCTGTTGCATGCATTGCTGTTGTAGATGTTGATGTTGTACAATGTTCGACCTGGCAATATTGTGCTTCATGTGTGCTTTGTTTAGTTTCTGGATTTCATCATACTTCTGTTGCATTCACTTCATATTTTCATTGCACTCATATTGCCTCGAGCTTGTACTGTTTGGTTCATCTTCTCTGGTTGGTTTAACCTGAACTTCACTTGAGCATTGATATTGTTGACTTGAGTGACTTTGATCATCATGTAGCTCACTGTCTTTGTACCTGTGCATATATGTTTACTGTTATGTATTCATTTAGTCATTGTTCCATTCTTTTGGTTGTCTGCACTATGATATCTTGTAGCCTGGTCTGGTGCACCTTGTTTGCTGTGACATTGTAGTTTGCATTATTGTTGCTACCTGTACTGTCTAGTTGAAGTTCTGATCATTTGTATACATACATTCATGTATGTATGTATGTGTATGTCTGCACTCATCTTTTCTACTGAAGGAGTCTTGTTGCTAGTTTGATTCACCTGTTTGTTATTTGAACTTGATGTTGTTTCTCGACATTGCATACTGCTGTTGAGTTGTTTTGGAATTGAACTTGATGTTGTGTAGAATGATACTCCTCTCTGATTTTGCTTTGGTCATGACACTGTAGTTGTATACTTGGGCTTCACTGAGTTTTTTCATTGCCTTGTATTGTCCAGTAGAGTTGACATGGATTGATCTCTGGTTTGAGCCATGACTTGATTCACTATTTGGATAGAGTTGCTTCACCTGTGTATGTTTACATTTTCTTTGTAGAAGCTTGGTCTGTCATTTGGTCTGCATACATAAGCTTTTATGCTGTTTCATTTATGATCTGCCATGCTTTAGTTTTATTGTGCCTTGTGTTGAACCCAGTTTTAAAAACTCGGGTTTGACCTTGTGCACACCTGTCCCTGTAGCGTTATCAAGTGTATATATCTATGTGCACGACTTTGTGGCATGTACAGTGATACACTATGCATGTCACATTGTTCGTATATGATAAATTCAAATGTAAATGATGACGAACAACCCAAATAACTGAGGCAACTATTTTCAAAATCATATTTTATTTTATATTGCAAAAATATTTCTTTTTCAATTTTACTGCGTTAGTGAATATTTTTGCAGATTGCTCAGATGCTGGATTCTAACTGGAATGAAGTTGAAGATAAACTACGAGTGTGAGTGATATGTAGTGAGGAATTTATGTAAATTAAATTGTGATGTAATTAGAATCAAAATTGTATATGTATAGTGAGAGCTTGAATTTGTACTATTCAAAATTATAATAAATATTTGTTTGAATAAAAATTTTGTTTGAATTCAAATTCTGTGTAATTTATTTTATTCAACAAATATTTATTTAATCTATGAAAAATAAAATAGTACATTAACAAATACATTTAAATGAATATATATATATATATATGTTTATTATCATCAAAAAAAAATCATATGAGCGCATATTCAACAATCTCCCCCTTTTGATGATAACAAACATATATTTAAGATTTTGACCGTGTTAAATGTATTTGATCAATGATACACTTTAATTGCTCCCCCTATTTAAATGCTTCCTCTCTACATGATGCTTCCCCTACATATATGCATAAAAATAGAAATATACAAATGAGCCTAGATGCAAATGAAAAATTATTTGACCTTTGCTTGATTTTATTTGACAAAATCTTAACTTTTCTATCCCCCTTTTGTTATCAGCAAAAGAATAATAGTGTTAGAGAAAATAGAGATAAAGTGATCGATATTAATCCAACATTAAAACTCAATTTGAATATAAATATTAAACTTCAATAAAAATCAAACAAAAATCATAATTACCCTTGTTAGGCGCATATTCCACTTTTAGAATGATGGAAATGATGTTCTCATATAAAATCATACAGTTGTATCTACTTGTGGTACATTTATATCAGGAATTTGAATATCTACTAATCATGCATAACCGTTAGGACTTTTAAATGAGATTAGTAGTATTCCAATTTAATTTTAAAAATGAATTCAAGTATCTTCTAACCACGCATGACCGTAAGGACTTTTAAATGGGATTAGAATCAACTTGTTTATTTAATAAATCAATTTTGATATGCGTTCCATACATGCATAACCGTAAGGACTTTTAAATGAGCATGGAAGCACATAAAAAATTCCAAGTAATTCACCCATGCATAACCGTAAGGACTTTTAAATGAGAGTGAATACTTTGGTATTTATTTATTTTTACTTAAAAATGTAAAATGAAAAACGAATGATCCCTGATTATAGTACCACATATCGACAAACTATATTGAATTTTTGATAAACAATGGTCGATAGAAATATGATAGAAATAGAAATGGTCATGGAATCTTTACCCAACAAAAAGTTTTTATAACTCTTGTTTGAATTCCTAAAGAAATTTTCCAAATATACTGTCTTGAGTAATGTATGTTAAGTATCAATACTTATCACCTTTTCAATCACTATTTATCTTTTTGATAATTAGTAGGAAGTCGGATTAGTCAAAATTTGTCATTTAAAATCAAATAATTTTTTTTTAAAATGACTAATCTGAAAATAGGGTCAAAAAATGATTTTCTCGAAGGGGTATATGAGAAAAAATTTCTGCTATTTGAAAATTATTTGTAATGAAAAATATGCATATATTTTCTTTGAAAAACGATGCAGTTACTAAATGTCTCACCATAAATCACGTTCAACTAGTAAGTTTTCTGTCAACTAGATTACTAGTATGATCTGCATCTGAATTTCTCTTTCACTTCAAAACATCACTAATTAAATTTGATAGACCAGACCATGAAGTGTGCATAAAAACTCAAACTCAATTTTTAACAACATTTTTGAATTTGAATTGGAGTCGTGTAAATAATCAGAAACTGTGAATATTGAGTTAGCTGTATTATAACCTAATGTATTATCATCCAACAAAACACTATGTTTAATCCAAACGTATATGTATGAAGTAATTCAAAGAATAGTGTTTTTTGGCATAAATATAATTGGCCAACTATGTTGAACAAGTCAGAATCAAAAAATCATCATCTCTTTATCATCACATTATTGGCTAATTTAATTCAGAATACGGTGCAGATTATCGCATTTAATATATCGATCAAATAAATATACCTTCACCTGTTTTACCTTTAAGATAATTTTCGTGGTTGCCCATTGTGATTTTGTCACCTTTGTACTAGGCTAAGGAACTTTACTTTGTTGCCCGTTGTGTTTATGGAACAACCAAAATCCAGAGAACACTGTTGTTGTTCCTTAGCCCGCCACCATACCTACACGAAGAGAGAGGAGGATGACCTAGAGAAACTCTTAGGTCCAATGATATTAGTGACTGAAGCATTGTGAATAAACCATCCCTTTGGAACCCAAACTTGTTTAGTCCTTTTATTCTTGTTCCAATAGACATGAAATTTGTTTGTAGAATTCTTAGGAGCCGAAACTTGTATAGACTTTGTGTTCTTGTTCCTATGACTACAATTTTCAACACGATGTCCAATTATTTCACATCTAGCAAAGACACTTTTACCTTTTGCATTATCATCAACTTGTGTTTTCCCAAAGCCTAGTCCTTTTCTGTTGTTAGCAAAAATTTAATTTTCCAATAAAATGTTGAATGATTTTTCTCCTCTTGAAAAGTTATTCAGAGATTTCTCAAGATTTTGGACTTTGGTTTTTAGTGTTGTGTTTTCAGTTACAAGTGAGGTGTATCTATTTATAAAATCCTTTTTCCTAGTGTCAATGGTTTCCTTAAGACTCAAGTTTTCTTTTTCAAGATTCTCAAAGCAATTCTTAAGTCTTGATAATTATGAATCTAAAATTTTACATTTTTTACAGTCTAGGTTTTGAATATTTTCAAGTTCAGTTTCTAACCTAGAATTTTCATGGACAAGTTCTCTCCTATCAGATTTCAGTTTTTCAATTTTAGATTCAAGAGTACCAACTATTTTAGTAAGATCACAACACATCAAAGCAAGTTCTTTATAAGAATAGTCACCTCCCTCACTAGATTCCTCTGAGCTTGCTTCTGAATCTGATTTTGCCATAAGACACAAATTAGTCTCCTCTGAGCTATTATTCGAAACTTCCTCTCCTTCTTCATCATCCCAAGTCACTGCAAAGGCCTTCTTCTTCTTTTTCTTTCCTTTGTTGTTTTTGAGAAGTGGGCATTGTTGTTTGAAGTGGCCAAGTTTCTTGCAGTTAAAGCACGTCAGTTCATTATTGGAATTGTCAGAATCTTTTGGCCTATTACCACTTGTTTTCTTCTTGCGTGGCCTGAATCTTGACTATTTTCTAAGATTATTGACAGCCATTGTAAGCTCTTCAATTGGATCTTCTTCTTCTTCATCGCTCTCTTCTTTGCTCTTTAAGGCAATCGTCTTCTTCTTTGATTCGGAGTTGTTGCGTTCCTCCTTTGTTTTTAGCTCAAGCTCATATGTCATCAAGTTTCCGATCAACTCCTCCATGCTTAGTTTACTCAGATCTTTCGATTCTTGTATTGCCGTGACTTTTGCCTCAAAGCTCATCGGTAAGACTCGTAGCACCTTCCTCACAAGCTCTACCTCGGTGAATACCTTCCCAAGCGCTCTAGCATTGTACACCAAAGTTGAAAAGCGTCCAAACATGTCCTTTATGCTCTCGCCTTTGTCCATCACAAAGTTCTCGTATTCATTGCTGAATAGGGCTAGACGAGACTCCTTGACTTGAGAAGTTCCTTCATGTGTCACCTCCAAAGTATGCCAAATTTCCTGTGTAGTTTTACAATGAGAAATTCTATTAAATTCAGTCTTATCAAGAGCATAGATCAAAGCATTCATGGCTTTAGCATTTGTAGTTTTTAATTTCTTATCGTTAGCATCCCACCTATCCTTAGGTTTAGGAATCTCAGTATCACCAACAGTTATAGTGGGAGATTTATAGCCAGTTTCAATAATGTCCCAAACATCATAACCAATAGAACAAAGATAAATACCCATCCTAACTTTCCAATAAGCATAATCATTCCCATTAAACATGGGTGGCCTAGCAATAGATTGCCCCTCAGAAAAAGCATTATTTGGTAGATTCATGACTCTAGAGTTAAAGAAAAATACCGTGCTCTGATACCACTTGTAGGATCTAGATTAACCCTAGAGGGGGGGTGAATAGGGTTATAGCAAATTTTCTCGAATTAAACGCAAAAAAAACTGCAGAAAAGTAAATATGCTGAAAAGTAAATCACACACAAAATTTACCCATCTTCGGCAACCCCTGCCTACTGCTGCATTCCCAGATTTCTATTAGAATTAAACAGTCTCCTGCTTACAAACACTCTAACAGACTCGCAAACCCTGCTACCGCCTATAGAGTTTTGCAAACTCGCAAATCCTGCTTACTGAACTAATCCTAACTAGACAATCTGACACAACCTTAATCCTAGGTGGTGATTTACCAAGAATTGATTCGAAAAGTACAGATTTGAAAAATAAAAATAAGAGCAAAATAACTAAAAACTTGAGTACAACTTTTTTTTTCTTTTTCCCTTAAACAAATAACCCGACCCAAAAGAAATCACGGCCCACTTCCCTCTTTTGTTATCTGATGCAATTTAGGGTTGTGAAAAAAAATGGCGGCTTTGTCTCAACCACGATTCGATTAGATCTCTGAGTTTCCTTCAATTCCTATGATGATCTTGAGAGAAAATCAGATGCTTGCATTCTTCTCTTCGCTTGCACCTGGGGTTTTCGAGATTTGGGCTACTGGAATTTTCGATCTCTAGTATGTTGTTGATTTTCCGATTGATAGCTTGATTTCTATTTCTAAGAACCCCTCAATGATGAATATTTGGGTTTGAATTTATATCAATTCGACACTTTCCTAATTCTTGCTTTCCTAATATCTTTACGACTTGATGCGCACGGATTTGATTTTGCAGCGTTTGATTTTTCTTGAGTCCTACGGCAACAATCTTTCCTCTTTTGATTTGCTTTGACTATTTCAAAGATACGCACTTGAATTTTTATATAGTATACGTTCACGAATTCAATTTCTCTAACTTGACTCCAGTATGCTTCCTTGCTTGACTTGATGCCTTGAATTTGAGACGTTTGATTACCATTGGCTTTGACTTAGTTACACGGCTATGTACTTGTCAGTCTTGTATTTCTCGAACAACTTGGGTAGTTTTCATTTGACCTGTTCTCTGTAGCATATACATGTTTACTTTGTAGACCTGAGCCTTGTGTTCTTCATACCATGTGTACATGCTTCATTTGATCTGTTCTCTGTAAGCTCGAGTTTGCATATTATTGTGGTTCATGTATGTTGAGCTCTGGTCTCTGTTGCATGCATTTCTGTTGTAGATGTTGATGTTGTACAATGTTCGACCTGGCAATATTGTGCTTCGTGTGTGCTTTGTTTAGTTTCTTGATTTCATCATACTTCTATTGCATTCACTTCATATTTTCATTGCACTCATATTGCCTCGAGCTTGTACTGTTTGGTTCATCTTCTCTGGTTGGTTTAACCTGAACTTCACTTGAGCATTGATACTGTTGACTTGAGTGACTTTGATCATCATGTAGCTCACTGTCTTTGTACCTGTGCATATATGTTTACTGTTATGTATTCATTTAGTCATTGTTCCATTCTTTTGGTTGTCTGTACTATGATATCTTGTAGCCTGGTCTGGTGCACCTTGTTTGTTGTGACATTGTAGTTTGCATTATTGCTGCTACCTGTACTGTCTAGTTGAAGTTCTGATCATTTGTATACATACATTCATGTATGTATGTATGTGTATGTCTGCACTCATCTTTTCTACTGAAGGAGTCTTGTTGCTAGTTTGATTCACCTGTTTGTTATTTGAACTTGATGTTGTTTCTCGACATTGCATACTGCTGTTGTGTTGTTTTGGAATTGAACTTGATGTTGTGTAGACTGATACTCCTCTCTGATTTTGCTTTGGTCATGACACTGTAGTTGTATACTTGGGCTTCACTGAGTTTTTTCATTGCCTTGTATTGTCCAGTAGAGTTGACATGGATTGATCTTTGGTTTGAGCCATGACTTGATTCACTGTTTGGATAGAGTTGCTTCACCTGTGTATGTTTACATTTTCTTTGTAGAAGCTTGGTCTGTCATTTGGTCTGCATACATAAGCTTTTATGCTGTTTCATTTATGATCCGCCATGCTTCAGTTTTATTGTGCCTTGTGTTGAACCCAGTTTTAAAAACTTGGGTTTGACCTTGTGCACACTTGTCCCTGTAGCGTTATCAAGTGTATATATCTATGTGCACGACTTTGTGGCATGTATAGTGATACACTGTGCATGTCACACTGTTCGTGTATGATAAATTCAAATGTAAATGATGACGAACAACCCAAATAACCGAGGCAACTATTTTCAAAATTCATATTTTATTTTATATTGCAAAAATATTTCTTTTTCAATTTTACCGCGTTAGTGAATATTTTTGCAGATTGCTCAGATGCTGGATTCTAACGGGAATGATGTTAAAGTAAACTATGAGTGTGAGTGATATGTAGTGAGAAATTTATGTAAATTGAATGGGATGTAATTAGAATCAAAATTGTGTATGTATAGTGAGAGCTTGAATTTGTACTATTCAAAATTGTAATAAATATTTGTTTGAATAAAATTTTCGTTTGAATTCAAATTCTGTGTAATTTATTTTATTCGACAAATATTTATTTAATCTATGAAAAATAAAAGAGTACATTAACAAATACATTTAAATGAATATATATATATATATATATATATGTTTATTATCATCAAACAAAAATCATATAAGCGCATATTCAACAATGAGCATGTGCCGCCTTTCATAGATGAGATCATGGCAACAGTTATTCCATCTAATGTAAAAAATCTGACAATGAAGTATCATGGAATAACAAATCCAGATGATCAGTTGATGGTTTTTGATAGCCAAATGGATTTGTATAATACATCTAGAGCTGTTCGATTCAAATTTCCAATGACCCTCCAAGGTTTTGCAGCTAAGTGGTATCGACACTATCGAGAAAATACTATATATTCATGGAAGTAATTTTCTTATGAATTCTCTGCTCAGTTTTGCATATGCAAGGATCGATTATACCATCCTAGCTAACATAAAATAGAGACAGGAAGAGTTTTAGGAGGATTATTTTAAAAGGTTCAACACTGAAGCATTAAAGGCTAAAGGCATGAATGACCATGATAAGCTCATTACGGTGCATTCTGGACTAATAGAGAACACCCTGTTCTGTAACCAACTATTTGTCAATAGGTGCAAGCATTTACAAGACTTCCATTTTCAGGCGGACAAGTTCATTAGAATGGATGAGCTCTATCACGCCAAAAGGTAAGCAATCCCTAAGGAAGGAGGAAGGTTTGGATTGGATTAAGGGCATAAAATAGCAAGATGGGACGAGCCTATCGCTAGTTCATTGTTTTAAACAAGCCATTGTCTTACATTTATGCTGTGGCAAAGGAAATGGTCAATTTCCTGACTTTCTTCAAGGCCAAGAATCATCTAGAACAGAGGAAGGAGGGAGATTATCGTGTGTATCATAAAGCAAATTGTTACAAAAATGACAAATGTAGAGTCTTGGCGGAAATCATCCAGAAGTTGGTTCACGAGGGTCATTTAAAAGAATTCGTCCAGGACAAACAAAAAGCTCCATGGATGGGGGATGAACCATAGAAACTTCCTAGTAATGCTGTAAATATTCTGGAGGAAGAGGATCCTTTGAGCTTAAGTCCACCGCTGAGTAGAATCAACGTAATTCATGGAGGGCCACATCCAACGAGGACCAGAAAAGGGGCAAGGAACATGTATATTAAAGAGGCTAGAGAGGGTGTATTCTCAGTCCAAGAAGAGCCCTCGCTCAAAAATCCACGATTCAACATCCCAACGTTGAATCTTGTCATCTATCCTCAAGAGCTGAAGAAGGGAGTCTATCACCCACACAATGATCCCCTAATGATTACAGCTCAAATTGGATTGTCTATTGTGTCCAAGATTTTTATGGATATGGGCAGTACAGTCAATGTCGTTTTTAAGCAAGCCTTTGATCAGATGAACACCCCTGATGACAAGCTAGAGCCCAACATTGAATCAATCTTTGGGTTCAACAATAAAGGGTTTACCCGAGTGGGACAAGTAAAACCGCTAGTACAGATGGGGGTGCCACCATGTTGTTGGACTTTTGAAACTCTCTTTTTGATCATTAACCAGCCATCCTATTACAATGCATTTTTAGGATGATCAGCGCTTGATGAGATAGATGCTTTTGTTTCGCCGAAGTACTTGATGGTGAAATTCTTGATGAAGAGAGGCAATGGCACAGTACATGGGGAGCAATTCAGCTCCGTGAAATGTACTTCACTATAATTGATCAATATAAAAGGGAGTTTTCTGCTTACTTTGATTCTTTTACTGTTTTTCAGCCTTTGGGTGATGGTTTTTACATCCAGCAATTGAAGCAAAAATTAGATCTAATAAAACTAACAAATGTATGTATGGAAGGTACATTCCTCCTGGAGGCAAGATGAAGAGAGTTGATGAAAGAATAAAATCCATTAAAGACCTTGAGGAAACACGCACAGATTCAGATGATTCTACCAAGGTAGTCAAAGTGGGAAAGGAATTGGATAACAACTTGAAGAAGGAATTAATATAGTTTCTTAAGACCAATAATTAAGGACATATTTTCAGATATGGTGGGGATTAATCTGTCGGTCATGTGTCATGTGCTAAACATCAATCCGAAATCAACCCCCATTAGACAGAAAAAGAGACAATTAGATAGAGTACAATCTATTCCTTAAAAGAAGAAATTAAGAGACTCCTTGAAAATGGACTTATTCGGGAAATTTACTAACCAAAATGGCTAGCAAATCTAGTGTTAGTAAAGAAATTAAATGGAAAGTGGAGCACTTGCATTGATTATACTGACTTGAACAAGGCTAGTCTGAAAGACCGTTTCCCATTACCGCGAATTGGTCAGTTGGTCGATGCAACTAGTGAGCATAAATTGTTATCTCTCATGGATGCATACTCTGGATACAATCAGATACCCATGTTCAAGCCGGATGAGGAACACACTAGTTTCATTACCGATTAGAAAATCTACTACTACAGAACAATGCCTTTCGGACTAAAGAATACTGGGGCTACATACCAAAGGTTGGTCAATAGGAAGTTTAAAGAATAGATTGGCCGAAATATGGAGGTTCATGTGGATGACATTCTAGTAAAGTCTTATGAGGCTAAAAATCATCTTAAAGATCTAGAAGAGATGTTTAAAATATTAAGCGAATATCAGATGAAACTGAATCCTTGAAAATGCTCTTTTGGAGTTCATTCAAGAAAGTACTTAGGCTATATTGTAAGTGCTCAAGGGATTGAAGCTAGCCCAGATAAGGTTCAAGCTATCAAGGATATGGCTGAGCCCAAAACTAGCAAAGAGGAAATGAGTTTGAATGGAAGGATAGTCGCTCTAAGTAGATTTATTTCTAAGGCAACTGATAAGTGTATCCCCTTTTTTGATGTAATCAAGAAAAAGAAAAACTTTGAATGGGGAGAAGATTGTAGGAAAGCTTTTTAAGAGTTGAAAAATCATTTGGAAAAACTGCCAATACTATCTAGTCCCGAGAATGGTGAAATCTTGTACCTATACGTGGCAGTCTCAGAACATGCAGTGAGTATGGTATTGATCAGAAATGGAAGTGGGACTCAACTTTTTGTTTATTATGTAAGCAGGCGGTTAAAGGATGCAGACGTTCGGTACCCCGTAATAGAGAAATTAGCTTATTGTTTGATTCTCGCAGCATGAAAGCTTTGAGCATACTTTCAAGCGCATCCCATCAGGGTATTGGCCAATTTTCCCTTCAAACGGGTTTTAAGTGAGCCGGAGACTACAGGTAGGCTGGTGAAGTGGGGAATCGAGCTTAGTCAATATGATAGTGAGTTTCAGCCACGTGCAGCTATCAAGGGACAAGAATTGGTGAATTTTATCAATGAATGTACTAAATTCATTAAGGAACAATCAAAAAAGGAAAGAAATCAAAAACCCACATGGTAGTTATTCATTGACGGTGCATCGAATGGACAAGGGGCTGGTGCGGGATATGTCATAATAACACTAGACAGATGCCGTCTACACTATGATACGAAGTTAGGATTTCCCGCCATAAACAATGTAGCCTAATATGAATCAATGGTGGAAAGGTTGACTTCGGCATTGGAGCTCAAAATCCCAAAGATTCAAATCTTTAGTGATTCACAACTAATGGTGAATCAAGTGAAGCAAGTGTATCAGATTAAAGACGCCAAGTTATATGTATGTGTAAAGAAGATATTAAAGATGCTAGCTTTATTTTAAGATTTATCCATATATCAAGTTCTGCGAGGAGAAAACTCATAAGCAGATTCATTAGCAAAATTGGCTAGTTCAAGGGGAGCCCTAGAAACTCGGATTGTTCCAGTGTGATATCAAGCAAATCTGAGTTAGAAGAAGGAGCATCCGAACAAGGAAAGGAATTGCTAGTCTTAACTAGCTCCTAATCCATGTCACGAGAAAAGAAAGAAAAGGAAATCAATAGGGAAATCCCGAATAAGAGGGTTAAACCAGCAAAGAGCAGATGAATATTATGATACCACTTGGATGTCACCTATGGCCGAATATCTTTGAAAGGAGAAATTGCCATCTAATAAGGAGGAAGCTAAGAAAATTAAGCGACAAGCTCCAACTTTTACGATAGTGGATGGAATCCTTTAAAAGAAATGATATGCACTATCCTATTTAAGATGTGTAAGCTTGGAGGATGGAATGAAATTATTAGTAGAAGCGCATGAGGGATTCTACGGGGACCATTCTAATAGGACAAAATTAGCGAAAAAGATAACGAGATAGGGTTTTTATTAGCCTCATATGGTAAGTTAAGCCATTGAATATGTAAGGAGATGCGATAAATGCCATAAATATTCAAAGATTCCCCAGTCACCACCAAGTCATTTAACCCCGATCTCAAGTCCATGGCCCTTTGACATATGAGGAATTAACTTCGGCCCATAGCCAATTTCTAAAGAGAGAGAAAAATATGCCGTAGTCACCGTAGACTACTTTACAAAATGGGTTGAAGAAGAACCGTTCCCCAAGATCCCCTCTGAGAAAGTACTCAGATTTGTCATTAAAAACATTATAACCAGATTTGGAATTCCCATAAGATTATTTTAGACAACGTAACGCAGTTTGAAAGCGAAGAATTCTCTCGGTTCTATCATAAGAATGGAATTATTAAGAGCTTTTCTTCTATGGCACATCCAAAGGAAAATGGGGCCGTTGAGGCTGCGAATAAGACTACAAAGACTATTCTGAAAAAGCGTCTGAACAAAGCCAAAGGGAATTGGGTAAAAGAATTGCCACTTGTACTATGGGCTTATCGAACATCTACCAAAATAGCGACGGGACATACTCCCTATTCATTAACTTATGGGTGTGAGGTGATATTACCAATTGAGATTGAAGTACCCTCACATCGAAGGATCACATATGCATTTGATTTAAACCAAGAACTAAAGAGAGAATCACTGGATCTAACACATGAGTTGAGAGATGAAGCAGCAATTCGAACCATATAATACCAAAAAAGAATTTTTAAATATTATAACTCAAAAGTGAGAACAAGGTCATTTCAAGAAGGATACTTAGTACTCCAAAGGGTAGTGGAAAACACAAAAAATCTTGCGGATGGATCGTTGAGACTAAATTGGGAAGGTCCCCTAGACATATACAAAATAATTCCCCAGGAGCTTACAAGCTATGCTGACCAGACGGCAATATGGTTCCTAGAACATGGAACGCAGAACATTTGAGACTATATTTTCCTATAACAAATGAATAAAAGCATCCCTTTCATCAAGAATTTTTTTTTACATGGTTGGGAGTGAAATATTCCTTTCATTTGGACACTACCTTTAACGGTCAAAGCCTTTATCCGCATCGAGTTGGCTAGGGCAGAGCACCTCATAGAGGGAGGAGTGTAAGCCTTTATCCGTGTCATAATATGGTCAGGCTAAAGTATCGACAAGCCTTGACCGTGCCACACTATGGCCAGGTCAAGGCGCCTCTTGAAGGGAGGATGGAGTAAGCCCTTGGTCCAACCACACTACGGCCTGGCCAAGGCACCAAACAAGTCCTTGACCACGCCACGTGATGGCCAGGTCAAGGCGCCTCCTGGAGGAAGGACATAGTAAGCCCTTGGTCCTGCCACGCTATGGCCTGGCCAAGGCACCGAACAAGACCTTGATCGCGCCATGCTATGGCCAGGTCAAGACGCCTCCTGGAGGGAGGTTAGGTAAGTCCTTGGTTCCAGCTTGAGAATAAGCTAACAAAGCGCACCAGTCAACAATGGACTAAGACGTCTAAACCCGAGAAAGCAGCATATCAAATAATCGACTAAGACGTCTAGTCCCAAGAAGTGGCATATCAATAGTGGACTAAGACGCCTAAGCCCTATGGGAAGGCATGTCAACAATAGACTGAGATGTCCGGGCCCGAGAAGTGGCATATCAAATGATGGACTAAGACGTCCAAGCTCGAGAAGCAGACAATCAATCCGCAACTACATACAAAGCCTAAAGGGTTTACACATGTCAAAGAAAACAAAACCTAAGAAGTAGAATAGAACTCTGCTTATTAATTCCCGAATCTGGGTTTTGGGTTTCTTATTTCTAAACTTCATCTGATAATACCCGAATACGGGTTTTGGGTCTTTACCAATAACTTATGGTCTTCTTCATACCCGAATCTGGGTTTTGAAACTATTACCAGACTTCACTTATTAATACCCTGATATGGGCCTGAAGTTTCTATTACAAAGATAATCATTATGGATTTCTAATTATCCATCATTAATGCCCTAAGCTGGGCTAGAGATTTCTATAATGAAGAGGATTATTATGGATTTCTAGTTATCCACCATTAATGCCCTAATTTGGGTTTGAGATTTCTATAATGAAGAGGATTATTATGGATTTTTAGTTATCCACCATTAATGCCCTAATCTGGGCTTGAGATTTCTATAATGAATATGATTGTAATGGATTTTTGATTATCCAACATTATGCTCTAATCTAGGCTTGAGTTTATGTCATGAAGAAAGTTATAACGGATTTCTGATTATTCATAACAAATACCTGAATCTGGGTTTAAGAGTTCTATCATGAAGACAATTCTGAATTTCACTTATAAAAACCTGAATTTGGGTTCTAGACATCTTGCTATTAGCTTTTGAACCCCACTTATTGACGCCCTAATCTAGGTTTTAGACCTTTTAACTTTTTAGTACCTGATTTTGAATTTTAAGTCTTTTATCATCAATTTAGATTCCATCTATCAATTCCTGAATATGGGTTCTAAAGTAATAGTATCAGAACTACAATTAGACATTAAAGTATTTAACAAAAAATTCGAGTTGGTCTTCTTGATACCTAAGTCAGGCTTATTAGTTTGCAACTCTAAACGACGTTCACCAACATTTGGATTTAGGCTCCTGGTTCATTCTTCTCTCCAAAAGGAGTTTCTAAATACATATGACTTATTCTCCTAAATAAAGATATATTTATCACAATGACTTATCTCGAGATGATAGCTTAAGCTCATATTTCCAAACATTAGTTGTCTTCAATAGGAAGTTCTTGGACTTCAATTATTATATGCTTGTATAATTATTAATTTCGTGAGAGTTCAACTATGAATTCCATCTGTAACTATAAAAGATAAATGGTGGAGCTCATGATATTGTAGGATAAAAGTCTTTAATTCTAAGTCATTTACGATTAAGGATTTCATATCCTTTATTAACTCAAGATTATGATTGATTAATCATTTGAGTTGAGAAGCACTGCTATATTGACTTTATTTCCAAATGATGAAGTGTGTGTGTATATATGTATGTATGTATATATATATATGATAATGAGTTAACAATAGAAAATGTTACTTGCTTTGAATTTTGCAGGAAAACGAAGGTTTTTAAGAACAAAGGAGTTGTAAAAAAAAATTCCTGAAGAACAAAAGCTTCTTTCATACAAGGGGGCAAAATATTAACCATAAAATCCACTTAAGAGCAAAGATTCACAGATGAGTGTTTCAAGGGCATTGAGATGGCTTCGAAGGAGTCACAAGCATCATCACAGATGATAAATAGTGTAAGAGAGATGAAAAAAGAAATATGAGGCTACTCTTTCTCCTTGCTAAACCTTTTGATGCAGATGGATTCATAAATATAAGATGTTACTACCAAGTCCCTTTTTGACCTTATCGAAACCTGGATGAGTAGAAAACAAAGAAGAATAAAAGATAATAGCTCTAGCAAGACCTTTCAAAAGAGTCGAAGGGATGCTACAGCTAAAGGCCAGAAGTATCACAACCTTTCGAAGGAGTCGAAAGGTTTAAAAGCACCCTTTCGCTTCAGTGGTTCCCTTTCAAAGAAGGTACTTCCACATGCATAAAGGCCTTTCGAGTGAGTTGAAGATGCAAAGGCAATGGATAAACCCTTCATATAAGCGTCAAACATTTCGAAATAAAAGGTTTCGCCTTCATTCAAATTACTCGGAGAGATTCCTTGATCAGACAACTCTTTCGAAAGCACAATCAAGCCTTTCGAGCCGGCCGAAGCCTTTAACATCTAGGGAAGGTTCCATATCAATTCGCAAGCATATGTTCGGAAATTATCTAACACGTCGAAATTATCAACACTTCAACACCTTCGAAACCCAAGAAAACTACATATCGGCAGAGTCGAAAGCTCGTATCTTAACTTCTTATGACAACAAAGCAACTCAAAGAGAAAAGGTGCATCTATCACCCTTTCGACGAAGTCAAAGGTAATCCAGGAGAAAGCAGAAGAAAGAGTCACTTGGACCTTTTGACTACGTCGAAAGGATGGACGCGAATGATAGGAAGACTTGTCAACTGAGTCAAAAGAAGAGGCACGAAAGGAGGCCGGCCTGCATCTATAAATAAGACCATAGAGGTCCGATTTTGGGTGCCGGATTTTGGAATCCAAAACTCTTTCTTCAACTTCCACTTCTTTGCAACAAATAAATCTTTATAACCGTAAATTGATTTGGGAAATGCTCATTAACTTTTAACTCTTTTTTGGATTAATGGAAAACGAAGAAATGCATGGATTCATTAGGGATTTCAATTATGAAGGAGATCATTACGATCATTGGCTAGACTAATGATTAATTGCACATGATGCTATCTTATCTTCCTAACTTCTTTCTATCTTATGCAATATCATAGGGATAGTTTGGATAACATACATACGAAACATATTATCATCATGATTAATAATATATAATGACAAAAAAGATGATGATGGTGTTTTGACATTGATAAGCTCATAGAACTTACGAATATCCAAGATGATCCTCTATAGAATATGCTAAATGGAGCTTACGCAATCGTGACCTATATCTGTTTCGAGAGAACAAGATCCCTTTTGAGCTGGTCGAAAGGGACGTCTCGAAAAAAAATCTAGTTTATAAATGACAAGCAATCATATAAAGATGGATTCCTTCGAAAGGAACATGCACCCAACTACATCTACAACCCATTCAAAGGAGTTCCACCATAAAGAACGAAACCAATGATGTTGAAAGTAGACCTTCTGACATGGTCAAAAGGGATTAAGTAGGCCTTTCGACATGGTCGAAAGGGATGAAATTTAGAATGAATAGCTATTTTCAACTCATTCAAAATTAGGGGTTTTGAGTAAGATGCTTCCTCCCTTACCTTCATTTTGATGAGGTTAATTTGACCAATGATCTACTGTTAATATTTTCATAAACAATCCCCCAAAAGTAGTTTGATGAAGTCAACCCGACGAAGGGGTGGGGTGGTTTCGAAGGAAGCAAACTCTTTCAATAGTCTTATTTTGTTGCATATATAATCTTATTTGCTAGTAGTATAGCTTCGGGAATGTTGGCAAGTTTTCTTGTTAACAATATATATTATTGCATTTCTAAAACATATGTCGTTTGTACTATCTAAGTGCACACGCGTAGCGCGTGCCATTAGGACTTAAATATAATAGTTTTAGCATAACAACTTTTTGCTACCAGCATGAATTTCCTCAAACGTCTCTCTATAGATATTATCAAATGTTAATATCACTTAAAAATAGACTCTAGCAAAAAAAGAAAATTCTTACAAATTGAAAACGTTCTTTTACGTATATTAGCAAACTTGATACCACTTAAAAATAGGATCTAAAAATTAAACTTCCTATACATTTTCGCTCTTTATTAATTGATAATAGAAACAAAAATTCAACCTAACAAAAAATTAAATGTTCCAACCTAGAAATAAAAATTCAAATTAACTGCACATGATTCTAACGCAAAAACATACCTAAATACTTATGAAAATCATTTCTTTTGACTATGTCAGACATATATAATTTGTAAAAAAAAAATCAATTTACTCGCAAAGCGTGTGCTATTGTCACGCGCGAAGCCGTAACACTCGTTATGAATAAATTGACCAACACATAGGATAGTCTTTAGACAAATTCCAATTAGACAGATGTCTAGGAAAAGATGTTCAACTGAGAAGAAGGTTACCCTAATTAAGAAACGTTTTTATGAATTGAAAACCTCCATACTCATGCGAATTACCTAACTCGTCGAAGTGGTCTATTTCCATGGTATATAACCTTTAGGAAGGTGCAATAAGGTTTTGTGCCTTAGGTTGATTCAAATATGCATAGAAGAGAAAATTTAAATTTAAAGTTGGTTTGATTCAAATCATAATTTCATAAAAGCTATAAATACAACATTAAAATTGTTTTAAATGTGAATTAAATATAAATTTAACATGTTTAAATTTAAATTTAAATTAAATTATTAATGTTATAATAATTAAATTTAGACCGGCATAATCTAAATTGAAATTTAAGCGAGTTTAAATTTTAAACAAACTAATTATAAATTATTATAATTAAATCAAAATAAATTCAAAACTGTTTTGAATTTAAAGAAATAAACTAGAATGTTATAAGTGGAAATTTAAATCGTTTGTGTTAAAATGTGAATTTATGAAAGTTATAACTTAGTTGATTAAAACAAATAATTTTAACGAGTTAGAAATTAAAGGTGAACCTTAGATAGCCATGTGACACACTAGAAATAAATAAGTCGCATAATGTTAGCGGTACCAATTCAAACTATTTTCTTCATCTCTGGGACCTAAAGCAGAATTAAAAAATATTATAAGCTCGTCAAATTGTCAAAGGCCACAAACAGCTCTTGTTCAAATCTATTACTTAAATTTAAAAGCGCAACACTAAATCTGCTTACCTGGCCTTCCCATCGCTCAGCTTTTCAAATTTCTTTACTCCCCTTTCATTTCTGCTTTTCCTTGCGTAATAATATATCAGGAAAACTAAAAACAAAAAACAAACCCACTTCTCCCCACACGTCTCCACTGATTTACCCACTTCCCGAACTCCTCTTCCATTTTCTGGAATAATCCCCAATTCAAAGACGACTCCATTTTCTCAAATGACCATTCCTCCCCCCATTCTTCCACATCCAACGCCCCACGTACCCGTCATCCCCCGCTTGCGACCAACCGCTCTGGACTAAAACCCTAAAACCTTAAACAACCCTTCAATCTACCGAATCGTCCTCCTTCCCTCGCTTCCTCCGCTGCGTTCCCTTCGCTTCCCTCCACTTCCGTGCTTCTTCGCCGTACCCGACGACGACGGATTTAATTTTCAGCAACCACCCAAAATCGGTTTCATGCTTGGTTAACGGTGCGGAATACTGACGCCTCCGCCGTCCGCTACGTCTAAATACAATTGCGGTAAAATATTGTTGAATTTCGGAAATATGTTTATTTAATTGCTTTTCTATCTTCGAATTGTTTGCCATTAATTTGTCCAACGCTAATGATCTTCATGTGCGGAATACAGAAATTATTTCATTTGTTCACTTCAGCTTTTGTTCACTGCAGTTGTCGTTCAGTGCAGTTTTTGTGTGATGTTAGGTTGTATTTTTATAAGTATCAGTTACCACTAAACTTTGTTTACAGTATTTACTTTAGGTTTTAAAAATGGAGTCTGATGTTGTTAAGCAGCTTAGTTTTGAGCTGCTCATTCCTACCATTAACACGTTTTTAAGGTACACGCCTCAATATAAACTCATATAATTTTGTTTTAGTTTGACTCATATCTTTACACAGCGAGGAGAAACAGTTATAATTTTTTAGTATAGTAGAATTAGAAGAAGTAAAACCTTTGCTTTTTATCATAATGTAAAATTTGGGTGGACAGTAGTAATCAGTATTTGTACCGACCAAGGTATACTTCCTATGTTTACAAGCAATAAACACGGTTTTCACAACTAAGTGCAGGTAGTTAAGTATACTCATTAGCTACTTATTATTTACCTCCTGTTTATTTCACTTTCTACAACTAAATTTGACTACAAGTTCAAGTTATGTTTACACAAGTATTTTCTTAACTTTTTCATTAATTTACAGCACTTAACAATTGCTTATCCTATCTGATTTTTAGTAGAAAAATAATAAGGCAAGTTATTTCGAAACAATCTCTTAAACTTAGTTTACCAATAACTTTTCTCTGCTTTCGGTTTATATATTATGTGCGACTTTAAAGTTCTATGTATGTAATAGAATAACTTCACCTTGCTGCATAACATATTTTAAGAGTTATGTTTGACCTCCTCATGTTGTTAGCAAAGCAAATTGGACTGTTAAAACAAAATTTTAGTTCATTTCATATTATTTTAACACTCCAATCTATTACTTAAACTTTAAAGCACAACACTATTAAGAAATAACTTTCAGGCACCAATGTTTTATGCAACAGTTTAAGAAATAACTTTCATACTTATCTGACTCTACATTTTCACATTTGTTAGACCACAATTATCAGCTGTAGGTTACGGAGTACTAGCTAGCCATAATATCAAAGGATCTGCTAATATTTGATTTTGTATTTTTATAAGTATCAGTTACCACTAAAATTTTTTTAGAGTATATACTTTAGGTTTTAAAAATAGAGTCTGATGTTGTTAAGCAGCTTAGTTTTGAGATGCTCATTCCTACCATTAACACGTTTTTAAGGTGCACGCCTCAACATTAACTCATATAATTTTGTTTTAGTTTGACTCATATCTTTACACAGCGAGGAGAAACAGTTATACTTTTTTAATGTAGCACAATTAGAAGAAGTAAAACCTTTTTGCTTTTTATCATAATGTAAAAATTGGGTGGACAGTAGTAATCAGTATTTGTACCGACCAAGGTATACTTCCTATGTTTACAAGCAATAAACACGGTTTTGGAAACTAAGTACAGGTAGTTAAGTATGCTCATTAGCTACTTATTATTTACCTCCTGTTTATTTCACTTTCTACAACTAAATTTGACTACAAGTTCAAGTTATGTTTACACAAGTATTTTCTTAACTTTTTCATTAATGTACAACACTTAACAATTGCTTATCCTATCTGATTTTTAGTAGAAAAATAATAAGGCAAGTTATTTCCAAACAATCTCTTAAACTTAGTTTACCAATAACTTTTCTCTGCTTTCGGTTTATATATTATGTGCGACTTTAAAGTTCTATGTATGTAATAGGATAACTTCACCTTGCTGCATAACATATTGTAAGAGTTATGTTTGAGCTCCTTTTGTTGTTAGCAAAGCAAATTGGACTGTAAAACAAACTTTTAGTTCATTTCATATTATTTTAACACTCCAATCTATTACTTAAACTTTAAAGCACAACACTATTAAGAAATAACTTTCAGACACCAATGTTATATGCAACAGTTTAAGAAATAACTTTCATAGTTATCTGACTCTACATTTTCACATTTGTTAGACCACAATTATCAGCTGTAGGTTACGGACTACTAGCTAGCCATAATATCAAAGGATCTGCTAATATTTGATTTTGTTACCAATGCTATTTCTGTTACACAAGCCAAGATACATGTATTAGTAGTGTTCAATGAATATTATTTAGTGAGTCGGTCACCTTAGGTTTCAGTTCAATCGCCGTAGATCCGTAAAAAAAATATGGCACACTTTATGACAGAACCAAATTGTTATGAATTCTGTTCTGGTATGAATATTTTATTGATGTTGCAAGGAGTAAACATACCAAATCACCTCTGTTATGAACCCATATTCAGTTGCAGTTGACAACATGATCATTAGGAGAACACTCATTATTACAGGGGTGGATAAAAAGTATCAAAGCCGATAATTATGACTATATACATTCAAAGAATAGTACTCATCAAAACAGTAAATCATCTATTTGATTAACAAGTACATATGCATGTAAATCAGTTGTATTCACACACGTACCCGTTGGCATTATGCATATTTTACCTGTAGGATTGTTATGAATTCTGTTCTGGTATGAATATTTTATTGATGTTGCAAGGAGTAAACATACCAAATCACTTCTGCTATGAAACCATATTCAGTAGCAGTTGACAACATGATCATTAGGAGAACACTCATTATTACAGGGGTGGATAAAAAGTATCAAAGCTGATAATTATGACTATACACATTCAAAGAATAGTTTTCATCAAAACAGTAAATCATCTGTTTGATTAACAAGTACATATGCATGTAAATCGGTTGTATTCACACACGTACCTGTTGGCATTATGCATATTTTACCTGTAGGATTGTTATGAATTCTGTTCTGGTATGAATATTTTATTGATGTTGCTAGGAATAAACATACCAAATCACTTCTACTGTGAAACCATATTCAGTTGTAGTTGACATCATGATCATTAGGAGAACACTCATTACTGCAGGGGTGGATAAAAAGTATCAAAGCTGATAATTATGACTATACACATTCAAAGAATAGTACTCATCAAAACAGTAAATCATCTGTTTGACTAACAAATACATATAAATCGGTTGTATTCACACACGTACCTGTCGGCATTATGCATATTTTACCTGTAGGCTTATGCATATTTTACCAAATGTGTATAGGATGACGGTTCCTACGATTAAGAAAAACTTGGCTTCTCTAACAATTCAGCCTGTGTGCGCACACCATCTATTTGACGTACAGCTAACGTCTATTTTATTCGCAGGTAGAGATATGGTAAAGAAATTCGGACAACATGCGTTGCACACGCGATTGTGTCAGCTTTTGGTACGATGTTCCAACCTCTTTTGTTATTTATTTCATGTTTCTCCTGTGCTGTTCATTTGTCAAATTTTCCATAATAGATTCCAGTAATAGATTTGAGTACGCGTTTTTGAAACAGAAATAAATTCAGTAAACGATCACTGTACATTTTCACTGACTTAAACTGTCATTTATTACAAATTCTTGCCTGTTCAAACTTTATTTTTAGTTGTCACCTTCTGCTTACAAAATTGGGTTGTACAGTGTAAGAAGCGGTCGCATTTTGCAATTATCATTAACTGCTGTTCAGTATGCTGTCGTTCAACTCCATAGTTATTCCAGCCTTGCAAAAAATGCATACACTCTGTATCCATCAGCGACATTAACGTGGATCCCTCGGTTATTTGTTTCCCCCCTTAGACATTGGATCATTTGAAACAGTGCATATCAGCAGTTTGATTTGAACACATCATTCTAATTTGTTTCGTAATGATTAACTGTCAGATTTGGAGGCATGCACGTGCGAAGAGACGACTTTTGCTATCTGCTCAATGATTAAAGAAGATGTCAGTATCTACTTGGACTACCTGCCTGAATTGCAGCGTTGTCGGGCAATTTATTGCACCACAAAACTGTAAAAACTATCTCTGCCTACAGCACTCTGAAGAGGCGTCCACACTATTCTGCCTACTGCACAGATACCAAAGAGGAGGTAATTTGTATTACACATTAATTCCATAATTTTGTTGTATTTGTCATTCTACTGTTTGAACTAACATTTACACTAATCTACAATTTAGTGTGTCGGCTGAACCGCCAGTATAGACATCAGTATATCAGACATCAAAAGCTTAACTCGTGGATTCGACGTAATTATATTTTGAGTGTGTATATATACAGATGTATATGTTTGTAGTTAATATTTTGTGCGACATAATTTATACTTGCTGTTCTAATAAGGTACTGGAAAAGGCACAAATCAGTCAGCAAACAAAATTTCAACTTCAGTACAGTGTCTACGTCCAACGTTTCCCTTATTTGACTATGCTGCAATTTGCTTTTTCAAAAGCGTTGACAAATTTTCAATCTTTCAGAAATTTACGTACAATCAAGACTTTCAATCAAAGTGAGTTTGCTGCTTCGTTTTCTTCGGTAGACAATAATCCATATTTTTTTACGAATTTACCAACGATTTTTTATCAGGGAAGATGTTGATTCCATGGAACTTTGGCCATCCGCGATGTGAATGTAGTTATTGTGGGGCGTTGGTTTGGTTGGAGGAATGCGTAAAATCAGAAAGCACAAATACAAATCCATTGTTTTCTATATGCTGTCAGAAAGGAAAGGTACAACTTCCATTATTCAAAAAATGTCCTCAATATTTGCTACATCTGTTGGACCATAACGGCGGAGCTAAAAGTAGGCATTTTAGAGAAAACATTCGTGCATATAACTCCATTTTTGCTTTTACATCAATGGGTGGTCATATTGACAACTCCATTAATAATGGTCGTGGACCATACATTTTTAGAATAAATGGACAAAATCACCATAGGATTGGGTCATTACTACCAACAGATGGTACGCCAAAATTTGCACAGTTATACTTTTATGACACAGCACATGAGGTGTCTAACAGAATTTCTGCTCATGTTACAACTAATTTGGATGAAGAAATAGTTAAAAATCTAATTACAATGTTCGATGAATGTAATGTATTGGCTCAAGTCTTTCGAATGGCAAGAGATAGATTTCACGCAACAGATTATCAACCGGTTTTTATTAGGTTATTGGAAAGGCGGTATAGAGATGGTAGGCAGTACAATCTACCGAGTACGTCAGAGGTTGCTTCATTAAGAGATGAGGACAACATAAACTCGTGTGGTTTTAGAGATATTGTCACTGAGGAGGGAAATGGAGTTCTAAAAAGAATTAACGAGAAACACCCTTCCTTTATGGCTATGCAATACCCTATTTTGTTTCCGCACGGAGAAGATGGTTATCATCGAAATATCGAATACAGACACACGCAGCAAACTAGAACAACGAAAAGGGAATTGGTTACTATGAGAGAGTACTATGCCTATCTTCTTCAGTACAGATCGGGAGATGGATCTGCACTACTTTTAGGAGGGAAAATTTTCCAGCAATTTGTGGTAGATGCTTACACATGTATAGAGGAAGAAAGACTTTGTTGGGTGAAAAATAATCAGAAAACATTAAGATCTGAAATTTACAGTGGGTTCCATGATGCAATAGTAGCTGGGGATACATCAGCTTCATGCATTGGACGTAAAGTTATTTTACCATCATCATTTACTGGCGGTCCAAGGTATATGGTGCAAAACTATCAAGATGCAATGGCAATTTGTAGGTGGGCAGGCTCTCCAGATTATTTCATTACATTTACTTGCAACCCAAAGTGGTCAGAGATTGGACATGCTTTACAACGCTATCCAGGCCAAAGAACTGAAGATAGACCAGACATAGTTTCACGTGTTTTTCAAATCAAGCTTATGGAACTGATTAAGGATATAAAGGATAAGGAACATTTTGGAAAAGTAAAAGCATGTAAATATTTTTCTACATTTTATGCTCATTGACACTACATTTATCATTATTACCTTCTATTCCTTATTAACTGTGTTTCTAATTTTCAATATGCAGTGATATATACCATTGAATTTCAAAAGCGTGGACTTCCACATGCTCACATACTGGTGTTCGTACTTGGAAGTGATAGACCTAAAACTGTAGGTGATGTTGACAAAATGGTTAGCGCAGAAATTCCAAATGTTCATTCCGATCCATTGGCATATCACTCAATTTGTCAGTTTATGATACATGGACCGTGTGGACCTGAAAACCCTTCATGTCCATGCATGGTTGCTGGAGCATGCTCAAAACACTTTCCAAAAAAATACTGTAACGAAACAACGTTTGATAAGAATGGTTTTCCTATTTATAGAAGAAGGAATGATAGTCGTTACTCTTCTACTGAAAATGGTTTTTGTCAAGATAGTCGATGGGTGATACGACATAATGTTGACTTGGTTGTGAAGTATCAAGCGCATGTTAATGCGGAGGTATGCAATAGAGCTCGATCTATTAAGTATTTGTTTAATTATATAAATAGAGGACATGATAGGGCAACTGTTGTGATTGAGGATAACAACAGTGATAGCCAAACATTTGTACATGAAATAGACGAAGTGAAGACATACCTAGACTGTAGGTATATTTCTGCTTCTGAAGCAAGTTGGAGAATATTCGAGTTTGACATACAATATCGAACCCCAGCTGTTGAGAGACTTATGTTCCATTTGCCGGGGGAGCATACCATTTTTTGATGACTCGGAAAGTTTAGTAGACGTACAAGGACGACCGAATTTGGATAAGACTATGTTCACTGAGTGGTTAGAAACTAATAAGATGTTTCCTGAAGCTAGACGGTTGACGTATGTTGATTTTCCTACAGAATGGGTTTGGGATAAGAGGAAAAAAAGGTGGAAAATGAGAAAAAAAGGTGAGAAGATAGGTAGAATATATTATGCTCATCTAACGGCAGGGGAAAGATTTTACATGTGTATGCTGTTAAATATTGTGACAGGTCCTACCTGTTATGCAGATATTAGAACAGTCGGCGGAGTATGCTATGAAACCTTTAAAGAAGCATGTGTTGCTCATGGGTTGTTAGAGGATGATAATGAATGGAATGAGGCAATATCAGAGGCGTGTCAATGGGCATCGCCCTCATCTTTACGTGAAATGTTCACAACGTTATTGTTGTTTTGTGAGATCGCAAACCCGAGTCAATTTTGGGAGAATCATTGGGAAACGATGTCTGAAGATTTTGTTTGGCATAATAGAAATTTTAATGGAAGTTGCAGTGATCCACCAAAAAGTTGGGTGAAATCAAAGACTTTTAACGAGATAGATAAAATTATGAATAGAAATAATAGATCATTGAAAGAATTCTTGCCAACAACTGAAGTAGATATGTTTTCAGAGGATGGGTTATTTAATACCTTGATCAATGAAGAGGTAGGGTATGACTGTGAGCTAATGAAAGAGGAAGCTGAAAAACTGCTACCATTATTGAACAATGAGTAGAAAAATATTTTTGATGTTGTGCAACAAGCAGTAAAGACAGGATCTGGTGGATTCTTTTTTGTATATGGAAGTGGGGGTACGGGAAAAACATTTCTATGGAAGACGATTATAAGTGGCTTAAGATCTGAAGGTAAAATTGTCTTAGCTGTAGCATCTTCAAGAATTGCTTCTTTACTTATTCCCGGAGGAAGGACTGCACATTCAAAATTTAAAATACCGATAAATTTGGATGACAATTCAACCTGTGACATATCTAAACAGTCCTACCTAGCAGATTTGCTTAGAAAAACTGATTTGATAATATGGGATGAAGCACATATGATGCATCATAATGCGTTGGAGGCTTTTGAAAAAAGTTTAACTGATATTCTCTGTAATTCGTCTGCTGCTAATGAAAATAAAGTTTTTGGTGGAAAAACAGTACTTTTGGGCGGGGACTTTAGACAAACTCTTCCTGTTATACCTAAAGGTACTAGACAAATGATTGTACGATCTGCAATAAATCAATCTTCTTTATGGAGTAAATGCACCATTTTTACTCTCCACACCAACATGCGTTAAAAATATGTACAACAAACAAGGATTATGATAAGAAGCTAGCACAATTTTCAAAGTGGGTTCTAAACATAGGAGAAGGAAACCTACGCACTATTTCATTAGAGGAAGATGAGGAGCCCACTTGGATTCAAATACCAGATGAATTTGTTATACCTACATCTGGTAATGACATAGCAGAAATTGTTAATACCATATATCCAGACTTGGATAAAAATTTAATGAACACAAATTATTTACGAGATAGATGTATACTTGGACCAACTAATGACTGTGTGGAGGAAATAAATTCGTACGTAGTTAGTATTATAAGTGGAAGTCTCAGAAATTATCTAAGTGCTGATTCAATTAGCCCAATTTCGGATACTACAGATGATCAAAATATTATGTACCCACCAGAATTTCTGAATACACTTAAAATATCGGGCCTTCCAAATCATAATTTGCAGTTAAAGGTGGGTGTTCCAATAATGCTACTACGAAATCTTAACCAAAGCCTTGGATTGTGTAATGGTACTAGATTGATTGTCACACAACTAGCTTCAAGAGTGATAGAAGCATCAATTGTAACAGGAAATAATATTGGTCAAAAAGTACTAATTCCTAGAATAGTGCTTACTTCAAACGACACAAAATGGCCATTTGTTTTAAGATGGAGACAATTTCCAGTTCGTGTATGCTTTGCTATGACAATAAACAAAAGTCAAGGCCAAACATTGGAAAATGTTGGCATTTACCTACCTAGACCAGTCTTTACACATGGTCAACTTTATGTCATTGTCTCAAGAACAACGTCGCACTTAGGTTTGAAAATACTTGTGGGTTCAAGAGAGGAAGGCTGTCAAACGTATACACAAAATATTGTCTACAAAGAAGTATTTAAAAACTTGATAGGTACGCAAACAATTATCCAATTTTTAAATTCAATTTACATTAATAATATATATATATATATATATATATATATATATTTCATTTTGGTTTACTAATGTTGTTGCATTTTTTTTTACAGCCAGCAGCACCGAATACTAACATTGAACATGCACTCGCAAACTGTTAACCTGTGCAGTATATTGATGTCATGCTATTCCATTCATTTTACTGTCAAATTTTGTAAGTTCTCATGTAACATATACGTCCAGTCAATTCTTATTTCCACTGAGTTGAAGCTCAAAAAACACTTACTTTCGGATAAACTATAAGTTTTCATGTAACATATATGTCCACGCAATTCCTATTCCACTGAGTATATCAGTTCAGTTTTCTGATATTACTGAATCTGAAAAAATTTATTTGCACTATATGCCATTACCTACTTCGTTGACCAGTTAAACCAAATACTATTTACAATCAACTCTTTTCTTAAGCACATCAACTGTCTGTTCCAAAATTACTACTGCATTATAATTAAATTATTATTTGACGTAGTTTTTACTGCGTGCTCACTTTTTTCAGCTTACACATTGTATTTTGGATGGTCATAGTGGAAGCATTTTCAGTACATCATGCATCTGGTACATAATAAGTGAGGCATGATTTTACGTAAATGTATCATCTTCCCTTCTGCTGTTACATGATACTGTCCATTTTTTCTAATCGTACATTTAACAAATTATTAAAATAATTATTACAAAAAAAAAAAAAAACTCTACTCTGCATAACAGTTTCACAACAGATTCTTCCAAGTGCTCCACTCCAACATGTGTGCTCCATTCCAACGTATGTGCTCCCTCAATTACAACCGTGCATGCACCCATCTGTTCACTCATACAAGTTTTCAGTAGCAGCCACACTCACATTCACACTCACACTTACGCACTCTCATTCCAATAACATCACGCTCATAAGAAAATCAGCTATGTACATTTTTAGCACACTCAGTAAATACGATATTTTAACCCCATCAGACCATTAAGTGCAACCAACTATCCTGTCCGCATATTTGTCCAGCCCTGTTTTTTCCTCAACTATAGCCAACAGCCAACAGCCAACGACGGCATCTGTCCCTAGGATTTACCTCCGTGAAAAATTGCAAACTTGATGTATTGCTGTTAATTGTGCATTATAATATTCGTGCTGTTTTAAATCTAATCAATTTTTACTTTATTCACCTTAGCAAAAACATGAATAACTAATTACCTAACATCATGGAAGATTCTACACTCCTTCACTTTCTGCCAGCAAGAGTCATTATTCATCCCAAATTTTGGACCATTTGATGTGATTAATTGTTCATTAAATTTGTTCACTGATTACGGTTTTGATGCTTATTACAGGAAGATGAATTTACCTCAGCTCCTTAGATCCGCCAATCTACAATATGAAGGATAAACGAAGGAATGAGATGTGACGAAACTATCCGATCCTGACTACCTGCTTCAATGGTCCACATATTTACATTTTCTTTTCCCTTTCCAATCTTTATTAAAATTTCCGTAATCAGAACTGTAATATACAGTTGTAATGCATTTATCATGCACGTATACTACTATAAATTGTCTGTATCAGAATGACTGCATACCTGTCCTTTTGTTCTTATCCAGTAATTTTTTTATCTTCATTGCTTATTATATCTGCTGTGTTTCTTTGGAAATATATGTTTTATACATATTTGACTATCTATGAAGTGAATTATGTAAACTACAGTGCGATAAATACTGCTGAATACAGATGTAATTTTGCAAAGCGTGAATAACCAGTGACGTAGATGAAGCAAACTCAATTGAACCTATTTGATTGATCTGTACACTGTTTTCAAGGTGTAAACATTAAATTCAAACGTAGGAATACAAAAAAGCAAATCATGTTTACCTAGCAGCAACTGAGTATGTATCGTACAGAAATTTTAAAAAAAAAATCAAAGGACATTCAAAACATTTTGCAGTTTATTGCTAACGCATGCGACTCATTGATTCCAAATTATAGATAACGGTACATGAAATTTATAGTTTTAAAAAAAATTAGTGTTGTTGAATTTTTATACAGTTGTCGATATCTTGGTTTAAGGTTAATGATACTTGATAGGTTATATTTTAGTTCCAACTGAGAAAAAGTTTCTCCAATACTTGATGAGTATGCTCTGCAAGGTCAACTGAAATAGTTGGTACAGTGTTCTACTGTTCGAATTATATAATGCATTGCTATATAATAATTTGGGCCTACCAATTTGTATGCATCATAGCCTGTAGAATAAGGTACATAGTACCTTATTTGCCACTGCATTTACTACAGCTGTTCGTTGATATGACAAAATTTCAGTAACAAGACAAATTCAAGTTTTGGAAATTTACAAAAAAACTGAACTGTTCATATAAAATTAACGGTCTTAAACTATACGTTCTCTTTTACCACGTCAACCGCTGAATCAGTACACTGTTACAGAGCGTAACAGGAAATACGCCACCACTTCCACTAACAATTTCCCATTTCCAACAAATTCATGCAGCACGTCCTCACTACTACTTCAACTATAAATGCTCATCAACTCCATCGTTTTACTGCACATCTCATTACCCACCAATACAACTTGACAACATTTCTCTTCAACTTCCAATCAAACCCAACGGTATGACGCAGCTGAATCAAGAGTTTACACTACTATCCGATGTCCACTACGGAGTTAACTGGAACACTATCAGAGTTAGAATTGGCAGGCTGTGGAGTTCTGTAAACCAGAAGACAAATGAAAAGTTTGCCATCAACTTGCAGTTGCTAGATAGTGCAGTAAGTAATGTAATTTTTTTCCACATATTTATAACTGCGGTTGACGCGAAATGGAGGTATACTTTTCATCACTATTGTTGTAATAATTTAAGTAATTTAACACATTATATTAACTAGCTATATATTATATTGCCACTCTTCAATTTTTATTCATTACTTCATAACGGCTATGCAAGACTTACTATTACTGTATGGACATATTTCATTAACAAATTACCGGTAACTAAATGGTTGATCATAGATTTGACATGCTTGCGTGATTGGAGTAATAGACAGCAGATTATGTGTTTGGTGATGTATAACTATGGTCGTTTTTTGTGTATGATCCGCGTTTGAAATTTATACATAGGTTTAGTTGAAATTGCTGCTTTCACACACACACCCACCCGGAAGCGTTGAGAAATTATTTCAGCTGAACTGTTCACGCAAAGAACTTAGTTTTCTTACGTCCTTTTGACTGCATGCGTTCATCAACAATATATTTTTCATCAACCAAGTATAACTTAAGATGCAAAATGATGTGAAGTGTAGATGTTAGTTTTGGGTTAGAAAGTCCAGTGGTTGTTTTTATAAAACTAAACACTGTCTTCTTTTACTAGATATATGACTATCATATATACAGTTAGGTACAAATTCTACTAAAAATAACCCATGACTGTAAAATGTAGTTATATTAATTTTAGGAGAATACAGTCTACCTGACGTAGGAAAAAAGAAAACATCAACAGTGGACCTTTTATCACGGTTACACACCGAGCAATCAATAACATGAATTGGCTGCGCATGTACTTTTATTTAATGGAAAGTACTGACTCACTTTCATTGTACACCGTTTGATACAAACTGATTTTCCTCCATTAACAGTAAACTGTAAATAATAAATCTCGACTGTATTGCTGTACTGCTTTTACATGCATGTAAACCAATGTTCATATCTTAGGAAAATCAGAAGCAAGCCACAGTGAGACGGCATATCCTGCATGATTTTGAAAACACATTTGTAGAACATGGAGTGTATCATGTCACTAGATTCAATCTTCAAGATTCCGACAAAATCTACAGAGCAATTGATGAAGATTGGACAATCGTCATACGCGCAGACACTACTGTCACACAGATTACTGAAAGCGTTGACGACATTCCCCGTTACAAATTTGGCTTTATTGGAGAAGATCTACTTCCAACCAGGCTGTACAAAAAAGAAAAACTCACTGGTAAGTTTGTTGACCGTAAATCCTGTTGTTTTTAAATTTTTGCTGCAAACACCTGTTCAGTACTAAATATGCTTGAAAGATTATCCAGATGTGTGTGGTTTATTGCGAGGAATATCAACCGTGATTCCAATTACTAAAAGAGATGGTAACCAGACCGTGAAAAGAGAGATTCAGATTGAAGTCCAAAGGTACACAAGTTTCTTACTTAATACTATTTTTTTCCTTCTCTACTAAAACTGAGTATAGTATTATTTTTTCCAGTGGAAAAACTTATACCCTATCCCTATGGTCGGACAAAAAGGACTTGCTGGAGGAATCGATAGTGGACACATCTGACAAACCCCTATCAATTGTTGTTACTTCCACAACTGTGTCTAATTTTGGACGTAAGAACTTCCACTATCTTAACTTTCTCAACCAGTACACACATACCGCTACAACCATCACATAACACAGCATAAAAGTGGTATAACAACACATACATGTATATTTATTCACACATATAAGCGGAGATATATCTATAACCTCCAAGGAATACTTTTGTACATTAAAAAAACACATGCAGCCACACTAAGGTATTTACCCTTTTCACTATATTATATACTGAAACTAATTTTGTTGCAGGTTCAATAACTTTCGACTCTACATTCGCAACTAAGGTCTATTTAAACATCAACATTCCAGAGACAGAATTTATGTTGAAGAGGTAAGACTCAATTCGTCGGCATATGACATATACTTTGAATATAAATATTGCACCCTTCATATTAATTACTTATGATTATAGGTCAGAAGGAGGTATTCCATCCAACATTGTGTTAATGAACAATAATAGTTTAGCAAATACAACTGGAACAACAGAAGATGTTCAATCAACCATTTCACAGCTGATGAGCGACCTAAAAACTGCAAATTGTCGAGTTATTCCGCCTACTATTATTACTTAGCTCCATTAATTACCAACTTTTTTCAAGAAGTATATTACGTATCTTGGCTTCAACAACCATTGTCTAACCAACTATTTTTTGTGCCAATATTTGTAGGGCAAAAAATATATCATAACTGCAACTGTTATGAAGCTGAGAACAACGTCTCCTTGGAGCTACTTATCTTGTGCTCTTTGCAACTCAGTTGCTCGAAAGGAAGGAGAACTATATATTTGCAACAAGTGTGAATTCTCAATGAGTGGGCCTGTCAATAGGTATAAACACTTCATCTTCTACTAATTCTATAAAACGTATCACACATCTTACCAAACTATCCTACTAGATACCGTCTCAACGTGGATATCTTAGATGACTCAATGTCATCAACCATCACTGCCTTTGACCGCGAAGCTGAAGCACTTATTGGGCTTCCGGTTGATGGGCTACTAAGGATCTCAACAATGGTTAGTTCAGTCGTCTACACTTTTATATGTTTCTGCACACTTGCTCTCATCAACTTCAAACATTACTACCATAAATACTCATTTGTTTAACACCACAAATGAATCGATCAGGAAAATGGAGCAGAAAGAGTTGAAAATATTTTTGACAAAATTGTCGGAGTGGATGCCCTTTTCGAATTCAAACCAAGTAACTATGAAATGAATAACCGAGATATCTATCTAACTACCAGAAAAGTTGTGAAAAAAGTTAGAGACAAAGGTTCCTACAATATAAAAACTGAGGTAACTTCTGCACTTTAAACCAATACTCTGTACTTACCGCTCAGAAACTATCAACTAAAATTATTGCCATGCCCATGTCCGTACATTAATCAAATTATGACAGGTCGAAGAACAAACTGCTGAAAGTACTATTGCCAATATAACTTTTGATGTAACAACTCCAAGTACTCACACTGATGCATTACGGAAGGGAAAACGAGTTGTTCATCAGGTATTCTGACACGTCATACCGCACATGCTCATAAGCTAATTTTTCTGGCTAAGCTTTCTGCTACTACAGGATGAAGATAACAAGTACAAAAAAGGAAATCAACTTTCTGCAACACAACTACAAAATGCATGTAGAAAGGGTTCACGAAAAGGAATAACTATCAATGTACGTATTGTCAGTTCATTGTTCTATTTTGCATAACTATCATAAAATTTCTTTTCCTGTAAATGAAATTAGCCACTTAATCATCCACTATATTACATATACGTTGCTCATTTACACAGTCAAATTTTACCTCAACTAACTTTACCAATTTTTCCTATTACCATGAACAATAACAATTGCCTCTTATTTTTTCCCACAACCCTTTTTTCTGCCATATATGTTCATCTCCATTATTCCAAAACTGTTCATAAACTACAGTTTTAAACTAATCAACTACATGCCGACCAAACCAAATAACAAAAAATGCTGAAGTATAAGTACATTTTTCAACAAGCATGAAACCATGTTTAAACTTCAGTTTTTATAACCATTTCCAGGATTACGAAGAAGGATTGGAACACGTTGGCTCCAATGGCTTAACTCAGTTGAAGAGACAAAAGAAGGAAGATAATAAAACCAATTAACAATCCACTACAATAACGAGCACCACTCTTCTTACAACATCCTTGCGTTTGTTCCCATCTTATGTAGTCAATAATTATTTTGTATCCTTTTAGTTTCCTTCTAATCTTCATGTACTGCAGTAATTTTGTTCTTCCTTCTCTCCGAATTCTATCTACTACATTGTATTTCGTTCTGTTTGTATTTGAACCTATTTTTTTATAATCTACTTTCGCCAACTTATTATAACATATGCACTATTACTTGAACTCGCACTTATAACTTCTCCGTTTTTTTACTATCTTCAACTGGACATGCGGTTATATGCTTCCTATTTACCTTAGATTCTTAGCATTCGCTAATACTTTAATGTTGAATAATGTTATTTTTATGCCTACATGCCCCACTTGATACTGCTGATCTGAGACAGAACTTCACCAACATTAGACGACTGCCCGTGCACGGGTTCCAACCTAGTTACTGTTAAAAGCCCATAGCAACCAACCATGTGTCAATCACATCCATTTATTTTTCCAGTAAAGCAAATCACTTCGAAACCCTAATCAAATCGTCTTCGTCATGTCCGATCGTAGGAGAGATCGTAACCGCGACTATCGGGACCGTGATCGAGAACACAGCATTCGAGACCGCGACCGGGATCGTGATCGTGACCGAGATCGGGAAAAAGAACGGGATCGTGACCGCAGCCAACGCAAGCGCTCTCGATCTAGATCCCGCTCCCCCTCTGCTCACCGCCACCGCCGTTCCCACACGCGCTCCCGCTCTCCTGACCGCCGCTACCGCCGCCGTTCCCCTTCCGCTGACGAACCAAGCCATCGGAGCAAAAGAAGAAAAGATGAAAAAGTCGAGGAAGATGAAAAGAAGAGCCATAAAGACAGCAAAAAGAAGGACAGTGCTAAAGAAGCGAAGAAAGAAGAGGGAGATGGTGTGGAGATTGGCGGAGATGTTGATGAAGTAGAGATGATGAAGCAGTTTGGGATTCCCACTGGGTTTGATTCTACTAAAGGGAAGCCTGTGCCTGGTGCAGATGTGAGTGGTGTGAGGGTTGTTACAAAAAGGCAACCGAGGCAGTATATGAATCGTAGGGGTGGATTTAATCGCCCTTTGCCCTTGGAAAGGAACCGCTGAGCAAGGTTACTGAAGCTTTGCAAGGTATGACATGGATAGGATGGACTGTGCTTCTACTGATCGTTTGAATACATTGAATGCTTACATTGGATTACGTTATCTGCCAAAATGATCTGTAATGCTGTTTTTTCCAGTTTGCAGTAGTATAAAAAAAAAACATTGAACGTGACATGTATCTTCAAATTCTTCGGTGAGCTCAAAGCAAACTTTTTGCTTAGTTCTTTGTACTATGTTTCTTTGTGCTAATCATTTAACTTTGGTTTGTTAGTGTGTGTTTCACAGATCGCCCTTATTTGAAATCACAGGTGAAATATTCTAAATCAAAAAAAGAAGTTAATATTATATTAAATAATATGAAATAATAAACCCATTAAGACGAAAACGATGTGTTTGTTATGTCGAGTTATGTCTCAGGATGCTACATACTATACATACTAGTGTGTAACTCGTGCATTGCACACGATAATGTTGTAAAAGAAAATATCAAATATACATAGTCAAATATTTGACGTACAATGTAATATGCTATGTTAAGCACAAATTTATATAAGTTGTGTGTTTTCAAATATCGGGTACATGTTAGTTTATAAAAGAACATCATTTTCGGAAGAAAAATAACACCATAACTTAAATGTAGCTTAGTTAAATGGAATTAAAGAGAACATTCCAAATAACTTGTAAATTATATTTTAATATAAATTGGTAAGGAAAAATAAAGAGGGCTTTCATTATTTTGCATGTTTATTATTACTAAATATCATTTAAGAACGAAAATAACAATACAAACTTGAATGTAAAATAATTGAAGTTAATTAAACGATGATATAATTTGTATCTCAAACAAAATGTAGGTCAGAATGAAGGAGAGACCTGTTAATAATCTTAAAAATCATAAATTATAAATAATAGTGATCTTTATATAAAATACAAAATCGAAATAGTAATTGAATTTAATTCTCACACTTCATAAGTGAGATATAATTCCTTCTACATTACCATTATTTAATAGAATATATTTAATAAATCATTCTATCAATAATTTAAGTTACATAGGAATAAATTACCAAAAATTATATCTATTATTATTTTGGATTATAAATTATAAATATACACGTTTGAATTTAAAATAATTCTAGAAAAATGCATTTGAAATTTAAATAAATAATACATTAAGTATAGTATTTAATTAATTTATATGCATACTTAATGAGTATACAAGTATATTAATAGAAAATCTATATTGCTATTTTCATATCTGTGTTAACGTAATATTTTATTATTGTAAAGTAATAAAGTAATTTAAAATAATATTTCTCAAATTAAGCCAGTTGCATTTTAAATATCATTCTTAAATAATTTATATGTCTAAATAGTTATAAATAGTTATGGATGCTATTGTTTTCCGTTTCTAAATATTTACAATGAAATATATAGTTTAAATGGGAGTATAAAATTATTATATATATATATATATATATATATATATATATATGCACGCACGCGTGTATGAAATAAAAGATAACAAAGGACGTACCATTTTATTTTTGACTTACTAAAATAGTGAGAAGCTTCATGAAAAATCAATAGAGAGAATAAGGAAGAAATCTTAAAAAGAGAGAACTAAGAAGAAAAATATATTTTATTCTATTTTCCTATTATTTAACAGATCGGTACTTAGATAAACATGTATACTAATTAATTTAATATACTGACAGAATAAATTATAAGTACTGTATTTTTTTGGACTGTAAATGTGTAAAATAATATATTTGGATTACAAAATAATTTGAAATTCATAACATTAACTATACTATTTCACCAATTTGTATTTGTTAAATAGATATAGACGAATTTATAGGAAAATTGTTACTATTATTTTTTGATTTTAGCTTGTTAAGATGTTATGTTTTGTAGTAAAATATGTTAAAATATTGTTTTCGAATAGTTAAAAATAATCATTATTCATTATTTTCATGTTATAACCGTTTAAAATGATATATTTCGTTTCAAATTAGTTTACAATAATATTTCTAAAGTTTAAGGAAATTAAATGTTAAAAATATTATTTTATCAATTTCTACGTTAAAAATATGTAAATAAATAAAGATATATTATTATTTCCAAAATTTTATGTTTCAAAATATTTTATCTAATCTTAAAATAAGTTTAATTTATATTTTGAAATTAAGAAATCATACGTTAATTATTACTGATGTATCTATATATGTGAAACAATTGTAAGTATCAATTTATGTAGTAAATTTCGAAGGAAAATATTGGCAAAATATTTTCCTTTTTAAAGTAATATTAAGTGAATTCGTGATTGTGTGTGCTTATGCACATGCGTACTCGGACATCTGTATGATGATGGATTTTGGATGTTAATTTGAAAAACCGGTATTAATAAGAATTTTAAATATAATACAAGATAATAGAAAAAAAATTATAATTTACTAAAATTGTAAATAATAATAATAGTAATGATAATGATAATAATAAAGTAATAGAATGTATCACATGCATTGCACACACTAATATTGTAAAAACATGGTACTCATACTTTAAATATTGTTAAATAAAATTTTGTTATGCAATGTTCTACATAACAATCATCAATTAAACTTTTTATTATTGTTTATGCATATAATTTTTGTTCAGTGATTCATATATTTTTACAGTTGAAAATATATCTATTTTATCATTTTGTTACTGCGAATGGGGTATGCAAATTGAAATTGTCATTTTGTTTGTAAATTATCAAAGAACTTAATGAGTATTAATCTCTTGAATCTATTTATACAGCATGAATTTATAGTGTATGGGTAATACATATACATTGTTTTGAATGTAAAATAATAATAGAAAATTCATGAAGACTTTGTAAATGACCGTAGAAAATATAAAATCTCGGTATATGAATATAAAACCAAAAAAAAAATTAATGTAATATTTTGGATAACTATAAAATAATAATTTATATAGGTTCAAAAAAAATCGAAGAGAGCTAATGAGTGGAGATGAAATTTTTATAATTACCGAGATGGTTTCTAATTTTTAAACCTTTCTCTTAATTAATTGATTCTTATTAAAGTAAGTAATTTTTTATACATTAAAGGTGTTTTTATTGTTTTTTATGTGATCCATATTATTTTTATATCCGAATGAAAATTTAGTTTATATCATTTTGTTACAATGAGCGTGATATATTTGTTGACATTGTTATCTGTATTATTTATTAGATAAATTAATAAATAATGGTTAATTAATTTTTTTAAACAATATATAGTTAAACTATTTAATTAATTTAAATATATAGACTTAAGTGTAATTTGTACATGAAAATTTGAGAACATTGAAAATAATAGTAGAAAGAAGAAAGCGTAGGTGTTTGAATGTAAATCGATAGTGTAAAATTAATGAAATATTATAAACAATTCAAAAATAATAAATTGTATCAATTCTTTAAAATAAAACATTAATAAATATCAAGAGAAAGTTAAGGAGAATTGAGAGAAATGCTAGAATTAACGTGAGAGCTGGATTTTCTTTTACTTTACTATTATTTAATAAATTAAGGTTATTGCCTATTGTTTATACACAAATCGATAACCTGAGCATATGGACTAGGGCTAGGTTGTTTTTCCATTATTCCGTTTTTCACGAATTTCCATCCGATTATTCCTAAAGTTTCAATTTCAGTCCGTTGTTATTTTCCAGAAAAACAGTGTTGGAAGGAGTTCCTTTGGTAGCAAATGGGAAGGGCCTGAGAACTTTTTGGAATTCCCATAGGAAATGTCTTCCTTTAACTATGCCAAGCCTGATCCATCAACTATGCCAAGCCCATAAAATATATGGGATAACGAGTAATCGGCTTCATTTCATTTCTCTCTTGCTTTCATTTTCAAACACCATTTCTTAAAAAAAAAAAAATTAGGAAAAAAAATTCCTAATCCTATTTTTCTTGTTTCCTCTCATCTGCACTTGATCTGATCTGGCTTGCATCCTTCTCATTTGTGCTCGCATCCCTCTCATCTCTGCTTGCATCTGGCATATAATTAGAAGCACGAACCCTAACCAACTCTGAGGTTACTTTTGCTCAGGTACTTCAAATTATTTCATGTTGCTTCAAGTCGTTCTTGTTTATCTTTGTTATTACTGTGCTGATAAAAAACAACAATTTTTAAATTGCACTATATTTTTACACTTGTTGAGGTATAATGAATGTCTCAAATTCGGTTTGACATTTGATTTTGTTGTTAAGAAAAATATCTATATTTGAAGTCATCGGAGGCAGGTTCACATTTTGCTGTTAAACAAATAGTTTTTTTTTTTCGTGTTACTTCAAATCATCATAGCTCGAGTTACAACGGGTAGCCATTTATTTATGTTTTAAATTTTGCTATTTATTTAACTTGTTGAGCTATAATAATAGGTCTCATTCACAAGGCCTTGTACCAAGAAACATTAGATTTATGCTCTCATTTTATTACTAGAAAAGTTTTAATATATTTTTCTTGCAGCAATCAGGAGTTATTTAGTTCAAAAAATATCATTTATCTAGTATTTTTAAAGCTTTTATTTTATGTTCTGTACACTAGCTGCCAATTAACAAGCACCCAAGCAGTTTAAGGAGCATGCTGGTGTATGGCTTGTGCAGTCTCTTCAAATACTGGTTTTGAACTTTCCTAGAGGTACTGAAACTCATTGCTTTCAAAGCATTCTTTGGGTTACATGTTTCTGAAAGTTTGTGTAGTTACTGGTTACCACATTCATGATCGAACTTGCATGTCTATTTTGATGTTACTTGAACATGATTTAAAAAGACAGCGTCAGTATCTTTTTTTCTACATAGAACTTTTCATGGTTAAGCTGTTGGTTTTGTACCAACCATCCTTTTTAAGTTCTTTTTGTGCAATCCTGTCCCAAATATTGTATTTAATGCAGTGCCGTCTAATTAAATACAATACAATGTATCAATGTTAGTATAATTCGGTAAAACATATAATTTTTATTAGAAATACAGTGCATAAATTCTGGAATATCATTTATCCTTAATATTAGTATTCATGACAATTCATTAAAACATATCATGTATATTTTAAGCTTTGTGCACTGAGTTTTCCCTTTAAATTTTGAAATATGTACTTTTGAATTTTGAGATGAAGCAGAGAAAGATAATCATAAGAAAAGTTGATGATTTGGGTTGTTTGAAAATTCTATATTTTTTCATACTATGCCAAGTGGCATGGTTGATGCAGAATTTGTAACTGAAGCATTTTTTTGTCTTCAACTGATATCATTTTGGTATATTAGAAATGATTTGACATTGAATGCATGCACTCAAAAGTTCCTTCATTTTGTAATTGAAGCTGAAGATAGAATCTTGATACCAAGGATATATTATACCGAAATTAACTCAGTTTTTTGAATCGTTAATGTGTTTGCTTTGGTGCTTGCTACTCTGGAAAATGAATCTTCTATTTTGCAATCTACTTCTGTAAAGAAACCGATTCATAGTTACCGTTCTGTTTAAATTATTATTGGTTTTGTATTATGTTAAGGATATAGTGTATTTTCCTTGTGAATTGTTAGAAATTATTCTATACTCAAATCATTACCCATGTCTTGTGCTCTTTTAGAGCCATGCGGCATTCAATTTATCGTCGGTTTATATTCTGCTAGTAACTAATGTTTGATGTATATATTGTGTTTAATTTATTACGGGTTTTGTGTTTTGCCAACGTTTGATGTATATTTTGCATTGAAAAAGTTTCTTGTTACAAAAATGAAGTTCCATGTTTTGTTCCGATTCCTTTGGTTTACGCCGCTTAAAATTCTGGGGCTAGCGGTAACAGAACATGTATTATTCCGCCAACGATTGAAAGAAACATTAAATGTCTTAGTTGGTACAAAATTTTTTCATGCCTATCCCTTACTATGAATGATTGTTGAGCACACTTAAGATGTGTATGCTCTAGACGAGCTTTGTGTGTCCTTAAATCGGTAAGACAAACTATAGATTTTGTTGAGCGCACTCAAGGGTTGTATACTTGTACTTACTACGCATCGCAAATTGATTACTTACGAGTGTTTAATGTAACTTGTGATTTGTTAAGCACGCTCAAGATCATAGCAATGATTAAGAGCAATAATTATTATGTTTTGAGTTATATGATATAACCAGTAATGTGTTATTTACCATTTATGGGTAACACGATTTATTGAACGCACCCAAGGTCGTAGATACATGATAAACATGTTCTAACACCACTAGCAGAATTCTGAGAACTCCCGTGTCTTCGTTCGTGTATGGAAACACTTAGAAAATTTGATGGAAACCTTATTGGGTAAGTGTGTTAAAAACATATATGATAAATATATGAACATGTGCAATTGTTGTCTAATAATACTCAATTAGTTTACGTAGAAAAATTGCAAGTATGAGATTGTTCTTAGAGAAAATATACTGGATGGCACAAACTATAACAATTGGCTCAGGAATATTATGATATCATTCACCTGTGAAAAATATTGCAATTTGGTTGCTAATCCACATATGCCTAAACCCACTGAATTCTCCTTGGAGAAGGAAACCATGGCCTACTTAGGCATTTGATTGCGAGATCACCCAATGTTTCTTGTCGTCCACTATGAAAAATGAGCTTCAAGGATGACGTGGAAAGATGGAGCTACATGTTATTTTGGATTTTCTACAAAAATTGCATGGTGGACAATCTCATTTTGCAAGGTACAAGATTTCAAGAAAATTGTTCCACTTGAAAATGAGTAGAGCACCACTGTGCAAGTCCATGAACCTAATATGATTGGGTATTTCGAGGTTCTTGCTGTCCATAAAGAGTTGCAAGACGACCTTATCCTTGTGTCGCTGACTCCATAGTTTAGTCCACTTGTATTGAACTACAATATGAATTTGTTGAAGTGTAATATCGTTGAGCTCCTTAATATGTTAAAGGACCGTTGAAGGAAATTTTAAGAAGTATATAGGTCTAGTTCTTGTAATCAAGAGCTCCTCTTCTAAAGGTGAGGCCTCGAAGAATAGAAATTGTAAGGCTAGGGGTGGGAAGAGTTCAAGTGAATAGGGTGAGCGTCACAATTGTCACATGAAAGGCTGGAAGCACAATTGCCTGGATTATCTCAAGATGCTAAAAGAGAAGAAATTTAATCTCTCTTCTAAGTATTTTTGTTATAGAAAATTGTTTTTCTATAAGTCTTATTTCTCGGGTTTCTATAAGTGTTATTTCTTGGGTTTTCGATATTTCCCCTGGAGCTCACATCTGTAATCAATTGCAGAGATTTAGATGTAAAAGAGTTGTAGCATGTGGAAGCATGAAGTTTCCAATTGCAAAGACTGCTTTTGTAGCTGTTGTAATAGTGGGAGGGTACCACATGAAGCTTGTTGCTAAGGGATATGTTTTTAGTTTTGAACATTTTCTTTTTTGTACCGAACTTTTGTCGTATTGTTTCTATTTCTAGTTCGACTATTATGAACAAGAATATCATGAATATTCGGTTTGCAAATAAGACGGTGTATTATGACACATTGAATGAAGGCATTTATGTTATTTACTGTAAAAATTTAATGTGTTGACAAGCATCATTGTCCAAGTGGTTAAGTAATTCGGCCTTGGTGTGAGAGGTCACAAGTTCGAAACTTGCGTAGCGTGATTCGAACGTTTATTGACATGTGATATGTTGTTCCAGTGACATGTTGTATATAAAGTACCATTTCAAAAAAAAATATGTAACGTGTTTTTGTGAATATAGTTAATGCATATAAAGTTAACAATAGTTATTTGTGGCATTATAAACTAGGTCATATAAATGAGCAATAACTATATATGTTGAGAAACAAATGTTAGAATCATTTAGTACTTGTGAGTCGTGTTTAGGGAAAGTGTCAACGTATCCCTTTAATGGGAGCAACGGAAGAGTTAATGAACTATTAGGGTTCATACATGCAAATGAATGCGACCGTTGTCTAGAACTACAAAAGGCGGAAGCGTATTTCTGTGCATCCACCGATGATTTCGTTAGATATGGATATATGTATCTTATGAAAACACAAATCGACGGTCTATGAGAAGTTTGTTGAATCTAAGATGAAAGTAGAAAACCAAAAATAGAAGAAAAAAATAGAAATACTTCAACGTGATCGAAACGATCGTTGCTATAATTACAGCGGTTTACCGACGATAAAATTTCGTCGATAACACCATTTCCGACAACGTACCGACGATATTTTGGTCGTCGATAAAACCCTCAAGGCAAACTAAATGCCAACGACGGTTGTGAGGCCCATATCGATGACTTGGTGATGACATAGTTTTTGACAACTTGATGACATATGCCTACGACTTATAATTTTTGATGACTTGCCGACGACTTATTATTTCAATGACATACGGACGACTTGTAGACGTCGTTATACAAATACAATTTTCGGATTTTTCGACGACTTACCTTTGGATTTGGGCATGCACGTAGCGGGTTAAATGGACGAATTTCAAAAAAAGTTTGCGATTGTAGATCTTATTGGGCCTACGAAGTCTAAACTGATTTAAATAAAATCTGAATAAATTTGAAATAAAATCTAAATAAATTTTGAATAAAATCTTAAAATTAATATAAACATTTGATTTGTTTATATATGCGATATAGGATGTGTACATGTGTATCAAATACACATATACGTGTATGTGCACCTGTAACATATAATGTATACCTGGTCTAATATTATTTTAAAATTAATATAATATAAAGTATACTTACACACACATACACACAAATACAAATAAATAAAGAAATAAATACAAAAAAAATTATGTATAAATTTATTTTAAATATATAATCGATCAATATTAAAAATAGCTTAAGAAATATTCAAAAATGAAGTCCGATCTAAATTCAAAATAACATCTTATTTGAAATTCAATTTTGAAATTTAAATATTATTTGTTTAATATATATATATATATATATATATATATATATATATATATATATATATATTGAGAGGTTTGTAGTTTATTACTAATCTAGGAACACCTCTTTCTCGTTCAATATGTTTATTATCATGAAATGTAGTACATGACCATGGTGATTGTGGGGCTTTTATTAATCCTTTTTGCCAAAGCGATTCAATTTCTTTTTTACATATTTCTAAATATTTCGAATTCATTTGGCATGGCCTTGCCTTAGTTGGAATTTTCCTTTCATCAAAGTCATCTTCATAAGGAAGACTAACAATATCTCTTTTCCTATTCCTAAAAGCATTTGGATGTTTGTTGCAGATTTCTATGGAAAACATATTAAAAATCATTCCGACTTTTTCCTGTAACCTAGGATTCTTTAATTTTTCTTCTAAAGTTAACATATGAATTTCTTGTTTTAGAAAATTTAGGTGGAACGTCTTTTGTGTTACAAGGTCTTTAATTTCTTGCAAAACTTTTGTAAATGGTTTTGTTATAAACTGAAAAATAATAGGTTTATTTTTATAAGTTCGCGTAATTCCATTTTTATCAACATTTGTTATAGGATAGATTATCAAAGGGATTCCAACTATTACTTGATTTGTAATATTTTTAACTAGTAAAAAACCCGTAGGAATACAAGTTCTATTTGTACAAATATAAGCTTGTGGGATTTTAAAATTTATATTAAATTTTTCTCCACCTGCATGACTTGGTGAATTAATAGTTCTATGAAAATATCTGGTAGGTATTAATTCTTCTTGTATTAATTCATATTTGCACCATTATCAACAAGTGCAGCTAATTCTTTTGGTAACAATTATCAAGTAAAATTGTTATTTTAATAAATCATTTTTGTGAAATGACAATATCTAGTGTTGATAAAAAAATCTTCTTGATCTGAAAGATTGTTTTCTGAATAATCTATTTGATTATTATCAATAGTAGTTGTTAGTTCGTGAGATGATGGTTTTGATGACAACAACCTTAGAATAAATTATAAAATATAAATACTAACATTATAAGTTTAGATATATATGTATATGTAGGATTTAATCATGCAGGTACCAAGAATGAAGACTGTACAATATAAAGATTCAAGATATCAAGATTGAAGACTCATTAGTATCAAGATTACCAAGAGTTCAAGAATTCAAGTAATTTATTCTTTAATTAGAAAATTTTGTTGAAACTCTTAGAAAAGCACTGACTTTTGTATCCGCTTCAAGCCTGTTAAAGGGATGGAACCCTAAGTAGGATGAAACCTACGAAAAATCTAGTGGAATATTGTATTGTATCCGCTAACTTTTTATTCAAAATAATTTCTCAAAATTATATCTTGTTTTCAAAATGATTTCAAAACCTTCCTTTTAGAAGCATCAAAAACCTCTATCTTGATTTCATATACTTTTAACCTCAAAATCATCTTTAATTTCAAAGTCAAATTACTCCTGATTTTAAACTATCTTTTAAATATAATATATTTAACTTTTAATATTTATACTTAGATTTAAATATAAAATTATAAGTAAAATTTTTGTATATATTATTCTTTATATTTACTTATGAATTTTAACTATAGTTAAGTTTAAAATAGTTTTAATATAAAATAAAAGTTATTTTCGAAGAAAATCAAAACACCAAAAAATCCGTTGGGATGTCGACATGCCCAAGTACCCCATGTTGACATGGTGTCAGTTGAGTTCAAAATTTAAATTTCAAAAAAAGTGTCTATTTGTCATAACTCTTCACGAATTGACATGGCTGTTGTTCTTCTATAATAGGGGTTAGTTTCAACGAATTTAATATCAGATTTTCTGGTTTTTCACTCCTCTTCTTCTTCCACATTTCTTAATACATATTCTTACCATTACTCTGTCGAAATCAACATTGAATCAGACTCGATCATTCGTATTTTGATTCTCTATCACTATCTCAACAAGATCCTCAGTGCTATTCAGAGTTATAGGCTTTTTGTAATCAATTTAGCGAGAAAAGGTGTGATTGTAGCCTTGAAAATCCATCAAGCGAGATAAGGTGTGATTGTAGCCTTGGAAAATCAATTGGGTGAACTTGCTGCCCGGGAAATCAAGTATCTCTACCCAGAGGATTGTGATTCTGGAGGGTGTACCTCGTAGCCTTGAAATCGAGGGTGTAGTTGTAAAGATTATTTTTGAAAGGAAATCCGTACTTGTGTGGGACTGGATGTAGGGTAGCTCCGAACCAGTATAAAATTCGGTGTGTTCTTTCCTTTACTTTTATTACTTTATATTTGCATTTGTGTTTGATTCTATGATCAGATCTGTGTCTGAATGTTGCATACATTTGTGTTTAAATTAACATAAACTTAAAAAGATTTAACAATTCTCTAAAGCACTATTCACCCCCTCCTCTAGTGTTAATCCTAACCTTATGATCCGTAATCCGCATTTCTCACATTTGGTATCAAAGCAAGGTTTCTAAAGTTTCATAATCTGATTTTTGAAAAAGTTTTTAAAATGGCTATGTTTGTCAATACAAGTTTAGAAATATTCAAATCATCATTGTTTCTTGAGTCTACATATAATCAATATTCAAATTCAAGTTGTCTACCAAAATTGTTTAATGTGCAGGAATCATGCTTTATGGCTGTTGAGTAATCAATCCACAACGGACAAATTGTGCAAATCAGAAAGATCAAATGGATACTTGATAGTGGATGTTCTAGACACATGACTGGCAATTCAGATATGCTGAATGATATAATATACAAAGACGGAGGACTGGTTAACTTTGGAGACAATTCAAAAGGATATGTGATTGGTATCGACAAAGTCGGTAACTCTGAAACTCCTATTATTACCAATGTTTTGCTAGTTAAAAATCTGAAACATAATCTGTTAAGTATAAGTCAACTTTGCGATAGAGGATATAAAATTAAATTTGAAAAGGATAAATGTCACATTGAAGATAACAATTCAACCATAATATTTGAGTGAGTTAGGAAAAAGAATATTTTATATTTTTAGTATGAAGTTTCAAATGATAACTTATGTCTTTTGTCAAATACAAGTGAACTTTGGATTTGGCATAAGAGATTTGGGCATTTGAATTTCAAACTTTTATCTAGATTGCCAAAACATGATCTAGTAAGAGGTCTCCCTAAAATGAATTTTAATGTAGATAGTCTATGTGATGCATGTCAATTAGGAAAACTTAGAAAAAGTTCCTTTAAATTAAAAGATATGATTTCAACTTCAAAACCTCTTGAATTACTTCACCTTGATTTATTTGGTCCATCTCAAATTCTGTCAATAAATCATAGTAAATATGTTTTTGTAATTGTAGATGATTGTTCTAGATTTACATGGATAATATTTTTGAAACATAAAAGTGATACTTTTGAATGTTTTAAGAACTTTTCAAAAAGAATTCAGAATCAATTTTCTCTAAAAATTATAATTATTCGAAGTGATCACGGTGGTGAATTTGAAAATGAAAAGTTTGAGGAATTCTGCAATAAAAAGGGAACAACTCACAAGTTTGCATTTCCGAGAACTCCATAACAAAATGGAGTAGCAGAACGTAAAAATAGGACGATTCAAGAGTGTGCGAGAACTATGCTTTCAGACAGTAAATTACCAAAGAATTTTTGGGCAGAAGCAGTTGCTACCGCCTGTTATATTTTAAATATAATATTAATTAGACTTTAACTAATAAAACTTCTTATGAACTTCTTCACTCAAAGAAACCTAAAGTATCTTATTTTAGAATTTTTGGAAGTAAATGTTTTATTTTAAATACTAAAGATAACTTAGATAAATTTGATCCTAAATCCGACGAAGGTATTTTTATCGGATATTCTAATAAAAGCAAAGCATACAGAGTATTTAATTTAAAAACTAACACCATCGAAGAAACAATGCATGTGTCGTTCGATGAAAATTTCAAAAATTTTGAAGATACAAATGGTGAAGATGATTTAATTACTCAAAATCAAGAGTCAACTGAAACTAATAATGAAATTAATCATCCTAATAAAAGGATTAATTTTTCAAAAGATCATCCTATTGAAAATATACTAGGAGATATGCAATCTGTAGTTAAAACTAGAAATCAACTAAGTCAAATGAGTAATGTATCTTTTATATCAACTATTGAACCAAAAAAAATCCAAAGGAAGCATCATCTGATGATTCATGGATTTTGCCTATGCAAGAAGAACTAAATCAATTTACTAGAAATGAAGTTTGGAAACTTGTTCCTAGACTTGAAAATAAAACTATAATTGGAATTAAATGGGTTTATAAAAATAAAATGAATGGACAAGGAGAGGTAGTTAGAAATAAAGCATGTTTAGTCGCTCAAGGTTTTTGTCAAGAAGAAGGAATAGATTTTGTTGAAACCTTTGCTCCCGTAGCAAGATTAGAAGCCATTAGGATTCTACTTGCTTTCGCAAATCATAATAATTTCAAATTATTTCAAATGGATGTTAAAAGTGCCTTTTTAAATGAATTTGTAAAAGAAGAAGTGCATGTTGAATAACCACCACTTTTTGAAAATGATAAATTACCAAATCATGTTTACAAACTTAAGAAAGCTTTATATAATCTAAAACAAGCTCCAAGAGCCTGGTATGATAGACTAAGATCTTATTTATTACAATCAAATTTTGAAATTGGTAAAATAGATAATACTCTTTTTATTAAAAGAAATAAAAATGATATTCAACTAGTACAAATCTACGTAGATGATATCATTTTTGGATCAACTAATTTTCAAATGAATAAAGAATTTTCTGAAATAATGACAAAAGAGTTTGAGATGAGTCATATGGTTGAATTAATTTTTTTTTTAGGATTACAAATAAAATAATTAGATAATGGTATTTTTATTAGTTAAGAAAAATATGCTAAAGACCTAATTAATAAATTTGCTTTGACTACTGCAAATGGAAAACCCACTCCCAAGGCAACCAATGAGTACCTTAGTAAAGAAGATTTCTCGAAAGATGTAGATCAAAAGTTAGATAGAGGAATGATTGGATCACTACTCTATATTACTGCTAGTAGACCTGATATCATGCATAGTGTTTGTCTCTGTGCAAGATATCAATCTCAACCTAAAGAGACCCACTTAAAAGCCGTAAAATGTATCATAAGATATGTTAAATACACCTCTGATTATGGCTTATTTTACTCTAAAAATGATTCCTTTGACTTAATATCTTACTGTGATGCTGATTATGCTGGTTGTAAATCAGACCGAAAGAGTACAAGTTGAACTTGTCATTTTTTGGAGAATTCTCTGATTTTCTGGTTTAGTAAAAAGCAAAACACAGTTTCTTTATCAACAACTGAAGTAGAATATAGTTCTGCTGCTTTGGCTTGTTCTCAAGTAATATATATGCAACAAACTTTAAAAGATTATGATTTAAATTTTCAAAATCACCAATTTATTGTGATAATACGAGTGCGATAAATTTATTTAAAAATACTACTCAACATGCTCGAACTAAACGTATTGATATAAAACATCATTTTCTCAGAGATAATATAAATAAGGAAGTAATTACTCTAAATTATATTAATTCCGAGAATCAAATTGCTGATATATTAACAAAACCTTTAAATGAATCTATATTTACTTAATTAAGAAGAGAATTAGGTATTTGTTCAATAACTGAAATATAAAATATAAATAAACAAAGTGTAATTAAAAATTAAATCAAAATAATCAATTAATAAAAATTTAAATGACCATGTCGACATACCCCCCCAACCCATGTCGACATATAACGTTTTTATTTATAAAAAAATTTCCCACCAAAATTCAAAATAATTGGTTATATATTCTTCACATTTTCGAAATTTTATTCATCCCTTCTATTATCTCTCTGTTCTTTTCTTTGAAATCAAATAATCAACGGTCGCCTTTTCAAAATCAGACATAAAATCAACCTTTTTGTTCCCTTCTCCTACGTCTGGTCCATTTCAACGTACTATTCTCGCTCGTGTGACTAAAATGGAGGATTCTCTAAAGGATGCACTTCAGTTAATGATTGAAATTCAAGTAATGCAATTTCGAATGACCAAGTGACAAGAGAGGTAAGGCAAAATCCTTAGGAATTTGCAAAAATTTCTAATGGACAATCATGCTAACCCAAATCTTGATTGACGAAGATTCTTCAGGAGATCAAGAACAAGAGGCCAACGAAGAAGAAGAAGAAGTAGTAGAAGAAGAACCCATGGAAGAAGCCCATGCGGAAGATGACGACAAAGTCGTGTGTGTTGGAGAAGTGTGTTTTGACAAAGAACACATTAGTTTCTTCTCTTTCTTTACCATTATTACATGTTCCTTCTTACGCTTCCCATGAAAATGTAAATGTAACTATATGATTAATAAATAAATTGTGTTCTTATATGTATTCTTCCTATTAATACATATAACAATATGTTTATAATATACTTAGAATAGTTAGTAGTTTACGATTAGGTTTATTATTAGATCTAAGTGTTGATTGTTTATGATAACACTATCATTATAATCACATGTCATAGAGTATTAGATTTAGGGGGAGTTCTATTGTTTGGAATTATATAGTTTAGAGTTAGTTTTTTTTTTGTTGATGACAAAGTGGGAGAAGTATAAAATAGGGTAATTAGGCATAGATTAAGGGGGAGTTAGTTTTTGTTGATGACAAAGAGGGAGAAGTATAAAATAGGGTAATTAGGCATAGATTAAGGGGGAGTTATTAGTTTTAGGGGGAGTTAATAGGATAGAAGTAATATTTTATAAACAAAGGTTGTCATCATAAAAGAGGGAGATTGTTAGTCCGTGAGATGATGGTTTTGATGACAACAACCTTAGAATAGATTATAAAATATAAATACTAACATTATAAGTTTAGATATATATGTATATGCAGGATTTAACCATGCAAATACTAAGAATGAAGACTGTATAGTATAGAGATTCAATGTAACATCCCGCCTTTTCGCACACTTTAAACCGACACACGTGCCAATTCAAAGCATACGCAAGGGCGGATTGTTATGGGGTAAATAAGAAAAATAGAGAAGAAATAAAACGAAAATAGAATCTCACAGCGGAAGGATAAAATATAATAACAAATATACAGATCATAAACAGTTTACAAAAGCTTGATTCTTCTTTTACATTAAATATCAGAGTTACACATACCAATATAAGCAATGCAGCGGAATAGAAAGAGTGTGGTGTAATACTATATATAAAATAATACTGATTCTTCGTCTTCGTCCTCCAAAGCTAAAATCTGCTATCCTGAAACGCTCGGACTGACCCGAGCGAATTTGAAAAGACAAAAACACTCGAGTCAGACTAGAAATTCTTATGTGAGTTAAATAAACAGAAATAAATATGAGTACAGTAACTCAAGAGATGCTCGGGATTTACATCTCCTAAGAATCCGTTAAACTATTTACTATGTAGTATATTGCGCTATTATAATAGTGTCTATTTATAAAATAAACTTACTTTTTAATAGCGTTAAGGAGTGACCCAATATTCTCCTTAACACAAATAATGCCAATAGTCTATACAGTACCGTAATACCTCCTGATCGGGAGGCTACCAGAGGATACTCCATAGGTACGACACAAATAGAAACTCGTAGTAAAGGCTCGGTATGGTAGGTGACACGGCACAACTAGGCAATGCCAGGGTAGATATACCAATTGCTATCCAGGCTGGTGGAAACGCGTAGCCGCAGTTACCGCCCACCTCGGACTAACTCCCCAAAATCAAAATATAGAAGTGGCCACTGAATCAATCCAAGTCAAAGTATAATATCGAAGAGGAGCGTCCGATTAGAGGAATGACCTCATTGGCCTGAGAATCGCTCCTGTTTTAGCCACCTTATGCCAACTCACGGGAGTTGGGTCCACGTATTTACCTTACAGGAACGTCGCCACCACCTACTTCATTCTGGAATCTCCACCGCGTACACGGTTAGTCAAAGTGGTTTTCGGTATCGACAGAGAGTATGTCCATATCCGATCCCGGTCTCTTTGCCAACCCATTGTTATTATAACACCGCAGTTATTTAAAAATAGTTTATACTTTAAAACCAGAACATAATCCCTTTCAAAACCATAATATTACGATATCAATTTTTCTTTAAAAACACAAATAATTTATCTTCATACTATTTTATAAAAGCCCAAATCAATGATATCGTTTCCCAAATAAAATTTTCCTTTCCAAAGATTATGTCACTTTTTATTATTTAATATCCCATGTAACCAATATTTTGTTTGTAACTTTCAACATAATTCTTCGAAAATCCATAGTATTTTAAAACCATTATTTTCAAAACTAAATGGTTTGGATATTCAACGGTATGCGAATTAAAAAGTTTAACTTTACTGTTGCTTTATAAAGAAATAAATTACATGGCTTTCCAAATATTTCTTCTTTTAAAGTTAAACCAAAATCCAAAATATTACTTCAAGTCCCAAAACCATTTCAATTTTATATATATTTATATCCATTTTTGAGCATTAATATTTCAACTAAAGTTGGATTTTTATCCTTTCAAAATCAATATTCTATTAATTAATCTTGACCATTCACATAAAATTCATAATTAATAAGACTTCAATTTCTAGTAAAATATATATATATTTCCAAATTCAAATTTTTACTAGCATATTCATTTCAAATTATTTTGGGAAAAATCCAATGATAAATATCATTCCTTAAAATTTCCAACTTAATCTTTGAACATAGGATATAAATTATCAAACTCCATTTTTAAATTTTCTTCCATTTTTAATAAAGAAATTTATACACTTTTTTTTTTTATTATTATATTTTTCAACTTCATATGTATATAAATATGGAAGAAAACATTTATTCAGTATAAAATTTAAGATTTTTATAAACCGTACTCCATCCAAACCATAGAAATCACATTTTAAAAATAGTTATATATATAGACCGCGGTGCCTGTATATAGTTTTCTATCCTATGGTCAAGTGATACGGATATTTATCATTTCAATCCGCAACTTTTAAAAAAAATAAAACTGCGGTTGTATATCATTTCAAACCGCAATCCCGAATGAAATGTAAATGCATACTAACTTGCAGTTTAATGATATCCAAATAAAACATTCATTCAACAACACATCCATCATCCAATCACGACATCGATAAATATCAATCAATAACAATTATATATATATATCATATATAACAGGTGATAACTGGTAGTTTATTCAAATTAAATTTTATCAACTATTAATCTAACAATTTATATTCAGTGAAAATTGACATAACTGTTAACTAGCAGTTCATATGCAAACAAAAATTTCTAACAGCCAATTAACACGCAATAAATCAATTAAATTAACAGTTACATTCAATAAAATGCAATTCAACAGATATGAATGAAATAACATGCCAAAAGCTCATAAATAAATTTCTATTCATTTCTAAAATTTATTTAACAAACATAAAAGCTTCTAGTAGTTGTGAGTGGGTTAAAACACTCACCTTTTGAATTTAAATCGAATTCAAACCCGATTTAAACCCAAAAATTCGCCCGTCTCAGAATTCGTCCAAACCAGCGTCATCGAGTCCGTAATTAAATTACGATCCTAACAAAAAAAATCTCACGTGAATCGGAGATCGTATGCGAGAGTTATGTCGAAAATTGCACTCGAATTCAAAATAAAAAAATAAACAAAACAAACCTAATTTAAAATAAAGGACACGTGCACGTCTTCCCTACAGGCATGCGCACAGAACGCGCAGAACCCTGATGAGCCGCCGCGAACCCTCTTATATGTAAACCCTAATCCAAAATTCCCGAAAATCCAACCGTAGAAACGCCAAACAAAATACATAGATGCGATCCCCTCGGTTCCCTCTCCAAAACCCAGAAACAGAATCTCGATCCGACGAAGTTTTGCGCGACGATGATGAACGATTTTGGGGCTGTTTGAATTTATTCTGGATGAACGACAGCTCCAATTGAAAAACGAATTTCACCAGTAGATTACGCGTATCGAAAACATCAACATATATTTTTTCTGGAATTTTCTGAAATTTTTGAGTTTTGACTTTTGATTTTGAACTGTGGATAGATCTGGAATTGGATCTGAGATGTATACATTTGGGGAAGAGAAAGGAGTGAAGAAATGAACTTACAGCAAATGAAAAAGAAAGGAGCTAGGGTTTATAGATGTATATTTATAGATAGGCTAGAGGTAGGGTAGCTAGACTGGATACGCGAACGTGCGTGACAAAGCATGGTCCAAAAAGCCCGCTATGCCTCCGGAGCCAAATTTGTTAAAACTATATATCCAAATAGGTGTTTTAAAATATTCTGAACGCGATGGAAAAAGTTTCGCGACCAAATTCGATCGTATGAAGAAGTTATGCTAAAAAAACAAAAATTTCAAATTGATTTCAAAATGCGTAAATTTCAAGGCGTTTCGAGTCCGTACGATCAAACGACAAATCCGATCGCTACGAAAATTGAAACATTATTAAAATTCAACGTTACGGATCCGATGAAACTGGTTTCGTCGAAATCCGAGTCCGTGACAAAAATGGCTATTTTTAATATTTATTAAATAAATTAAATAAATCATAAAACAAATTTTATTTTTCAACTTCTATTATTAGCCAAATTTCATTACTAAGATAATTCAATCAGTTCCAATTGATTTAACACGCTTGAATTTGAATTAAAATGTATAAGTATATTAATTTGCAGCGTTAATATCCGCACTTTCTTATTATTAGGAAATTTAAAATTTTATTCTAAAACCCAATTATTAAAACTTATACCCTTATACTCTCAACAAAATCTAACTAAATAAATAATTGGATTTCCATTTCAACTCATTATCTTGATTGCAATTAGCCTTTTTACCATAATTAAATTCCAAATTATTAATAACCCTTATTTTTCTTAACTATTTATTAATTCCAATCCAATTGAATTCAACACTATAAATTTGATTAATTTATTATATTCACTTCCTTTCTATTATTCAAAGTTATTGTCGTAAATACGACGAATACTAACATTAGTTTAAGATTTCACTCAATGTTTACAAATTCCATTTCCATTTAATAACGTAATATTTTACGTTCAATTCTATTTCATTTGTCGTAAATACCACTTGTTGAATTAAATACTCAAATCATAAATAAATCTTGCTTCTAAAGTTATACCAACAATGGTCCAGTTAAATTTGAATTAGCTTTACCTTTATTTTATGAAATTAACTATTGCAATAAATCCAAATTTATAAAGAAGGTTAGATTCCTATACTACTTCTTTGGTCTCAATTAACCTTTTATGGCGAGTATGAATTTCCATGTATAATTGAAACTTTTATATCCCTTAAATTTTTTTTTTACTATCATTCAATATCTACACATTCTAGCTAATTTCAACTAACATATAAATTAGCTATTCCAACTTCCATTAATTTCGATTATCATACTATAGAAATTTAATTCCCTTAACCACATAAATAAAAGTTGATCCCCATCTATTTACATTATATCACGTTTGCATAAATTTATTCAATGGTCACTTTTAATTAATAACTATCAAATTTCCAATCCAAATGTAAATCTTCCACCTTTGGATTCTTATATTAAATGGAATTTAATATTTACTGATTCAACATTTATATGTTTCTAAAAATTAGCTCCAACCAAATGTGACAATTTACATTTCATTTCTATGCAATATATACTCATCTTATTCCATTTATTTGGTTACTGCATTGAAATCTATTTATTAACCAATACTAACGTTATTATCATAAAAAAATTGCTTCCCAATTTTATTCAATACTTAGAACAAAAATTTTCACATTAAATCAAATCCTTCTATTCAAACCAAGTATTATGCTATGATAATATTTTACGTTGGTTACACTGAAAAAATCAACTTTTTATCGTTATCAATTAACATATATTAATTGCACAAATTAAAGGAATTAATTGCCATTTATCCAATTAAATTTCATACATCAATCTATTTCATCTAAATCCTTACCTATGAATATTGCAACCTTTAATTCCATTAAATACCAATTAACCCAAATTATTTCATTTATTCTAAGTCATATCACTAAAATAATTCATCATAATAAACTTAAAATCTATACGTTTATTGATTTATTTCTATTTGTCTTATGTTAAAATCTAAATTTAGTAAGACAACCTAAAGTACTCCATTCAATCGACAGTCCCTTTTCAATTGTTAATACGTACTTAAATTTCTACAGTTGCCTTCCATCTGCACTTCCGTTACTATGATAAAAATTAGTAACGTTTATGCCATCAATCCATCATAATTACTTACCCTTAATTGAGTTTGATTTCCAAATAAATTTGCTGACCCTTAATTAGACAATTTATAAAAGTTTGTCATCATACCTATAGTTCTACGCTTATGCTATGTCTTAAATTTCAATAAATTTATAAATTTTGAGATGTTCATTAGGGTTTACAAATTTATTGACTTGCAAGAACTGGGTTTCTTAATCTATTCAATTTATCGTTCACAATCTTTTATTGCATTAAATTGGTTTAATATTCCCATAATAAATATTATGTCCAGGTAAGAATTTTTTTTCTTTCTCTACTTAATTCATTTGAATTTTATTCAAATGTCTTTAAATAGGTTTCTAAGTCACTTCTATATAATTTATTCTAGCCTTCATTTTAATATTTATCTACCACCTTTATTCTTTCAACTAAAATAAATTACAAAAATCCTATTAAACAAACAATTTTAAATGGTCGAACTTTACGGGTCGTTACACTCTCCCCCGCTCAAAACTTTTCGTCCCCGAAAAGGAAAAGGATGGGAGAAGGAAGAATAAAACAGTATATCTAGTTTCAAATATTAACTTATAACAATAATTTACTAAATTAATTTCCTTTAATGAATTACACTTGTTTTATAATCATTATGTCTTTTAATACTTGAATTATTAAAGTTGGCAAAATATCTTTAACAAAATTCTAAGTCCAAAATTTACGAAAAATTTTGGCAGAGTCTCCTTTGTACGGAGGGACTCTGGAGAAAATATAATATCCAAATATACAAATATATTACATATATATCCAAAATAAAATATCCCACACGGGAAAATATATAAATAGCGCTTTAATCGTAATCCGAAAACGTACCTATCTGTCGGGCAATACGCTTATTATTTTGGAACCAAAAGCAGTAGCAGTTGCTTCCATCACCTGTATTCACTTATATAATCTAAAAGTTAAATATCTATATTACAGTGAAATGTTTGGGTAGATTCAATCATTCATATCCAAATCAAATGCAACAACCATACATTTTAACAAACAACACACACCACAAACAACAATCATTCAATCAACAACCATTAGTTGTTCGGGTTCAAATTCTGAAATTTTACGGAGTGATAAATAACTATCAAGTGCATCCGTTACTCAACAGTCTTAGATGGAATAGAGATAGATTATTGTTCCTCCAACAACTCCAAAATTCCTTACCCAACAACCATACATCTACCAAACAATTCAAATCAACACCACAATAGCTTATTATACATTTATTTCATGCTTCAGTGGTTTTATTTTCTTTCTTTCATTTATGGAGGGATTTCTTTGTTTCTTACAATTTTCATTTTCCATTTGTTACAAAATTCATTATATTGTATTCCAATTTATTGACTAAGGTTTATATCATCTATTTATACTACTTACCCTTTCTTATATAGTAAAATTTCCAATTTAACTTAAGTTTATACAATTAATTCTCATTTATAACAGCAAATTTATTGAATACCTTAATTACCTCAAGCTTCACTTGTAAGATTTCCCCTTACATTTTCTTACTAACAATGCAACTTTTATTATATGGTAAGTTATGTATGTTTAAGAATGCAAGTGAAAATTTACAAGTTTCTTCTCAATTCCTTTTTATTTATTAATGGTTCAATAAATATATATTCGTTTTATAAATTACAATTTCAACTTACCCTTAATTTCATTCCTTTATTTAATGTTTACGTTTTATTATATTTAATTACAGTAACCCTCTACTTACACTTAAATTATTAACCCTAAAACCTCCATTTTTATAAATAAAGGATCTTATTAATTCATTATCTAGGGTTTACAGACATTTATTTATATTATCTACTTTTTATTATATTACTAGTAGCATTTTAAAACATACTTAAGTTTATAACCCTACACATCAATCTTTATTTATTAAAGAATTTCATTTTATTTACTTAAGTTAAAATCACCTATTAAAAATACTCACCTTTAATTTGGGTAAAATTTCAATTATCACTTAAGTTTATACCAATAAATTCTTATTATAACAATAATTTATTGAATACTTCATTTTTCCTAAATTCCTACTTGTAAAATATTCAATTCCAGTTTCTCATTTAACACTTCAACTTTTATATTTGGGTAAGTTATTTATGTTAAGGAAATTGCAATTGAACTTATACAAGTTTAATCTCCATTCTTTTAATTAAATTTAATGTTTATTCATATTACCCTTTGTCTCATATGTATGCAAATTCCTCTTTATAGCTTTGCAGTTATTCTCTTATTTCAATTAGAGGTTTCAATTCATTTATTACTTAACTTTTATTTCACTAACAAATTTTAAACAATTAATTAACGGAAAAATTTAGAATTAAATACCGGGTTAAATTTCAATTTATTTCAAAATAATAGATAATTAATTTCTTGCAACTTTTATATCTCTAATTATATTTAGAACAATAAAAGAAAATTTTTAGAAAATTTCAAAATAAATCTGCAGTAGAATTTACTACAGTGGCCTTTCCCTTCGAAACTCGAAAATGAAAGTCGATGATGCGGCCGTCATCACCGAATTTATTTTCCAGCGACAGAGAGGGAAGTACAGAATTTAATTCTTTTCCAAAATCTTCTTTAAAACAATTCTTCCAATTTATACGAAATATTTATATAAGAAAATACTTATAAACCGAACCATTATTTTTCATAAATTCTTTGAAAACATATTTGGAAAAATCCCGGACTTAAGTTCTAAAATCTCCAATTTGATTTATCATAATTTCAACTTAGCTTCAGTTATTATAGATATTTTTATTTTCTAACACCCAATCTATAGCAACCAAATATATATATATATATCTTTATAAAACTATTTTTTATATATAGAAAATATAATAGGCAAAATTATTCCATTCACCTATATTAAAAACAAATATTATGTCGGTCTGTCCTATTAAGTGTTTAGAAATCCCTATTGATGACATAGCGTCCCATGCATCAACCAGAATTTATAAATACAAAGCGGAACAGATTAACACAATATCAAAATCTTTTATTAATACTAACAAATACGCTCTCTCATATATATACACTCAGCGACTCCCATAGGATATTACTACCCTATTAACAAAGAGTCAAACCCCACAAAGCCAAGGTTTATCGCTAAACCAAAGCTCTGATACCAACTGTAACATCCCGCCTTTTCGCACACTTTAAACCGACACACGTGCCAATTCAAAGCATACGCAAGGGCGGATTGTTATGGGGTAAATAAGAAAAATAGAGAAGAAATAAAACGAAAATAGAATCTCACAGCGGAAGGATAAAATATAATAACAAATATACAGATCATAAACAGTTTACAAAAGCTTGATTCTTCTTTTACATTAAATATCAGAGTTACACATACCAATATAAGCAATGCAGCGGAATAGAAAGAGTGTGGTGTAATACTATATATAAAATAATACTGATTCTTCGTCTTCGTCCTCCAAAGCTAAAATCTGCTATCCTGAAACGCTCGGACTGACCCGAGCGAATTTGAAAAGACAAAAACACTCGAGTCAGACTAGAAATTCTTATGTGAGTTAAATAAACAGAAATAAATATGAGTACAGTAACTCAAGAGATGCTCGGGATTTACATCTCCTAAGGATCCGTTAAACTATTTACTATGTAGTATATTGCGCTATTATAATAGTGTCTATTTATAAAATAAACTTACTTTTTAATAGCGTTAAGGAGTGACCCAATATTCCCCTTAACACAAATAATGCCAATAGTCTATACAGTACCGTAATACCTCCTGATCGGGAGGCTACCAGAGGATACTCCATAGGTACGACACAAATAGAAACTCGTAGTAAATGCTCGGTATGGTAGGTGACACGGCACAACTAGGCAATGCCAGGGTAGATATACCAATTGCTATCCAGGCTGGTGGAAACGCGTAGCCGCAGTTACCGCCCACCTCGGACTAACTCCCCAAAATCAAAATATAGAAGTGGCCACTGAATCAATCCAAGTCAAAGTATAATATCGAAGAGGAGCGTCCGATCAGAGGAATGACCTCATTGGCCTGAGAATCGCTCCTGTTTTAGCCACCTTATGCCAACTCACGGGAGTTGGGTCCACGTATTTACCTTACAGGAACGTCGCCACCACCTACTTCATTCTGGAATCTCCACCGCGTACACGGTTAGTCAAAGTGGTTTTCGGTATCGACAGAGAGTATGTCCATATCCGATCCCGGTCTCTTTGCCAACCCATCGTTATTATAACACCGCGGTTATTTAAAAATAGTTTATACTTTAAAACCAGAACATAATCCCTTTCAAAACCATAATATTACGATATCAATTTTTCTTTAAAAACATAAATAATTTATCTTCATACTATTTTATAAAAGCCCAAATCAATGATATCGTTTCCCAAATAAAATTTTCCTTTCCAAAGATTATGTCACTTTTTATTATTTAATATCCCATGTAACCAATATTTTGTTTGTAACTTTCAACATAATTCTTCGAAAATCCATAGTATTTTAAAACCATTATTTTCAAAACTAAATGGTTTGGATATTCAACGGTATGCGAATTAAAAAGTTTAACTTTACTGTTGCTTTATAAAGAAATAAATTACATGGCTTTCCAAATATTTCTTCTTTTAAAGTTAAACCAAAATCCAAAATATTACTTCAAGTCCCAAAACCATTTCAATTTTATATATATTTATATCCATTTTTGAGCATTAATATTTCAACTAAAGTTGGATTTTTATCCTTTCAAAATCAATATTCTATTAATTAATCTTGACCATTCACATAAAATTCATAATTAATAAGACTTCAATTTCTAGTAAAATATATATATATTTCCAAATTCAAATTTTTACTAGCATATTCATTTCAAATTATTTTGGAAAAAATCCAATGATAAATATCATTCCTTAAAATTTCCAACTTAATCTTTGAACATAGGATATAAATTATCAAAATCCATTTTTAAATTTTCTTCCATTTTTAATAAAGAAATTTATACACTTTTTTTTTTATTATTATTATATTTTTCAACTTCATATGTATATAAATATGGAAGAAAACATTTATTCAGTATAAAATTTAAGATTTTTATAAACCGTACTCCATCCAAACCATAGAAATCACATTTTAAAAATAGTTATATATATAGACCGCGGTGCCTGTATATAGTTTTCTATCCTATGGTCAAGTGATACGGATATTTATCATTTCAATCCGCAACTTTTAAAAAAAATAAAACTGCGGTTGTATATCATTTCAAACCGCAATCCCGAATGAAATGTAAATGCATACTAACTTGCAGTTTAATGATATCCAAATAAAACATTCATTCAACAACACATCCATCATCCAATCACGACATCGATAAATATCAATCAATAACAATTATATATATATCATATATAACAGGTGATAACTGGTAGTTTATTCAAATTAAATTTTATCAACTATTAATCTAACAATTTATATTCAGTGAAAATTGACATAACTGTTAACTAGCAGTTCATATGCAAACAAAAATTTCTAACAGCCAATTAACACGCAATAAATCAATTAAATTAACAGTTACATTCAATAAAATGCAATTCAACAGATATGAATGAAATAACATGCCAAAAGCTCATAAATAAATTTCTATTCATTTCTAAAATTTATTTAACAAACATAAAAGCTTCTAGTAGTTGTGAGTGGGTTAAAACACTCACCTTTTGAATTTAAATCGAATTCAAACCCGATTTAAACCCAAAAATTCGCCCGTCTCAGAATTCGTCCAAACCAGCGTCATCGAGTCCGGAATTAAATTACGATCCTAACAAAAAAAATCTCACGTGAATCGGAGATCGTATGCGAGAGTTATGTCGAAAATTGCACTCGAATTCAAAATAAAAAAATAAACAAAACAAACCTAATTTAAAATAAAGGACACGTGCACGTCTTCCCTACAGGCATGCGCACAGAACGCGCAGAACCCTGATGAGCCGCCGCGAACCCTCTTATATGTAAACCCTAATCCAAAATTCCCGACAATCCAACCGTCGAAACGCCAAACAAAATACATAGATGCGATCCCCTCGGTTCCCTCTCCAAAACCCAGAAACAGAATCTCGATTCGACGAAGTTTTGCGCGACGATGATGAACGATTTTGGGGCTGTTTGAATTTATTCTGGATGAACGACAGCTCCAATTGAAAAACGAATTTCACCAGTAGATTACGCGTATCGAAAACATCAACATATATTTTTTCTGGAATTTTCTGAAATTTTTGAGTTTTGACTTTTGATTTTGAACTGTGGATAGATCTGGAATTGGATCTGAGATGTATACATTTGGGGAAGAGAAAGGAGTGAAGAAATGAACTTACAGCAAATGAAAAAGAAAGGAGCTAGGGTTTATAGATGTATATTTATAGATAGGCTAGAGGTAGGGTAGCTAGACTGGATACGCGAACGTGCGTGACAAAGCATGGTCCAAAAAGCCCGCTATGCCTCCGGAGCCAAATTTGTTAAAACTATATATCCAAATAGGTGTTTTAAAATATTCTGAACGCGATGGAAAAAGTTTCGCGACCAAATTCGATCGTATGAAGAAGTTATGCTAAAAAAACAAAAATTTCAAATTGATTTCAAAATGCGTAAATTTCAAGGCGTTTCGAGTCCGTACGATCAAACGACAAATCCGATCGCTACGAAAATTGAAACATTATTAAAATTCAACGTTACGGATCCGATGAAACTGGTTTCGTCGAAATCCGAGTCCGTGACAAAAATGGCTATTTTTAATATTTATTAAATAAATTAAATAAATCATAAAACAAATTTTATTTTTCAACTTCTATTATTAGCCAAATTTCATTACTAAGATAATTCAATCAGTTCCAATTGATTTAACACGCTTGAATTTGAATTAAAATGTATAAGTATATTAATTTGCAGCGTTAATATCCGCACTTTCTTATTATTAGGAAATTTAAAATTTTATTCTAAAACCCAATTATTAAAACTTATACCCTTATACTCTCAACAAAATCTAACTAAATAAATAATTGGATTTCCATTTCAACTCATTATCTTGATTGCAATTAGCCTTTTTACCATAATTAAATTCCAAATTATTAATAACCCTTATTTTTCTTAACTATTTATTAATTCCAATCCAATTGAATTCAACACTATAAATTTGATTAATTTATTATATTCACTTCCTTTCTATTATTCAAAGTTATTGTTGTAAATACGACGAATACTAACATTAGTTTAAGATTTCACTCAATGTTTACAAATTCCATTTCCATTTAATAACGTAATATTTTACGTTCAATTCTATTTCATTTGTCGTAAATACCACTTGTTGAATTAAATACTCAAATCATAAATAAATCTTGCTTCTAAAGTTATACCAACAATGGTCCAGTTAAATTTGAATTAGCTTTACCTTTATTTTATGAAATTAACTATTGCAATAAATCCAAATTTATAAAGAAGGTTAGATTCCTATACTACTTCTTTGGTCTCAATTAACCTTTTATGGCGAGTATGAATTTCCATGTATAATTGAAACTTTTATATCCCTTAAATTTTTTTTTTTTTACTATCATTCAATATCTACACATTCTAGCTAATTTCAACTAACATATAAATTAGCTATTCCAACTTCCATTAATTTCGATTATCATACTATAGAAATTTAATTCCCTTAACCACATAAATAAAAGTTGATCCCCATCTATTTACATTATATCACGTTTGCATAAATTTATTCAATGGTCACTTTTAATTAATAACTATCAAATTTCCAATCCAAATGTAAATCTTCCACCTTTGAATTCTTATATTAAATGGAATTTAATATTTACTGATTCAACATTTATATGTTTCTAAAAATTAGCTCCAACCAAATGTGACAATTTACATTTCATTTCTATGCAATATATACTCATCTTATTCCATTTATTTGGTTACTGCATTGAAATCTATTTATTAACCAATACTAACGTTATTATCATAAAAAAATTGCTTCCCAATTTTATTCAATACTTAGAACAAAAATTTTCACATTAAATCAAATCCTTCTATTCAAACCAAGTATCATGCTATGATAATATTTTACGTTGGTTACACTGAAAAAATCAACTTTTTATCGTTATCAATTAACATATATTAATTGCACAAATTAAAGGAATTAATTGCCATTTATCCAATTAAATTTCATACATCAATCTATTTCATCTAAATCCTTACCTATGAATATTGCAACCTTTAATTCCATTAAATACCAATTAACCCAAATTATTTCATTTATTCTAAGTCATATCACTAAAATAATTCATCATAATAAACTTAAAATCTATACGTTTAATGATTTATTTCTATTTGTCTTATGTTAAAATCTAAATTTAGTAAGACAACCTAAAGTACTCCATTCAATCGACAGTCCCTTTTCAATTGTTAATACGTACTTAAATTTCTACAGTTGCCTTCCATCTGCACTTCCGTTACTATGATAAAAATTAGTAACGTTTATGCCATCAATCCATCATAATTACTTACCCTTAATTGAGTTTGATTTCCAAATAAATTTGCTGACCCTTAATTAGACAATTTATAAAAGTTTGTCATCATACCTATAGTTCTACGCTTATGCTATGTCTTAAATTTCAATAAATTTATAAATTTTGAGATGTTCATTAGGGTTTACAAATTTATTGACTTGCAAGAACAGGGTTTCTTGATCTATTCAATTTATCGTTCACAATCTTTTATTGCATTAAATTGGTTTAATATTCCCATAATAAATATTATGTCCAGGTAAGAATTTTCTTTCTTTCTCTACTTAATTCATTTGAATTTTATTCAAATGTCTTTAAATAGGTTTCTAAGTCACTTCTATATAATTTATTCTAGCCTTCATTTTAATATCTATCTACCACCTTTATTCTTTCAACTAAAATAAATTACAAAAATCCTATTAAACAAACAATTTTAAATGGTCGAACTTTACGGGTCGTTACATTCAAGATATCAAGATATCAAGATTGAAGACTCATGAGTATCAAGATCATCAAGAGTTCAAGAATTCAAGTAATTTATTTTTTAATTAGAAAATTTTGTTAATACTCCTAGAAAAGCACTGGCATCTTAAAATCCAATTTATTCGTGGAATAGAATCCACTTCGAGCCTGTTAAAGGGATGGAACCCTAAGTAGGATGGAACCTATGAAAAATCTAGTGGAACATTGTTTTGTATCCGCTAACTTTTTATTCAAAATAATTTTTCAAAATTTGAGACAACCCCTTCCTACTCGTCATTTTTTTTAGAATGACACAATTTAGTTTGGGCTAATTCAGGGTTGCCTTCCTTTCTGACCAACTATTTTCTTATTGTTTTATTTATTTATTTATCTATTTATTTCCCAAGATCCACTCCAATCAATATAAAAATATCGATATACTTCTTTGTAAAAACTATTGAATATTCACATAGTTTTTATACCAGAGTATATTTTATTTATATTTTTTTTTGAGTAACTCAGCCCATTTTTAAACAAAATCAAACTGAGTTATTCACAACAAAAATAATCAAGAAGATCCCTTCCATTTGAATCTCTGCGCCATTCATTTGACTAATTCCTACTTGTTTTCTTGTGTTTATCATTGGTGTATTAAATGGAATATGTAAACTAACTCATAGCATTTCAACTTACCAAAGGTTCTTTCCCAATGACTAAACTGGGGTTGTGCATGTTCCTGTGCACCTGCGGGCACATAATCATGCATAGCTGCAATTTACTTCCCCTTAGTCCTTAAGTGGACTGATTTGTTTAGGTAAGACTCTGAAATTAATTAGTTGTAATCTACATGTTTCACTTATACAAATAATTATCAAATACATTTTTAATTCTGAGTTTACATCTCCTATTTTTTTTCTTTCCTTTCTGCCTATGGTTTTTCCTTACCTCATGATACCTGCAGTGACTAAGGGAACAGGTTCTAGTTTTCTAAACAAGCTAATACATAGGTATACTAGTTCACATATGCTTCAGATCCACTACCAATTCCTTACTTGATTCCTAAGAATTTGGTATGCTCACAGTTTCCAACATAAAGCTAAAGGCCTTTATCATATTTTTCTTTCACTGGAAATAATTTTCATTACAACATACTTCTTCCCAGTCATCCTTTACATCATAGCCAGGTTTTTCTAGCACAATTTAAACATCATTACATAAAACTTTTCAACTGAAAATAAAACAGAAGAGCCATTCTCCTACAAAATCCTAGCTTAGTTAGTTTGCAATTTCTTCTAGCATCATATGTCTGCATCTTATTATTTAGCATCCTTTTTCCCTGCAACCATCTCATGGTCTGCTCCACAATGCAAGTGAAACACCCATTTGATGCAAGCAACAAACAGGTCAGATTGAAATCTGGTATGAGTAAATTCAATTGACAATACATAAGATTTATGAAATTGGTTCCACATCACCTTTATTTCAGAAGTTAGATGTTTTACTCAAATTGTTAAACCACTTCCTCATGTACCCATTTTTGTATCCTTACAGTGAAGTGAATGAATTGTTAAATGCATGTATATGTGTTTAGACCAATTTCTTAGCAGAAATTCTTATTTCAAGAATTCATAGCAGCCATCATGCAAATCACACAGGCATTTCACAACCATGATCAAGCAAAACTCCTATCATTTAGCTAAAGCATCAAAACTGGGTCTGCATACCAGTACCCACCATACTCCTAGCATATTCTCCTTTGCTTGTAAATTCATAACACTTTTTAAGAGTCCAGTATCACATTCATAGTTGCACTGGTGCACACTGCCTGGAACTGCTGTTTGATTTCCAGTGCACTTCAATCTATTTGGGCATAAACATGCCATGTGCAAACTTACACCCCATCCTTGATGCAAGCCAACCACCATGTCATACCCACTTCCCTCATATCCAACCTGATAGAGGTGACCCATGCCCTGAGTTTAATTACTAAATTCTTTCTTATAACCCCCTATTACCTATGTAGTGTCATGCCCCACACTGTTGTATTCCTAATCAATGCATACTAGCAGTTTTTATACATCCATCAAACATTCAGTAACCCATATATTCAACCATCACTCACATTTGAAAGTCATTTCAAGTCAATTTCCTTCAGAGACATACTTTTGGTTGAAGCATAACTCAGAGCATTTCCAAAGTGGAATGCTACCAGGGTTCTCCAGCAATAAGGTTCTTGCAGTCATCCCATGCATTATAATGTATTTTCTTATTAACCTTATTTCCAGAGGATACCCAATGATGGATCAAGATTTAGCATGTGGAAATTCCACTGTATCTCAATCATCCCTTCAAATGCAAGTCATAAGCCAAAGGACCCCCTTCCCTTTACTGCCTTGCACCCTACTTTTCTTACTAGTTTATGCTTAAACCAAAAACATTTTCTCAAACTTAAAATTCCACAAGTAAGTCAGTTATTATAATCCTATCATTAAATTGTCATGTACAATCAAGCATAGTTTTAAATAACAACAAGGCACTGCAAAACACAAAATCCAGAAACAACAGAAAATTGTCAACTAAAATGCATATAAAACATCACAGAAAAATTAAGATAAACTAAAGATTTAATGGCTGCCTTTCATAGGTCTTAATGCCTTGCCAAGTGAGGGTTTACTCGCCATGTTTCTTCTTCCCAGGTCTTGATTCAGGTTTGCCATTATTTTCGTTAATCTGTTGCTTACTTCCTTTACTGTATTTTGATTTCTGGTCTTCCAATGTGCACCCGTAGGAAATGATGTGGTATATAGTGGAGTTGTTAGGGTTTTAAGGTTAGTTAGGTAATTTATTTTCATCAGAAATTCCATCATTATTTTCTAATCTCACCCAACAGTTTACCCTCTCCCTGCCATTTTCCTTTTTCCCTGTCGAATGAATTCTTTGGCTCAGGCATTTCTTGTCTTTTCTGGATGTTATTCATGCATATAAGTTTATTTGAATGGCCAGCTAGGTGTGTGTTTTTGCTAAATACTGGGTACATGCATGTGTATTCCTATGTATTTATATATTCTCTACCCACACAAGCTACTGTGTTTGCACTTATGCTATGGAAGTTAGAGCTAAAATCTTTCTCAGGTTGTTCATGCATTTCATTCAACTATGGTGCATTCATACTTAATGGTCATGCACTAATTTATACATTTATTTATATTTTTTTTTTTGCTTGCAAGATTCTTACTGAATTACTTGCTCCAGTTTGTACACTGCAACAGTGTGCACATGCACCACTACATACATTCTCATTTTTACACAAGTATATTTTTTTTTAGAAAATTGTATCCATATATTTTTTATTAAAATAATATTCAAATGACCTAAATTTTCTACATGCTTGATTAACTAGGGCTGTCACATACACCCCTTCTTTAAGAAATTGTGTCCCACAATTTAACACTTCTTGCTATGTAAATCAAGGGTCAAAATCAAACATAAATACACATTCTTAATTCAACCAAAACAAACAAGCACACACAACATTGGATGTCATGTTCAACTAGGTAAATTCAAGCATAAATATTAAAATACCTCTGCCTTAACTATCTGCTGCAAATAATTGAGGGTATTGGGCCTTTATCTTGTCTTCAACCTCCCATGTGCAGTCATTAGGGTCCAAACTCCACTGCACCTTTACCAGTTTAATTATTTTGTTTCTCAATCTCTTATCTTCCTTAGCTGTAATGCCTACTGGCTTCTTCTCATACACCAGGTCAGGTCTAACTTCCACTTTACTTGGTGGCTGAACTACTGAAGCTTCATCATGCACATATTTTCTCAATTGTGATACATGAAATACATTGTGTATCCCACTCATCTCTTCTGGCAATTTCAACTTGTAAGCCATCTTTCCTATCCTTGCAATAATCTCATATGGTCCTATATACCTTGGGGTTAGCTTCCCTGCCTTGCCAAATCTCAACACCTTCCTCATTGGTGAAACCTTTAAGTACACATATTCTCCTAACTCAAATTCAAGTGGCTTCCTTCTCCTATCTGCATATGATTTCATTCTGTCTTGTGCTGCCTTCATTCTCTGTCTGATCAATGTAACTTTAGCATTTGTCTCTTTCACATGATCTGGTCCCAACATTACCCTATCACCCACCTCTAACCAGCAAGCAGGTGACAAACAAGGCCTTCCATACAGAGCCTCATAGGGTGCCATTCCTATACTACTCTGGTAGCTGTTATTGTAGGCAAATTCTGCCAAATGAAGGTAGTCTTCCCAATTCCCACCGTGATCCAGCACACAAGCTCTAAGTAGATCCTCTAAGAATTTATTAACTACTTCTGTTTGACCATCAGTTTGGGGATGGTAGGCTGTGCTCAAGCACAACTCAACCCCCATTGCCTGTTGAAAGCTACTCCAGAACTTAGATGTAAATATAGTATCTCTGTCACTAATAATTGTGGTAGGAACCCCATGTAACTTTACTATCTCTTTCATGAAGACTTGTGCTAGTTTTGGTGCATTTCTATCACTCTTTACTGGTATGAAGTGTGATGATTTGGTTAGTCTATCCACCACCACCCAAATGCTGTTATTTCCTCTCTTTGATCTTGGCAAGCCATCAATGAAATCCATTGATATGCTTTCCCATTTCCATCTTGGAACTTCCAAAGGTTGCAGCAGTCCACTGGGTCTTTGATACTCAGCCTTGACTTGTTGACAAGTCATACATTTTGCCACATATTCACCTACACTTCTCTTCATTCCTTTCCACCAATAACTTCTTTTTAGGTCATGATACATTTTAGTGCCACCTGGATGTATGGTGTACTTTGATTTGTGATGGACATCCATGATTTTCCTCTTAAGTGCTTCTGTGTTAGGTACACATAACCTTCCTTTATATCTTACACATCCTTTTTCATCCAGTTCAAATTTGTCAAGCTTTACACCATTTTTTAACAACTCCTTCTTTTCTCTCAAGAGTGCATCAGTGTCTTGTGACTGGTTCACTTCTTCCACTAAATCTGACTTTATTGTGATAAGGCTGAGCTTACCATAGTGCTCCACATCCTTACCCACCTCCATTTCTTGTTCTCCCATGTATTCTATTTCTACATCTGTCAGTGTTAACAACCTTTTAAACTCCTCTATCATCAGTGTAGCCAACTTGGCATGTTGTCTACTTAATGCATCCGCCACTTTGTTTGCTTTTCCTGGTGTGTACATAATATCCAAATCATAGGCAGCAAGGAATTCCACCCACCTATGTTGTCTCATATTTAAATCTTTTTGAGAAAATAAATACTTTAAAGCCTTGTGGTCAGTATAAAGTTCAAACTTTGCTCCTAACAGGTAGTGTCTCCAAAGCTTTAGTGCATACACCACTGCTGCCAATTCCAAGTCATGTGTTGCATACTTGGTTTCACTGGGTTTCAGTTGTCTTGATGCATAAGCTATTACTCTACCATCTTGCATAAGGACAACTCCTATACCTGATCCACATGCATCAGTATATACCACTAAATTGTCATTGCCCTCTGGGATTTTCAGCACTGGTGCTCCCATCAATGCCTTCTTCAATTGGTTGAATGCCTCTTCACATTTCTCAGTCCACATAAAAGGCTGGTCTTTCCTTGTTAACTTGGTTAGTGGGATTGCCTTTTTAGCAAAATCTTTTATGAATCTCCTGTAGTATCCAGCCATGCCCATGAATGATCTGATTTCAGTGACATTGCTCGGTCTTTTCCATGCTTGCACTGCCATGACTTTACTTGGATCTACTGAAATTCCTTCTTGAGAAATTATGTGGCCCAAAATTTTTATTTCATTCTTCCAAAAAGAACATTTTGCAAACTTGGCTTTAAGGTTTTGTTGCCTTAGCCTACTCAGTACCATATGCAAATGCTTTTCATGTTCATTATCTGTCTTGGAATACACTAGTATATCATCAATGAAAATCAGTACAAATTTATCCAAATAATCTCTGAAAATTCTATTCATCAAATCTACAAAATAGGATGGTGCATTAGTCAAACCAAATGGCATGACTAAGTATTCATACAAGCCATACCTAGTGTTGAAGGCTGTATATTTGATACTTTCTTCTTCTACTTTCATTTGGTGAAAACCAGTTGCTAAATCAAGCCTAGAAAATACTTTAGCACCATTTAGTTGATCAAAGAGATCATCAATCCTAGGTAGAGGGTATTTGTTTTTGATAGTGACTGAGTTCAGTTCCCTATAGTCTATGCACATTCTTAAGGAACCATCATGCTTCTTAACAAACACTACTGGTGATCCCCAATTTGAACCGCTAGGCCTAATAAAGCCTTTTTTTTCTAATTCCTCCAGTTGTTTCTTCAACTCACTCAGTTCTTTAGGACTCATCCTATTTGGTTTCTTGATGACAGGGCTTGTTCCTGGTTTAAGTCTTATTTGAAATTCTACTGATCTGTTATGAGGGATGCCATTCACTTCACCAAACACATCAGGGTATTGGTTAACTATGGGTATCTTATTTAAACTTAATTCAACTTCACCATTGTTCAAGTTGAATATTTTTCCCATACCCCTATCCTTGGCTTCTTCATACATAACCACAACCCTCTTTCCATCAGGAAGTTGTAGTGAAATGGTAGAATTTCCTAAGTTAATAATAGCACAAAAGCTTTTTAACCAATCCATTCCTAATATGATACCTAGCTTGGGGTAATTCAACACATATAATTCTGAGATAAAGGTGTGACCACCCATGCTTATTTCTACTTGCATGCATTTCATATGGGTAATGCAGGAACTACCTAAAGGACTATCAATATGCAGTGGCTTATCAACAAGAATACAGGTTAGCCCTACTTTCTGAACTATATCATATGAAATAAAAGAGTGTGTGGCTCCTGTGTCAAAAACAACTGATATGGGTATGCCTTTAATAAATAATATACCTTCCACTTGGCTTGGTGCATCCCTTGCCTTGCCTTTTCCCCTCAAGTACAGCCACCCTTGCCATCTCTGGACACTGCTTCTTCATGTGCCCCTCTTTTCCACAGTTGTAGCACCTAAGAACAGTTGACTTGGGTGCTTGGCATTTGGTTTTAATATGGCCTTCCTTTCCACAGTTATAACAGATCACTTTAGATTTCTTGTTGTCAGAGTTTGCCACTTTACTTCCTTCCTTGTTCATTGCTTCTCCCTTCTTCCTCTCATATGGATGTGCTCTATTCTTTCCTTTCTTGTTATTCTTGAAGTTCTTGAACTTTTCTCTGGCATTGTCATGTTGCTCAAATGACAGTGTCAAGTCCATAACTTGGTCAAATGTTCTATCTTTATATGGCAACATGGCTCTACTCCATCCAGCATTCAACCCTTGAATGTACCTAGCATTCCTTGATGTTTCATCTGGAATCAATACTGCCCCATATTTAGACAACCCTTCAAATTTCTGAGTGTATTCAGTAACACTCATAGATCCTTGTCTCAACTTGATAAATTCCTCAAGCAATGAAGCTTTTGTTGATGCTGGAACAAATCTGGCTTCTAACATCTCTTTGAACTGATTCCATGTGATTTCTTGTTCTTGCCTGCCTGCAATAACCACTTCCCACCAGTCCAAAGCTATGCCTTTCAGCTGTCTTGAAGCTATTTGCCTTCTTCTCTGATCATTGACTTGCATGTCTCTAAAGATCCTCTATACTGTTCTTAACCATGACTGGACACCTATGGCATTTTCTGTGCCATCAAAGCTACTGCCTCCCAGATTTGTATATGTTTTAAGCAATTTGGACAGCTCCTCATATGGATTATCTACCCTAGGTGCCATTCCATCCCTCAGTATTTGAACAAAATCTTGCATGTTAATCATTGGGGGACCAGCAGCCATTCTAGTTGCTTGCTCAGTAGTGTTAGAAGATTGACCATTTTCTCTTTCTCCTGTGGCCTGGGGATTGATTCTAACTCCTCTGGGTCTCTATTGAACATTTCTAATGTAGTTAATTCTGATTCTTATTTACTACTTTTGCTTTTTTAAAACTAACAATGAACTTATTTATTTATAACAAGCAAAGTAACTCAAGCAAGCAGCAAACAATGCAAACAAGGCATACAGATTCAAACAAGTATTTATTTTGGCTATGTATTTATTAACATAGCTCTGATACCAACTGAGACAACCCCTTCCTACTCGTCATTTTTTTTAGAATGACACAATTTAGTTTGGGCTAATTCAGGGTTGCCTTCCTTTCTGACCAACTATTTTCTTATTGTTTTATTTATTTATTTATTTCCCAAGATCCACTCCAATTAATATAAAAATATTGATATACTTCTTTGTAAAAACTATTTGAATATTCACATAGTTTTTATACCAGAGTATATTTTATTTATATTTTTTTTTTGAGTAACTCAGCCCATTTTTAAACAAAATCAAACTGAGTTATTCACAACAAAAATAATCAAGAAGATCCCTTCCATTTGAATCTCTGCGCCATTCATTTGACTAATTCCTACTTGTTTTCTTGTGTTTATCATTGGTGTATTAACTGGAATATGTAAACTAACTCATAGCATTTCAACTTACCAAAGGTTCTTTCCCAATGACTAAACTTGGGTTGTGCATGTTCCTGTGCACCTGCGGGCACATAATCATGCATAGCTGCAATTTGCTTCCCCTTAGCCCTTAAGTGGACTGATTTGTTTAGGTAAGACTCTGAAATTAATTAGTTGTAATCTACATGTTTCACTTATACAAATAATTATCAAATACATTTTTAATTCTGAGTTTACATCTCCTATTTTTTTCTTTCCTTTCTGCCTATGGTTTTTCCTTACCTCATGATACCTGCAGTGACTAAGTGAACAGGTTCTAGTTTTCTAAACAAGCTAATACATAGGTATACTAGTTCACATATGCTTCAGATCCACTACCAATTCCTTACTTGATTCCTAAGAATTTGGTATGCTCACAGTTTCCAACATAAAGCTAAAGGCCTTTATCATATTTTTCTTTCACTGGAAATAATTTTCATTACAACATACTTCTTCCCAGTCATCCTTTACATCATAGCCAGGTTTTTCTAGCACAATTTAAACATCATTACATAAAACTTTTCAACTGAAAATAAAACAGAAGAGCCATTCTCCTACAAAATCCTAGCTTAGTTAGTTTGCAATTTCTTCTAGCATCATATGTCTGCATCTTATTATTTAGCATCCTTTTTCCCTGCAACCATCTCATGGTCTGCTCCACAATGCAAGTGAAACACCCATTTGATGCAAGCAACAAACAGGTCAGATTGAAATCTGGTATGAGTAAATTCAATTGACAATGCATAAGATTTATGAAATTGGTTCCACATCACCTTTATTTCAGAAGTTAGATGTTTTACTCAAATTGTTAAACCACTTCCTCATGTACCCATTTTTGTATCCTTACAGTGAAGTGAATGAATTGTTAAATGCATGTATATGTGTTTAGACCAATTTCTTAGCAGAAATTCTTATTTCAAGAATTCATAGCAGCCATCATGCAAATCACACAGGCATTTCACAACCATGATCAAGCAAAACTCCTATCATTTAGCTAAAGCATCAAAACTGGGTCTGCATACCAGTACCCACCATACTCCTAGCATATTCTCCTTTGCTTGTAAATTCATAACACTTTTTAAGAGTCCAATATCACATTCATAGTTGCATTGGTGCACACTGCCTGGAACTGCTATTTGATTTCCAGTGCACTTCAATCTATTTGGGCATAAACATGCCATGTGCAAACTTACACCCCATCCTTGATGCAAACCAACCACCATGTCATACCCACTTCCCTCATATCCAACCTGATAGAGGTGACCCATGCCCTGAGTTTAATTACTAAATTCTTTCCTATAACCCCTATTACCTATGTAGTGTCATGCCCCACACTGTTGTATTCCTAATCAATGCATACTAGCAGTTTTTATACATCCATCAAACATTCAGTAACCCATATATTCAACCATCACTCACATTTGAAAGTCATTTCAAGTCAATTTCCTTCAGAGACATACTTTTGGTTGAAGCATAACTCAGAGCATTTCCAAAGTGGAATGCTACCAGGGTTCTCCAGCAATAAGGTTCTTGCAGTCATCCCATGCATTATAATGTATTTTCTTATTAACCTTATTTCCAGAGGGTACCCAATGATGGATCAAGATTTAGCATGTGGAAATTCCACTGTATCTCAATCATCCCTTCAAATGCAAGTCATAAGCCAAAGGACCCCCTTCCCCTTACTGCCTTGCACCCTACTTTTCTTACTAGTTTATGCTTAAACCAAAAACATTTTCTCAAACTTAAAATTCCACAAGTAAGTCAGTTATTATAATCCTATCATTAAATTGTCATGTATAATCAAGCATAGTTTTAAATAACAACAAGGCACTGCAAAACACAAAATCCAGAAACAACAGAAAATTGTCAACTAAAATGCATATAAAACATCACAGAAAAATTAAGATAAACTAAAGATTTAATGGCTGCCTTTCATAGGTCTTAATGCCTTGCCAAGTGAGGGTTTACTCACCATGTTTCTTCTTCCCAGGTCTTGATTCAGGTTTGCCATTATTTTCCTTAGTCTGTTGCTTACTTCCTTTACTGTATTTTGATTTCTGGTCTTCCAATGTGCACCCGTAGGAAATGATGTGGTATATAGTGGAGTTGTTAGGGTTTTAAGGTTAGTTAGGTAATTTATTTTCATCAGAAATTCCATCATTATTTTCTAATCTCACCCAACAGTTTACCCTCTCCCTGCCATTTTCCTTTTTCCCTGTCGAATGAATTCTTTGGCTCAGGCATTTCTTGTCTTTTCTGGATGTTATTCATGCATATAAGTTTATTTGAATGGCCAGCTAGGTGTGTGTTTCTGCTAAATACTGGGTACATGCATGTGTATTCCTATGTATTTATATATTCTCTACCCACACAAGCTACCGTGTTTGCACTTATGCTATGGAAGTTAGAGCTAAAATCTTTCTCAGGTTGTTCATGCATTTCATTCAACTATGGTGCATTCATACTTAATGGTCATGCACTAATTTATACATTTATTTATATATTTTTTTTTTGCTTGCAAGATTCCTACTGAATTACTTGCTCCAGTTTGTACACTGCAACAGTGTGCACATGCACCACTACATACATTCTCATTTTTACACAAGTATATTTTTTTTTTAGAAAATTGTATCCATATTTTTTTTATTAAAATAAAATTCAAATGACCTAAATTTTCTACATGTTTGATTAACTAGGGCTGTCACAAAATTATATCTTGTTTTCAAAATAATTTTAAAACCTTCCTTTTAAAAGCATCAAAAACATCTATCCTGATTTCAAATACTTTTAGCCCCAAAATCATCTTTAATTTCAAAGTCAAATTACTCCTGATTTTAAACTATCTTTTAAGTATAATATATTTAACTTTTAATATTTATACTTAGATTTAAATATAAAATTATAAGTAAATTTTTTGTATACATTATTCTTTATATTTACTTATGAATTTTAACTATAGTTAAGTTTAAAATAGTTTTAATATAAAATAAAAGTTATTTTCAAAGAAAATCAAAAGACCAAAAAATCCTTTAGGACGTCGACATGCCCAGGTACCCCATGTCGACATGGTGTCATTTGAGTTCAAAATTTAAATTTCAAAAGAAGTGTCTATTCATCATAACTCTTCACGAATGGACATGGTTGTTGTTCTTCTATAATAGGGGTTAGTTTCAACGAATTTAATATCAGATTTTCTGGTTTTTCGCTCCTCTTCTTCTTCCACATTTCTTAATACATATTCTTGCCATTACTCTGCCGATATCAACATTGAATCGAACTCGATCATTCGTAGTTTGATTCTCTATCACTATCTCAACAAGATCCTCGGTGCTATTCAGAGTTATAGGCTTTTTGTAATCAACTTAGCGAGAAAAGGTGTGATTGTAGCCTTGAAAATCAATCAAGCGACATAAGGTGTGATTGTAGCCTTGGGAAGTCAACTGGGCGAACTTGTTGCTTGGGAAATCAAGTATCTCTATCCAGAGGATTGTGATTTTGGAGGGTGTACCTCGTTGCCTTGAAATCGAGTGTGTAATTGTAAAGATTGTTTTTGAAAGGAAATCCGTACTTGTGTGCGGGACTGGATGTAGGGTAACTCCGAACCAGTATAAAATCCGATGTATTCTTTCCTTTACTGCTTTACTTTATATTTGCATTTGTGTTTGATTCTGTGATCATATCTATGTCTGAATATTGCATACATTTGTGTTTAAATTAACATAAACTCAAAAAGATTTAACAATTCTCTAAAACGCTATTCACCCCCCCTCTAGTGTTAACCCTAGTTTTAAGATCCGTAATCCGCATTTCTCACAGTAGTAATCTGTTTTGATGATTCTAATAAAGAAACACTTTCATCTAAATTTTTATCCCTATTTTTAATTATTTGAATTTCCTTTTTAAGGTTTTGAATTTCTTTATTAAGGTCCTGTATAATAGTAGGATATTCTATCTTTTGTCTTTCTTTTAGGAGTTTATTAATTTCATTCATAGAATATGGATTATGTGATATACCTATATTAGTATTTTGAAAAATATTATTATTTTGGTTTGTTTCTTGAGCATCTTCCATTTGATCTATTAGCTTAGATCTTAGTTCTGGGTCTTTAAACCTTTTAAGAAATTCTAGGATATTATCATTAGTTAAAACATTTATATTTAAAATTTGAAACTGTAAAAGAATTTTATAAAATTCTTCACCTTCACTTTCATTTTTGACTGGATTTAAATAGGGTTCTCTCTGGTAAAAGATTCATACCATTCATCAAATAAAGATTCATTATCTAATACTTTAAGCTTTTCAGAATCACCTGAACTGGTTTCACATTCTCCTTCTTCTAGATTAATTTCAGAATCAGAATTTAATAAGAGTTTGGATGATGTATCTTTCAATTCATTATCAGCTTGTAAATTGTTAACTTTCTTCTTTAATTTACATCTATTGGAATAATGTCCAACTTTTCCGCATTCGTAATCTTATTTTTCTTTTTATTCAATCTTTCGTCTTTTTTGGGCCTTTTATTTTAATTTTTTCTTAGAACAATGCTTATTTTTTCTTTTATAAAGGGTTCAAAAACTTTTCCTTTTTTTGTTTGTCTACGAGAGGTTTGAGTAGTTGGAACATCCATTCCAAATTGACTACAAAACTGTCCTAATTGATTTCTTTCTGTCAAATTTTGACGTTTTATTTGTTGATTTAATTTTATCTCATTGTAGAATGATAACCCTTCGTGGATACATGTCCCAATAAGCTTACCATAAGTATAATTTTCGTATGGAATATTTATATCTTTTAGTAAGGATTTTCTTACTTTTTCTGCAAATAAAGAGCGAAGACCATCTATAAACATTGATTTCCAAAGAGAACCATTGCTTTCTGGGAGATCCATGATTCTATTTAAAAAAGTATTTTTATACCATTCAAAATCAGTTAACGTTTTACGTCTTAAATTATGTAAAAGGGTACGAATATTTTCACTGTTATCGGATATTCTGCCAGTAAAATGTTCTAAAATGGTAACTATTAAGGTACATAATTTTTTTTGGACCATTTGTCATTTCGCTTGTTTTACCATGTTATAAATTTCAGTTTTATTTGCTGGAGACACCACCAACCTTTTAGTTTGTCAATAAAACCATCAACTGTCATTTTTGCAACAGCAATGTCAGAATTACCATTATTTTTGCATATAGTGCTATACATAAGCATACGATGACCAAGATTACAAATTTATTTTTCAAAATAGCCATCTATATTCCATTCATATATTTCTTTACCACTATAGCTATTAGTAACAATATGATATTTTTCTTCACGTAAAGTATCCATAGGAGAAGGTCTTCTCACTACACCATAAATGGTATTTAGAAACGGCTAAAAGCCGTATCTAACCATGTTAAATACGGTGAAAAGCCGTATCAAAAAATGACGTCTTTATTGTTTAGCTACGACTCTAAGCCGTATCTAATTGTCCTATTAGATACGGCTTTAAGCCGTATCTAATAGGCGCATTAGATACGGTTTTAAGCCGTATCTAATAGGCACATTAGATACGGTTTTAAGCCGTATCTAATAGCCCAATTAGGTACGGCCTAAGGCCGTACCTAAGTGATAAATTAGAAAACCATATCTAATTGAATCTCGAACCAAATCCTATAGGTCATTTAGATATGGATGATGGCCGTGTCTAACTTGTTAGTTGCATACGGCTTTTAGCCGTACCTAATGACCTGCTCCTACCTGTTTTATTTGGTACTGCACATATTCCATCAATTTATATGATCATGGGTTCATATTCAATACCATATATATAATTATTCCAAGACATCAAAACAAGTAATATTATAAACAGAGATTCAAATGATTCAATAATCCGCATTGCAATGCGTAATAACTTAACAATATCATTACATAATATGGATACTACATATAAGCATAATATGAATTTACAGTGTTTTACTGCAGGAACCAATACAACTAAGGTCTAAGGACTTGCTGGCAAACAATCACTAAAGTCCCATATCTACTTATGACAATAAACCAAACTAAAATTTCAAATCAGCCTTATGACAATACAACTACTTATGACGATACAACTAAGGTCTAAGGATTAAAAAACACATTGTCCAAATCTGAAATTCCAAATGAGCCTTAATCCATAGTGACACGCCACGCCAATAAGTGAAAGAAATGCGGATTACGGATCTTAAGGCTGGGATTAACACTAGAGGGGGGTGGGTGAATAGTGTTTATAAAGAATTACTAAATCTTTCTGAATTTATGTTGAACTGAACACAAATGTATGCAATATACAAATACAGATATGATCACAGAAACAAACACAAATGCAGAAATAAAGTAAAAGCAATAAAGGAAAGAACACACCGGATTTTATACTGGTTCGGAGTTACCCTACATCCAGTCCCGCAACACAAGTACGGATTTCCTTTCAAAAGCAATTATACAATTATACCCTCGATTTCAAGGCTACGAGGTACATCCTCTAGAATCACAATCCTCTGGGTAGAGATACTTGATTTCCGGGCCACAAGTTTATCCAATTGATTTACCAAGGCTACAATCACACTTTATCTCGCTTGATTGATTTTCAAGGACACAATCACACCTTTTCTCAATTAATAGATTATAAAGAAGCCTATAACTCTAATAGCACTGAGAACCTTGTTGAGATAGTGATAGAGAATCAAACTAGAAAAGACCGAATTCGATTCCATGTTGATTTTGGCAGAGTAATGGTAAGAATATGCATTAAGAAATGGGGAAGAAGAAGAGGAGTGAAAAACCAGAAAATATGATATTAAATTCATTGAAACTAACCCCTATTTATAGAAGAACAACAGCCATGTCCATTCATGAAGAGTTATGACGAATAGACACTTCTTTTGAAATTTAAATTTTGAACTCAACTGACACCATGTCGACATGGTCACCATAGGCATGTCGACATCCCAAAGCAATTTTTGATGATTTGATTTTCTTTGAAAATAACCTTTATGTTATATTAAAACTATTTTAAACTTTTCTAATATACTTAACTATAGTTAAAATACATAAGTAAATATAGAGAATAATATATGTATAGAATTTAACTATAATTTTATATTTAAATCTTAAGTATAAATATTTAAAAGTTAAATATATTATTTTAAAAGATAGTTTAAAATCAGAAGTAATTTGACTTTGAAATTAAAGATAATTTTGAGGCTAAAATTATTTAAAATCAGGATAGAGGTTTTTGATGCTTTTAAAAGGAAGGTTTTGAAAACATTTTGAAAACAGGATATAATTTTGAAAAACCATTTTGAATAAAAAGTTAGCGGATACAAAATAATGTTCCATTAGATTTTTCGTAGGTTCCATCCTACTTAGGATTCCATCCCTTTAACAGGCTCGAAGTAGATTCCATTCCACGAATAAATTGGATTTTAAGATGCCAGTGTTTTTCTATGAGTTTTAACAAAATTCCTAATAAAAAACTTATTCTTGAAATCATGAACGGTTGATAATCTTGATACTCTTGAGTCTTCAATCTTTGATATCTTGAATCTCTATACTGTACAGTCTTCATTCTTGGTACCTGCATGGTTAAAACCTGCATATACATATATATCTAAACTTATAATGTTAGTATTTATATTTTATAATCTATTCTATGGTTGTTGTCATCAAAACCATCATCTCACGAACTAACAATCTCTCCCTTTTTGATGATGAAAACTTTTGTTTATAAAATATTACTTCTATCCTAATAACTCTCCCTTAATCTATAACTCCCCTTTAATTTATGCCTAACTAACCTATTTTATATTTCTCCCCCTGTGTCATCAACAGAAACTAACTCCTTCTCATTCTTTGACTAGAGTACGTGCATTAATAAACTATACAATGAAATATATAATAGATAGATTAAGAAATAATTATCCTTATGAACATGATAATTAATCAAGGATTATATACATTTCAATGTATATATATACATGTTTTATGTAGCAACCGTCAAACCAGTTTAAGAAATCAATCCACACCGAGTATCAATCTAAACCAAATCAAATTAATTCAAATAAAGCAAACAAATAAAAATCAAACGTTACGTGGAACTTCCACCCATCCTTCTTCAAAGATTGGGTCTGTCTTAATAGCATCCCAATTATCATTGTCGTTGGTGAGAGAGACTGGAGGATGTGCTTCGTTATCATCCTTGTGAAGGGAGGAAATCATCCATCATATTGCATCAAAATGCCTTTCTTGCTCCTTGATCATCTGTTGACCCAATTCTAAGTGTCGCTGGTTACGAAGAATGAACGAGAGAATACTCTTGAACGAATTAAGAGTTTCTTCAAGATTTTCGGATAAATTGTGAATTGGATTAGCCATAATTGAATTTGTGAAAGAAATGAAAAATTAGAAGATAGGAAATAATTTTCAGTGAAGAATTCTGGAAGAAATAGGCATATATAGGTGTAGAAATTCATTTGAAATGAATAGACATATGGTTGTTATTCAAATTTCAAATTCAAAATGAATTATCATTTCTGACCAGTACATGTCGACATGGTCATAGGGGGTATGTCGACATGGGTTAGTGAAAAAAATGACTATTTAGATTTTGTGAATAATTGTGTGTATATATATATTTATATAATATACTAACATTTATTCTGGAGTTAAGATAAGTTAGATAACAGAAAGAAAATTTCATTTCATGCATATTAAGATGATACAATGATTAAACATACGAAACTACATGAACTTTCGAATTAAAACAAGCTAAAACACATACAACAAGATACGAAAAGATAAAACTAGTTAGAGGATGATGATGATGAAGAAAGTCCAAGTTTCTTGCTGATTTTGAAAATGAACTTGTTCATCTTGGATGAAATTTTGTCCAACTTCTTACTATCGTTTAAGAATCCGTTGATTCTCAACAATTGTCTTTTGGTTTTTGAGAAGGGTTTTGGTGGATGGATTAGGCCCCTTCTTCCTCTTTCTCTTCTTCCATTTCCTCATGAGTCAAACACTCTTCCTTCTCGGCAAGGGTCTCATAAGGTTGAAAAACAAATAGAATTTTCTTAAGCGAATGTTGGAATGATTGAAAACTTTTCTAGAAACAAATTCTTCGTCTTTGAAATCCACTCCAAAATAGTTAAAAATCCGAGTGAGATAAATTACATGATATAAAGTATTCTCATCCATTTCAAGATTTTTAGGATGAAGTTAATCCAAAATAACTTGTGCCCAATTTATGCCATAATTTCCAAAAATAGCAAAAAGAGCTTTGCAAACTTTTGAAGTAGGATTGTTAAAATTCCCCGATCTTGGGGTCAAAGTATGTTGCAAAAGAAGATTGATAATTCTTGCCTTTGGTCAAAAATTTAGATTTTTGAATTCAAAATTATCATTCTCTTTGAAAATGTGATGAAATGTCTCACGATCATTTTCATCGATTTTAAAATTAGAAAGATCCATTCCCGTACACTTGCAATTGAGAATGGTACCCAAAAGATCACAATTCAAAACATTTCTAATGCCTTTGACACTACTCCAAATTTCATCCTCATTTCATGATAGAGGATTTTGACAAGATTTGGATAGCAACCAAAATCATTTGAGAAGCATCAATAAGACTAAGAACTCCATTGTTTGCAAAAAGAGAATCAAGTTCATAAGAAGAGAAATCTTGAAAAATAGCAAACTTTCTGGGATGGACTTTGGCATAATTAGCATAATTGATGTATGCTTTTATTGCCTCCGGATCAATCATTAGTTGCTCTTTTATTTTTCTGAAAATTCTTATGGTGGAGGGGTTGCTTGAAGAAGCCATTAAAGTAGAGAGTAGAGAGCTTGAAGTTTTGAAGAGAGAGTTTGAATTTGAAAGTGAGAGTGAGAGTGAAAAGATATGATAAAAGATAGTGAATAAATAGATTCTCAAAGGACATATTCTCTGGTCAAATGGTAGCTTTTCAGAGAATTGAAAGAAGTGAAAAGATGGATGGAAATTCAAACATTTGAATTCAAATTTTGAAATTCAAATTCCGGTATCCATGTCGACATCATGGTAGGGACCATGTTAACATGTGCCAGTGAATTTTGATAATTTATTTTTTCTATGTTCTCTAATATATATATATATATACATATACACTTATTATTTTTTAATGTCTATATATATATATATCTGAAATATTATTAGATTTATAGTATATTTCAGAAAATTATACAATTAAAAAATAATAAAAATAATAATAAAATAATAAGATAATAAAAAAATAAATTTTAAAATTCAAACAACACACCAATTCAAAATCAATCAATCAAGCAACTAATTCTAAGCAAGCAATTTCAACCAATTGTATTGTAACGTGTACCTTTTTCTGAATCCGTTTCTTTGAATTCGTCAGAGTCGTGAACAGCTGTGAAACACAATTTGAATTATCTGTCTTCTGATCATCATCACTTGAGGACGAGTTTGAGTCATCTAGAGTAGCAGTAAATGCACGCTTCCGTTTCTTTGCTGGATCATTGTTCATAGGAGGATTTTGCCTATCTGGATATGGACAGTCTCTTTTAAAATGGCCTGGTTCATCACAGTTGTAACATTTGACATAATTTGGCACTACATTCTGATTTCCAGAATTCTTATAGCTTTTTCTCTTGAGATTATTCATCTTTCTGTATTTCAGGCATTTCCTAAAATTTCTGGTCATAAAGGCTATCTCTACATCATTATCGCTGTTTGATTCTGATCCATCGGTCAATGCATTGAATGCCATTGATTTCTTTTCTGATGCTTTGTTTTCTCTTCTCCCGATCATTTGAACTTCATACGACATTAGATTTCCAATTAATTCTTCTATCTTTAAAGTACTGATGTCATTTGCCACTTCGATAGCAAGTGTCTTTTGATCTCATTCTGGAGTAAGATAATTTAAAATCTTTCTGACTTGATCTTCTTCAGAAAATTCCTTTCCCAAAGATATTAGAGAATGCACAATATCCTGAAATCTACTATACATATCTGAAATAGACTCATTAGTATTCAATTTAAATAATTGAAACTGATTTGTGAGCATGGAAATTTTGGTCTGTTTAACTTTGCTTGTTCCTTCGTGAGTAACTTGCAAAGTTTTCTAGATTTCATATGCAGACTTACAAACTAATACTCTATTGAATTCATTTCTATCGAGTGAACAAAACAAAATATTCATTGCCTTAGAATTATTTTGTGCAAAAGTCTTTTGCTCAACAGTCCACTGTGCAAAACCAGTCGCAGGTTCAGAATAATCAGTTTGTGTAATATTCCAAGTTCTAATCCTATAGATTGTACGTATATTTTCATCCTACATGCCCAATATGCATAGTTACTGCCACTAAAATGTGGTGGTCTGACAGTAGACTGACCTTCTACAAATGAACTAGTGACAGGAATACTAGTGTTAGTAACAGTATCAGTGTTGGTAGCCATTTTGAAAACTTTTCAAAAATCAGATTATGAAACTTTGAAAACCTTGCTCTGATACCAATTGAAAGAAATGCGGATTACAAATCTTAAGGCTAGGATTAACACTAGAGGGGGGTGAATAGTGTTTATAAAGAATTACTAAATCCTTTTGAATTTATGTTGAATTGAACACGAATGTATGCAATATACAGACACAGATATGATCACAAAAAGAAACACAAATGTAGAAATAAGGTAAAAGCAATAAAGGAAAGAACACACTGGATTTTATAATGGTTCAGAGTTACCCTACATCCAGTCCCACAACACAAGTACAGATTTCCTTTCAAAAGCAATTGTACAATTACACCCTCGATTTCAAGGCTACAAGGTACACCCTCCAGAATCACAATCCTCTAGGTAGAGATACTTGATTTCCGGGCCACAAGTTTACCCAATTGATTTACTAAGGCTACAATCACACCTTATCTCGCTTGATTGATTTTCAAGGCCACAATCACACCTTTTCTCACTTAATAGATTACAAAGAAGTCTATAACTCTGAATAGCACTGAGAACCTTGTTGAGATAGTGATAGAGAATCAAACTAGAAAAGATCGAGCTCAATTCAATGTTGATTTCGGCAGAGTAATGGTAAGAATATGTATTAAGAAATGGGGAAGAAGAAGAGGAGTGAAAAACCAGAAAATCTGATATTAAATTCGTTGAAACTAACCCTTATTTATAGAAGAAAACAACCATGTCCATTCTTGAAGAGTTATGGCGAATAGACACTTCTTTTGAACTTTAAATTTTGAACTCAACTGACACCATGTCGACATGGTCACCATAGGCATGTCGACATCCCAAAGCAATTCTTGATGATTTGATTTTCTTTGAAAATTACCTTTATCTTATATTAAAACTATTTTAAACTTTTCTAATATACTTGACTATGGTTAAAATACATAAGTAAATATAGAGAATAATACATATATAGAATTTAACTATAATTTTATATTTAAATCTTAAGTATAAATATTTAAAAGTTAAATATATTATTTTAAAAGATAGTTTAAAATCAGAAGTAATTTGACTTTGAAATTAAAGATAATTTTGAGGCTAAAATTATTTAAAATCAGGATAGAGTTTTTAATGCTTTTAAAAGGAAGGTTTTGAAAACATTTTGAAAACATGATATAATTTTGAAAAATCATTTTGAATAAAAAGTTAGCGGATACAAAACAATGTTCTACTACATTTTTCATAGGTTCCATCCTACTTAGGGTTCCATCCCTTTAACAGGCTCGAACTGGATTCCATTCCATGAATAAATTGGATTTTAAGGCGCCGGTGCTTTTCTATGAGTTTTAACAAAATTCCTAATGAAAAACTTATTCTTGAAATCTTGAACTCTTGATAGTCTTGATACTCATGAGTCTTCAATCTTTGATATCTTGAATCTCTATACTGTACAGTCTTCATTCTTGGTACCTGCATGGTTAAAACCTGCATATACATATATATCTAAACTTATAATGCTAGTATTTATATTTTATAATCTATTCTAAGGTTGTTGTCATCAAAACCATCATCTCACGGACTAACAATAAGCCACGCCAATAAGTACCTGAAACAAAACAAACCACATTAATAAACCATTTTGCACCTCATACCCAAGTAATTTTATGCAAAATTAGCGAACCATTTAATGGAAAAAAATAATAAAGTTCTAAATGATGATATCCCTGTTGTCCTTGACATACTTTCATATTGGCATCAAATACTGGATAGAAGATGCTAATGCATGAAACAAAAACAAAAATGTCAAACCAATCAACATACAAAAAAAAGTATTAAATAAACGTATGAAGAAGACGACTGGAAAAGGACTTGATTACTCAATGTATTAAATATTCGACAGTTCAGTTCTACTAAGATTCTACAGATTTTGAAGTAGAAATACATTAACTATTACAGTTTTTTAACGAAGATATAAAAGTGCATTGAGCTTAAGTGGGCACTTAGTCCATTTTTATCTCCATCATCTATAACAAAAACATAGTGTACATTTATACTATAAACATGGTTAACATATGCATGATATCATGGTAAAGTTTAAAGTTTAAACTTTAGACACAATGGTTTTCAGAATTCCAGGTTTCAGGTGAAAAGAACCCAACAAGATGATATCAAACTGCATAGTGATGGTTGCAAACAAAATACAAAGAAAGCCAAAAAAGGATAAACATAGCACCAATATGATAAAGTAAGCTTAGTAGGTTCTAGCACTATAAGTACCTTTTTGTTATGGTGGGTTGCGTTATAATACAAAATTGTTAGGAAAGTATGCTCCGGTGATCTGTTTTTACTGTATGGGACCATATTCTCTATCAAAGTAACCTGATGTTGCACCAAACTCAAACATTAAATAATACTATACCTCGTATATCTTACATTGATATATATTGAGATAATTGACAGATAATAGGAAAATAATAATTAAGAATATGACTATGATTGCTCACTGATAGCTCAGTTCGCTTGTACATGTTTCAACTTTCAAGAAAGAATTGTTGCCACTTTCAACTTTCAAAGAACATAACAGTTTATTTTCTAAGCAAATGAGCATATTATTTGCCACTAATATTTTTTTTGAACAACTAACTAGTTGAATATCACTCATTATAGCCTATCGTATATCAAAGTAAAGTACCAATTACAAGTATAATTTGTAGTTCCCGTATATTCACAACCAAATGCATACCGATTTGAAACAAACTGAAAGTAAATAAGATAGATTTATAATGATTTTCATATCGATGTGATGGTATGTATTTATCCACTTTGAAGAACAAATTTTTTATTAATAATTTTGTAATACCAATTTTCTGTATTACAAAAGATTGATATATCTATTTTAATTGAAACTTAATAAAAAAGGGAATTATTCAGACAAATTATATTCACACCGGCAATCAACTAGCATGCAATATTATTTTTCCTAGAAAATATATGATTAAATTAACCTTCTTAGTTGCATTTTTAGTCCTTTTATTATAACTCATCAAAGTAAAACATCGAATTTAATTATATTTGATTATATCTATACTTTTTGATAAAGTTAAAGAAACATGGAACATCGATTATGATAACTTTCATAAATAAACTACTCTAGTTTAAAAGTATTTATGTTTATTTTTATAAAATTTAAAGTTGATTTAGATTATACAAAAAAATAATAAAGAACATGATATTATTTCCAAAAATTAAAGTTCATGTTGAATTTTAAATTAATCTAGTTAGGGATTTCAAATTTTGTGTAAATCACTATAAGAAAATGACCCTATTATAAATAGTTATTTACAACTGGCGCCAGATGACAGTTGTAATAAAGAGATTTTAATAATCGGTATTTACTGACGGTTGTGATAAATGATTTTTAACAACTAATTTTTCCTAACAATTGTAATATACATTTAACAACCGAATTTTCTATCGGTTGTAATAAATGTATGTTTAAAAACTGAGTTTTCCTACCAGATGTAACAAACGTATTTTTAACAATTGTTTGTTTTAACCATTTGTAATACAAATCTATAATAACTAATTAACTTTAACCGTTGTAAATATTTATTATAACCGTTGTCCTTCTCGTAAGTTATGAACAATTAATGTTTAATATTTAATTAAAATGTAATAAAGCTATTACATCATAAATCTAATGTCTCCTATAATTGGTCGTGTGACTGAAGCATGCATGCAGTGAATGAATGTGCTACAAACTGATGTGTGAACTGGAACAAAGGTCAAGGTAGTAAGTATACACATCAAGGCCAGGCAGAAAGAACGAGGTTACAGGAAATTAAATTAAATGTGACATGTCATGTATATAGTGGAAGATGTTTCAAAAAATAATACATAGTAAAATATTAACATAAACAGAAAATATACATGCTCTAACATCTAAAGATATTGAATAAGACCCTTCGGATGGCACACATACCCACCCACTCCAACTTCAGCAAAGTTCTTTGCAAATTGATGATTTATTTTGCTGGTTCTCTCATCTGGTAGTAGTATGTTGTCCAACACCACTTTTTCATGTGTGGGTGGTGTAGATTTCCCATGGATTTTGGACGATGTAGAATCTCGGCATACAGTACCTGTTGCAATAAAGATGTCTAGATCTATCCAACAAAATATCTGCTTGAAAGCAACTAAAAACAGAAAGCTTGTAATAAATACCTATTGCTATTATGTCTAAATTAGAGTTGAGGATTTCACATCTTTGATTGTTCGCTACAGCGGTTGAATTCTGGAACCGAGAAGCAACGAATTCAGGAGCATTGAATTGTGTGGCACGTCCTCCATCAGAAGAATTGCCCGGTGCGTGAATTCCATGTTCGATATTTCCTACCATGTTATCAAAACCTCCAATTGCCCAGACAAATTTCCCACTTACCCTCCAAACTTCCCACCCTCATTTTCAACTCATCATGGTCTCCACGAACATGTCTGAGTCATTTCTGTGCAATGGCACAAGCCTTAACTTTAGTCTTTGGTACAACGGTCCCAACACCGCCGCTCCTACCCCTTGCATCCTTACCAAGCACTTGTGATAAGATGTCTTCAACCACTGTCAATTTTTCTTCATCACTATCAGCGATATTTTCCTTTTCTTTCGCAATTTGATCTTGAAATATTTATAAAATAACAGCAATTAGTGCAAACAATCACAGTTGTGTTTCCCTTCACATATATAACACTAAAAAATGTATAATGAAAAGAATACGCAAGTTAGTATTTGTTTGACTTACGAAGTACGAAGAAGTGGCATCTGATATGCTACCATCCTTTTTCGTGTGTATCTTCTCCCATACTTGATGACGATTGATATTCGTTGATGGATTAGCAGCGATCTGCAATATATAAAATATGTTAGTTGTGATTTTTATCATTTTTGAAAGAAAATGAATATAAATTACCATTTCTTGTTCTACATTAGCGTGACTTTTATGTCCTGCATGGTGAGCATAACTGAGCAATGATCTATTCTTTTTGCCTGACTCTCTTATTCCTCTCGCTTCAGGCATTGCTTCATTTTTAAGAACACTTCCCAATCTTCTTGAGTAATTGTAGGTGGACAATTTTTCATTCGTTCTTCGTCATTGTTGAAAGTGTCATAATAAGTTGTTCTTAAGTGTTGCTTTTGTCTCCTAAAAGCCTCCGACATTCTCTTTAAAAACAATTCCTTTGAAAGCGGATCGAGCTCATAAAATTTCTGCAAAAAGACAAAACACGAAAAACCAATTCAAGATATCAAATCCTGAGGATAATAATAGTAATGAATACATGTAAAAATATATACTTACCACCAATTCGTTCCAAACATTGTCCTTGTATATTCCGGGTACTTTGTCCCAACTTATATATGATATAAGCACATGAAATATTACTAATTTACCAAGCATAGTAGTGATTTTTCCAGCATTATCTGAGACCGGAATACCAAGTAAGTTTTGATCCACTTTCTTGATTTCTGAACATGATGAATGTGAAGATGTTGGATATTCTGACATGGTTTCCTGCAAAATATAATATTACTTTGTATAGCTCTATCAATAATTTGCACTACAAAATATAGTGTGCACTGCCTCAACCAACAGCACATGCTAATATTACTTTGTATGATCCACTCAAAATGTTTTTATGCACATGATAGTGCACGTAAATTACAAGCTTTGAGTATATACCGTAAAAGGATTTCACTCTTCACCATTAGCAGGCCATTCATGTATTGATATAAAAAATAAATTGCTTGAAGAATTTCACCCTTCACCATTAGCAGGCCATTCAGGTATCAAATGAACTTTACATAGAGTCAAACAAGTTTTCAATGGCAAGTACTTAAGAAGGATGTGCAGTATTTTGTTTCAGCTGTGATACTTGTCAAAGAACTAAATCTAAAAATATTAACATACCCAGTTTATTACAGCCTCTACAAATCCTAAGCATATTTGGAAAGATATAGAAATGGATTCTATAATATAACTGCCAAAATGCTATAATATTCTGCAATTTTAGTAGTGGTTGATAGACTGTCTAGACATGCTCATTTTATGCCACTAACATACCCTTACACAGCCCCACAAGTTGCAAAAATATTTTTTGATAATTTGGTTAAACTTCATGGATTGCCTACCTCTATAGTTATTGATAGGGTACCTATATTTACAAGCAATTTCTAGCAAGAATTTTTCAAGCTACGAGGATGTAAACTAGCACTCAGTAGCGCATATCACCCTTAATCTGATGGTCAATCTGAAGTTACAAATAAGGTATTGGAATCTTATTTGAGATGCTTTTGCAGCCACAAACCAAAGGAAAAGGTGAATTGGTTAACTTTGGCAAAACTTTGGTATAATAATAGATGGAAGATTGCTACAAAAATGACGTTATTTGAGGCTGTTTATGGCAGCAAACCACCTACTTTACTGAATTATATACCAAAAACTGCCAAAGTGCCAAAAGTAGAAGACATATTATTTGCAAGAGATTTAACTCTTCAAATCCTAAATAACAACATAAATCATGCTAAAGAGAAAATGAAGATTTCTGCAGATAAACATAAGACACATAGTGAATTTGACATCAATGATTACGTCTAATTGAGAATTCAACCATACATGCAGCTTTCAATTAATAGCAGGGACTCACATAAGATCTCACCAAAATATTATAGACCATATCAAATTGTTGTACAAGCTTGCATTGCCTGATCAAGAAAAGATACATCTTGTTGTTCACGTCTCTCAACTTAGAAAGAAAATAGGAGCCGATACAACCATTCATCAATTTGTTCCATCTTATGATAAATAGTTTGTTTGTGATCCTGAGAGAATTTTGATGAGAAGAATGGAAAAAGTCAACAACTTAAATACAATACAAAGACTAGTGAAATGGAAGCATTCGGAGTAAGATGAAGCAGCATGGGAAAATTATCAGGAGTTAGTAGCAAAGTTTCCTACATTTGACCTTGAGACTATGTCAAGCTTTGGGAGGGAGGAGAATTGTTGAAACTCTACTTTGAATCATCAAAAAATATTGACTGATATTCAAATTAAAGTAGGAGAGTAGGCTGGTTCATTAGAGAAGCAATGCTACAAAGAAGCTCTAGAGGGGGAAAGTGTTCTCATCAATGTTATTCTGGGCAGTTGAGTGGCAACTAAAAAGGAGATGGGAGTAGATTATGAAGGAGCGAATTGATCAAGCATGTTGCAGGCTATATACTATAATTAAAGATTTGTTTTATGTGTATATACCGTAAAAGGATGTTTTACTTTTAAATATATGTAAGTTTTATCACACACATATATACGCTGACACACATATATATACTACATAAAGATTTCATGCTTCAAGATTCCAAGCTTTCACATGGTAGAGCAACAAGGGCAAGTGCCAGCATATACAAATGCCAATGCAGCAATGCATGGCAAAAAGTATACCACTCAATTTCTAGCAAAAGCAAGTGCGACCCAACAGCGTATACAGTGCTTGCAACAATGGTTTAGGCTACGAAAAATCATAAAACAACATATATAAGTGCACATAGTGGAATGGTCGAGCTACAATAAGCATGAACTCAATAATACAAGGTATTGTGTCAATGCTGCAGAACAATGAACATATGCACATAGGGTACAACAACAAACTCAGAGATGCATGCTACAACAAACCAGAGACTGCAAAACAACTAGGAAGGATTACAAGTGCACTTCAACAAAGGAATGCAGGATATCCACAAAACAATGCAACAAGGCATTAAAAGGAAGAAGTGTACAACACAATTAAATCAAATTGAAGCACATAAATTCTCAAGCAACACCAGACAAAAGAAAATGCACACAGGTGCAAGACAAGATCAATTTCAAGTGAATGGCACTAAACAGACGGACATATATTGGTCGAATATAGGAATGTATTGATCGAGATGTTACAAAGTAAGCAGTCAAACAAACAAGTATGGTTTCAATCAAACATTAATGTATCAGTTAAATTAAACAATTCAAAATAGCAATCAGAAAATCAAAAAGGGCCCAAATATATTCATCTTGCAAAAAATCGCATATATTAAAAACATACACACACAATCGTGCAATTAAAAATATACAGACACACAATCATGTGCTGTACGGATACTAATAAGTTAACATATGGATTTGGCAAGGTCTTCTAATTTTTCATTGTCTTCAAAAGCTGATTGATAGACGGTAGGGAACTTAATGTCATCCACATTTGTAGTCAACCGTTTTGGTGTATGCAAAACCACAGACCATCCGTTATTTTTTAAATCTTTTGAGTAGAACACTTGACTCGCTTCTGATGCAAGAATAAATGGCTCACCATTCACGTTATTTTTGTTCTTCAGTTTCCCTAAATTTACCATGATCAGGCTTGAAATGGGATCTACTTTGCAACCATTGACCTTATCCTCGACCTTTACCCAATCACAATAAAAACTGTTTGTTTGAATTCTGTGTAATCTAACTCAAGTATCTGTTGAATGACTCCGTAATACGTTGTTTCTGCTTCCTTATAATTTTTATCCTTACCACTCACTCTAAATTTTGTAATCGCTCTCATGCATCCACCGCTATTTTGTGTTACCTTACGTTCTTCGTACTTTTTAGTGGAAAATGAAAATCCATTCACTTGGTACTTCATATAACTACGCGCCATGAACTTCGGCCCGTGCACTAGCCGCCACAGAGTTGGATCAACCATCAGTGGTCTTTAACTACTACATAAAACAAAATAAGTCAAAAAGCATGGTCACAAAGGTGTATTTCCCACTCATAAACACGTGAAATACTTAAGACAACGTAATACCTCATTACGTAACCATAGAGTAAAACTTTGAATGGCTTCCACAGTCGTAACCCTGCCTTAAGGTTGAAATCTAGTACTTTTCACATAGGGGTTATACCTCCTATGGAAAACACATATCAAAACGTATATATAAATTGAATTAAAAAAATGAAAATTCGAGACAAGTTCGTGAACTTACTTCTTCCATTCATCCAACCCATCGTACTTATTAAGGACCCATCTACGCACTTGTTCAAACTGCACTTGGGTTAACGTTATGTCTTTACCATTATCTAGAGGTATCTCACCAGCAAACTCATCGTCCTCGTCTAAAAACGCTTCGCGGGTATGTTTATGATTGCCATCACGTCCGTTTAGCATATCTTCCATGCAGTAAAGACCAGCTTCTTGTACCTTATATCCATCTGTAATACACCCTTCGATGTATCTTTTGTTGCGCACATATCCTTTATATGTTTTCATCAACCTATGAATGTGATCAATTATATACTGTAGATGGTAGCTATTTATATCGAATATTGATGTACATAACTAAAATTAGAAATTTACCGTTCAAAGGGATACATCCATCTATATCTGACAGGGCCACAAATCAATGCTTCATCGGCTAAATGAACCAAAAGGTGGGCACTGATATCAAAAAATGCAGGTGGAAAATATTTTTCAAAAACAAACATTGCTTCTACTAAGCTAGCCTTTGCTTTTAAAAGATGTTCCCTATTGATCACCTTTGAACACAAAATGTTAAAGAATAGACTAATAAGATGAACAACATTTTGTAGATCTTATGTTCTGGATAAGAATGTTGAAGCAATATCGGAAGCAAATGTTGCATTATGACATGGTAATCGTGTGACTTCATATTTCTTAGTTCAGGAGGATTGATGCTCACATTGTTGTGGAAGTTAGAAGAGAATTTGTTAGGCACTTTCAGATTTTTCAAAATGGTGCAAAACCATATCTTTTCTTCTTTTCTCAAAGTGAAAGTTGCCTTTGGTATGATTATTTTATTTGTTTCAGGATCTTCCATCACCCACAAGTTTTGTTTTATACCCATGATTTTTAAATCCTTGCGTGCATTGATGCCATCTTTTGACTTATCTTTATGGTCTATAATGGTGCTGATGAGATGCTCCATGACATTCTTCTCCGTATGCACAATATCAATATTATGTCGGATCAAATTTGCTTTCCAATATGGTAAATCAAAAAAGATAGACCTCTTATACCATCCAGAAACATTGTCAACTTCTTCATTGGTTGACTTTTTCCGTTTTCGACTAATTTCTTCTTTATGTTTACCAACTTTTATTTTGATATTTGCTACTTTCTTTTCAACTTGAAAACCAGTCAATGGCCACTTAGGACAACAAAGCTCTTGTTCGTTGTTGAAATTTATCTTATCGTATTGAAACTTGTGTTCGTTAGGAAGAAACATTCAATGTCCCATGTAACACATCTTCTTACTTTCAGGAAGATGATAAGAACAAGTGTTTTCCCCACAAACAGGACATGCAAAATAACCGTGAGTTGTACCTCCCGATTAAGTCCCAAAAGCAGGGTGATCATGGATTGCCCACAGCACCCTAGCTCTCATTGTGAACTCAGATTTATTTAACGAGTCAAATGTAATGACTCCTTCCCATAACTGCTTTAACTCGTCTATCAGCGGCGGTAAATAAACATCAATATCCTTCCCTGGTTGTTTTGGCCCAGAAATCAACAATGTTAACATTGAGAATTCCCTTTTCATGCACATAGACGGAGGAAGATTATATGTTACTACAATTACTGGCCAACAACTGTAAGGGTTAGAGAGAGAAGCGTGTGGACATAAACCATCTGTCGCTATTCCAAGTGTGACATTTCGTGGCTCGGTAGCAAAAGCTTGGTCAAAAGAATCTGTGGCTTTCCATTGAGAAGTGTCGCATGGATGACGCATTTTGGTTGGATCAGACTTGGCATGACCATGCCAGGTCATTGCATCTGCTATCTATGGTACAGTATACAGTCTCTTCAATCTAGAAATTAAAGGGAAATGTCTTAATGTCTTTCGAGGTACTTTGGTGCCTTTTCTCTGTTCGTTGAATGATGTCATATATCTTGGTTCATTGCAATTTGTACAAGAAACTTTGTTCGCATCATCTTTCCAGTACAATATGCAATCATTGATGCATGCATCATAAGTTTTGTAATTCATCCCAACTTGCTTAATGATCTTCTTCACGTCGTAGTACGTTGTCGGCAGCGTGTTACCTTCGGGGAGTAACTCCTTTATTAGTTCGAGGAATGCAGTCATACCATTATCTGAAAAGCCGTATTGGGTCTTCAAGCTATTCAGTTTCACAATCGCATACAGCTTCGTAATCCCTTTCGAACATGATGGATACAATGGCTCTTTTACGCTACCAAAAAGTGATTTATACTTCTTACTTTCATTGGCCTGCCAATTTGGATAACCAGTAGACTTTTCTCCAACAATAGCATGATCAGGCAATGGATTATTATGTTGAAAATGATGAAATCCATCTGCATCATTGACCAAATCTTCCACGCTAATATGTTCAGACTCATCAGTAGTTGTGGCATGAATAACTGGTTGTTGTTTTTCCATCTCCGCCCTTTTTTCCCTTTGAAAATACCACACTGTATATGATTGGATAATACCCCATCTAAGCAAATGAAAATGAATGTCATCTAATTTGATCTTTTTCATATTTTTGCACCGGGTGCAAGGGCATAAATACACTCCTTTCTTACTACCGTTTTCTTCAACAAAACTAATGAACTTCTACACCCCATCTATATAGCATGTAGATCTTAGATCCGATTCATTTATCCATTGTTTGTCTATGCTGAAAGACATACTGCCCTCATATATAATATATAACAGAACATGAGACGTGAGCAAAATTTTACCTTGGTATAAATGAAGAATATTTTTTTCTCTTAGTCAAACCCAGAATATACTATTAGCCTTAGATATACTATAAGCATAAAGTATAGGCGTTGTTTTATGAACAAAAAACCCAGAAAATTTCCATCACTCAAAACCAAAATATTTTCATATTTACTAAATATGTGTGTAAATATGAATACCTAAATTGCATCTATATGTGTATTTGTAGACTATAAAATAAGTGAATTCCTAAGTTGCACCTATCTGTGTATCTATTACTAGGTGTATCTAACAAAAGCGCATATACATACTTGTGTGTTTTTTACCTGGAAAATATGATAGTACAGGAGTGCACATGAGCATTTGCAAACACTAATGTCAACATTCACTGTATTAAAATTAGCCGTATACTGTTGTTCAAGTATTCACAGTGATTTGTTTACTTAAGTGTAAGGATAATCTTTATAGTTATGGTACACACTTTTTTTGTGCCTATTTTACCAAATTATGGTGTATGTGTAATGTAATTAGCATATCCCTATTTTTCACCAAAACTTCGATTACTTAGCATACTCTGACTTGGCTTAATGGATCATTACCCTTTCACTATCTGACTTACACATCATTTATTTTATAAAAAAGTATGTAGCACATTAATTTTCTATTTTACATTATCAGGAATCAAGAGTTGTGAATATTTGCCTATCTCTAAAGCTATTATATATAAAAAGTACTTCTAACTACCCATTTAATTTTTGAACTTTTATATGTTAAAAAGATTGAACTTCTTATTATGCAAGTAGTATATATATTAAGTAATTTTGGTACCTCAGTTAATTAGTGTTGTTTTTAATTAAATTTTGACATATTTTCATACTTTCTTCTCCAATAGTCTTTAGTCGCATACTTGCATTGGTATACAAGTCATATTCGTATCCTGATTTATGCTTATAACCTTGCAGTTTTACAGGTTATTCATTATGTTATATACCTTTCACTTTTTATGCCTTTCATCATTCTATGGTGTACATGACACTACTGCATGGAAAAGGTTATCATGGTACAAGGTCAAAATGTAATTTTTATTAGACGATGATATTTATTTTTTGATCTGTAAGAATGAGTTTATAAATTCATCTAATTTGATTTAGTGGTTTACACCTTTACCAATGTGTTATTCATATAGTGGAGCAATCCTTTTATTTCATATCTTCCATTCAATGAAGTTAGTATAGATCTAGATGTTAACTATATACATGTTCATTCTTCAATGCAATATTGTGTTTGGCTCAGTTGTGTAGAAGTTTGTCAATTACAGGTTGATCGCAGTTTTATGCTTGGATATTTACCATTTAGTGAGTTATCTTTCTATGTTTGTTAACCATATTATCAGACAAGATGAGCTTGGAGTAATTTAACGAATTTATGCAGTTCTATTTATAATATATTATGCGTTGTTGCATTGGAACAATGCGGTTGGTGTAACGACCTGTAATTTTAGTTGTTTTATTTATTTAATTAATTGAATTTTGTGAAATTTTAAACAATAAAATTTTGAAATAAAAATTTAATATTTGAAATGCGTCTAGTTAAACATTGCAACTGGTAAATTTTCGTCCGAAAATATGAAAGTCTATTTTCGTGTGTAATTTTATTTCAATTTAATCAGTTAGGAATTGATGAAAATAAAATATTTTCCAAACCTAAATATTTTTAGATAGAAAAATTCTAAATAATCTTCTGAGCAAGATGTCATTTTTCATTTTTCCAAATTCGGACTTCTTTAGCTCCGTCGATCTTATTTTTCTACGTTTTTTCTGCATTTTCGCTAGTATAAAAATTCGAATTTTTAAAATTCAATCATACCACCGATATCCATATACCGCTTTGATCGTTTCATTGTGATGATCTCTATGGTATATTCGATTGTTAATTCCGAAGTCCGGTGTATGGTGCAACCTGTGAAACGACTCCGGTATCGGTTCTGTATTGGACCTTTTGGCTTCCTTTGTCTTTTCTGTTTCAAACGTGTAATTTCCGCAGTTTGAGCTTCTATTAACTCTTGAATTCAATTGGTGACCATTGGCTTTCAATTTTTTTTACAGGTTCGTTCTGACTTCTTCTGTCCGTTCGTTGGAAAAGTAATAACATTCAATATATATTATAATACAGTTAGGCCACAACTCACTTTCTTTTCATTTGGATCTGAGAAATTTTTATATAATGCTGTCTGTTCTTTCCATTTTCTTCTCTGATTTCACATGCGCGTATCCCTCCACCTTCCTCCCATGGTTGACCAATCATCACCGTTCCTGGCCTTGCAAACATCCACCGAGCTTCTTCTGCCTACATCTATGTCGATCCTCCCTTTTAGCCCACCACCGCTTCCGGTAACATCGCCTCCTCCAAATTTTTTTTATTCAAATTGCCGATGTTTATATATATTCAGTTTGTATATATGCTGTGCACATATCAAATAGCGAATGGTCCAAAGAAGTGATGCTCCAGCCTGTCACTTCTTCCTCTCCACCAAGCTTCATTCCGACGAGCAGCCTCTGGCTATCACCCCTTCAACCGTGTTCGGCCTCAACAAGCTCCACTGACCCTCCGCCTCTCGCCCACTAGCACTACCCAGTCACGACCTTCATACGTAGCACCACCCGCCTATACCTTCGACCTAGCAGCTCCTCCCTCCCTCTCATCTCCCATTTGCCGATCATTTAAAGTAGCTCGCAAAGGATCCGACATCGGCTGTTCTTCACCTTCAATAATCGATCCTTCGCTTTCTCCTGCCTCGCCATGGTCGAAGCCAGTCACCTTCTTTATATAAGGTATAGGCTATGTTGTTTATATATTGTGATATGTTAATATATTGTAATCTGTTGCTGTATATATATACACGTGTTATATTAAATTTTCTATAAGGTTTGTCTATTAAACATATATACACTTTAAGATCTATTAAATGTATATGGTTATGTAAAAACTTGTTGTATATACATTAGTTTTCAAGTGACAGTCATATTAACATATTGCTTTACATACATGTATATAGCTTTCTTTTGAATAGTTGAAGTTTGAAAATAAATTGTAAGTTGCAAGTGGTATTTACTGTTGTTTGCATAAAGTTAATATAAGTCTAGTCTGTTGGTTTCAAAGATTTTATTGTACAAGTTGTTTATATATATAAAAATCTATTGTACAAAAGTTTATATAAGCTAAAGAATTTGTTTATGTATTAATGATATATAGGTCACAGAAATTTTTACATAGGCCTAAGTGTTATATTTTTATGAGTTTTGGTCAGTGTACATTGTTAGTATTGATATAAAGCAAGTGATATAGACTTTATTTTAATATTGATTTCTAAAAGATATAACTTGTATATTTATAATATTAGTTTATATAAGTTTAATTTTAAACATATCACTTTGATTTTTACATAAATATGTATGTGTTTGATTTTTTCTCTACACGTTTAATAGATATGGATTGGAAAACGTACAACATGAATATTCTATTTTATTTGTGCTTTAATGTTTGTTTTAAGTATTGTTTTGCTAGTATATATATATTTATATAAAGTTACTGTATATGTATCCGGTTTTGGAAGTATATAAACTATCGCGGGTAATTTGTAGTTACAATAAGTTTATAAATACCCGTTTTATATTTGTTAGATACATTGTCAATTTCAAAGTATATATATGTCTTTATTTCAAATTATACCGTTTAGATATGTTTATTTTTAATGCGTTTGTTTAATTTAAAACAATGATTTTGAAATATGTATACATATTTAATATATGTTTGAAATTAGAATATGAATATATATATATAGTTATATATGGTTATATAAGTTTGCTTATACAATTTATCTTCATCGATCCAATTCTGACTCGATTCCGTTAATTCCTATTTATCAGCTTTGTTCGACGAATCGTGTCCATCTAGCTTTGCTTTGGAATTCGTACTTGGATTCATAGCTCAATTTCATCGCTAAATTTCTCTAGCCTCGAAAGGTGAGAAACCACTCACGATTAATGTTCTTTTATTTATTAAATTTGATTTCAATTGGAACGACAACTAAAATATGCTGCTGTCGGTTATTTACACTGTTATATATGCTATTACCTGTATCAGTTCACCTATGACATCTGACACCATTATCTGTTATTTATACGACGATAATCCTGTTTGGTTGATAATTGATTGATTGTTTGTTGTTTATATTGGATGTTAAACTGTAATGTATAAAGTGATAAATATTATGCAATTGAATATGACGTAGGATAGTTAAAATTTTGAATCGACATATGTGTTGAATTTGATTAGTTAAATTTGTATAATATGACCCCTTAAATGTTTAATTATTTGACACGTAGAAAAATGGTTAATTACCCTTGAACCATTTGAATTTATGTTGTATTAATTGATGAAGTATGAAATCGAATAATAAATGTCAAGTGTAGAACCGTATAAATAATAGTGTAATAATCTTTAATCTACATGAAATGACAGTGTAGATTCCAGAAATAATTATATTAATTTTCACAAACAACAATGTGAATTAATACGATTATTTCGGGATTATTTGAATTGTTATTGATGGTTGCTATTGTTTGTTTATTTACTTTGACACCATCCCAGTTATCACACTGCAAGTTCCCTTTGCTTTGTTTTGTTTTGTGAATTGAAATGGAATCGGGTTGAAATGATAAATACCCAAATAAAACTTGACTTAGGATAGAGAATTAAATAAAACCCGATTGGTCAATAAATGGATTTAAAAATAAAATAAAGATTTTATTTGAATAAATAATAAGGGTTTTAAATGAAGTTGGAATATGAATTCTAGTGAAATTTAAATGTTAATATTTAATAATCTGAAACAAAATATTAACAATGTAATTGATGAAAGAACATTGTTTAATTTAAGAAATGATTGAATTAAGTTTTGAAATTATTTAATAATTAAGTTTTGAAATTATTTAATAATTTAATAAGTTCGAATTATTTAATAATTAAATAAAATTGAATTCTTTGATAAGTGAAATTGAACTTCTTGAATATGTGAAATTTAGTTTTTTTTTAATTGAGTTTTGAAATTTGTAACTAAGTAAATAAATAAGTGAAATTGAATTTCTTTAACAAGAAATAAAATGTGATTTATTGAAATTAATGTAAGACTTGAAATTTAAAGAATTTGATTTGACGAATTTAATTTAATTAAATTTGAAATTTTGATGTAATGTAGTTAAACTTAAGTAATCGATTTAATGAATTGAAAATTAAATAGAAATTGTTTTGAATGACAAATTTACTTGATGAATATTGAATGAAATCGATCAATGAATTTAAATGGTTTTGAATGTTAAATTAAATTAATTTAATGGTTTCAGAATGAAACTTATATGCGAACTTGAACCAATAATTGAATTGTTTAAATAAAAACTTGAAATTGAATTATAAGATTTTGAAATTTTGAATTTGGAAGTTTTGAAATGTAAATTATGGAAATTGATTTAGAAAGACAAATGAAATGTGGATTTACAAATTCTAATTAAAATTGAAATTGATTTGGTTTTGAAATTTATCAAACGACCAATCGGTGTAATAATTTCGAAAGTTATTAAAGATACTGGGATCGGTTATGGACATACTCTCTGTCTAAACCGAAACCATTTTAATAACTATACGTGGAGTGTGATCCAGAATGAAGTGGTTGGAATGATGTACGTGATGACTGAAGAAAGAGAACGATAATGGATAGCCTTGACACTTGTGTCAAATTGGAAATGACTAAAACAGGAGCCGTGCCGGGCCAAATGGGGTTAGCCACCTCAAGCGAACACATTTCTTTGTAAACTGCTCATCACTTGTTATTGATTGGTGTGCGCCCTCAAAATTTTAGGAGTGTTGTTTCGTGGTGTTGCGATCGTTGCGGCGATGCGTTCTCACCAGTCCGAATCAGGCAAACGGTAGTTTCACTATCTTGGGTATTGCCTCATTTACCTTGTCATACTTGTATCCCTATATACGCGACCACTACGAATTTGTTTTGTGTTACATCTATGAAGTACGCCCTGATATCCCACTAGTTTACAGTGGAGTTTACAGTGCTGTACAGACTATAATGCTTATATAAAATGTATTAAGGGGGATAATGGTAATGCCTTAACACTATTTTAATACTTTATATTACTGATAGGCATTATCTACTTAGCGTACACTACTACATAGTGGATAGTTTAACAGATCCTTAGAGGTGGTTATTCCAACATCCTTTGAGTTATTGTATTTCAATTGTTATTTCACTTGAGTTGGATTTATTGATATAAGGATGTTAATCCTGACTCGAGTGTTTTGTGTTTTGCTTTACGCTCGGGTCAGACTGAGTGTACCAGTATCCGAGACTCACCTTTGGAGTTGGAGCTTCGCTTGGAGATCCAGCTATCTATCCAACTTTCAGATATTCAGTTGATTCCAATGATGTATTCTGATATTGTATTTGACTATTGTATTCGAGACATCTGTTGTATCTTATTTAACTCTGATATGTATATAGTAGCTTCATGAACTACTATCTTTTGTTTCCGCTGCATTTATTGCTCTGTGTCTGTGATCTGTGATTATTTATTTACTGTATATGCTCAATTTTTCCAAATTTAAATTAACAATTTGGTATTTTAAATTATTCAAGTCCGACGTGTGCATATGCGAATGGTCTAAAATAGCGGGTCGTTACAGTTGGATTATTATTAGTATAACTGTTTTTGTACACTAAAAAAACTGTGTGGTGCTATTTACAGTTAACAATAGGGATTTGAAACGGGCCTATAACTTCTTTAATAGTTTTCTGTCAACATAAATATTGCATTTCTATGTCAGATTACATCATTTTTTTAACACCAATTTACATTTTTTTGTTACATTGACTAAGAACTTGTGTGTTACCACTATCTCAAACAACTTTAGTATGTTACATAACTCTAAAGGACTTGCACTAACTTTAACTTCATACATTTTCATTAGAAATATGACCAATACTCGATTATCATAAACATGTATACCAATCATTATTCGTGTGCGAAGCACGGGTTTCATCCTAGTTTTTCTTAAAAACAACCTTATAATTACATATCACCATCATCAGCAATTTGATGAGAAAGTAAAACGGAAGTCTAAAACCCAAAATACTGGAACAAAGTCAAAAATAGTTGTATGGCAGCAACATGTCAGGTCTACCAAACCTTATGATGAATAAGTGATATTTTTAAAAGTGTGTTATCAAAAAATTTAGAATCGGAAACTTGAACATACTTATGCCCCTTTGATCAATCTATTTAACTTTTGAAATGACATGCGTTGGCGTCCTAGTTAAATTATCAAAGGCAAAATTTCTCAGTCCAATGGAAAATGGCAACAGTTAATAGAAGTTCTGATAATAGAAGGAAAAAAATTCCAGATTAAAAGAATGTGATAAAACAATATAACAGTAGTTATCAAACTTACCTTAGAATCATATGGTAAAGTCATAAGAGTCTTTAATGCATGATATTTGACAAAACTCTTTATTGCATGAATATTACAGAAATATTACATGGAGTCTGCACTTCGTGTCAAAAATTCATAAAAAATGAATGCAACTAAGGTTAACAGGAGCATTTTTTTTTAGCAAAGCTAGCGAGGTTGGCTGGTCCCCTACCAGATTTATTAAACGGAAAAAAAAAGAAGAACTACTCAAAACAAGCTTTGAGTAGGAAGAACGGAACTGAAAATAAAAAAAAACAGAAATAAAAACAAAAGAGACAAGCAAATGGCAAGTGCACCGGAGGTACACGAAGATGAAGGCAACTACCCAAAGAAAACCCCAAAGCAACCAAGAAACAACCATGGGATCAGATACAAGAAAACCACAGATGAACACGGAGAAGTTCCCCGATGCCAGCAAATGACATACGACCTACCAATCCCGAAGAAAAGGTAGAAGAACAGAATTACGTTCCAGTAACTCATTCATGATGGAATGCTTTAAGACTCACCATAATTGAAGTTGAGACTGCTCAAAATTATTAAAGCATCTCTGGTTCCTCTCATTCCAAACTGTTCGTACATATTTTTTGAGGCAGAAACCAAGCAAATCACCAGCATCATCCTTCTTACGAGTAGCTAATAAAATCAAGTCCCACTGGCAAGAGGAATGAATAGGTAAGTTAGACCAACCAAGCTTGTCCATCAACTTCTCCCAATTTTGTTGCAGGAAGCTGCATTCAAAGAACAGGTGCTTACTACTCTCAATTTCGCTTTTACAGAAGACACACCGATGATCAGAAACAGAAGCGAATCCAGACATCCTGTCCTTGGTCATGATAGCCTTCGATATAACTTTCCATAACAGAAGATTGTCAGAGGGAGAGGATTGCTTATTCCAAACAACTTTATGCCATGGGAACATCGGTTTATCGCGAGTATTAGAAAGAAGATGATAGACATGATTTATAGAGTGAGTGTGACGCCCCACTCCGAGAGCCTCGTTAACAAAGAGTATTACATAGATAATACTGTCGGCTAACGCGGACAATAGAGTATAATGGAAGCGACCATGTGCAATCTTACCTTAACTATTCACTAAATATGTCGAAAAGTAGAAACACATTAAAATTTGACCTATTCAATAAATATTTAAAGCAAAACTACAATGGCTATAGGATCTATCAGAAGAAAATATAACAACTCAAATGTAATATACATCACAGAACAGTCGATCATAATATACACATACACAGATACACCACAGAGTATACAAAATAATACATGTCAAGTGGTATAGGAGACCACCATATACAGACGAGACGAAAGAGTATAAATCAGAGTTATAACAGATAAGGACTACAAAAGACGCTATAACAAAATGAAGCTAGCGAATAGTCCATGCGGAAGCAAAATAGGCTAAGTCCCCAAAAGCACCTAACCTGAAACATCTCGGTCTGACCCGAGTATAAAATACACGGGTCAGTCTAGATAACAAATCAGTTAGATAAACTGAACACTAATAAACCTGCAAGGTCATACAGTATAATAAATATCTCTAGGGGAGATAACACAATCATCAACAAGAGGTGAATCATATAGAACAAGCCTCATATCATCGGCAACATATAGAAACAAAGGATACAATATCCCAAAACAAGCCAATAGGCAAACAACAAATACCAATAAGGTATACAAGTTCCACAAGGTAAACGCTATACTCCATGCGGCTCAAAAAGACCAATACCGAAGGGCGATACCAAGGGAATATACATATCAATGAAACATCGTAAAATTTGCTCGAGCTCAGTACTGTACAAACAAGGATCCATGAGCCCGAAGACTCCAAACCCAAGTATCACCCATGCGGCACATAAGGCCAACATTAGAGCGAAACTATATAGGGCAACAAACCCGAAGGCACACACCCGAAGGCAACATACCCGAAGGCAACAAACCTAGGGAGACAGTCCGAAGACACTATCCCAGAGGCAACAAACCGTAGTGGTGAAGGTCGAAGACCCAGTACTGGATACCACTAACTGGCGGAATGTGTCACAACTCTCGAAAAGGAATCCGAAAAGTGTTAACGTATGTCCCATAACCATTCGTTTGCACTAAATGGTTTACTATCCGTCAGTCCCTTTCACACTCAAAGCAGTACAAAGTTTACCTCATATCATCGATAAACCAAACCCGAAGGTCAAAACAATCAATCGAATAGGTCGAGGATTAATCGGAAAGATAAACGCACAGATTCATGGTCCGTGTTTTGCCTAACCATTTAATCACCCTTCCACTTCGTTCGAAGTGTGAAAGTGTGTGTGTTTTAAATAGAATTTATAAATTAGAGAAACGAACTTTTAAATGCGATTCGAGAGATTATTTTATAAAAACCCGTGGATTAAAATTAAAAGGAACCATCAAAGTCAAAACGATTGATAATCATACATAGGATCATCATGAATCGATTCAAATTGAAAATTCAATCCCAAAAGGTAAAGTGGGCTGAAACAGCAGGTTCAGTCGACTGAACAGAGTTTTCAGTCGACTGACCCTATACCTGGAAAATTTTCCAGGTTTTGGAAACTTTCTGTTTCCAGGTTCAGTCGACTGTGCAGAGTTTTCAGTCGACTGAATCATGCCTGGAAACTCTTGGGTTTCAGGTTCAGTCGACTGTGCAGAGTTTTCAGTCGACTGAATCATGCCTGGGCTGTTTTTCAGCCTTATTCAAATGAAGAGCAAACTCTCCCAAAATGCAATCGGACGAACATTGGCTCTAAGGGCTTATTCCAATCGACAACCCGACCCTATATGTTCCTCGATGCATCACCAAAACATGATTAAAACATCAAAGTTAGGATTTCAAAGATTTGAACCCAAAACACTAAAAATTGGAATATTCCCCAATTCAACCCAAACCAATTGCAAGTGCATATGAACAAGGTGTTAGGAATTCATACCTAACATCAATGAAATCAAGAGAAGTAGATGTGAGTTCAAAACTCACCTTTTTACACAAAGCAAAGAAGATGAAGAAGCACAATTGCAAGGGATCAACCAACTACACTCCACTTCAACACTACAAGCTTCAATCTAGAATCAAAAGCAAGTATTTCCTAAGTTAGGGTTAGGAAATTACTGAAATTGAAGAGGAGAAAAGATGGAGAAGGTGGAGATGAACTTACCAATGGATTCTCTTTGATTTTGGAGCAAGAATCAAGTCACAAAGGAGAAACTAGGGCTTGCTAATTTCTATTTCTCTTTCCTTTCCCCCATTTCAGTTTTTAGTTTAAGAAATAAAATGAAATGAAGATGAAATGAAGAGAAGGGTTGAGCTAGGGGTTAAGTGAGCTAGTGGGCTGAACCCAACCCCAAACCCAATAGGAAAAGTAGCCAAAATTTCACAAACTCCAAACATATCAAAGATTATACTCAAAAAGATCGCAAACGCCATTTTGGACTCAATGGAAATGGTTTCGAGCTCCAATTCGGCCATTTGAAGAAAGTAACATTTCGGACCCCAAAATCTGAATAACGACGCTATATTTAAATCAAACATTTAAATATAAAATCGTTAAATATGCGGGTTGTTACAGTGAGGCTTACCATCCCAACATAGCGTATCAGTTTCTGGAGAATTATTACGATAGTTTCTAAAGCTTTCCCAATAAGCTCTTATGTTATGGTTGCTAGTATACGGAAGGGATAGTTTACTATCCACAATGAAGTCAACAGCTTTCGCAGTAGTACTAATGCCAGATTGATGGATTTGTTGAGAAGATATTGTTGCAGAAAGGATGAGACCCCTACTTAACCATGGATCATTCCAAAAGTTCTTATAGCTATGACTAGAAAGAGAAAATTGGAGATATGGCAGGAAGACTGAACGCAAAGATAAAATCTTACGCCAAATCCAGCTGCAGCGGCCAGGGGGATCCATAATCCAAATACTTCTATTCCTTAAATTATGATTAACTGTCCATTGAACCCAGAGGCTGTTATTGTTTGAGAGTAAGGAGTGGAGATGTTGACTGATAGCAGCAACATTCCATCGCTCAATATTTAAGATTCCCAAGCCACCACAAGAAAGTGGTTGCTCAATGCGATTAAATGAGATTGGAATAGGCTTCCTATTGTGTATGCTACCCGTCCAGAAGAAGCGGAGCATAACACATCTGACAAGACGAAGCAGTTTTTTGGGTAAAATGTAAGTTCTAGCCCAGTAAACAATGACGGAAAAACAAATAGATTTAATCAAGACGAGTCTACCGGCTTGAGAAAGAAATCGATTGGCCCAATTAGTAAGCATTCTAGTGATTTTAGAGTATAACGAGTGGCAGTTGGAAAAGGTGACTCTAGAAGTGCAAAGTGGGATACCAAGGTAGGCCATGTCACTTTGCATGGGAAGAAGTCCAGAGTAAGCAGTCAATGCAGAAGATAAAGAAGGTGGGATTCCGCCAAACAAGATAGAAGATTTTGAAAGATTTAACTTAAGACCAGTGCAAGAATAGAAACTGTCAAGGACTTGTTTAATTGCGTCAATGGATTCATGGGAAGGGGAGGTGAAAATCATTATGTCGTCAGCGAAGAGGAGGGAAGAGATCAGAGGCTGTTTACATTTAGGATGGAATTTTATCTCTTTAGCACGATAACTTGCATTAAGCATTCTAGTTAAAATTTCCATGATGAGAAGGAAGATGTAAGAGGATAATGGATCACCTTGGCGAATGCCCTGTTTACTTTTGAAATATCCAGCAACTTTACCATTATAGTTAAGGGAGAAGGAGGGAGAGGATATGCATATATAGATCCAAGCAACAAATGGTAACGGGAATCCCATCAGAGCCATAACTCTAACAATAGACGACCATTGGACAGAGTCGTAGGCCTTAGAGAGATCAAGTTTTAGCATAGCTCTCGGGGATATGCTGGCACGACCATACCCCATTAAAAGTTCATGTGCCATCATCACATTATCCAAGGAATTTCTTCCAGGCAAGAAAGCAGCCTGATTCGATGATATAAGGTCAGGCAACACAGATTTAAGTCTGGAAGCTATAATCTTAGCTATGCATTTATAGAGCACGTTACAGCAGGCAATGGGCCTGAATGAAGAGACATCATTAGGAGGATTAGTTTTAGGAATTAGAACCAAATTAGTTGCATTGACTTCATTAAGGAGCTTGAATTTGGAGAAGAAATTGTGAATAGCTTAACAAAAATCAGATTTGATTATTTCCCAGTTATGAGTGAAGAATTGGACGTTGAATCCATCCGGACCCCCGCTGGACTTCTTATTCATACTAAAAAGAGTGAATTTTATTTCGTCGTCAGAGACAATAGAGATGAGGGACTCAGCTTGATGATGATTGATGGATGGAAGGTCAGTGCTATCAATGAGCTGGAGATTAGGCGAGAAGTTATCGGCATTTCCGAGGAGGCTAGAGAAGTAGCTGATCATGGCATTATCAATGTCAAGCGGAGTAGAAAGCAAATCACCATTGACGTCCTTAATTCGATGAATCTGTTCATGAACATGCTTAGCCTTTATCGCTGCATGGAAGTACGCAGTATTGCTATCACCTTCAGATATCCATTTATAATGAAGTTGCTGACTCCTCATAGAGCATTCCATCCTTAAAGCATTAGAAAGGGAAGTAAATAGGACACTTTCGATAGCAACAATATCGTCATCGTTTGGATTGTTCTGCATTTGAGTTTGAATATCTTCAAGTTGCTTCTTAATAGTCTCAGACTTCAAAGTACCATTACCATATTTGATCTTGGACCAACTTCTAAGAGAGTGTTTGACATGCCTTAATTTCCTGCAAAATTTAAAAGTGGGGTTACCATAACAATAGGTGGACCAAGCTTCATTAATAATGTCAGTATACCCTGGTTCATTAGCCCAGATATTATAGTATTTGAAACTTCTTTTCTTATACACAGCAGGGTGGCCAGTGGATAGGATAATGGGGGAATGGTCAGATAGGACAGGTAAAGGGAGGTGGGCAGTAAGAGAAGGCCAGAAGGATAATGATTTGAAGTTACAAAAGGAGTGATCAATGGTGGTCATAATTCTACGCCCAGATCGACTACGGTTGTTCCAAGAGTATTTCGAACCAGATTTATTTATAGAAATCAAATTGGCATCCTCAATGGCAGTGTTAAGGGGTTGAATATCTTTTGGAGTCAGTGGCATACCACCGGCTTTATCATTAAGGTTAAGACCACAGTTGAAATCACCCAGAATTAGCCGGGGATGTGATTCTTGCCTGAAAGCGGGAATCTGACGAAGGAAGGCTTGTCTGCTTGGAAGAGAGTTTGAAGCATAGACAATGGTTAGATAGAAGGAGATGGAATCAGGAATGAAAGTAGCATGGAAATGAATGAATTGAGGAGAAATAAGGATAGGAGAAAGAGAGAATTTTTGGGGGTTAGAGAGAACCATGATTCTCCCATACGGGGCTTTAATAAGATTGTGATGCAGAGCCCAGTTGTTGTTGATATAATTACTAGCTGAAATGGTAAGTTGCATATTAAGCTTGGTTTCAAGTATTGCTACTAAGTCCAGATTGTGTTTTTGAATAAGGCATTTGATATGATCCAGTTTTTCCTTGCGATGAGCACCACGAATATTCCATGAAGCTAAATGAATGGAATTCATTAAAGATCAAGAGAGACATGAATAGTTCCTTGCTTGCTCCTTGTTGAAGGAGAACCTTTAGATAATCTTTCATCGATGATGCTGGGGCCAATTTGAATGATAGAAGGGACAGGGTTAACATTGGATGTGGAACAAGAGGTAGCTACTAGATTAGATTCTTTATCCTTCCACCCAGGAAGCATACCAGCAAACATGTAGGGAGAAGGATTCAGTTGCATTTGATCAGTGTTTGAGTTGACAGGAGGCGGAGCGAAGGAAGAAGAAGAAGAGGGTTTGGGAAAGGGAGCAGAGGGGGAATTAGATGGCGGGGAAGTGGAAAAAAAGGATGGGCCGTGCACAGTGTCAGTGTGCACGTGCACATCATGAGATTTTGATGACTGGAACAAATTAGCAGCATTAAGTGGGCCATTGTGAATGTTAACATGGGAGATGTCAATAGGATGAGCACTTTCAAGTGTTGTACATTCTTTATTAGCTCCAGAAACAATTTTGGTGCAATTCAGACCACGTTGTTCATTGAGATGATGGCAGTTCTGATCTCCTTCAATAATGTTTACCACTGAAGGTTCAAAAGCATCAGCAGGGAGAGGTGATACCCCAGAACCAATATCACCACTAGCAGCATCTTCTGGGATAGCAATTATTTGATCATCAATTTCACCAGTTTGATACAAGTCATACCCATCAGAAGAAAGACAAATGTTGCCAGGGGATTTATCATTGACTTGAACCTGAACACCAACAGTCTCAGGATCAATTTCACCTTCTTCAAATGTTTCATGAATTAGAATGTTACCACGTTCTTCAATATCTGTGTCATTCACATCAGAAAGTATGGAAAACTTATTATTAGCAACTGAATTCACCACATCAAGCAAGGGATGCTGATAACTATTTCCTGTGGCTACAATATCATTAACAGTTTTATTCGAAGAGTAAGCAGGAAGCTTTCCATTATTTTCTTTTACTTTAGAGTTCTTAACTTTTTGCCAACTACCTCTTTGATTTACTACTCCACTAAAATTGACCTTAGGGACAGTGATTTTACTTTTTACAGGGGGATCAGTGCTCATTTCTTCAGGAGGCACAAGCACAACATGCCCCTGTCTCGAACAACTAGTGCAATCATGACCAAATTCTTTGCACGCAGAGAAAATAGATGGCTTCCAGAGATAACTCACTTTGACATATTGTACACTCCCATCCGACATACGAACAGGAAATTCATCAGGTAGACATTTGTCAGGGGATACTTCTACCATGCATTTAGCAAACCCAATTCTCTGCATTTTTTCAGTTGACTCATCAAGGCAAAGAAGCTTTCCAATTCTGGATGATAGCCAATTAATCCCAATATGTGACCAAGCAAACAAAGGAATATTAGAAAGTTTTAACCAAATGGGCACTGCCTTAATTGTGCTACAACTATTACCGATCATAGGATCCCATGGCTTCACGATGAACAACTTGTTCCGAATTATCAAGGGGTCAGCCTCAATTATTTTCCTTCTATCGTCCGCTGACGAAAGATTGAAAAGGAACAGGGTACCGTCAGATTTAACAGTGATGGATCCTTTAAGCTTCCATACCTTTTTCAAGTGCATGATTACAGTGGTGTATGACAATGGTTTGTCAAGAAAAAACCCCACCAGATGCTCTCCCCAAACCACGTTACCAGCATGGATGACTTCAGGAGGAGGGACAAGAACACCACCCTCGAACGAAGCAGGAATGAGAGAAGGAACGTAGTTGCCGGCATTTTTTGGTTTTGATTTGAAGAGCGAGTTCCAGAGAGGAAGGGAAGGAGGAAATAAAGCTGGAGCAGCAAGAGGAGATGGACGACATCGGGGGTCAGGAGGGACAGGTGGAGGAGGATCGGGAGACGGCGGGATAATGGGATGGGGCACAGTCAACAGTGATGGAATAGTAGAAGGTATGGGAAAAGGTAAGATGGGAGGTAATGGGACAGGACAGGGATCGGCTGCCATGAGAAAAAAAACACGTTGAAAACTTTGGGGACAAGGAGACTATGATTAACAGGAGCATTAGATGAATAAAGACTGTGTACGATTAAAATAACCCACAAAATGGTATATTAAAGAATGCTGTTAAGAGTAGTGGCATATCATTTTTGGAGAGATAAAGATTAAATTATAAGGATTTTGATTTATGCAAGACACTAAGTTAAATCGATATCCTGATATCTTCTTGAACTTTAACATAGTTTTCTACTTGCAGTCTTTCCTCTTAATTTAGTCTTAATCTATCCGCAAAATCTAAGATGACTCTACACTTCGTTTGTGATGATAGTGAATACTCATAATTATGAAAATTAGTCCACAGCAACATCCGAAAATGATAAAAAATTTGGTATTTGAAAAATGATAAAATATTTGGTATTTGAGAAATGATAGAATATCTAATATCCAAACAATGGATATGACCGAAGATACAATAATCAAATGGATCCACACCAAGATGTTTTGAGGGAACTAGATGTAATTTTCCTCATCTTCATACTTCGTCTAGCTCCAATTTACTCAACATCTAATTTATATGCTACAACCATCACACTCCTTAGCTAAAATTTAGTTTCGACCAACTAAAATTAAGTAAATCATTAAATATTTTGACAAAAATATTATGTGAATCTAAACACTACTGAGGATATTCACGGTGATTTCATTGGTCCATGGCTTGGATACCTTCCGCACTGATAATCCTCTTTTCAGGCAAAGCAACTTATCCACGTTTACAAAATGAAGACTTAAAAATGAAAACATACCACTGAACTGAACGAGCAAAGCGCTGAAGCCTATAGGGTTGTCGAACGGCGCTGGAGTTGCCGACGTTTGTGAAGAAAGAAATCTAGATTTGGAAAGAAAATCGAATTAGGTAGGAACGAAATAGTTTTGGGGAAAAAAGGAACGAAAGAACAGATCTAGGGCGTTTTGAATGAAAAACGTTTGCACCAAAAATTAGGACAAATTTGATACGGGTAAAACACGTATCAAATTTGATACGGCTAAGAACCATATCTAAATGGGGGGAAAGTGAATTATTTGGAGGGAAGACGTGCATATTAAGTGGAAAAGTTTGCACCAGAAATAGACACAAAATTAGATACGGCTTATAGCCGTATCAAATTTGCTACGGCTTATAACCGTGTCAAATTTATTAGATGCGGCTATTAGCCATTTCTAATTTGATATGGCTAAGCCGTATCCAATTTGGCGGATGAAGGAGTGGCAAAAATAGCTTTTTGGTGTAGTGTCTATAACAAAATAATCTATGGCTTGGCTTACCATATTTGTCAAGTTTATTGATTTCATCATGAATTGCTTTTTTGTAATTATCCGTGTTTTCTAAATTTGAAGAAAATTCCTCTCAAGAGTATATGTTTTCATATCTTCAAATTTTTCTTCAATAAATTTTCAAAATCGTTTGTTGGTTTTTTGAAATCTTTAATCACAGGAGGAGGTTGAAGGTAACAACTTCAGTAAATCTATTAAATATCTAGTTTCCATTAAAACATTATGTTTTCCCTGATTAATTGCAGAAAATACTGTTTCAATTCTATTATGTAGAAAGCAAATTTGTTCTCCCAAAATATTTAAATATCGGTTGTATAATTTTGTTTTTCCATTATCTGGTTTACGTGTTTTATAGTAACTTATAAGGCATCATTTTCGAATAATTTTGAAAAAGCTTTAAAATTTATAGTCTTCCCATTTTCTCAATTTGAAAAGATGTCTGGGTCGGGTAAATTCCCTTTAAAATACTTCCATTTGAAAGTTTGTAATCCCTTCTATTATAGAAATATATCATTCTACATAGTTTGAGACAAACCAAGGAACAAAAGGAAATAATATATTTTTCTTAGATGCAAATTCATAAAATTCATTTTGAAAATGCTCTTATTCTGCTTTCGAAAAACTTTTAAAAAACCATTTCCTAAATGATTCCCATTTTGGTAGATTAAATTCAATTTTAATTTTGTTCCTAGCTTGAGAGTCAGGGTTAAAATCTATTTTAGGTATATAATTAAATAGAAAAAAATTCATTTTAGATTCAGTTATATCTGCTTCCTAGGAATCATAAATACCTTTTACAATATTATTTTAATTTACATATATAATTTTTCAATAGGAGCATTATTTTGAAAAATTTCAAAAGATTCTTCATCGGAATTCTTCTTTTTCCAGGTTGAACTTATAGGGGTTTCAACAGTATAATCTAATGGTGAAATATGAAAATAAAATGATATAGTTCTGAATAGACTATATTTATCATTTTTATTTGGAATAGATCCAAAAGGGTTATTATCCTATTGTATTTGAACGGAACCTTCAGAGGTTTCTATGATACTAGTGATATTATTATTTATTGTAGACTGCAGTGGCATAACTTTTTCAATCTGCCAATTATCTGGTAAAAGAATTTCTTCCCATTTAATTGGTCTTCTTGTAGTGATATTTGATTTACTAAAATTTGTTTCCATTATACTTGTTTCATTTAGATATTACCAATCATTTTACATTGCGGATATGTGTGAAGTGGTTTGTAATAAATTTGATAATAGATGTAGATTACTTTTGACCCTGGTGTACAGTTATAACCATGAGTTTTCACATTTAGTGTAAGTGCATCTAGTATATTTGCATCACTTAAGGACAACCGCAAATTTGGATGGATAATAATATAGACTAGACCATGGGCCAAACCGGACTACATTAGATCCAATAATGATTTTTTTTCCAATCTAAATTTCTACCATCTCTTAAAGCCATTATAAAACTTTCAGGCAACCCTTCCAAAGCTAGGGGTTTAAAGCAATTTGCACTAATCTCGTATGTTTAAATTTGTGTCTGTCTATAAGGATTTATATCCTTACTACTTAACAACTCAATTGTCATCTCATCATTATCCAAGGATACAAATTCCTCTGTAATTTTAATAATTTATTTAAAAATCAACTTTCTCAAACGTACCTAAATGGTAATGACCTTAGGTTCAATTTTAAGGATTGTTCATTTATTGAGCAAGTCTAAATTTTCAGGGATATCCTATTCCTGTTTAATACTGTTATTGACAGTATCCTTCTACTTAATTATATTCATCTTTGTTCAATTATGCATCGAATTATACCAGCCTATTACTATGTGATCTATGGCTTGGATACCATTTATATAACGTACATCAAAACTCAAAGATTTGAAGGATTGTCTCAGTACAAATCTATGCAAAACTGCTACAGTGTTATCAGCATACGGTAAGACCAAGGGTTCTGACTGACTAACAGAATCTAGCTCAGGCTGAACTAATTGATAGGGTCAAATGGACTACACATATTAAAATACACTTTTAAGACCAAATGTCCGTAGGAATTTTTACGTAAAGAAAATCCGTCTAATAATGATTTTGCCAGAACATGTCAATGCGCATAACAAACGCCCTAAACATCATCACAAGAACATGCATAAAAGAATGACTATTCCCTTAAAATTATTAACGTCGGATAATCTTTACAACCTTAGTCTTATAAGTCTTATTTTAACATGCACGCCGAATTCTACTACCAACTACCTTCACTCTGCTTTTAATTCTACAACGCAGTCATAAATCAAAAAAATTTCAATATCATAAGAGCACTTGAATACATATGAACATACTGAATATAATTCAACACATGAGGGATTTAGCCTGCTATTCAGGCTATAACGGAGAATATAAATTTAGCTACAACAATTAAAATTAAAGAAAACATATAAAGTGGTAGCAGCTAACTTCTTCTATTCAGCAAAAAGCTTCTTAATATTACAAGCTAATAATACTAGTTGTGGAAATACAAACTTATATCACAATAGTTTCTAGGTTTTGAGTCCTCACATAGAGGGACGCATCTTATTTAAGGAGACGGGCCTGAAATTTTAATTATACATAGTTAATTATATATAATTGATTACGTAAAGTTGATTACATAGTTATAACCATGCTTTTTTTCTGATACCATGATTGTAACGAACGCCTTTTCGACCCCCAAATGTCGACACTAATACATCCACAGAATCCACATATCGAGCAGTCAAGTGCTGGAAAGATAGAATGCTAGGGTAAAATAAAAGAATAAAAGAAAAAGAACAAGAAAGAAGAGAACACAATATCAGAATCTCACAACGGAACGATAACATATAATATCAAAATGATACTATTACAAAAGAAAACTGTGTAGACACATTAATCAAAGTAAATTAACCTATCAACAGCCTGGACAGTTATAATTACCTGTCCTCACAATTGCTGATATAAAAATTAAACAAAGTAATGCAAAAATCTACGATATGTAATCATCCAGTTCCTCTCTCTAATAGCTCAATGATCCTCAATGAAATTTGAAAATATACATGGGGCCGACCCTAGCATTACAAGAAAAGTAATACCCGGATCAATCTGGTAAAGCAGGGTAAGAAGACTCAAGTCATTTGAATTATTATATTTGCAAAATCCTTTGAAAAATAAAGGTATCTTGTAAGATGACGCCGCAAATAAACACGCACGGATTTTAGCTTACGATAACCGAACCATTTTGAAGGAAAATTTAGTGATATTATAATAATGTCTAAGGTGTTCAAAATAAATATAAATCATAGTTGCAATAGTCACATTGGTTATATTTGACAGCATATTTAGGTATACAAACAAAACTGCTTAGATACATTCTTATTAACGGATTTTCCACGGAGATCACATCAATGAGACCGATCTCCTATGACAAGGACCAGAAAATACCTTCCGAGCACCGTATATCTCCGGATAAAATATACCATAAGATACACACAATTGGGCCATCATCCGAACACTTGCGTGAACAATGTGCACCAAGTACCCACAACTCCTCATGTGCAACATATCGACGAGCATACTCTAGATATGAAGTTGATGTACTCCTTATAGTTCAGCTAAACCCCAGGATCATGCATCCTACTCTGTCTTTAGTGATTTCCTGATGTCGAGGCTACGTTCGATATCTTCACACAAGTTTCAACAAAACTCGTTTACATAATGAATCCCATATGGATTCCATCAACTCAACACATTCCAGAACCATACATGGTTTCCACCATTCGTTTCAAAACAGAGAATCTGTATCTCAGCCTTGAAGTGGTTTTCAATAAGTAAAACAGTTACCGATCCCGGTCTCTTTAAGACCGAGTTGATGAATTTGGTCTTATTCAAAAATAATGAGAATGATCGCATAAGGGAATAAGTCTCAAATACTTTCTCATAAGCAAGTAAACATACCTGCAATATCATTTCACGCAAGGCATGGTCAATTCACAAAAATGATTTTTAATCCCTTTTAATTAACATATCTTTTATTAATTAAAAAACCTTTTATCAGGAAAACATATTTTTATCTAATAAAACTTGTCTTTTATGAATAAAGACTTCCTTTATTTATTAATATTTTAATATTAATAAACTCCCTTTGTATACTTGTATATATTGTCTAATTTTTCACTTATATCCTTTTTAATACTTAAAAAATTTCATATACTTATTCTAACGGTATAAGTGTATTCGTACATTGTTTAACAAGTTTCACTTACTTGAAATATAATCAATGACATTAAAATAACTACTACCAAAACACTGTTATAATAAACTCCTTTTCTTTTATAAATTAACATACAACATTTTATATCTCATTATAAAAGATTTCAATACGTGTTATTATCTTTAAAATTCCATTGTTAAAGGTTTATAATATTTCTTCCCAAATATAATTCAAGGGTTTAATAACAAATGTTGCTAAAGCATTGTTTACTACAAACCCAAAACCATTTACTTATCCATTAATAACTTTAAATGGTTATTTAAATATCAAAGCATATCCACACTTATTAATTAAGGCAATAAACTTTTGGTTGATTCCATAAAAAAAATTATTTTACCATAAGTGTTAAACCTAAACTCCCTTTATTATATTTATAAAATACTTGATTCAATATTTAAAACTTATATATATATATATATAAATATCTTCAAAATACTTATTAATATGTTAAAATACTTTCAAAATTACTAAAATATATGGTAATTATTTATATATAATTTTATGTAAAAATAAGGAATTTTGAAATAAATAGAAAAACAAGTTTTAATTTTAAAAGCTACTTAGTTTAGAAATTCATATTTAATTGCTAAAAATATATTTAAACTTGAAACCAAGTTTTAAACACTCTATTATAAGTTAGAAAACAACACTAAAAGGACTAGAGAAAAATACATAATTTAAATATCATTTTTAAACAATTTGTAGTTTCAAGAGCAAAGATAACATTTTCATAAGTGCTGTCTAAAGTTCTATTATATGTTTTTACATATTTTTGCTACAACATTGCGTCTAGTTTTCAATACCTTAGCAAATGATTTTAGATCCATTCATTTTACAATAGTTAGTATATTTTGGGTACTTGGAAAACCATGAAGAAAAACCCCAAAGAATATCTTTTAATTATTTTAGAAAATTTCTCAAAAACAGAGCTTTTTACAGAACTACACTTATAGCGACTATTTCACTATAAATTTTTGCATTTCGTTCGACTAGCTATCAAATGAAATAGGCTTAAAAAATTTTCCAGTAAGAATAGTATATTATTTACTCGATTAGTTTCTAAAGAAACCCCTAAGAAATTTTCCACAAAATGCGCATTATTTTCAAAGATAAGCTATTTTTAAAAGTGTCACTACAGCGACCATTTTATTTCAATCTTTTGTTACTTTAATTTACTTCTTCTATAACTTTCCAAAACACATACTTTTATAAACATCTATTGAAGTGTAAATAATAACCAAACAAGTTATCATTAAGATATGTTATTAAAGCACCATTTTGACAAGTTATAATTTAAGGGATTCAAAGTATGTTTATAGCGACTATCACTCTACGGACAATTCCGTATTCAATCTAATATTTGGTGTCATATTATTTTATACAAATATACGACTCCATGCTCCAACCATACTACTACTAAACATGTATTAACATACACACACATCAATATATTTATTTTAAATGTTCAAATGAACTTATCCCAGTTCAATGGTTTAGTAAGCAACTATTTTAACAATTTATATACTTATTAAAGTATATAATCAATGATTTAACTTTAAGTAGTTAATATCTATTATTATTAATATAGTAAGCATTTTAATATGTGATTTGACAATAATGTTCAAGAGATTAAGCACGCAAATATCAAGTAATATTTCAAGTTAATTGCAACCAATTTATTGTGTAATCAAAGTGAGATTAACTCACTTTTATTGTAACGACCCGTATAATTCGTGGATTTAACTAGGTTGGATTTATGAGCTTTGTAATTTAATTTAGTGGAAAAATTTTCACTTTATAAACAAATATTGAAATAAAGGCTAAAATAAATTATATGAATGATGCCTTAAAAACCTATTTATATAGAAATTTGTATAATATTCAAATGAAGTAAGTAGGAAAATGATTCTTACCTGGATATAAGATCTAATAAGAGAAATTTAAGAAAGTATTAATTTGATTTAGTGCCATAAAAGTTGTAAATGGAAATTTAAATAAATTAAGGTATCATATTTGTGCAGGTTAATAATTTATGACTTGAATAAAATATCGATCCAATAAAATAAGTTAAATGCTATAATTTGATTTTTAAATATGAGAGAAACAAAAGTGAGAACATGATTGATATTTATGTTATTTATTCAGGGTATTGAATAAAATTAGGAATCCGATTGTAATAAATGGTAATAATGTGGTATTGGCTAATAAATTTAATTTCGATGCAATACCCATAAATGAATGTATGTAAAGGTATACTGGATTTTTTATCAAATAGAAAGATAGAAAGTAAATATCGGATTTGATTGATGAATAAATATACATTGAATAGTAATTTAACGTAAGGTTATAATAATAAATAAAAATTTGATGACATTAATATAAGGTAATGAATTGCAGATTTGGGTTTATAATAAAGAGTGATTGGAAATTTTGATTTGTTATAAATTGAATGGAATTCAAAATTTATTGGAAAAGGTAGATGGGTATCGGTAATAAATTTTAACGGATTTGAATAGTGAATTCAATTAAGTAATATATAATAAATAATGATTAAATGAAAACCGATACTCTGTAAATATCTATAATACTTGAGGGGAAATAATATACTTATAAATGCGAGATTAAGAGTTTTACAACAACTATTTTGAGTTATATACTTAGTCCTTCAGTTAAATTTGAAATCTTTGCAATGAATATTAATTTAATGTTACCCTAAATAAATTAAGGTAACAAATGAGGATTAACGAAAATATCTTTATAATACGATGATTTGTGAGTAAAAAGGAATGGGAATAAAGTTTATTTGATATATTGGAATTTAATTTATGGTAAAAAGGTTAATTGCAATCAAATGAGTAAAAATGGGAATCAAGCTTTATTTATTTGGATTTAAGATATGATAATTTGAATTTATTGCAATTAATTAAAAGTAAATGTAAATTTTGCGTTAATTTAAAACCTGAGTTGAAACGGGAAATATTTATACAATAATTTTAAATCCAATGGTAAACCCTTATATTTGAAATTTGGGAATGGAATAAATATAGATTAATTCAATTAAAAAGGGAAATTTGGAAATTTACCTATAATTTGAATTTTATGAAATAAAACATTTATATTGATTTAATCTTTAATGAGATTGACAAAGGATTGTTAGATCATCTTAAAAGTTGGCGAGATTGTAAGTAACAAAAAAATGCCAATTTTGAAACTTGAATATAATAAATTGGATTTTATTTACTAATTTTAAATTTATTTAATTAATATATAGATAGTCATTTTTGTCACGGACTCGGATTTCGATGAAACCAGTTTCATCGGATCCGTAACAGCGAATTATTGTAGGGTTTCAAGTTTCGTATCGATCGGACTTGTCGTTTGATCGTACGAACGCGAAAAGCCTTGAAATCAATTTAATTGAAATCAATTTGAAATCAATTTAGAAGTTTTGTTTTCGGCATAACTTCTTCATACGATCGAATTTGGACGTGAAACTTTTTCCATCGCGTTCAGAATATTTTAAAATACCTATTTGGATATATGGGTTTAATAAATTTCGTTCCGGGGTTAGAACGGGCTTTTTGGGCCAACTACCGTTTAGCACGTTCGTATTTCGTGCCCACCTAGCCTACTACAATTTGTCTATATATATGTTGTAATAAACCCTAGCCTCCATTTTCTATCATTTGTCTGTATGTTCATTTTCTTCATCTCTTTCTCTTCCTCAATGGTTGCAAAACCTAGATCTATCTACAGTTCAAAATCAAAAGTCAAAATTCAAACATCTCAGAAAAATTCAAGAAAAATATATGTTGAAGTTCTCAAATTACGTAATTCAGTGGTGAAATTTGTTTCTCGATTCGAGACACTGGTTGATCAGAAAGGGCAAATCATTTCCGGCCGTCCGTGTGAAGTAGGTGGAATGGACGGCGGATCTGCGTTGATGACTCGATCCGATAGCGCTGCAACGTAGAGGGGGTTTGGGGAAGCTCATCCATATGGTTAGGAGGGTTTGATGGCGACAAAATTCGCCACTATCGTGCCACGAACGGCGGCGGCAAAGGGGAAATCGAGTGGAGCTAGGGATCGTCGCACGTCACAGTGAGGGCACAGTTTGGGTCGGCTTTGGGAGGCGGAGTTGGTGGAGGCCCCTGATCGGGGGGGGGGGGGGGGGGCGCACGGCACTGCGTTGGCGATGTTTCAGGGTTAGGCGGTGGCTCGTTCGAATTTCCTGGAGATAGTTGCGATCGCGTGAGTCATGGGTTGACCTGGAGATATTTGAGCATGACGTGGCAATTGGGAAATGGTATCTTCTTTGTTTAATTTAAATTTAGATTTCAAAATCGTTAACGATGATAACTTCTGCATACGTACTCCGATTCACACGAGATTTTTTCCGTTAGGATCGTAATTAAATTCCGGATCTGATGACCCTAGTTTGGACAGATTTGGAGACCGTCGGATTTTTGGGTTTAAATCGAATTTAAATTCGATTTAAATCCCAAAGGTGAGTGTTTTAACCCACTCACAATTTCTAAAATTTCTTATGTTTGTTAAATTGATTTTAGATATGAGTAGAAATTTATTTGTGACTATTTGACATGTTTTATTCCTTATCTCTGTTAAATCGCATTTATTTAATTTAACTGTTCATAAATTTTATTACTGCATATAAATTGACAGTTATAGTTATTTATTTGCATATAAACTGTTAGTTTAATAGTTGTTAAATTCATTTTTGAATATAACTGCCAGTTATTACCCGTTATATATTATCATATGTATATTGATATTGATTTGTTATTGGATGATGATTGTGATATGGATGATGAATGATGAATGGATGTTTTATTTTATATCATTAAACTGCAAGTTATCATGCATTTTTCATTTCATTCGGGATTGTGGTTTGAAATGATATACAACCGTAAAATTTTTATTTTAAATTGCGGATTGAAATGATAAACATCCGTATCACTTGACCATAGGATAGAAAATTTTATACAGGCACCGCGGTAAATATATATAATTATTTTTGGAAATGTTTTTCTATGGTTTTGTAAAGTTATATATATATATGGTTTATGAGATATTGATTTGGTTATTGATAAAGGCTATTATATATATATAGTAATTTCCGGTTTTTAAGCTTTGTATAAATTTGATTTGAAGTTTAAATAAAGTTTGATTTTAAGATCAAATAAGATTAAACATTTATTTAAAATTTAATTTCTGGAGTTTCATGACTTAAATGAGAATAGATTTGGAAGATGAATATTATGTTAAATTGAAATTTAATAAAAATTAGAAATTTTAAAGGATATGATTTTTATAACTTGATTTTTGTGTAAAGTGATTTTAATGAATATCAGGTTGATTAAATGAATATATAATAAATTGAAAGATGATCCAGTTATATGAAGTTAAAGGTTTTCTTAAATTATATTGAATTCATTAAGCAAACATTTCAAGTCTAAATAAGAAGTAATTGAATTTGATACATATGGATTTGTCAAATGAGTTGTTTTTTTGAAATGGTGAAATATTTAAAGCCTTGAAACATAAGAAGTGAAATGGTATTTGGAAGTGTAAATCGATATTTGAAATTGATTTGTGAAATCTAAAGAAGCTATTTTGGTTTATAAAAGTAGTTTAATATTTAACCATTTAAGAGGTGGAAATTTGTTTCAAAGCTATGTTTTTCAAGCTAGTATAATTTGGAAATATTATGTTCAAGAGTTGATTTCTAAATATTTTACTTTGGAAACCCTATGATTTTGGAAGGAATATATATTGGAAAAAAATGATATCGTATTAATTCGGGTTTTAAGGGAAATGATATCATATTTATATGGTTTTGAAATGGATATTTTATTCTGGTTTTAAAGTATAATTATTTTAAATGACCGCGGTGTTATAATAACGATTGGTTGGCAAAGAGACCGGGATCAGATATGGACATACTCTCTGTCGATACCGAAAACCATTTTGACTAACCATGTACGCGGTGGAGATTCCAGAATGAAGTAGGTTGGTGGCGGCGTTTCCTGTAAGGTAAATACGTGGACCCAACTCCCGTGAGTTGGCATAAGGTGGCTAAAACAGGAGCGATTCTCGGGCCAATGAGGTCATTCCTCTGATCGAATGCACTTCTTCGATATTATACTCTGACTTTGGATTGATTCGGTGGCCACTATTGATTTCTTTGATTTTGGGGGTGTTTGTTCGAGGTGGGCGGTAGTAGCAGCTACGCGTTTCCACCAGCCCGGATAGCAATTGGTATATCTACCCTGGCATTGCCTAGTTGTGCCGTGTCACCTACCCTAGCGCGCCTTATACGATTTTGGTTTTGTACCATACCTATGGAGTGCCCTCTGACGACGCCCAGTACGGGGGAGATTACGGTACTGTATAGACTATGGGAATATATTCTGTGTTAAGGGCTATATGGGTAACCCCTTAACGCTATTTAAAGTAAGTTTATTTTACAATTAGACACTATTATAATAGCGCAATATACTATATAGTAAATAGTTTAACGGATCCTTAGGACATGTAAATCCCGAGCATCTCTTGAGTTACTGCACTCATATTTATTTCTGTATATTTAACTTACATAAGATCTTTTAGTTCTGACTCGAGTGTTTTTGTCTTTTCAAATTCGCTCGGGTCAGTCCTAGCGTTTCAGGATCGAAGACTTTAGCTTTGGAGGACGAAGACGAAGAATCCGTATTATTATTATCTATTTATTGCACCACACTCATACTGTTCCGCTGCATTTTATTTGGTATGTGAACTCTGATAGTTATTGTATAAAGAAGAATCAAGTGTTTTGTAAACGGTTTATGAACTGTATATTTATTATTTTATTTTATCCTTCCGCTGTGAGATTCTATTTTTATTTTATTTCTTCTCTATTTTTCTTATTTACCCCATAACCATCCGCCCTTCCGTATGGTTTGAATTGGCAGGTGTATCGGTTTAAAGTGTGCGAAAAGGCGGGACGTTACATTTATCAAACCACACTTCTTCCTGCCATAATAACAACACATCACTATCATTTTATACTCAACCAAAACATCACCTAAACCTTTCCTTATCTTCCGTTAACCCATGGCCATCACCTCCCCTCTTCTTGAACTAATGGCCTAACATCCCACCGTCACCATTGCTCACGCAATCCTTCACCACCCCAATACCCACGGCTAAAGCCATCACCTCCACCTTCCTTATGCCCACGGCCCTAAGGCCAAAACCATTATATTAAGCACACGACCATTAAGAGGAGAGTGGAAGAAAGGAAGTCATGAAGAGAAAGAAGTAAAGATGGACTTAGAAATGAATTGTGTAGAAATGAAGTGCATATGCATGTGTATCTATAAACTTAGGATTTGTGTGGCAAAGTTAGTAAAAACCCCTCCATAATCATGAAGTTAAGATGCATCCAAGCCATGCTCTTACACAATCATACCCTAAAACAAGCCATGGAACATGCTCCTTAATCCTTGCCTTGATTAAAGGCTCCTTAGATACTAAATGTTCCCTTAATTAATATGCTTACATTAGTTAAATTTGATTAGAACAAGTGAGGTTTTAATACTTGTTTTGTTCTTGTCATATGTTACCATATGATAACTATTTAAGCTGTAATATATTTACACAACTTGTATTGAATAAAATGTTGATTTTTAATAAAACTTGTTCTGGTCACATTTTCAGTATTTATCCAAAGTGTATATTTTTGTAAACACATTTTAAAAACAAGTTTTCTAACATCAGTTATTAATTAAAAAGTTTTTAATAAGGTTATAAAATCATATTTAATGTAATTAAATTTTGGATTCAAATATTTAAATAATTTAGATATTTAAATACGCGGCATTCAAAATTCCGGGTCATTACATTCTCCCCCTAAGAATATTCTGTCCTTGAAATTCCAACACAAACAATCCAAGAGACAACCATACAATAATACTTAACAATATTACCTTTTTAACGAAGCAAGCCAATAGTTTGCCTAGGCCAAAAATCTTCACATTGCACAAGGATGATAAATAAAATACTAAGTTTACCTTTCACTCAATAGCCTCAAACCAAACTACCTAGTATGTGCCTAGGCCATCAATCCGACGAGTCATTTCCCGAACTCGCCATAAACCAAACAACATAGTATGTGCCTAGGCCAACAATCCGAAGAGTCATTTCCCGAACTCGCCACAAACCAAACAACATAGTATGTAATTATACTTAAGCTCGTATGATTCATATATATCATCTCTATGCAATATTGATCCGACCACTTGCTCGATCACATAGATTTCACTTCCAAACTAGTATATCTCACTTGACTTATTTAGTGCGGTCTTCAATATGGTTCCTTGATTGGACACCTCCGTTCTCCTTATATAGCAATAAACTATGATAGAAAACTTAAGAATCATCTCAAGAATCCCTATCAAGTGTTTGTCGTCAAAAATGTTTAGTAAAAAAAAAAAATCCTTTTTCGGACCGTTGCATACCACCTTGGAATCATGTACTCGAATCCTAGATCAAGAACTATCATGGGAATAAAATAATCTACGTACAACTTACGTACTTAATTTAGCCGGTTTCTTAACTTCACTAATTACTTTCCAATTCCACCAAAATGATTTCTTATGTAATATTAAAACCATTTATGCAACATTTCTTTAAACATTAATTATATTTATAAATATTTTTATAACAACTCAGCTTTATTTAAAAACCTTTCCTTAAACATAATTTCATTTTAGAATATTTCAAGACTTAAGTCTATTACTAGTAAAATACTATACTACTTCCTAAGAGTATATACAAAAAATTATTTTACATTTTACTTCCAAAAATTTCGACGAAGTCCCAAGATAAATTTGGATTTTATAATTGAGTCAACCATCTAAACTTCTTTATCTATCGGGTTAAGCAAGTAGCTAGGTAGAGCAGGACTCTGGTATCCGAACTCAAGACTAGAGTCCATTTTCCGTATAAAACACTAAGGTAAAGACGTTATTAGTTGGCCCGATAACTTCGAGTGCCCTATTTAACAAAGATGCTAAACAACTTTTTAAACTTGTTTTAACTATCTTTTCAAATTAAGAGTTATAAAAGTTTAACTTTTATTCACAAAAATACTTACCTTAATTATATTAATTCGAAAGTTTCAACTTTCCAAAATAGTCGAAAATTCCATTTTATTTTAATAATTAAAAACTAACAAACAATATGTTATAATAAGACGCACAATCAAATTGCCCTAATGCAAAGGATACATGTAACCATAATATAATTTAACAAAAAAAAACTTAAGAATTTGAACTCCGGGTTTTATTTCAAGTCATTTGAAATGATAATATATACTTATATCATTTTGAATATCAAATCTTACTTTTCAGATTAAACCAAAATCACTTCCAAAACCAATTTGCAAAATATAATTTTTAAAATCCATGGAAAATATTAGTATAGGTCGGGTAACAACAAAATGATATAAGAAACTGAGTTCTGCCAAATAGCGTCATATATTCCCTTTACTAAGAAGGGTAACACTCAAGAGAAGTGCTTTCCAATAGAACACATCTCCTACCCATTTTTACTCACTTTTGAGTCACTCAAACTAGCTAACATAAAAACACTTTGTTTCCCAAACCGACTTACTATTTCCTAGAGTAACCTCGAACTTGCACAAATCTTAAAATCCTTTTAATAACAGTAGCCCTTTAAAATAGTTTCAAATCATACTATTATTGTTTTCTCAAAAACCTTAGAAACCATTTCTAAAACCACTAGGATTTAAGTTCACAAATTTTCAATTTAAATCCTTGATAATTCATATTTAGGCTAACCATATTTATATAAATGTAGTTTCTTATATGAAATCATTTCATAAGCGTTTTCTTTTTTAATATCTTACCTTTCCTTTTAAGCTATATTAACAACTTTCTATTTAAGTTAACTTTTTAACCCAACATTATCATCAAATGCCTTATAGATAGAATTCTGAAATTTAATTCACAAGGAGTTCATTTCAATGTTTCCACTAATTACTATCTTGCTAACCCATATTTGAAAAAGGTAAATTCAATAAACATTAGCCAATGCCCATACACTGGCTGAGCATGACTAATCAAGCAATAAATAATAATAATTTAATATTATCATTTTCTAATAAACAAATACATTATAAATAACTATGTTACTTATTTGAAAATTATTATTTTATATAAAACATAATTTTAGGTAAAATTATTTCATTTACCAATTTTGAAAATAATACTATGTCGGTTTGTTCTTGTTTAAGTGTTTAAGAACCGCTATCGATAACGCTGATCAGACGCATCGACCAGAACCCATAAGCACTCAGTAGACCAATCAACATAATACAAAATATTGTTATAGCACTAACAAATACACTCTTATATGTATAATATGATCAAACTCATAATAAGTCATTCCATTACCCTATCTCTTAATGAGTTATATCCAACCAAAGCTAAGGTTCTCGCTTAATCTTCAGTTCTGATACCACGATTGTAACGATTGCCTTTTCGGCCCCCAAATGTCGACACTGCTACATCCACGATATTCACATTTCACATGCCGAGCACCCAAGTGCTGTGACGCCCCATCTCTATACTCACGCTAGCCAAGGACACTACGGGGTAATGCCATCAGCTAGCGCCAAGAATAAGGCTGTTGAGGAGCGACCCTCCATGTAATTACTTTGTGCGAGCACCGATATGTCAGATAGTATAACGTGCATTTCATTTCAAGAGGAAATCCAACATATCGATACAAACTCAAAGCTACTACACAGTGGCTATATGATCTTCGGAAACAAATATAGAAATAAATATAACACAAATCAGTAACAGATATCCATATCACAAAGGCGGAAATAGATATGAATATAACACATATAAGTGTACATCAGAGTAGTGGTCAAATAAGATCCACGATATCACAAAAGAATAGATACAAGTGCTACATCAAGGAGTATGTATACATCAAGGAGTATCTATCTCGAATGTATAACAACAAAAACTACCAATCTAATGTAATTAGACAAAAGTTAGACAATGATGATCCCGGATAAGGAGTCAAGCAGAAGCACTTGTAATATCTCGGTCTGACCCGAGTATTATTTAATAAGAAAATAATAAACGTATCAGTTTAGCTATACATATCATATAAAATGAGATAGAATAAGAGATATGATAAAAATGTATGATAACAATAATGCCATACTGTGATAAGTATACATTTGAAAATCAATCAGAGATTAATCAATATCACAAGAATCTTCTCAAAGATCAAATAGAATGTCATAAACTTTACTTTTATTCATCAAGTCACAAATGTTGATAAAACTCATCAATGCAAATCACTAAAATTAGCGAGACACAAATTTTAGAAATCGTCAATTAGAAATCCAGAAATCACAAGATGGGGAGGCCTATCACAAAACGGGAGCACGAAAACTCACCAACACGTGTATCACAAACGGAATGCTATTCTATGGTCGCTAACCATAGAGCCAGTGCAACGATGTAGTATAATAACAGTACGCCCGAGGAACCTGAAACTCAAATAACTCGAAACATCGACACAGTACAATAACGGTACGTCCAATGAACTGAAACTTCAATAATTTGGAACATCGATGCAGTACAATAACGGTACGTCCAATGAACTTGATAAACCGGAACAACGATGAAGTACAATATCGGTACATCCATTGATCCAGATAAGCCGGGACATCGATGTAGTACAATAACGGTACATCCGATGATCCGAACACCATAAATGAACATGGGTCGCTAGCCCTTAAAGAAAATGAGACGAAACTCCAAAGAACCAGCAGGTCGTTATCCTATAAAGAAATGAGACAAAGCTTAATAAAATGAGGTACAGTCCCCTAAGTGGACAAAGAGACATAGCATATCGCTGGTCTAAATCATCAAAATGATCATCATCGATCAATAAGGAGTGTCAATTACACCAAGCTATTAAATAAATGAGTTTAGCTTTATGTCCCATAACCACTGGCTTAACCTAAATATTCACAAACAAATTGTAGATTCCCACTCAAAAATTGTCCCAAGAGTTTCAATCGAACAATTCTAAGAATTAACCGACGAAGTAAATGCAAGCGTTTCATACCACTTGTTTTGCTAAGCCATTTAATTGGATTTCTCGAACGAATGAGGTAAAGGTTTGTATATACTAATAGGTAGGAAAAACGGCTTTATAAGAGCTTTGTAATAAAAATAGAGTTGAAATCATCTTTATAACAGAGTTTGAATATTTAATGCTAGTATAGAAACCTTTGCATTTTAAAGTGACAAACCATAAAAATAATTGTAAAAACAATCAATCACCAAAATTTCACATTCGAAGACGTGAGTTAAATCCAAAAAAATCGATACCAAATCCTTCAAGATGGATATTCCCAAAAATCCATAAAAAGAAGTCATCAAAGACGATAATAGTGATAACAACTAATCAGATCAACCAAAATCGATTAACATTGGAATTTAAATCAAAAATAAGGTAAATAGGCAAAACTGGGCATTTCCAGACGTCTAAGGGGTTGTTCCAGACGTCTGGATTTGGTTTCTGGAAATATTCTAGAAAATCATCCAGACATCTGAATTCTCAAATCAGACGTCTGACCTCCTTTCAGATGTCTGTAACGATAATTCAGACGTCTGAAATCAGTCACTGCCGTTTTTATTTTTCTACCGCGTATAATTTTCTCCAGGAGGCAAAACCAGACGTCTGACATTGGTATCCAGACGTCTGAACACCTGGTAAGGGCAACAAATTTCCTAGGCCATGATGGCCAATACGATTTCGGGAGCGATCGAGCAAGCAATGACGACTAAGGATTTACGCCTAGCAACAACCCGGCCTTATAGCTCTTCGATACACCCCAAACAACATATCCAAACATCCCATGTAGGATATTCATAAATTTGGACTTCGAATCCAAAAATTGATAAATTCGCCAAATCAATTCAATTCAAAAGCAAATGAACAACACTAAGTGTTAGGAATTCATCCCTAACAACAACGATAGATATAGACATAAATGTGAGATAAAAATCTCATCTTTAACATAAAAACAAGGAAGATGAAGCACGAAAACAAGGGAGGATCAACCACTCTTCAAGCTTAACTCTAGAAGCTCCAAACTAAGATCAAAAGCAATAATTTCCCAAATTAGGTTATAGGAGAAATTGGAGAGAGATTGAGATGGAGAAGAAGAATGAGATACTTACCCAAGCTTCTCTTTGAATTTGGAGCTAAAACTTGGATTTGCTAAAGAAACTAGGGTTAGGATTCTAATTTCTCACCTCCACCACCATTTTTTTTAAAGCTTAAGTTGTAGGAAATATTATGAAGTAATGAAGAGGAGTGGAGTTGGGTTGATATGTTAGGATAATGGGCTAAAACCCAAACCCAAAGCCCTAAGTGAAAAGGTCGAAATTTTAGCTAGCTCCAAACATATCAATGTTTATACTCAAAAAGGTTGCAAACGTCATTTTGGACTCAATGGAAGTGGTCTCAAGTCCTAATTCGGCTGTTTGCAAAAAGTAGATTTTTGGACTTAAATCCGACTAATGATGCTATATTTAAATAAAATATTTAAATATACAATCGTAAAATATGCGGGTTGTTACAAGTGCCGTAAAGGCAGAACGTTAGGGTAATATAAAAGAAGAAAAGAATAGGAACAAGAAAGAAGAGAACATAATATCATAATCTCACAAAGAAACGACAACATATAATATCAAAATGAAACTTTTACAAAGGAAAATTGTATAGATACAATAATCAAAGTAAACTAATATATCATCAGCCTGAATAGTTATAACTACCTATCCTCACAATTGCTGATATAAAAATAAACAATGTAATGCATGGAAATAAAATCTATGCTAGGTAATTATCCAGCTCCTCTCTCCTAGAGCTCCAATGGTCATCAATGAAATCTAAAAATATATATGGGCCTGACCCAAGCATTATATGAAAAATAACACCCGGATCAGTCTAGTAAACAAGTGTGAGAAGACTCAAGTCATTTGAATTATTATATTTGTAAAACCTTTTAAAGAATAAAGGTATCTCGTAACACCACGCCGCAAATAAACACAGATGGTTTTTATCTAATGATAACCGAACCATTTTATAGGAAAATTTCGTGATATTATAATAATGTCTAGGGTGTTCATTATGAATATAAATCATAGTTGAAATGTTTACATTGGTTACATTTGATAGCATATTTAAGTATAAAAAAATAACCGCTAAGGTACGTTCATATAAATGGATTTTCCATGGAGATCTCTTCAATGAGACCGGCCTCCTATGACAAGGATCAGAAATACCTTCCGAGTGTCGGATATCTCTTGATAAAATATACCATAAGCTAAACACAACTGGGCCATCATCCGAACACTCGCATGAACAACGTGTAACAAGAATCATCAACTCCCATGCGTAACATATTGGTAAGTATACTCTAGATATGAAGTTGATGTACTCCTCATGGGTCAGCTAAACAAACCCAAGATCATGCATCCTACTCTATCATTGGTCATTTCCCGATGTCGAGGCTACATTCGGCATCTTCACACGAGTTTTCAACAACTCGACCATATAATGAATTCCACATGGATTCCATCATCTCAATAGATTCCAGAACCATACATGGTTTCCATGATTCGCTTCCAAAAAAGAGAACCTGTATCTCAGCCTTAAAGTGGTTTTCAATAATTAAACACTTACCGATCCCAGTCTCTCCAAGATCGAGCCGATGAATTTGATCTTATTCAACAATAATGAGAATGATCGCATAAGGGAAATAAGTCCCAAATACTTTCTCATAAGCAGGTGAACATATGTGCATTATCATTTCATGCAAGGCATGGTCACGTAAACGACTTTTAATCCATTTTCAATTAATTTATCATTTATTAATTAAAAACCCTTCTCATCAGAAGAAAATATTTTTATCTAATAAAACTACTCTTTTATAAATTAAGACTTCCATTATTTATTAATATTTTATTATTAAGAAAACTCCCTTTATATACTTGTATATATTGTTTAATTTTCACTTATACCCGTTTCAATACTAAAAAAGTGTTCATATAATTATTCCAATGGTATAAGTGTATTCATAAATTAGCTAACAAGTTTTACTTACTTGAAGTACAATCAAAGAGATTAGAACAATTACTGCCAAAACATTGTTATAATAAACTCCTTTTTTTCTAAATTAAACGTAGAACATTTTCTATCTCTTTATAAAAGATTTCAATACTTATTATTATCTTTAAAATTCCACTATTAAAGATTTATAATATGTAACATCCCAAAATTATCAATTAAAATAAATAATATATTTAAACTCTTGGGGTTTAATTTGAGAATAAATTTGGAAAAAAAAAATCTAAAACAAATAAAATAAGAGAAACTAATATATGAAATAAATTCCAAATTTATTTTTGGGTTTAAAATATTGAGATAATAAATGTTTGTAAAGGTCATTTGGATTTACAATGTTTATATTTCAAGTTTAAAATTTAAGTTTGAATTTAAATTTGGAATAAATGTTTTAAAAATTTAGTAGCATTAAAAATCATTAAGGAATAAGTATACAATGGTGAAAACAACTTTTCTTTTGACATTGTACATATGCATATATATACAAATGAATAAAAAATATATACATGTATGGGTTTATAAAAGTATATATAATATAGAATAAAATTTATAAAGTTTTCATTACTTTGTAAACAACAAAGGCTGAAACATACATTCACAATAAAGTTGAATGATTAAAAAAATCTAGTGCTTAAGATATTTCCTTACAAATGGCACAAACCATCATCTCTTTAATAAAATATTCAAATAAAAAATTCAGGAAACTCTTCACCTTCTGAATTTCGAATTTTTAAATCCCCTAACACCTGATGTTCAGTAATCAAAAGATCTTTGCAATTTTTTTCTTCAACATTCAAAGAAAAAAAAAGTTCAGAAGAGAAAAAAAAAAAAGAAACTGCCTTCTTCCATTCAAGCTAAAAAAAATCTGAAATATTTTCTCATGCTTCATAATAGTATTGTGATACTTTCAGGTAAGTTTTGTTTTAAAGTTTATGGTTTATGGAATTTTGATTTTTTTTATCAAGTTTCAACAATCAATTCAAACTTAAACTGCAGATTTGTAAAGGGGAAGCTTCTGGATTTCAAAAAGCAGTACAGTTCTTTTCTTTTTTTTCTGGAAATAAAATTTAAAAAGGCAAGTAACTTTTATTTATTTATTTTGAATTTGAAGTTGTAATTCCTAATGAAGCAAGAGTTTAATTCAACAATATTTAATTGGTTGCAGGAAAGTCAAGATCAAAGTTTTAGGCTATTACTGGGTTCAAGTTTCAGAAAATAAAAAGCGTCTTCTCTGTTATGAATCTCAAATGTAAGTAAAATAGAAAAAAAACCCTGTTATTAATAATTTAAATGCATGAATACAACTACAAATAATCATAGATCCGTACCCATCAATTTCAGATCTAAAACCCCAAGAGAATTCAAGTAGAAAAGAAGGGAAGTTGCAGGCCTCATCTCTGTTGATAGAACTGTCAGTAATCTCTGGGAAAACATGTGAGTAAATCTATTGCTTGTTCAATTTTCTCCTGTGTTTGAATGCCTATAGGAATAGGAATGGTTTGCATATGAATGAAGTGTATGCTTGAGCTTTGAATTTCCTGGAAAAACTTTTGTTCCCTGTTCCTATTTCCTGTAACATTTAGTTACAGGGAAATTAGAATTTTCTCTCCTATTTTCTTTTGGAAAAAGGGAAGAAAATTATGGACTGAAAAAATAAGTTTAAGTGTAGTTCAAAACTTATACCGTGCTTTAGAGTTAAATCAAAGCAAATTTTGTAGTTTTCTTTTAATGGGAAAAAACTGTAAACATGGTCATGCTCAAATCTCTGGTTCACAGAGTAAACTATCTACAACTACAACCTCTTCTACCTTCTCTTCGCTTATGGAAAAAATTGTAAGTAAGTTAAGTATTGATTTTAAACCAGTACCATGTTTCAGAAAACAAATCAAAGCAGTTTTTTTTTCTTCTTTTGTGAATTTCTTCTTCTGAAAACCGAGTTACAGGGTTACAAGGTAACCCACATCAAAACTCTTGATTCCTCTTTTTTCCTTTTTACTTCTGAAAAAAAAGAGGATGTAAACAAGTTAAGGTTCCTGTTTAAACCTGGATTTTATTCCAGAAAAGAATTAAAACAAATTTTATCATGTCTTTCTTTCTTGAAAGTTGAAGCACAGTAAAAAAATTCAAACCCTCAAGAATTTCAAACTTCCCGAATCTTAACTTAGATAACACTATGTGAATCACTTGTAAAAACAATGATTTTAGAAACAAAAATCAAATTTTTTCATTGCATATTGCTTAGGAAAATGGGAGTTGATCGGAAAATAAAGTTTTACCAAAATCTAATGATCTAAGGGGTCATAGGCCTCGAATTCGCTGTCGTAGATGGTTTGAGGGTTCGTGATCACCAGAAAAATGCAGTTTGATTTTTTAAAAACCCAGATTTTGAATTCGAGTTTGTTTTAGGGTTTAAGACCCATTTTCTGTTCACGGTCGAAATGGAGTTGCCGCACCACCCACAAGCGATTAGAATGCGTGTCAGGGGGTCAAATGGATGCGCCGCACGACGTAGGAGCTTCGGTCTAAGTAGCACGGCAGCTGACGGTTAGGGGAGGCGGCGCGAGGCGAGTACGTGTCGGCCTAATGCTTTTTTTGGGTTCTGTTGTTTGATTTTGATGGGGAAGGAGATGGGGTACTTCGATGGATGGAGATGGTTGCTGGGTTAGGGGTTGACGTGGAGCGATGTTTGCCAGTGGTTGGAATCGCCTCCGGTGCCGGCGCACATGCACGTGGTTGGTGGTGTATCAGTATGATGGCGTTGGGAAGGACGAGATGTAACTCGAAGCACAACACAGGGAAGTCGAGTGAAAACTCGAAGAGGGACTCGGGGCGTTTTAGCGTGGTGACGGGTTAACTTTAAAACAGAAAAAAATTATTGTTTCGCTCGGGTCAATATTGGCCTCAACCCGAAGTAAAGGGACAATTGTCTCGTGTACAACCTGAAGCACGTCTCGGGTGTGCAAATGAAACAGCAAAACCCAGGTTTATCCATAAATTGAAAACATAAGTTAAATTCATTTTCTGAAAAAATAATAATAATGATGATGATACTTGTGAATTGAATATCAAACAAATAGTAATTAGAATTCATGGAATTCAAGAATATTTTAAAATTAATAAAAGTTTGTTTTAAAGGATAGTTTAATGACAAATTCAAAAGTAAAGCAAATATCCAAGTGTAACTTAAAAAAAAATAAAAAAATAAAAAAAAATTATTTTGAAATCATAATTAATAATTAATGATTTGCAATGATTTTACAATCTAAAATTAATTAATTAAAGAATAGGGAATTTATAAAATAATTAAAACTTAATTAATAAAAAAATTAATTAAGAATTCATAAGTTTAAAATAATAAATCAAAGGATAATTAACTAATTAAGCCAATTAAACTAATTTATAATTAAGTAAAATTCAACATTAATTTAAAATGATTAATAAAGACAATTATATGGCCAATTCACTTTAATCACAATCACTTGAATCAACGATGATTGACCATCATCAAATACTCTATACCGGATTGACATTTTTGTTGTGATTGCTTTGTGATGGACTGTGATTTGAGATTTGTTCCTATATGTATGTGAAAACCCTTTTGCCCGTAAAAATGGCATTTATACTTCGATGCGACAGGGAGTCGGATTTCAGTTTGTTATCCGAAACCCACATCGAACCCTGAATGTGAATTTTTGTGATTGATACACCCACATGTTTTAAATTTGAGCGCTCACTATTCAGATTAGCCGGGAGAGGACCTTTGTGTCATATAACGCATTCCGAATAGTGATTCGACGAATGGATTGCATTTGAAGACCGACGGTGAAGACCGGGTGTCTCCGAAAATGATAGGATAACCTATCGATTGTCTCTGCACCGAGTTGCTCCAGTTTAGGGATTCCCTAAGTGATGGAAAGTCTGATCGGGATTGTGGATGCCCAGATTTGCAAGGGCTTCTTCCTTTATTGGACGAAGTGCCTTCGGTTCTGTTCGAACCCGGAACAGACTTGTATGGTCGTGTGTTTGACACTACGCTTTGAGATATAAAGCCGATTTCTTTCAAATACATATCTGTTGGTGGCGGAGAATTTATTCTCTTAGCTTAACACCCTTCTCTGAGACGTAGAGCTCAGAGGTTATGTAGTTGAAGGTTATCAGCAATACACTCCCAATTTGGTAGTGTGGCATGCTAAGTGCTACTGTATAGTGATGATCATTTGTTGATCATTTGTGATCAAAGCATGGCTTTCGTGTAAAGCGTAGCTTTGTGGACGAGACCTCATCGGACCTCACACCCCGGAAATGGTCGAAACAGGAAAGATGCGACAAGGTTATGAGGGTCGCGCCCTTTAGGGTATGTCATTTCCATCTGGAAAAATGTAGTGTCATGGTATGGAGCCTAGATACTTACCTATGTGGTTGCTTCAATCTCATTATTCTGTGTGGTTGTTGCTTTGTGATGGAGGGCCCTCGGATAAAGGTCCCAAAGGACCGGGGAGTGGCATACTCGAGTAGTAGTTACCTAGTTACGGAGGTAACCCGGCCTTGTGTTGGCAGAGAGCCGGGTAGGTTCTCGGGACGTCCCGCCAGAGGCGTACCCATGTGGCATAGGAAGTTCCTTAGCCTGACCATTTATTGGAAATCCAATTCCCAATACGAACCCCGTACGGTTTTAGTTGTATTACCTACCATTTACTTATAGTGGCGCCCCACTGTTTAGATGGTAGCTATAGTAGGCCTACGATACTGGTCGTATGTTGGCTAGCATTGATATTATACTTTCGAAATGGCTTTCTACACTATGCACTAGTAATAATATCAAAGAATTTTCCCGTATCAAGCATATTTGACTATCATAAGAAGAAATCTCCTCCAATTCTGTGATTGCATTATGTGTGTGGCGGGAGGTCTTATGGTAGTTTCATTTTCCAAAAGCATATCGGTTTTCTTGTAAAAATCTGTTTTATTTGAAAGCAATTATCTTTGTTTACTCATACCAGTCCCATGACTGACCCGGAGTTTATTGTTTCCTTTCTAAACTCTGGGTGCCCACCATTTCTACACGGGCAGCCTAGTGGCAGGTTTTCTGTATTTGGCTCTAGCTACATTTTGGAGTATTTTGGTTTGGAGATTTTTGGTTTTTGGAAGCTCATACCCTAGAGACATTTTGGAAGCTTTTGGATCTCGAGGTGCTTAGTTTGGTGTTCACTGTCATTCTCTATCTTTTTGAAGACTTTTGGCATATGATATGTAGTTGTTCTATTATGTCATTCTATTTGGAGATGTTATTCATGTATTATGTACTCTGATATTGTAACAGATATTATTATGATGTTGTATCTATGATATGATGCATGATATTCATTTTATTTCCGCTGCTTTATATTCATCTAATGTTGTTATAAGCTCCATCCGACTGGAGTTCGATGTTTGAATCATTGACAGTCGAGTAAAAGTGAGGTATTTGATGTCAATTTTCGAACGTTGAATTTCGGGTCGTGACAGTTGGTATCAGAGCTAAATGTTGAGTAAGAACTTTAGCTACGGAGTATAACACATTAGATGGCTCATTAGAGATAGGGTGAAGCATACCCTACAATGAGTATAATCGATCAACACCTCAAAAAATTTCTTAGTCCATTTCCTTTAATTGCTGATATTTGTTAAGATATATCGTGCAAATATCTAAGCCAATTTTCTTACTAATTACAGATAGTAAGGATGAGCGGCCGAAGAGGCAGAGTTGGGGGGCGAGGAAATGCCACAGCACCTAGCCAAGTTCCCCCACCACCGAGGCAGCTTTATCTATTCAGAATCAGCCGAATCTGGATGACTTATATAAGAACTTCTCCGACAATGAGACGATTGTTGAGGCCCAGGCATGGATTAGATCTTGTGAGAAAATCTTTAAGGGGCTTAAGCTGCAAGATGATCAGATACGTCTCATAGCTACTTGGCAACTTCAGGATGAAGCTTCAGCATGGTGGGAGACAGTCACCATTGATGAGCCCGAGGATGAGTTCACTTGGGGCAGATTCAAGGAAGTATTTGAGAAGCGCTACATGCCATCAGCTGGGATTTCTCATATGTACCAGGAGTTCATGGACTTAAAGCAAGGAAGTTTATCATTCGAGGAGTATCTCAACAAATTCAATGAATTATCTCGCTTTGGTCCAGAATTAGTGAACACACCTTTGAAGAAGAATGAGAGATTCATTCGTGGGATGAATAAAAAGTTCCACGAAAGGATGACTGGCCACGTCAAAGAATCCTTCTCAGATTTGGTGGATAGGGGATATCGTTTTGCTACACTAGACATGCAAGAAGCACCAAGGGAGAAAGGAAACTCAAGCAATCCGAATTGGAAGAAGAGGAAATTCGGAGGCAAGAAACCATGGCAAGGCAAGGAGAGAAAGAAGAGCAATCAAGGGAGCACTACGGAGAATGTCACTTGTTATAATTGCTTGGAGAAAGGACACTATTCTAACAGCTGCAAGAAGCCAAAGAGAGATCAATCCGCTCAAGCAAAGCCCAGAAAGTGCTATTATTGTCAAAAGGTGGGACATGAAGTAAAAGACTGCCCAACTATGAAGCAAGCCCAGACAGCTAAAGTGTACTCAGTCAAAGACAAGCCTACATCTTCCAAAACAGAAAAGGGAAAGGGAGTTCTGGAAGGTAACCTTACCATTTATGATAGCATTGTTAGAGTTCTTTTTGATACTGGCGCTACACACAGTTTTATCTCTCAACAAGCTATTAATGAATTGAATATTGAACCTGATTTTGTTGATGAGCCTATATGTGTAAGGAATCCAGTTGGAGGTCCCGCAAACCTCTGTCTTCGATGTAGAGATGTTCCTATCTCATATTCTTGCCATCAATTCCCTATTAGTCCTTTTGTTCTAGACTTCAACGAGTTTGAAGTCTTACTCGGAATGGATTGGCTAGCAAAATATGAAGCCAAATTGGATTGTAATAATCAGTTAATTTCAATCAAAACCGAATTTGGGGATTTCATTGAAATTTATTGTGAGGACCCTAGTCCTAAAAGGGAAGGGTTGATGTATAATTTGGGTTATCCTGAACCCAGCTTGGAATCTATTCCTATTGTTAGAGATTTTCCAGATGTATTTGAAGAAGTGAAATCTCTACCTCCTTACCGAGAAATAGAATTCAGAATCGACCTTGTACCCAATGCCCGTCCTGTCGTTCATGCAAGTCGCAGGATGGCACCTAGGGAAAGGGTTGAATTAGTCGAGCAAACTAGAGATTTACTAGAAAAAGGGTTGATTCGACCCAGTGTCTCGGAATGGGGCTCAGCCGTCGTATTTGTTGCTAAGTCAGACGGATCTTTGAGGTTGTGTGTTGATTACCGCAATCTCAATAAGCAGACTCTCAAGAATAAATTCCCATTGCCCAGAATTGATGATTTATTTGATCAGTTGCACGGCGCTTGTTTCTTTTCGAAGATGGATCTAGCCCAAGGATTCCATCAATTGCGAATCGTCGAAGACTGTATTCATTTGACAGCTTTTATGGGTCCCAATATGTTTTACGAATGGTTAGTCATGCCTTCTGGGCTAACCAATGCCCCAGCATACTTTGTGGACCTTATGACTCGTGTGTTTCGGGATGTATTGAATAAATTTGTGCTTGTATTCATTGATGATATTTTGGTCTATTCCAAGACTGAAGAGGAGCATGTCGAACAACTTAGAATTGTCTTGGAGATATTGAGGAGAAACATTCTATATGCCAAATTTTCCAAATGCCACTTTTGGGTCAAAGAAGTCAAATTTCTTGGCCATATTGTTAATGAAGAAGGGATTTCTGTTGATCCTAGCAAAATTTCCGCCATTCTTGATTGGAGAAGACCTACTACCCCAAAGGAAGTTCGAAGCTTTTTGGGCCTAGCAGGTTATTATCGGAAGTTTGTGCAGGACTTTTCGAAGTAGCTAGTCCTTTGACCAAGCTAACAATGAACAATGCAAAGTTTATTTGGACTCCAAAATGTGAAGAAGCTTTTGAGGAGTTGAAGAAGAGACTAACCACAGCTCCTATTCTCGCTATTATCAACAGGAATCAGGGCTTATCTGTTTATACCGATGCTTGTAGTGAAGGCTTGGGTGCAGTATTGATGCAAAACGGGAAAGTGATTGCCTACGCGAGTAGACAATTACGTTCTCATGAAAGAAACTATCCGACCCATGATTTGGAGCTTCTAGCTGTTATCTTCGCTTTAAAAATATGGCGACATTATCTTCTGGATAAGAATCTTTTCAGCTTTCTTAACAATCTACGAATTTAATTTAATTTAACATAACAAATATATACTTATCGAACTCTCTTTATTTCTAGGTGAAAAATTCGAATTATTCATCGACCATAAATCCTTGAAATATCTCTTCACCCAGAAAGATCTAAATTTGCGACAACAACGTTGGCTGGAATTTCTGGCATCTTACGACCTAGACATTCTATATACACCCGGAAAAGCCAATGTGGTTGTTGATGCTTTAAGCAGAAGACATGCTGTTCTCGCACACCTTGTTATCGCTCCTACTCTTCTTAAGAGGATTGCAAGACAGCAGACCGAAGACAAATTTCTTCGGGAAATTCATAGAAGAATAGTTCGAGGAGAGAATTCCAATTTTGAAATTGATGATAATGAGTTATAAAGATGTAAGGCAGAATTTGTGTCCCCGACATTCCAGATTTGAAACGAGAAGTGTTAGATGAATGTCACAAATCAAAATTCAGCATCCATCCAGGAGTCAACAAGATGTATAGAGATATCAAAAGAACTTTCTGGTGGAAGACGATGAAGAGAGATATATCTATTTATGTGAGTCACTGCGCTACTTGCCAACAAGTCAAGAGCGACCAAAAGAAGATGGCGGGTTTGCTTCAGCCTTTAGAGGTGCCCAAGTGGAAATGGGACCAAGTGTCGATGGATTTCATCGACGGTTTGCCTCGCACTCGAAAGGGCAATGAAGCGATTTGTGTCATTGTGGACCGTTTGACTAAGTCAGCCCACTTCTTGCTAGTAAAAGCTACCCGCACGGCTGCAAGTCTAGCTAATTTGTGTGTGAAAGAAATTGTCCGTCTCCATGGCATTCCTAGCAGCATTGTGAGTGATCGTGACCCGATCTTCACTAGTAGATTTTGGGAGGCGTTTCAAGACGCATTGGGAACTAAGCTGCACTTCAGTACTGCTTATCACCCACAGTCTGATGGGCAGATAGAAAGGATCAATCGAATCTTGGAGGACCTATTGCGAGCTTGTATACTTGATTTTGGTGGTTCTTGGGAGGACCATTTGCATCTGGTCGAGTTCTCCTATAACAACAGCTATCAGGCCAGTATCAAGATGGCTCCCTTTGAGGCTTTATATGGTCGACCGTGTCGATCACCGGCATGCTGGATTGAGGCAGGTGATAGACTCATTCTTGGACCGGACATGATTAAAGAAGCCACCGAGAAAGTTGATTTTATTCAGAAGAAATTGAAGACAGCTCAGAGTCGTCAAAAGTGCTATAGAAGACGGGATTTGGAATTCCAGGTTGGAGACTCTATTTTTCTTAAAGTATCTCCTATGAGAGGTGTATTGAGATTTGGGAAGACCGGCAAACTAGCACCACGATATATCGGTCCTTTTCCTATTCTAGAGAGGATTGGTTCTCTAGCCTACCGTGTGCAGTTGCCTAGCTGGTTATCGGGTGTGCACGATGTATTCCACATTTCTAGCCTTCGGAAGTATGTGCACGATCCGGACAGTATTATTGAAGAAGCTTCCCAACAAGATCTCGACATCACTCCCAATCTAACCGTTAAAAGAGAACCGATAAAGATTGCGGATCGTGAGGAGAAGCAATTAAGGAATAAGGTTGTAAAGCTAGTAAAAGTTTAGTGGAGTGCGATCCAAAGGACTGCACTTGGGAAACTGAAGATAATATGCAGAAATATTATCCCAAATGCAGAGTGGATATCTCGGCTTAGCCGGTAAGCCATTTCCTTATTCTTTTTGAATCGTATATTCTTTGTCTGTTTTTTCTCTCTTTCAATTTCGAGGACGAAATTTTCTTAAAGAGGGGGTATTTGTAACATCCCAAAATTATCAATTAAAATAAATAATATATTTAAACTCTTGGGGTTTAATTTGAGAATAAATTTGGAAAAAAAAATCTAAAACAAATAGAGAAAATAATATATGAAATAAATTCCAAATTTATTTTTGGGTTTAAAATATTGAGATAATAAATGTTTGTAAAGGTCATTTGGATTTAAAATGTTTATATTTCAAGTTTAAAATTTAAGTTTGAATTTAAATTTGGAATAAATGTTTTAAAAATTTAGTAGCATTAAAAATCATTAAGGAATAAGTATACAATGGTGAAAACAACTTTTCTTTTGACATTGTACATATGCATATATATACAAATGAATAAAAAATATATACATGTATGGGTTTATAAAAGTATATATAATATAGAAAATAAAATTTATAAAGTTTTCATTGCTTTGTAAACAACAAAGGTTGAAACATACATTCACAATAAAGTTGAATGATTAACAAAATCTAGTGCTTAAGATATTTCCTTACAAATGGCACAAACCATCATCTCTTTAATAAAATATTCAAATAAAAAATTCAGGAAACTCTTCACCTTCTAAAATTCGAATTTTTAAATCCCCTAACACCTGATGTTCAGTAATCAAAAGATCTTGGCAATTTTTTTTCTTCAACATTCAAAGGAAAAAAAAAGTTCAGAAGAAAAAAAAAAGAAACTGCCTTCTTCCATTCAAGCTAAAAAAAATCTGAAATATTTTCTCATGCTTCATAATAGTATTGTGATACTTTCAGGTAAGTTTTGTTTTAAAGTTTATGGTTTATGGAATTTTGATTTTTTTATCAAGTTTCAACAATCAATTCAAACTTAAACTGCAGATTTGTAAAGGGGAAGCTTCTGGATTTCAAAAAGCAGTGCAGTTCTTTTTTTTTTTCTGGAAATAAAATTTAAAAAGGCAAGTAACTTTTATTTATTTATTTTGAATTTGAAGTTGTAATTCCTAATGAAGCAGGAGTTTAATTCAACAATATTTAATTGGTTGCAGGAAAGTCAAGATCAAAGTTTTAGGCTATTACTGGGTTCAAGTTTCAGAAAATAAAAAGTGTCTTCTCTGTTATAAATCTCAAATGTAAGTAAAATAGAAAAAATAACCTGTTATTAATAATTTAAATGCATGAATACAACTACAAATAATCATAGATCTGTACCCATCAATTTCAGATCTAAAACCCCAAGAGAATTAAAGTAGAAAAGAAGGGAAGTTGCAGGCCTCATCTCTGTTGATAGAACTGTCAGTAATCTCTGGGAAAACAAGTGAGTAAATCTATTGCTTGTTCAATTTTCTTCTGTGTTTGAATGCCTATAGGAATAGGAATGGTTTGCATATGAATGAAGTGTATGCTTGTGCTTTGAATTTCCTGGAAAAACTTTTGTTCCCTGTTCCTATTTCCTGTAACATTTAGTTACAGGGAAATTAGAATTTTCTCTCCTATTTTCTTTTGGAAAAAGGGAAGAAAATTATGGACTGAAAAAATAAGTTTAAGTGTAGTTCAAAACTTATACTGTGCTTTAGAGTTAAATCAAAGCAAATTTTGTAGTTTTCTTTTAATGGGAAAAATTGTAAACATGGTCATGCTCAAATCTCTGGTTCACAAAGTAAACTATCCACAACTACAACCTCTTCTACCTTCTCTTTGCTTATGGAAATAATTGTAAGTAAGTTAAGTATTGATTTTAAACCAGTACCATGTTTCAGAAAACAAATCAAAGTAGTTTTTTTTTCTTTTGTGAATTTCTTCTGAGTTACAGGGTTACAAGGTAACCCACATCAAAACTCTAGATTCCTCTTTCTTCCTTTTTACTTCTGAAAAAAAAAGATGATGTAAACAAGTTAAGCTTCCTGTTTAAACCTGGATTTTCTTCCAGAAAAGAATTAAAACAAATTTTATCTAGTCTTTCTTCTTTGAAAGTTGAAGCACAGTAAAAAATTCAAACCCTCAAAAATTTTAAACTTCCTGAATCTTAACTTAGATAACACTATGTGAATCACTTGTTAAAACAATGATTTTAGAAACAAAAATCAAAATTTTTCATTGCATATTGCTCAGGAAAATGGGAGTTGATCGGAAAATAAAGTTTTACCAAAATCTGATGATCTAAGGGGTTATAGGCCTCGAATTCGCTGTTGTAGATGGTTTAAGGGTTCGTGATCACCAGAAAAATGCAGTTTGATTTTTTAAAAACCCAGATTTTGAATTCGAGTTTGTTTTAGGGTTTAAGACCCATTTTCTGTTCACGGTCGAAATGGAGTTGCCGCACCACCCACAAGCGATCAGAATGCGTGTCAGGGGGTCAAATGGATGCGTCGCACGACGTAGGAGCTTCGGTCTAAGTAGCACGGCCGCTGACGGTTAGGGGAGGCGACGCGAGGCGAGTACGTGTCGGCCTGATGCTTTTTTTTTTGGGTTCCGTTGTTTGATTTTGATGGGGAAGGAGATGGGGTACTTCGACGGATGGAGATGGTTGCTGGGTTGGGGGTTGACGTGCGGCGATGTTCGCCAGTGGTTGGAATCGCCTCCGGTGTCGGTGCACGTGCACGTGGTTGGTGGTGTATCAGTATGATGGCGTTGGGAAGGACGAGACGTAACTCGAAGCACAGCACGAGGAAGTCGAGTGAAAACTCGAAGAGGGACTCGGGGCGTTTTAGCGTGGTGACGGGTTAACTTTAAAACAGAAAATAAAATTGTTTCGCTCGAGTCAATATTGGCCTCAACCCGAAGTAAAGGGACAATTGTCTCGGGTACAGCCCGAAGCACGTCTCGGGTGTGCAAATGAAACAGCAAAACCCAGGTTTATCCATAAATTGAAAACATAAGTTAAATTCATTTTCTGAAATAATAATAATAATAATGATACTTGTGAATTGAATATCAAACAAATAGTAATTATAATTCATGGAATTCAAGAATATTTTAAAATTAATAAAAGTTTGTTTTAAAGGATAGCTTAATGACAAATTCAAAAGTAAAGCAAATATCCAAGTGTAACTAAAAAAAAAAATTATTTTGAAATCGTAATTAACAATTAATGATTTGCAATGATTTTACAATCTAAAATTAGTTAATTAAAGAATAGGGAATTTATAAAATATAATTAAAACTTAATTAATAAAAAAAATTAATTAAGAATTCATAAGTTTAAAATAATAAATCAAAGGATAATTAACTAATTAAGCCAATTAAACTAATTTATAATTAAGTAAAATTCAACATTAATTTAAAATGATTAATAAAGACAATTATATGGCCAATTCACTTTAATCACAATCACTTGAATCAACGATGATTGACCATCATCAAATACTCTATACTGGATTGACATTTTTGTTGTGATGCTATGATTGCTTTTTGATGGACTGTGATTTGAGATTTGTTCCTATATGTATGTGAAAACCCTTTTGCCCGTAAAACGGCATTTATACTTCGATGCGACAGGGTGTCGGATTTCAGTTTGTTATCCGAAACCCACATCGAACCTTGAATGTGAATTTTTGTGATTGATACACCCACATGTTTTAAATTTAAGCGCTCATTATTCGGATTAGCTAGGAGTGGACCTTTGTGCCATATAACCCGTTCCGAATAGTGATTCGACGAATGGATTGCATTTGAAGACCGTCGGTGAAGACCGGGTGTCTTCCAAACGATAGGATAACCTATCGATTGTCTCTGCACCGAGTTGCTCCGGTATAGGGATTCCCTAAGTGATGGGAAATCCGATCGGGATTGTGGATGCCCGGATTTGCAAGGGCTTCTTCCTTTATTGGACGAAGTGCCTTCGGTTCTGTTCGAACCCGGAATAGACTTATATGGTCGTGTGTCTGACACTACGCTTTGAGATATAAAGCCGATTTCTTTCAAATACATATCTGTTGGTGGCGGAGAATTTATTCTCTTAGCTTAACACCCTTCTATGAGACGTACGAGCTCAGAGGTTATGTAGTTGAAGGTTATCAGCAATATACTCCCAGTTTGGTAGTGTGGCATGCTAAGTGCTGCTGTATAGTGATGATCATTTGTGATCAAAGCATGGCTTTCGTGTAAAGCGTAGCTTTGTGGACGAGACCTCATCGGACCTCACACCCCGGAAATGGTCGAAACAGGAAAGATGCGGCAAGGTTATGAGGGTCGCGGCCTTTAGGGATTGTCATTTCCTTTTGGAAAAAGGTAGTGTCATGGTATGGAGCCCAGATACTTACCTATGTGGTTGCTTCAATCTCATTATTCTGTGTGGTTGTTGCTTTGTGATGGAGGGCCCTCGGATAAAGGTCCCAAAGGACCGGGGAGTGGCATACTCGAGTAGTGGTTACCTAGTTACAGAGGTAACCCGACCTTGTGTTGGCAGAGAGCCGGGTAGGTTCTCAGGACGTCCCGCCAGAGGCGTACCCATGTGGCATAGGAAGTTCCTTAGCCTGACCATTTGTTGAAAATCCAATCCCAATACGAACCCCGTACGGTTTTAGTTGTCTTACTTACCATTTACTTATAGTGGCGCCCCACTGTTTAGATGGTAGCTATAGTAGGCATACGATACTGGTCGTATGTTGGCTAGGATTGATATTATACTTTCGAAATGGCTTTCTACACTATGCACTAGTAATAATATCAAAGAATTTTCCCGTATCAAGCATATTTGACTATCATAAGAAGAAATCTCCTCCAATTCTGTGATTGCATTGTGTGTGTGGCGGGAGGTCTTATGGTAGTTTCATTTTCCAAAAGCATATCGGTTTTCTTGTAAAAATCTGTTTTATTTGAAAGCAATTATCTTTGTTTACTCATACCAGTCCCATGACTGACCCGGAGTTTATTGTTTCCTTTCTAAACTCTGGGTGCCCACTATTTCTACACGGGCAGCCTAGTAGCAGGTTTTCTGTATTTGGCTCTAGCTACATTTTGGAGTATTTTGGTTTGGAGATTTTTGGTTTTTGGAAGCTCATACCCTAGAGACATTTTGGAAGCTTTTGGATCTCGAGGTGCTTAGTTTGGTGTTCACTATCATTCTCTATCTTTTTGAAGACTTTTGGCATATGATATGTAGTTGTTCTATTATGTCATTCTATTTGGAGATGTTATTCATGTATTATGTACTCTGATATTGTAACAGATATTATTATGATGTTGTATCTGTGATATGATGCATGATATTCATTTTATTTCCGTTGCTTTATATTCATCTAATGTTGTTATAAGCTCCATCCGACTGGAGTTCGATGTTTGAATCATTGACAGTCAAGTACAAGTGAGGTATTTGATGTCAATTTTCGAACGTTGAATTTCGGGTCGTGACATAATATTTCTTCCACAGTATAATTCAAGGGTTTAAAAACAAATGTTGCTAAAACATTATTTACTACAAACCCAAAACTATTTACTTATCCATTAATAACGTTAAAAATTTATTTAAAAATCAAAGCATATCCACACTTATTAATTAAGGCCATACACTTTTAGCTGGTTCTATAAAATAATTTATTTTAACTTAAGTGTTAAAATCCAAACTTCCTTTTTTATATTTATAAAATACTTAATTTAATATTTAAAACCTATTTATATAGAAATATATTCAAAATTACTTATTAATATGTTAAAATAATTTTGAAACTACTTAAAATATATGACAATTATTCATATAGAATATTATGTAAGAATAAGGAATTTTGAAATAAATAGAAAAACAAGTTTTAATTTTCAAAGCTACTTAGTTTATAAGTTCATAGTTAATTGTTAAAAATATATTTAAACTTGAAACCAAATTAAAACGCTCTAGTATAAGTTAGAAACCAACAGTAAAAAGACTAGAGAAAAATACATAATTTAAATATCATTTTAAAACAATTTATAGTTTCAAATAGCAAAGATAGCATTTCCATAGGTGCTGCCTAAAGTTCTGTTACAAGTTTTAGCACATTTTTGCTACAACTTTGCGTCTAGTTTTCAATACCTTAAAAAGGGTTTTTGATCCATTATTGTAAAAATAGTTAGTGTACATTGGGTACTTTGATACCATAAAAGAAAACCCCAAAGAATATATTTTAACTATTTTAGAGAATTTTGCGAAAACATGGCATTTTATCGAACCACAGTTATAGTGACTATTTCGCCATAAATTTTTGCATTTTGTTCAACTAGCTATCAAATGAATTACATTTCAAAATCTTCCCAGTAAAATTAATATATTATTAACTTAATTAGTTGCTAAAGAAACCCTTAAGAAATTTTTCACAAAAAATGCATGTTGTTTATAAAGACGGACTGTTTTTAAAATTGTCACTATAACGACCTTTTTACTCCAATCTTTGGTTACTTTGATTTACTTCTTCTATAAGTTCCTAAAAAATATTCTTTGTTTTTCTAAACACTTATAGAAGTGCAAATAATAACCAAACAAGTTATTGTTAATATATGTTATTGAATCACCATTTTCACAGATTATAGTTTAAGAGATTCAAAGTGCGTTTATAGCGACTATCGCTATACAGACAATTCCATGTTCAATCCTACATTTTGGTGTCATCTTTTATACACATATATGATTCCAAGTTCCAACCATACTACTAATAAACAAGTATTAACTTCATACACATTAATATATCCATTTTAAATGTTCAAATGAACTTATCGCAATTCAATGGTTTAGTAAGCAACTTCTTTAACAATTTATATACTTTTTATAGTATATAATCAAGGATTTATGTAACAACCCTAGATTTTGCTTATATTTTTAAATTGACTTTATTTTTATTTTAAGTTATTTTAAATTTTTTTTATTTCAAACATTTCATGTTTTTAATACAAATGTTGATTATTAAGTGATTTATAGTTCAAACTAGTATAATTTGAATATTTTACTGTAAAGTGAATTTCTGGCCAAACTATTCAAACTTTGACTTCTAAACTTCAAGTTTAAATTATTTTAAATCTTAAATTTTATCTTTTGTTATGAAAATAGATGTAATAATTTGAACAGTGCTTTTCGTTTTGTTGAAAACGGAGTTAAACTGTAAAAGTTATGTACATTTCAATTTTGAGTGTAATTTGATTTATTTGGCAATTTTGTTTATTTTAAACTATATAAATTACATTTTATTTGTAATATTTTATTTCAATATGTGTTAATATGTTATTTTATGTATATTTTTTTCTTTTATTATTTTTAAAGTGATAATATAATTTTTCTAAAGTTTATTTGAACTTATTTCAATTTATTAAGCCCAGCTTCTACTTTTCTGCTATTTTCTTCATTTAAATTTTATTTAATTCAAATTTATTTATTATTTTTGTGAATTCATTTTTATTTTGTGTTCTTATCTTTATTTATAAATACTTTTCAAGTACATAAAAAAATTTCCAAATTTCATTGCATTTATTTTTCATATTTTCAAGACTAGTTGCAATTTTTGTTGTTTTATTTAATTAAACTATATATAATTAATGGTTAATTAATTTATTTTTGTTTATTTACTAAATTTTCTATTTTTATCTGAGTTTATATATATATTTCAGTTATTTAAAAATCAAAATAAATTGATGGAATTTTAAAGGTTTTAAACACTTTAACTTCCAAAGCCTTTTTACATTCCGACCTTTCATTTTCTCAAATCCACTCTTTAACGATTTTTTTTGCCGTTCTTTAATTTATCATTCCAGCTGCATCTCCCTCATTTTTCACGTATTCTAACCTTCTCAAACTCAGAAAAAAATTGCACGGCCATTGCTTCAAAGGTTTAGGTAAAATTCATCTCCTTCTTCCTTGTTTTTCTAGTTTTTCTATTGAATTTTGTATATGTTCTCTACCTTCATAGCTTTGTTCCTCCACCTCCAGCTGCTAGGCCAACACACCACCACAACCAGCCACCACCACATCCAGATCACCACCCCATCAGGCCGACCTGCCCTAGGCAAGAGATCCACCCTCCATTTACACAAACCATCACCATATAGTTTAGGCCGAGCATACCCTTCCTCTATCACCACTTCCACCACCTTTGCCCCCACTACCTCCACCACCCCTTGCTCTGACCCGACCATCACCCACTGCCACACCACCCATCACCACCAAAGCACCAGGCCGAACCTATAGGACCCCTTGGCCGAACCTTTTTTTGTCTTGAAAGTGATGATAGTTACCTTGTAGTTGTAGATCCAAGCACCAATATCTTGCACCATCTTCTAAATCATGTTAGGCCGACCATATAGACTCAAGACCAGATCCAAATTCAACCCTTAATAGTACATTTCAGACCTGTAGCTAAAATATAGGGGGTTGAAAGCAAATGCAATGATTTTGGATTTGTTTTCTCCAAGTATTTCTAGCACTGTTTATTGAAAATTTTGGATGAAATCTTATGTTGTTTCTAATTGTTTTATGTAAATGAATTCAAGGTGTTTAGCTTTAGATCTCCACTCTCAAATCGCTGTTGTGTTGTCGTGCCTTCATTTTTTTAGTATTGTGTGTTTGGTGTCAATCTCCAGCTTTGAAGAAGTGAGTACATCTCACCAGACAAGTTATACTTATATAAGTAATAAACCGATCACACCTGAAATCTGTAATGCACATCATCCTGTTTTAATTGCCATATTATATTCATATGATGTTCACACTTGTATTTACATCTGGTATATCATATATCAATGTTATTTCATGCTATTATGTTATTTTTATCAGTTTATCACACTGCAAGTTCCCTTTAGGTTAGAATCACTATGGGTTGAAATGATACATACCCGAACGGACTTTAGAATAAGGGAAAATCGTTATGGGCTGAAATGATAGGCCTGAGAGATTTTCAATTTATTTCATTTACTTGGGACTGCGGGTTTGAAATGATAAAACCTGGTTTTTCTTTGTAAATTACGGGTTGAAATGATATATTACCCGTATCACTTTACCTAGCGTGGGAAAATTTTATACAGACCCGTAGTTAAAATATGTTTTGCTAAAAAATTTAAAATATTTTAGAAATGTAAATATTACTATATTTTGATTTAAACTTAATAATAAAAAAAATTGTAAAGTATTAATGATTTTCTGGGAATTTATAAGTTAAATAAATTATGGAAAAGTTAGAAAATCTGAATGTAAGTTATTTTGGAAATTTTGATTTAGTTATAATTGGAAATTAAATATGAAATTATGGTAAATTTATGATAATTTGAATTTAAAATGAATTTAAAATTATTTTATAATATATTAATGATTTTTGAATGAAGTTAAAATGTGAAAGGAAAGATTATTTAAGTTGAAATTTTGAAATATAACCAAATGGGAATTTGTGAATTTGGCTTAAAAGTGAATTTTTTAAGTTAAATAAATAAATTGAAATTAAGTTATATTTGAAATTTTAAACTTAGGTGTTAAGTTGAAATTCAATTCAATGAATTTAAAATTGAATGTTGAAATTTAATAAGTGAATTATTATTAAATCTTGATTTTTGAATGGAAATTTAACTTTATAAAATCATGAACTTAAGGAAAATTAAATGATGTTTATAAATGTGAAAATGTATGATTTTATAAGTTAAAAATGTTTTAAATAAAAATATAATTGGTTGTGAAATTATATTGAATATTTGAAGTTAATTAACTGCATTTTGAAATGCTATTAATTGCAATGTAAATGATACTACAACATTCGTAAATGTTGTAGTTGATGATATGAACTAAAAAGCTAAATTGAATTAAAGGCTATTATAGCAATTTTTGTAAGTGCTATAATTGTTGAATTTAACTAAGTTTATTTGAAATTTAAGTAAACCCATTACAGCATCTTTAAAATGTTGTCTTTTGTTAAATTGAACCGTTTTGAATGTAACTTTCCGTAGCGTTTTCTAAATGCTGCGAAAAGTGAATTTTCACTATTTTGATAAACTTAAGTGAATAAATGAACTTTGGAAGTTGAAAATTTTGGAACTTTAATAATTTAATTATTAAGCATAATAACTTCATTTTAATGATTAAAAATGATTTTTTGAAATATAAACTATTTTGAAATGTGAATTGAAATGGTATTTTAAATTGAATGAAATGAATAATGATTTGAAATGAAGTTTTGTAAAGATATGATATTTTGATATATTAAAATGATTGGAAATGAAGTTTGTAAAGATATGATATTTTAATATATTAAAATGATTGGAAAGGAAGTTTTGTAAAGATATGATATTTTAATATATTAAAATGATTGGAAAGGAAGTTTTGTAAAGATATGATATTTTAATATATTGAAATGATTTGACATGAAGTTTTGGAAAGATATGATGTTTTTTTTTGAAATGGTTTGGAAATGATTAGATATTTATTTTGATAAAGATATGAATTTGAAATGATACTTTATTTTGAAGTATAAACTATGATTTTTAAATTATAACTACGGGTTATAATAACGATTGGTTGTTAAAGAGACTGGGATCGGATATGGACATACTCTCTGTCGATACCGAATACCACTTTAACAACTGTGTACGCGGTGGAGTTTCCAGAATGAAGTAGGATGGTGGCGACGTTCTTGAGGTATATTACGTGGACCCAACTCCTGTGAGTTGGCTTAAGGTGGCTAAAACAGGAGCGATCTCGGGCCAAAAGGGGTAGCTCCTCTGGTCGGACACATTCCTTCGATACTATACTCTTAGTGATGATTGATTTGATGGCCATCCTCCGATTTTGATTGGGAGTGTGTTCCGAGGTGGGCGTATGTTGCTGCTGTGTTACCACCAGCCCGTGTGTGTAATTGGTATATCTACCCTGGCATTGCCTTGTGTGCCGTGTCACCTACCATACTGAGCCTTTACTACGAGTTTGTTTTTCTCCCGTAGCCCGTGTGGTATCCTCTGATAGTTTCCTGATCTGGAGATATCATGATATTGGATGGACCACTGGGACTATTATGCGTGAAGGGTGATATGGGTAGCCCGGAACGCTATTTAAAAGTAAGTTTATTTTACTGTAGACATTATTATAATAGCGCAATATTACTATATGGTAAATAGTTTAACGGATCCTTAGAGGATGGGCGGTCCCAGGCATCCTTTAAGTTACTTGTACCTTATTACAGTTCACTTGAGTTAGTTTACATTATATAAGTATATATTGTCCTGGCTCGAGTGTTTGTATTTTTATTTACGCTCGGGTCAGCCTGAGTATTCACAGATTCGGATTTCCACTTTCTGGAGATTGGAATCGCTGGAGATTATCTGCTTGTCTTGTTTATCTATTTCACTCCTAGTTATCCTGTTGATTCCAGTATTGTATTCAACTTGTACTTGGTTATCATACTTAGACTTCTGTTGTATCTTATTTAACTCTGATGTATCTTATATTTATATAGTGGCTTCATGAACTACTATTTCTTTTACTTCCGCTGCATTATTAAATACTCTGTGTCTGTGATCTGTGATTATTATTTACTGTATACTCTAAGATTTGCCAAATTTTATTTACAACGCGGTATTTTGAGCAATTCAATTCCGGCATGAGTGTCTACCTATACACTTATAATGGATGCGAATGGTTGAAAATATTGGGTTGTTACAATTTAACTTTTAGTATTTAATGTCTATTATTATTAATATAGTAAGCATTGAAATGTGATTTAACAACAATTATCAAAAGATTAAGCAAGCAAATATCAAGTAATATTTCAAGTTAACTTGCAACCAATTTATTGTGTAATCAAAGTGAGATTAACTCACTTTTATCAAACCACATGTAATGACCTGTGTTTTTGATAATTAAAAATATTAAATTAAATAAGATAAGACTTTAGAATTTAATATTGTCAAAAATTATAATTTATGATTTACTATTGTAAGAAAAAATTATTGGAATTAATAATTTGATCTCAAATGAATTCTGAAATGATAAATTTCAATGAGATAAAGATGGTAACGCATATAATCTAATGATATTGATCTAAATATAATTAATTACTATTTGAATGTAAATTGCATCGATTGTTATAATTAATGCTAACAAACAATGAAATGATCGTTGATTTCTAATTAGTATATAAATGTAAGGTTTAATTTGGATATAGTTGTCGAGTTTAATTAGGAATAAATTAAATGATCTATAAGGAAAATTAGATGTTAATTAGTTGAAATTGGTTTTGGCATACAATAAGAAATCAATTATTTTATACATAAATTTATTAACCTTTGTTTGTAAACAATAAATTTATCAATGTGTTTAAATTACTAAGTTGTAACAATTGTTTATTTCTTACCTCATTATTTAATCCATTTGAAATTAATTAGTCAATCAATGAGAAATTAAATGTAATTGAAATCATTCAAATAAAAGAAAAGAGAACATTAATTCTAATTCATGAAAACAATAATAGAAACATATGTTGAATTAAAATGAAAGAGAAAGTTGAGAAAATAAAAAGGAAACATATGTTTTAATTGAAAAGAAAATATCGTCTAATATAAAGAACATGCAAAACAAAATAAAGAACGTTAACTATTGAACGATAAGTGTAATAAAATGGAAACTTATGTTAAATAAATTACATAACTGAATTGTTGATTTAATATAAAGAACGTTTAAATCAAAATAAAAGAATTTGTTGAAATTTAAAATATAATGAACTTGGATTTTATTATTGTTGTAATTTAACATTGAAATAATGTAATATTTATATCTTGGATTTGACATGGAAAATGTAATTTTAAAAGTTTATTAATTCCTGCTTAATCAAGAATGATAAAAGGAAACTTCTCATTTAGAATTTAAAAGTCAATAAATCAGTTAATAATAACTTGTTTTAATTTATGTGTAATAATAGTAAAATCGAATTATTAATGAACGTTGTGGTTTGTAATAACATATTTATAAAGTAGAAATATTGTAGTTGTCCATAACTGTGATTGGGTAAATTATTTGAGTATAATTTAGATTAAATTTTATCAAATGATAAAACGTTAACTTATGCATACGATGGAGTTAGGTCTCGAAACTAGTTCCATTGTGTTCAGAAGGCTTTTCTACATATAGATTGCCTGCGAAGACGCCTTGATTGGAGTTCGGGCTGTTTTGGACCTCACACTATAAATAAGCATGCAAATCGAGATGAAAATGTTACAGAAACCCTAATTTTCCATGGCTGCTTCCCTAACCAATTACAAAGGCCTAAAATCCTCCATCTACTTCCCCTTCGATCTCCCTTATCTCTCATCGATTCATAATGAAGTCTAAACGAAAGTTGCAGAGCTCGACCTCCTCTGTAACGACCCTAGATTTTAATTTAATTTAAATTGATAATTAAATGAATTTTTGAATAAAAATTGTGAAATTAATTATAAATGGAAGCGAGTTTCCCCGAATTTGAATAAATTCTGTATAAATCAAAATTTGATTTTTGTATATATATGTATATATTGGATTTGAAATAAAATCTTAAATAAATGGTTTTAAAAATATACATAAGATAACCATAAAGTAAATAAATTTGATAAGATTTAAACAACAAAATAAAAACCTAGAAATTCATCTATATTTTGAAAATGAATATATATATATAGTTTTATAAAATATAAAGTAAGAAAACATATTAAATAAAAATCTAACATATAATAATAAAAGAAACTTCATTAGATTAAAAAGTATATAAACAAACAAAGTGACAAAACAAATGCAAAGATAAAGACAAAACAAAACAAAATATATTTTCCCAGTCAAAATAAAAGACAGCAAGAATACATTCAAGTATTCAAACAAAAAGGAAGATAAGTGTGAAAGAAAGCAAAGTAAATATCTATGTGCAAATAAAAGGAGATATATATATCAGCTTAGTCAACAAGCATAAGCCTATTAAACAAGACAACAAATCAAAATTTTGTACTTGCAAATATCAAAATGGAAAAGTATGTAAACCAGGGAAACAACAAAAGAAGATATTAGTATAAACAAAGAAAGTAGTAGGCAATACAAACCTGTACATGCAGAAATAAAATAGTATAAGCATGATATTAGTAAGTCTAGGTAAAATAATAAACAAATGCCGAGACAAAGCTGAAGTAAACAAAAGAATGCAAGTGTAGGCAAGCATAAAACAAAGTTGAATAAGAATAGGTTGGAAAGAACAAAGTAAAAAAAAAAAAAAATTTATGTGGATAGCTTGCAAAAGAAACAAACAACTTACAAAATTATATTCAGTATGTACACTTAAAACCAAGGCAAACAAAGCCTGCAAAATGGAAACAAGAATCTGCAGTAAAACAAGCATGTAATGCCTTCATCTCAGTCGAAGTCAAGAAAACATTTAATGCAAGGCCAAGGTACCTTAGTACATAATATTTTATCTCTAGCACACTATAATATCACTTCAGCCAACAATTTGAAGCAAGCTATCAACCTCCAAAAAAAAAAAGATCACTGACTTGATTTGTACAAACAAAATATTACCCTGTACAATACTATCGCCTGTGCAAGCATTTTTAGCCCTGTTTTGCATTCTTTAAACCCTACATCACATGTAGCTCTCTTTTTATACAAACTCTTCATGTCATTTGCTCCATCTTCCAAACTGAAAATAAAAAAATGATAATAAACAAAACAAAATTTCAAGTCTGAAAGCAAGCTCCAGATTTAACTTCAAATTTATGAAGTAAAGCAAGTAGCACAGATCGAATAAGCTAAAAACAAATCATTAAAGATCAAAAGCAACACAAGCTAACTCAAACCAAAGATTTAAGAGGGGGACTTCACCTCAGCTTGCAAGTTTCAATCAGTTCAAAGTTAAGCTGGCTCTGTTCTGTGTCCATTGCAAATACGGGTGAGTAACTTCCTTTTTAAAACATTTGAGATGGTTGCAAGAGTTTATCTAGAAAGTGTGTTGTTGCAAATCTCCTGTATATATGTTGATGTATGTGTGCCTGTGATTGTTGTATTGCCTCTGCTTTATCTTTATTTTTTTCCAAAACCCAGATTTATAAAATAAATCTCTATCTCTTTATCTACTCACTGTTAGATCATGGAATATAAACGAAAGATGTTTGTTTGATCATGAACTAGGATTTCAAAATTTATTTAAGTTAAAACCATTTGTGTATGATTCTGGAAATGAAATTAAAGCAGGAAACTCAAGTCCCTGTGAAAATTCAAACCTGTTAATTTTACAATTCAGGTATATGAGTGGAATCATCACACTTTAATATGATTTTTAATGCAAAATTTATAATTTTTAGAGGTGGGGTTTAGGGGTAATTCGAAAATAAACAAAAAGTATACTTCGACCAATTTCCGGCGACGTATTGATCTGGGGGTAACGAGTCTTCGCGTAGAGGTGGAGGAATGATCAAGGGTCATGGAAAAAATAGTACGATGGTCGGTAGATGGACGTGGTGGCAGCAGCACACGTTTGATTTTTTTTTAACCTAGTTTTGACCTGGTTGTGTAATCGGTCTCGTTCATCGCCTACGTTGGATCGAGCACGACGTGGCTCTGGCAGATGGTGGAAGGGGTGTGGGCGCGTGAGTGGCCGGAGTTTCACGAAGACCGGTGGTCGGGGCGTGGCGAACTGCGCGTTGACAGGTTTGGGTTATCGTGCATGTTACTTGTTCCAGGTTTGGAATTTTTGCTAAAATTCGTTTGCGAGGTTATGGCAAGTCTTTGATGATCGGCGTCTGGTGTTGAGGCGTTTGTCGACTTGCTCGTCGATGAAGTGTTGATCGGCGATGGCCAGGGTGTTGGTACACGTGCACCGTGCACTTGCATGCTTGGGAGGTTTTGATGAATTGAAGAGGGAAGGCACTGGAATATTGCTCGGGTTGTTGGAGTATTGACTCGATGCAATGGAGTTTATTTTATTTTTTTCTCGAAGTAACTGTTGGCGTTGGGTTACTTTGGCATGCTGTAGGTTTTTATAAAAACATGTCATGTTTTATTTGGGTTTGTTTCTAAGGGGAGACTCGGGTCAGACAAGTGCTTGACTCGAAGCGATGGAGTTTAAAATAAAATAAAAAGTAAAGCTATAAATAAAAATAGAGATTTAAACTTGATTTTAAATCTGGATTCAAATAAATCTGAATCTTAGTTTTTTGAAGTAAAAGAAATTTGAAGAAGAAAAAAATTAAATTGTTTTAAATAATTTGAATGATAAATGTTCTTTACATTTATTTTAAGGATTATAAATTAAATTAAAGTTTTATTAATGTTTAATCGTTTTGGATCTTAAATTCAAAATGGAATTTAAATTTGGATTTAAAAGTGTAATGTTCTAAATATACACTTAAACGTTAATTAAAGCATAAGTAAAGGAAATGAATTTTCTATAGTAAATCGATTTATAATTAATAATGGCTAATGTGAGAAATTTTCTTTAAAAAGGGAATTAAAGAAACTTAATAGTTAATGAAATCATTAACTAAGATTATCTGAACAATTAATTTACGTGATTAAATTTTTAACAATAAATTAGATTAATAAATTTGATGATAATAAATTGTGGAATTGCTAAGTATAATTACTTAATGATAGAAATTATGGAATTGATTTATTTAGCATAATTAATTGAGTTAATTTGATTTATTCAAAAAAAAATCTAAATTTCTTAAGTTAATAAATTCAGAATAGTCACTTGATAATTTTGAAAATATAATTACTTAGAGAAGTAATTAATAGATAATTAATGAATGTAATTAATTAAATGATGATTTGAAATTTGAGTAAATTATTTGTTAATAAATTTAGAGGATTAATTAATAATGTGATATTAACTTTATAATTAAAGATTAATTGATTCATTAATTAAGAATGATAGTTAATAATTAGGGGTTAACTAATAAATTGTGAATGGGAATTTATTTCAAATAATTTGTAATTAAATTATGATAATTAACCCAGATTAATAATTGATACATCCGATTTAAATTAATTATTTGATTAATAAATTCGTTTGTGAATGTTTGGACTTGGCTGAATAACTGTTTTGTTTGATATCCCTGATATGTGATGCTTTCTGTTATATTCTGATTTGTGTTGTGATCTGTGATATAGTTTATTATCTGTGATATATATATATATATATCTGTGAATCTGTATATGAAAGATAAGCGTTATAATTTATATCGCTTATCAAATATATTATTGTATTTGAGCTGTGATGATTGAATGATGTTGCACTATTGTGTAAAACCCTTGGACCACACTTATACACACACAAATATGGATTTCACGAGGAGATCGATTAAGTCACAGATTTTTAAAAATAGTTTTGAATTTGAATTTTTTAAATTCAAATAGTTTGAAATAGAATCGGGTTAAATGTGAAAAGCTTTTGAAATGGAATTTCAAAGATGAAGTTTATTTTGAATAACTTGATAAAGTTTGAAATTTAAATAATTTGATTTAAATTTAAATTCCAAATTGTGAAACTGAATTCTATAATTTGAAACTAGGGATTAAAAATGTTATACCAGTTATATATGGGTTGAACCATTTTAAAATGTATTAATTTGGGAATATGAATATGAATTAAGAACTTTAATTTGTGCAAATATAATTGGATTTTTCTGAAACGAAAACTATTTGTTTTCAATTAATTAAAGCTTTCACATAAGTAATGAACTTCCAATTTGTGTTAAAATGATTTCTAGTTTAAAATGAAAACGATTTCCAAGTTATAGAAACGGTTTGAAAGCTATAAGTTAAAATCTTTGATTTAAAGATTTAACGAGTAAATACAATTGAATGAAATTGTTTTGGAAATCTATGAATTGATCTTTGTGAAATAAATCTTTTTGTTTAAAGATTTGAAATGGTAATTTGTTTAAACCATTTGAAAGAAATGTTTGAATAATTAAGTTGTGACTTAATTGAAATCCCAATATCCATATGTTTTTAAATATTGCGCTCACTATTCGGTTTAGCCGGGAGAGGACCTTTGTGTCATATATCCCATTCCGAATATGTGATACGTCGTTATGGATAGCATTTGAAGACCGGCGATGAAGACTGGATATTTTCGAAAACGGAAGGACAACTCGTCGAATGTCTTTGCATCGACTGGTCCCCGGTATAGAGACTCCATATGTGATGGGAAGTCCGAACGTGATTAGTGAATATCCGGATTTGCAAGGGCTTCTTTGGAAGTACCTTCGGTTCTGTTCGAACCCGGAACAGACTTGTATGGATTGTGTGTCCGACATTACACTTTGAGATATAAAGCAGATTCCTTTCAAATACATTTCTGTTGGTGGCGGAGAATTTATTCTTTTAGCTTAACACCCTTCTTTGAGACGTACGAGCTCATAGGTTATGTAGTTGAAGGTTATCAGCGATATATTCCCAATTTGGTAATGTGACATGCTAAGTGTTGCTGTGAAATGATCATTGTTTGATCATTTGTGATATGATCATTTGTTTGATCATTTATCTTTGTGATCATTACTTTGATCATTTGTTGACCCAAAGCGTGGCTTTGTACCAAAGCGTGGCTTTGTGGACGAGACTTCGTCGAGCCTCACACCCCGGAATGGTCAAAACAGGAAAGATGCGGCAAGGTTATTAGGGGGTAGCGCCCCTTTAGGGTATGTTCATTTCCTTATGGAAAGGGGTGGTATCATGGTATGGATCCCAGATACTTACTCATGTGGAAAACACTCTATTTACTATAGTGTGATGTTGGTTATCGAGCGCTCGGATAAAGGTCCTAAAGGACCGGGGGATGGCATACTTGTGTCAGTTGTTACCCAGCTAGGGGTAACCCGGCCTTGTGTTGGCAGAGATCCGGTTAGGTTCTCGGGGACGTCCTTCCAGAGGCGTTCTAATGTGGCAATGGAAAGTTCCTTGGCCTGACCATTTGTTGGAAATCCAAAGAAACAATACGAGCCTTGTACGGTTTTAGTTGTAGAACCTGCCATTCACTTATGGTGGCGCCCCACTGTTTGGATGGTAGCTATAGTAGGCATAGTTCGAAATGTCTATGCTGGCTAAGATTTATATTCTACTTTCGAAATGCTTTTCTGCACCGTGCACTTATAATAATAATATCAAAGAAATTTTCTGCGTATTAAGCATGTTTGACTATCATAAGAAGAAATCTCCTCCAAGTCTGCGTTTGCATTGTGTGTGTGGTGGGAGGTCTTATGGTAGTTTCATTTTCAAAAGCATTGCGAATTTATTTTAAAATTCTCTTGTTGATTTTTTTAAAAGATAAACTGTTTTTGTTGCTCACACTAGTCCCATGACTGATCTGGAGTTTATTGTTCCTTTCCTAAACTCTGGGTGCTCACTAATTTCCACACGAGCAGTCTAGAGTTTGGTTTTTCAGATAGTTAGGTCCAGTGGATTATCTGGAGTTAGTTCAGTCTTTGGTTCGCACCAGTCTTGCCTAGCTTGGTGCATTGTTATGGGGAGTTCGAGCTATTGCTGGATTGGTTCTTGGAGATGGAGTTCAGATTTGAAGTTCTTCGTTGAAGACTATCTTAGAGTTATTTTGTTCCGCTGCTATATTTCTTGTACCTCTGATGTATATTGATATCATTGTATCATTCTGTTGTATATCAATGTGTTATTCTTTTATTCCGCTATGTTTTTTACTTAATATTGTTATAAGCTCCGGCGAATCGGATTTGAACGGTCGAATCTGCGGCATTCGAATACGATTTGAAGTATGGATGTCGATTATCGAGCGGGCAAAACCCGATACGTTACATTTGGTATCGGAGCTAAGGTTGAACTTTAGCTCAGGAGTATAACACGTTAAGTAGCTCATTAGAGATAGGGTGAAGTATCCCTAGAATGAGTATATCCCTAAGATATCCGTTTGAATGCCTCAGTAAATTCTCTTGCTATCCACTGATAGTAAGTATGAGTGCAAGAAGAGGACGAGATAGGAGACAGGGAAATACGACTGTAATTGGTCAATACTCTATAACAACAACGGAAATAACTTTCTCTATCAATATCCTTTGATTTGTCTTTCCAAATTCTTTTGATTTCTTCGTGATAGCTCCAGAAAGAAGTTTCGGTGTGATGATGGCCCTACGTATTGTTGTAAGAAATTTTTACTTCGTATTTTCATCTGTTTCTTATCAGTTTCGATTTGAACTTTAATAAATATGAATAAATTTGAAATTTGGAATTAAAATTTAAAATAAATTGGAAATTTTAAATTGAGTTAAAATTGATTAATAGAATATGAAGGATAATTTGAATTGAATCAATAAAACGATTTCGTTTAAAACTAAATTTGAAATTCTATTGTAATTTCTTGTATCTATTGTTGATATTCTGATTTGGTAAGCCAAATGCAGAATAGATATCTAGTTTGACATGGAGAATTGTTCTTCTATCTTTCGTCTATCTTTGTTATCTCTCTTTGGCGAATTTCGAGGACGAAATTCTTTTAAGGGGGGAAGTTTGTAACGACCCTAGAAAATGTAACGATACGCATACAGCAGCGACCGGTAGGCTATGCAACCATCCCAGACCCACCGTGGCTCACACTGGCACCCGAAACATGCTTTTACGGCCAGCCTCTCGACTGTCACGGCTTACGCCTAACCAATCCCGTAAAGAGGCCGTGTGGGGGTAAGAGTCTCCCATTCGCCACCAAACCGCGAAGCGAGAACCCCCCATCACATTTCACTAAGACAAGCAAGTCTCGTCCATCTACCGACCATCGCACTATTTTTTCCATGACCCCTGATCATTCCTCTACCTCTACGCGAAGACTCGTTACCCCCAGATCAATACGTTGCCGGAAATTGGTCGAAGTATACTTTTTGTTTATTTTAGAATTACCCCTAAACCCCACCTCTAAAAATTATAAATTTTGCATTAAAAATCATATTAAAGTGTGATGATTCCACTCATATACCTGAATTGTAAAATTAACAGGTTTGAATTTTCACAGGGACTTGAGTTTCCTGCTTTAATTTTATTTCCAGAATCATACACAAATGGTTTTAACTTAAATAAATTTTTAAATCCTAGTTCATGATCAAACAAACATCTTTCGTTTATATTACATGATCTAACAGTGAGTAGATAAAGAGATAGAGATTTATTTTATAAATCTGGGTTTTGGAAAAAAATAAAGATAAAGCAGAGGCAATACAACAATCACAGGCACACATACATCAACATATATACAGGAGATTTGCAACAACACACTTTCTAGATAAACTCTTGCAGCCATCTCAAATGTTTTAAAAAGGAAGTTACTCACCCGTATTTGCAATGGACAGAGAACAGAGCCAGCTTAACTTTGAACTGATTGAAACTTGCAAGCTGAGGTGAAGTCCCCCTCTTAAATCTTTGGTTTCAGTTAGCTTGTGTTGCTTTTGATCTTTAATGATTTGTTTTTAGCTTGTTCGATCTGTGTTACTTGCTTTACTTCATAAATTTGAAGTTAAATCTGGAGCTTGCTTTCAGACTTGAAATTTTGTTTTGTTTATTATCATTTTTTTATTTTCAGTTTGGAAGATGGAGCAAATGACATGAAGAGTTTGTATAAAAAGAGAGCTACATGTGATGTAGGGTTTAAACAATGCAAAACAGGGCTAAAAATGCTTGCACAGGCGATAGTATTGTACAGGGTGATATTTTGTTTGTACAAATCAAGTCAGTGATCTCTTTTTTTTTTTTTTTTTTTGGAGGCTGATAGCTTGCTTCAAATTGTTGGCTGAAGTGATATTATAGTGTGCTAGAGATAAAATATTATGTACTAAGGTACCTTGGCCTTGCATTAAATGTTTGCTTGACTTCGACTGAGATGAAGGCATTACATGCTTGTTTTACTGCAGATTCTTGTTTTCATTTTGCAGGCTTTGTTTGCCTTGGTTTTAAGTGTACATACTGAATATAATTTTGTAAGTTGTTTGTTTCTTTTGCAAGCTATCCACATAAAATATATTTTTTTCTTTTTCTTTTACTTTGTTCTTTCCAACCTATACTTATTCAACTTTGTTTTATGCTTGCCTACACTTGCATTCTTTTGTTTACTTCAGCTTTGTCTCGGCATTTGTTTATTATTTTACCTAGACTTACTAATATCATGCTTATACTATTTTATTTCTGCATGTACATGTTTGTATTGCCTACTACTTTCTTTGTTTATACTAATATCTTCTTTTGTTGTTTCCCTGGTTTACATACTTTTCCATTTTGATATTTGCAAGTACAAAATTTTGATTTGTTGTCTTGTTTAATAGGCTTATGCTTGTTAACTAAGCTGATATATATATCTCCTTTTATTTGCACATAGATATTTACTTTGCTTTCTTTCACACTTATCTTCCTTTTTGTTTGAATACTTGAATGTATTATTGCTGTCTTTTATTTTGACTGGGAAAATATATTTTGTTTTGTTTTGTCTTTATCTTTGCATTTGTTTTGTCACTTTGTTTGTTTATATACTTTTTAATCTAATGAAGTTTCTTTTATTATTATATGTTAGATTTTTATTTATTATGTTTTCTTACTTTATATTTTATAAAACTATATATATATATATATTCATTTTCAAAATATAGATGAATTTCTAGGTTTTTATTTTGTTGTTTAAATCTTATCAAATTTATTTACTTTATGGTTATCTTATGTATATTTTTAAAACCATTTATTTAAGATTTTATTTCAAATCCAATATATACATATATATACAAAAATCAAATTTTGATTTATACAGAATTTATTCAAATTCGGGGAAACTCGCTTCCATTTATAATTAATTTCACAATTTTTATTCAAAAATTCATTTAATTATCAATTTAAAATAAATTAAAATCTAGGGTCGTTACATCCTCTACAATCAGAACGGTTGGATCGAGCTAATTACGTCAGAATACACCAAAATCGAGGATCAAAGGTGGCTATGTTTATGGTAGTTTGCGAGCAAATAAAGGCGTCAGAGGTGGTGAAATTCTAGACGAAGGCAGAGGTCGGCGGCGCGGTGATGGTGGTGACCTCCAATCGAAAGCCGACGGCTTCTTGGCACGTGCGCTCGACGAAGAAGGGTGCGGCCTGATGGGTTTCTTTGTTTGCATCTAACGTTGGTTTGTAACGGTAATACTATTTACAAATTTTCCATCCATTTATTTTAATTAAATTTTAAATTTAAAACTTATTACTTACATAATTTTTGCATACGGACACTGATTGATGTGAGGTTTCTTCCATTGGGTTTGTATCGAAATTCCGAACAACATGAAATTGGTTTGTCTGAATTTGGAGACTATTGGAATTTTGGGCTTTTATTGGATTTTTAACAAGCTTTAAATCAAAAGTGAGTGATTTATACCACTCATGCAATACTAAACCTTCTTATGTTAGTTGAATTATTTATGAAGCAATTTTAGTGGTTGCTATTTCGTAGTTTAAATTGACATTTAAATTTAATATGAATTTCATATTGAATTAAATTAACATTTAAGTTAATATTTAATTTAATTGCTTGTTAAACATCGACAATTGGTAACTAGTAATTATTTTGATATATTGTTTGATTTATATGTTGACTACAATTAGATGCCTATTGATTGATATGTTGGACGTATGGTTGTTTATTTATTTGACATATTCCCGCCATTACCTATTTATTAATTGACATCATTCATATTATCATCTGTATTATGTGAAATGAATTAAGAAATAGGTTGAAATGATATATACCTATGACATTTAATTATGGATTGAAATGATACATATTCATCCGTGTAATTAAAATTGAAATAATTGATCACTTGGCCATAGGGTAGAAAATCATATACGGACACTGAATTTGGTTAAACTAAATGGTTTCAAATCTTAAATTTTAATTGGTTTAAATGATTTTGTTTTAAAGAAAACAAAATTTTGATTTATATGAATTAAATTATTTTCTAATTCGAGATTTGAAATGTTGAAATTGAAACTATTTAAATGAAATTATTTAAGAATTTAATTTGAAATCCTAAAGTGAAAATTGAAATATGTTTGAATTTGTTGAAAGTGAATTATTTTAAAGGTTTAAACATTAATGGTTTAAAGTGGTATTTTAAAAATTTGGATGTGAAATGGATTTAAACTAAATTGTTAAAAATTGAGAATTTGAATTGAAACTTTAGCCATTTGAATAGAACCGTTTAAATTGAATTTGAAGTGAAGTTTGAAATTGATTTGAATTGGGGCTGATTTAAATAGAAATTTGAATTTGAAGTTGATTTGAAATTGGAAGTTGAAAAATTGCTGTTGCCATTTGAAATTGGAACATGAGCTCAAATTGTTTTGGAAAGAAAGAAACAGTTTTAATATAAACTATATTACATATATAAATTATTTTAATATATAAATTATTTTTATCCAAACTGTTTTTCAATATTAAAACTATTTTAGTTTTCCAAATTATTTTCAATATTCAAAGTATTTCAATTATCCAAACTAGTTTCAATATTCAAACTATTTTAATTATTCAAAACCATTTTCAATATTCAAATTGCTTTAGAGGGGAATTATTTAGATTTAAAACATTGATTCAAATATGAATGTTTTGATTTGAAGGTATAATCTATTTTGAAATGATTTTTGGAGCGAATATAATATTTTGATATAAAGTATGACTTCATAATCTAAAAGAACCAACCGGTGTTTTGTCTTTTCATTATGCTCGGGTGAGCCTAAATATTTCAGTGCATTGAAGATCATATTATTCTGGACGACGAAGATGAAGACTTGGTATATTATATTACTAGTATTATTCCCCTGCACCATATTGTTCTGCTGCATTGTTTTATTTTGTCTCTGTTGTATGTATAACTATGCTTGATGTTGTAAAAGTATAATCAAATGTATATTGAAAAACAACTTCATGAACTATTTATTCAATTATTATATTTAGTCATTCCGCTGCAAGATTCTGTGTGTTGCTTTCCTTCTTTTCTTTTATTTTCTTATTAAACCCCATTGATAATATACCCTTTTGAATGGTTTGAGTTAGAAATGTGTAGTTTATTATCGATTTAAATTGCCTAAAAAGGTGGGTCGTCACACCACACTTCTTCCTGCCATCATTCATTATAACAACACTTTATTATCATTTTCTGCTCAATTAAAACATCACCTAAAACCTTTCCTTATCTTCTCTTAACGCGCGGACATCATCTCCCCTCTTCTTGAACTCACGGCCTAACATCCCACCATCACCATTGCTTATGCAATTCTCCTCCACCATCTCAATACCCACAGCCAAAGCCATCACCTCCACCTTCCTTAAGCCCATGGACCTAAGACCAAAACCATTAAATTAAGTACACGACCATTAAGAGGAGAGTGGAAGAAAAGAAGTCATGATAAGAAAGAAGTGTAGATGGGCTTAGAAATGAATTATGTAAAAATGAATTTCATATGCTTGTGTATTTATAAGCTTAAGACTTGAGTGGAGATGTTAGTAAAAATCTCTTCTTAACCATGAATTTAAGTTACATCCAGGCCATGTTCTTACACGACCAGAACCCTAAAACAAGCCATGAAATATGCTGCTTAATCCATGCCTTGATTTAAGGGTCCTTATGTACTAAATGTTCCCTTAATTAATAAGCTTACTTTAGTTAAGTTTGATTACGGTAAGAGAGGTTTTAATACTTGTTATATTCTTGTCATATGTTATCATATGATAACTATTCAAGTTGCAATATAGTGACACAACTTGGAATAAAAAGTTGATTTTTAACAAAACGTTTTCAGGCCACATTTTCAGTATTTATCCAAAGCATATATTTTTGTAAACATATTTTAAAAATAAGTTTTATAATGTCAGTTATTAATTAAAAAGTGTTTAATAAGGTTATGAAATCATATTTAATCTCATTAAATCTTGGATTCAAATATTTGAATAATTCAGATATTCAAAAACAAAGTGTTCGAAAATCCAGGTCGTTACATTCTCCTCCCAAGGAATATTTTGTCCTTGAGATTTCAACACAAACAATCTATGAGACAACCTTAAATAATACATAAAAATATTACCTTTATTAACAAACTTAGCCAATGGTTTGCCCAGGCCAAAAATCTTCTCATCGCATAAGGATGATAAATAAAATATTACGTGTACCTTTCGCCCTATAGACTTAGGTTATTACTTAGTCGATTATTCATATTACTTTGAAAAATCCGAGGAGTCATTGCCCAAACTCGCCACAAGACAAATAACATAGTATGTAATTACACTTAAGCTCGTATGATGCTTATATATCATCTTTACGCAATATTGATTTGGCCACTTGCTTGATCAAATAGATTTCACTTCCAAACTAGTATATCTCACTTTACTTCTTTAGTGTGGTCCCTGATCTAGTTCCTTGATTGGACACCTCCATTCTACTTACATAGCAATAAACTACGATAGAAAACTTAGGGATCATCTCAACAATCCGTATCAAGTGTTAGCTGCCAAAAAGTCTAGTAAAAAAATCCTTTTTCGGACTGGTGCGTACCACCTCAAAATCATATACTCGAATCCTAGATCAAGAATTGTCATGCAAATAAAATAATCTACGTACAACTTACGTACTTAATTTAGCCGGTTTCTTAACTACACCAATTACTTTCCAATTCCCCCAAAGTTATTTTTTATGTAATATTCAAATCATTTATGCAACATTTCTTAAAACATTACTTATGTTTATTAATATTTTTATAACAACTTAAATTTATTTAAAAACCTTTCCTTAAACATAATTTCGTTTTAAAATATTTCAAGATTAAGTCTATTACTAGTATAATACTATACCACTTCCTAAGAGTATATACAAAACATTCTTTTACATTTTACTTCCTAAAATTTTGACAAAGTCCTAAGATAAATTTGGATCTTATAATTGAGTCAACCATCTAAACTTCTTTATCTATCGAGTTAATCCAGTAGCTAAGTAGAGTAAGACTCTAGTATCCAAACTCAAGACTAGAGTCTACTTTCCAAAAAAGACCCTAAAGTAAAGATGTTTATTGGTTGGCCCAATAACATCGAGTGCCCTATTTAACAAAGATGTTAAACAACTTTTTGAACTTGTTTGAATTAACTATCTTTTCAAATTAAGAGTTATAACAGTTTAACTCTTATATTTTCACAAAAATTCTTAGCTTTAATTGTATTAATTTAGAAGTTTTCGACTTTCCAAAATCGTCAAAAATTCCATTTTATTTTAATAATTAAAAACTAAAAAACAATTTGTCATAATAAGATGCACAATCAAAAAATCTTAATGCAAAGGATACGTGTGACGACCCACGTTTCGGAGGGTTTGAATTGACAAAAATCCACATGTCCAACCAACATAATCCAAAACATAATCAATGGGGTTAATTAAGAAAAATAAGAAAAGAAGAAGAAAACAAACACAAAATCTCGCAATGTAACGATAAAATATAATAATCAAATAAATAGTTCATGAAGCTATTTTATATTATACATTTGATTATAATTTATACAACATTTATCAGAGTTTTACATATATAACGGGGATAAACAAAATAATGCAGCAGACAACATGATGCAGGAATAATAGTAATAATACCAAATCTTCATCTTCGTCCTCCATAAAATAATCTTTAATAAGCTAAAAACTCAGGGCTAACCTGAGCGTAATAAAAAGACAAAAACACTCGAGTTAGGACTAAAATATTCTTATGTGAGTCAAATAGGTATCGCATATGACATGAGTGTCATGGCGTTAGAGATGTTTACGGGGTTTCACATCTCCTATCCAGCGTATAATGTGCCTGCAATAAATTAAGTGATGTTATAGGATTTTCCATCTCTTAAGGATCCATCAAAATATTAATATATAATAGAATACGCTACATATATAATGCACAATCAGTGAAATAAATATTAAAAATAGTGTTAAGACGTAACCCATATCCTCCTTAACACATTTTTATAGGCATTATAGTTTATACAGTACTGTGAACTCCACCGTAAACTGGTGGGCTATCAGGGAGAACTTCATAGGTACGACACAAACCAAAATCGTAATGGGCTCGATAAGGATAATATGACAAGGCATGCGAGGAAATGCCCAAGGTAGGATTCTACAGTTTTGTGGAACTAGGATGGTGGTAATGCATAGCCGTAGCTATCTCCCACTTGGAACAACACTCCTATAATCAAAGAGGGTCACCAATCCATCACAAAAGTAAGAGATATGGTATCGAAGAAGCATGTTCGATCGGAGGAGCGACCTCGCTTGGCCTGATTATGGCTCCTGTTTTAGCCATATCACTATGACCCGAATGTCAGGCTGCGTTTCTTACCTCATTCCAGTAGCAATCATCAAACCATCATACTTCGTTGTGGATTCTCCACCACATGCACAATTGTTAAAGTGGTTTCAGAATTGGTAGAGAGTACGACAATATCTGACCCGGGTCTCTTTAACAACTAAACACATATTTCACACCATGGTCATTTTATAAAATAGTTTTAATAATAAATCTTCAATTATAATTTAAATAATATTAAAATATTCAACTTCAATTATCTATTTATATTTGAAACATTTCTCAATAATTCATATTAAATTAATTCTTACATTTCAAAATGTTATCCTTTGGAAATCAAATAAATAACAACTTAAATAAAATTTCATTTGAATTTGAATCCTTTAAACCAGATTAAATTATAACTTATCTCTAACATCTTACATTTTATTTATTAAATTTATTTTAAAAATATATCAAATTAAATTTTAAATAAATCTCTTAAAACTATATTACATATTTTATTAAATTAAAATCTAAACCATTTAAAATATATATTTAAAACTAAATAAAATTGTAAGTAAAAATTTTAAATTTACATTTAAAACCATATATGAACTTACAATTTGAAACTTTAAAAAATATAAAATAAATTATTTTCCATATATAAATTTTTATAAAATCATTAAATTAAATTTAAAAATCAAATTTATAAATCAACTTACTTTACAATTTAGAAAATAATTTAAAACCGACCAACTGTGTCTGTATATAACTTTCTACTCTATGTTTAAGTGATTGGGTATGTATCATTTCAACCTAAAATAGTTAAATTTCTTCGGGTATATATCATTTTAATCCGTATATCAAATCAATAATTTTCTACCCTATGGCCAAGTGATCAGTTATTTCAATTTTATTTATAAGGATGGATATATATCATTTCAATCTAAATCAAAGTGTCATAGGTCTATATCATTAGAACCTTTTTCTTAATTTATTCAAATAATTCCAATAACAGTTTTATATACTGTCAAGTAATTTACAAGATGACAACATGATATATTAAATAAATAAAACATCCAAATCATCCAAAATCTTAACCAATCAGCATTCATCACAAACAATCATCCACAATAATCAATAAATCACATCACAATCAATTATCAATAATCAAAAAATTTACTAGCAGTTTAATTCTAATTTCCATTTAACTATTAATTTAAAATTTCTAACATATAAATTTCCATATCGATTTCCATGTCAGTTAAATTCACTAATCGACAATTAATAATTTAAATCACTTCAGAATTTCAATTTAACTAACATAAAAATATTCTAGTACTTCGTGAGCATATAAAACACCCACCTTTTATTTGATACTAAAAATATTTCAGCTTCAAATAAAAGCCAATCCAATCTCATGTCGTAGCTTTCGTCGATACGATTCCAACCCACTTGTTCATTCGAAACGGACCTCGTACGCAAAAGATATGGATTTTTAAATATAACGATTATAATTAACATATAAATTAACTAAATAAAACAAGAAAGAATATAAAACAAACGATACCCTTCTTCTCCAACTCACGCATGCTCCTAGAACCCACCATCGCGTTCGAGAGCTTCACGTGCATGCTGCCTGAGATAATCAAACCTCAATCAGAACACACCCACGCGCGAACCTCTGCTCCCTCCACCATTTCCTTAGATCTCGTCGACGCTGCTGCTTCATTCTTCACGAAATTCAAGGGGAAAACCTATGTGCAAACAAATCAAGATCCTGGCAAATATAGGACGATCCGCCTCAATTCCACCATTGGATGTGTAGAGCTTGTCGAGCTCTACAACTTTGCTATTGGAAGTTTTTGAATTCAATGAACTGATTGGAAGATATCAAGGAAAGAAGGTTGTAAATTTTTGGCCATTAAATTGATAGAGAGACAGCAGCTGTTATTTTCTAGGGTTAGGGTTTGACTAAACGAAGATGGCTTTATATAAGCTCCGGCCCAAATGACCCGTGAAAATTTCAAACTACAAAGGAAGCGTGCCGCCTGGTGTTTATAATGTTTTGCCCTCATTCCGAACACAATCGAACTAGTTTCGAGGCCTAATTCGATCGTATTCAGAAAATAGATTTTCAAAATCAATTAATTTAATCGAATTTCTTAAATTAATTTCTACATGTTTCAAGCTCGCACGGCCAATGAAACTTGAAATCCTATTTTTACACATTAATTATAATATAAAATTTTCAATTTCTATTTATTCACTTTTAAATCCAATTTCAAATGTTAACAATCTTCATTCATTTTTAAATAAAATCGAAATCAATTTCCAATATCATTTTCATTCACATTAAATCAAGATTCAATTATTTAAACAATTCTAATATTAAATTTAAACGATTTAATTTTCAATAAATCACTATTAATAAATAATTCACCATTTATTAACAATCATTTTATTATCATCTAAATAACTCAACATTTGTTATTCAATTGCAAACATCGATTGCAAACACATTCAATAAATAGAATTTTCATTTCAATAGTTATTATTGCCTAAATCTTTGAAATTTATTATTTAAATTTTTATTCAAGTTCATATTCAATAACTACGCTAATAATTCATTAAAATTTATTTTTAACCATTTTTATTCAATAATTATATTAAATTTAATAATTTGAAGTTGCTAAAAATATGGGTCGGTACATTCTCCCCCACTCAAAATTTTTCGTCCTCGAAAAGGGACTAAGTATGGAATTTAACACTTAATATATTTTATTCAAAACAATCAACTTATAAAACATTAAAAATTTATTTACAAAACCTTTACTACGCTCTCGCTACGCCCTTCCGATATATGTTTTAGGAAAAATATAACTTATAATATATATATATATATAACAAGTTATAAAAATTTTAAAGCCTCAAATTTTTTCTAACACCCATATTTACGGAAAATTTTGACAGAGTTTCTTTTGCACGGCCCGATCGGAAATTTTTTACCATACAATATGTAACACAAATATATACCAAATATATTAAATATACATCTCATCTCAATGATGAGGCATCCTATAGGGAAAAATATAAAAGTGCGGTATGTAATTCGAGATACATAACTTATTATTATTAATACGAGCGAGTTCGCTCGTATTAAGCAAGCTAAATATAATCCGCGTATAAATCCGACCGGACTTCGTATATACCTATCTCAACTCAAATTTGAATAGTAGTAACTTATAGTAAAATATAGAACATATATGAGTTAAGTAGAACCATGTAGAATGAATATTGAATCCAAATCATAAGCATAAGCATAATACACAACGTACAACAATTATATGTAATCAAAACAGTATTAACAATGGTTTTCAAGAAAAGAAACCGTTCAACCATAAATATTCACCCAATTAATTCAGTTAATTCTTAACTATGTGAATTTTCATTATCCAATGTCAATATTTAATTTATACACTTCATTTCTTATTAACATCCAATTTTTTTTATTAACATTTAATCAGTTTGCTTCAAATTTATTAATATCTATTTCGTTCACATTTAATTTATTCAATTTAATTTGTAAAATTTCAATTGTTTCGCTTTTTGTTTAACATATTTCTTATAAATTTATTTATGGACCATTTATAACTTATTTTATTTAATCTTATCTAATTAAATTTTACTTCACTACCACTTAGTATATTCTATTTAATACTAATATAATTTATAAATCATTTCTTAAAACCATTTAAATTTATTATGAACATTTTATAAAATGCAACTCATTTTATTATTTCATAACTTAAGTTCATATTAATCCATTGATTCACTTTGTTAGTTCATTTCATTAATCCAAATTCATATTAATAATTTTGCATAAGTAAATTTTATTTTATAAAATGATTCACTTCATTAGTTTATTATTAATTCAAATTCATCTTATTAATTTCACTTAAGTAAAATTTGTTTATAACTCCAATTCATATTAATAAATTTTTATCATCATCAATTTCATTAAATTTCTCTTAAGTTAATTTTCTTCTTAAAATTCATTTCATTAATTTATTTCATATTCAATTAGCTACCATTCAATTTATTAAAACTCACTCCATTTGTATTCAATTTATTTACATCCAATTTAAATTAAATTCAATTATCCATATTAATTTTACTTACATTCATTTACTTTTTACTCAATTTCTTTCACAATTCAAATTGAACTTCATTTTATAATTCAAGTTGTATTCATTTTATTAGTTCATTTTATAGCCTAAGTGGAATTAATTTACTTTACTAATTTATCTAGTTTGATTCAAATCCAATTCAATTTATTTAATGTTAAGTTAAACTTCACTTCATTTTAATCCATTACTCGGTTTATTCAACATTATTTAAGTTAAACCTTTTTTCTTTCCTATCATTCACATTGAACAAATTTAAAATTTGTTATTAGCTTAATATTTCTTGCTATACAAATTTATTCACTTAAAAAATTTCACTTCATTTTTTTATGTGATTCATTTCAATACAATTCACTTTTATTTAAGCTTTCTTGAGTTAAACTTCATTTTATTTATTTTACTACACTAACTCAATCTATTTAGCATTTCATAGGTTGATTCTTTCATTTCATATGTCAAATTCAGATTTGCTTAACAAAAACGTTCAACCATTTTTAAATTTAAATTTTTCTTTCCTATTCAAATCTAAAAGCTATAAACTTATTTTTATCTATGTTATTTTCAATTATAAGTTCAGAACTATTTTCATATATGTATTAAATCACACTTGGAATATTTTTCACAATAAAAAGTTATTTTGATCGAAATTAAATTTCTTTTGGTAGCAATTGTCACTTAGAAACTCAAAAATGAATACAGGCGATGTTGCGGCCATCCCTAGAATTATTTCCCTGTGACCTAAGCGAGTTCAATGCTTTATTTCTTTCAAAAATCCTTTCAAAATATATATCTAGTCAAAACACTTTCAAATAATATTATTATTAATTTTTGAAGGCTTTGAAAACAATTTTGAAAATCATCTGGATTTCAAATTCTAAGATTCTCAATTTTTAAGTGTTTAGAAACTCCTATCAATATCATGGTGTTTCACGTATCGATCGAACTCATAAACAACTCAACAGATAAGTAAACACAATACAAATTACACTAACAAGTACGCTCTCTCGTATATATACTCAAACAGACTCATTTTAGGGTATCACTACCCTATCTCTAATGAGTCAAACCCCACAAAGCAAAGGTTATCGCTAAACCAAGGCTTTGTTATCAACTGTGACAACCCATATTTCAAAGGGTTTGAATTGACAAAAATACACACATGTCCAACCCAAACAATCCCAAACATAGATAATCAATGGGTTTAATTAAGGAAAAAAAGAAAAGAAGAAGAAAACAAACACGTAATCTCACAGCGGAACGATAAAATAAAATAATCAAATAAATAATTCATGAAACTGTTTATATTATACATTTGATTATAATTTATACAACATTTATCAGAGTTATATATATATACACAACAGGGATAAATAAAATAATGTAGTAGACAACATGATGCAGGAATAATAATAGTAATAATACAAAATCTTCGTCTTCGTCCTTCATAAAATAATCTTCAATAAGCTAAAAACTCTGGGCTGACCCGAGCGTAGTGAAAAGACAAAACAATCGAGTCGGGACTAAATTATTCTTATGTGAGCCAAAGCGGTATCGCATATAACATGAGTGTTGTGGCATCAGAGATGTTTAGGGGGTTTCACATCTCATATCCAGTGTATAACATGCATGCAATAACTTGAGAGATGTTATGAGATTTCCATCTCTTCTGTCAAAAATTTATATATAGTAGAATACACTACATATATAATGTCTAATCAGTAAAATAAATATTACAAATAGCGCTAAAGCATCACCCATATCCCCTTTAACACATTATTATAAGCATCATAGTCTATACAGTACTGTAAACTCCACCGTAAACTGGTAGGCTATCAGGAGCACTCCATAGGTACGACACAAACCAAAATTTTAGTGGGATCGATAAGGATAATATGACAAGGCATGCGAGGTAACGCCCAGGGTAGGATTCTACCATTTTACGGAACCAGACTGGTGGTGTGACGACCCGCCCTTTTCGACCCTCGAAAATCAACATAGATATGCTCACTGTATAAAATGCCAAACGATCAAGTGTCGGAAAGACAGATTGTAGAGGGTAAAGAAAGTAGGTAGAAGAAAAAGAAAACTAAAACAAAACAGATTCTCATAACGGGCTGAATAATATATAGTATGAATTATACTTTACACAAATCAAAACTGTAATATACATATCTCACATCAGAGTACACAAATCAATAATTACTCGCTTGGACAGTTATAACACCCCACCCTCACAATTTGCTGGTAATTTCAAACAAAACGCTGTAGCGGATATGAGAATATGTCTCGATCTCCAGCTCGTCTCCTGAGCTCCATAGCTTCCTAACTGAACCTGTAATACTCGGTCTGACCCGAGCATTATAATAAAATAATACCCGAGTCACTCTGGAAAACCAGTGTGAGAAAACACACTCAATTTGAATTATTAAATTTATCAAAATACTTTGAAAATAAAAGGTATCTCGTAAGACCACGCCATAAATAAACACAATGGCTATTTACCTTACGATAACCAAAACATTTCATATCAAAATACTCTGATATTATAATAGTGTCTAAGTACAAATACTTATTCAAATAGCTGAAATGCTCGCATCTCATGTTTCTACATAGTTGGGCACAATCAAAACCGTACGGCGCTTATTGGAGAATGTATTCCATTCGAATGATTAGGTACTGGGGTACCACCTGTCATGGTACATGTCTAGAACAGCGTACCGAGGACCATGCCGGGATCCCCTGCTACACAAGACTGGTCTACCCCTAAGCTGGATAGACCGAGTATGCTATTAACCTGGGTGCTCCCACCCTTTTTTGAGCTCCATCCATAAACCGTAGTAATAATATCCGAGGGTATCTAGAAAGGTGATAAACATACCTTACTTGGATACTGCCCACTTTTCCTTGCTGCATCCCCCCTGCTTTACAGTCATTCCCAGTTGATGAGGCTAGAGGCTACGATTACCTTTTAAGGAATTTTCACTTAGAATGCTCATTTTTCTCCAATGACAATGTACTGATAGAATTCATCCATACAAGTCCGTTCCAGGTCCGAACGAAACCGAATGCACTATTCCTACTACATCCATTTTGGAATCACCCTCAAGATTAGTAGAGATTAGTCCTTGCACTTCAACGCTCCATCTTCGAATCCATGCTCTTGTCTTCATTTCGAAACGTATTCTTGGATCAAAGTGGTCTTTGGATAACTTATCTGATCCCGGTCTCTTTGAAACAACATTCGATATTTCCCGATAAACTTAGCCCCGGTTCTTTAGGAAATAAACAGATGAAGATAAGATCAAAGATCACCTCCTAACCGTTAGTGGATAGATCACCTTATCAACGTCCTAGAAGAATGAAAAGAGTTTATACGTATAGTATAGCACCTCGAACGGTAACTGTACCATATAATTCCCGTACTTCTTCTAGATATTCCAAAAGTTATATTTAGGTCTAGATTTGATAGTCGGTTATTTAACTATCAAATAAACAATCAATTCAACCAAATACTTCATTTTCACTGAAAACACCAAATCTTATTTAAATTAAATTTTAAATAAACTAAATCTCCTTATCCCGAGTTTGTACTTATCTTCTCGAATTCATTATATTCATAAACTATCCTTTCAAAAATATTTGAAAACCATTTTAAAATAATGTGGAAAGTACCACTGCGGTATCAAACCATGAATCACAATTCAATGGTTACGTCTCTATCCCAGAGAAATCCTAAATTTAACTATGGGAACTCAGTGCCTCTGATTTACGCCATGCGAGTGTACTATTACTTCCCGAAACCTTTATTTCAAAAATTATCTCAAAATAATGCTTGTAAATTCTAAAATAAATTTCAAGTTTAATATAGGCAGATATACTTAAATAAAAGTTATTATAAAAAGCCATATTAAAATTTAATAATATCTTTTAAAACAAAAATGCAGACTAGTTCTTAAATAATAATAAATCTTTAGTAATCATTATAAAGTAACTATTTAATAATTAAATATGCTTTAACATTTTAAATAATTAAATAACTAATCCCAGAATATTTTTAACACTTTTAAAATTACCTAATTAATAATTAAAAATCCTCTATTTAAAACAAGTCCAATTTCCCGAATCTAATTTCACTATGTAATTTGGAAATCTTACTTGAGGTCCAGTATAATCAATTTTATACTTATTCTCAAATTCACTTCTATTCTTCCGATCTATTAAAAATATCGATTTTTAAACCTCCTTTATATTTACAACAAGTGCCACTCAATAATTTATCATTAAAAATCCTTTTATAACTTTTATTCCAAAATAAATTTTTACAATGTCCCAAATTTGTTAAGTACAAATTTCAAACCATTTATTTTATTCAATTGATTAACCCGAAATTCTTTATAAATATTTTACTTCAAAAATCCCTTTTTAGAATCCTTCTGAATTCCAACCATATTTTTATTGGTAGTTTAAAATACAAAAATTAAGGCCAAACAACCATAACATTCGACCAATGTAAATACCATAGTAATCTATCACAGATTATTCCAACAAAACATATATCACTACATATGAAATTAAGTACAAAATTTTCGCTAAATCCAGTTGGATCCCTCCAACCTGTTTTCCTACATCCACAGACGTTAGCACAACATAAAAATACCAATTTCGATTCTAGGTAGAATATCGCGGTATATAGGTCATTCGCTATTATGCAGGGCGCATAGGGTCTCATCCGCTATATAAATACGGGAATATCAATCATTCCAATATATATATATATATACACACTACTATATATAATATCACATCCAACTGATAAAAATACATCATCAACCAATCGATCATTAATTAAATTTAACTATTTAAAATTAAAGCCAAGAGTCCAAAATTAAGTGAGATTAACTCACCTTGAGATTAATTTGCGAAGCGCTCCATTTTAAATTAAATTGAACACGTTCAATTTAACGTAAAATTTTAGCTTGTTCCAATCGACTCTACACCTGTTCCAACGTGTAGTATTCGTCGCTGTAATCTCGTCGCCGCTTGTTTCCTCTGATTTCGACCTTGCATAAAGAAGATATGAGGTTTTAAAGATTATACGATTTATAGTATAAATATATTTACATTTTTATTTCTTTAAACCTAAATCTGGGCCGTTAGTTTCTGAAATTCAAAATCAAGGCCGCTGATTTCTTTCTTCCCCAGGCGTTGTTACAGGGGTTTGAAATCCATCGACCGTACAAGTTGAATGATCGCTGCTCCCCCTATGCTTTACCAGAAATTGATCGGAACCCCTCTTCGCGTGTGCCTACGCGCGTCCTTCCCATGGCCAAGCTTTGCCTCTCTATTGCCTCGGAAAACGCACTCGAAAAGTTTGCCGTTCATGGTGATTTGCTGCCGCCTCGAGCCACCGTAGCCAAGACCCACCGTTGGATCTATAGAGGTCGATGAGTTCTTCGACATTGCAAGTTGGAAATTTCTCGCGAAAGTGGATGGATGGAGAAATAAATGAGGGAGAGCAAGGGAATGTTTTGGCCATTGGAATGAAACTGGCAGCCGCATTAGTTTTTTTTGCTTGGGTTTCACTATTTATACGTATTTATAAACGTATACATGTATTATTTTAATATTATTTCCAATTTTAACGTGCTTTTACAAAAGAACTCCAAACGAAGCATGTCGTCAGACGTTTATATTGTTTTACCTCCATTCCGAACACAATGGAACATCTTTCGGCCCTAACTCGATCGTATGTGGAAGATACCTTGTCGAATTGAATTAAAATATTAATTTTCTGATATAAAATCCAACGCGTTTCTATCCCGAAAGGTCAAATGATAAATCCAAACGCTACGAAATTTGACATTCAATAATAATAAACTATTGCGGATCCAATGGAACTAGTTTCGTCGAATTCCAAAACTGTGCCTTGGAAGGCTATTTTAACGCATCGATTTAATCGAGCGATTTTCAAAATTGACGGAATTGCTTGAAATTCGAATTTTAAAATCTTACCGACTCATTTATAATTTAATTAGAATTTATATTCATATTAGAAATCATTTAGATTCATTTTAAATCAATGTTCAATTATTTACACTATTACTATATATATTAATTTCACTATTAAATTAATATATAAATTTCCAATTTTAACTTATCGACTTTTTAATTCCATTCAAAAGTCCAACATCAAAATTCTAATCCAAATAGAATTTTAAATCAACTTAGAAATCATTTCTATTCATACCTAACTCCATATTTCCATATTTGCCCAATTCCAAATATTAAATTACTATTTTACCAAATCAAACAAATCGCTATATTTGGAATTTTAAACCCTTTCAGAAATTCCTCCAAATTAAAAATTACTTAATAATTCAAATTCAACATTTAAAATAAATTAAATGTTCAAAATCAAACACCCAAATTGTGGATCGTTACATTCCTTCCTCCTTATAAAAATTTCGTCCTCGAAATTGGTTAGGTAGGAAAAATCTTTCAAACCCATTTACTTTTCTAAAACCCATTTAGTTAAAATCCTACATTCACTTCTCTACCCTTTTTAGTTTTATCCAAAAAAATTAGCTTCCTTTCTATTTCAAAAGCCTTAATTAGTTAACAAAAATTTTCCAAAATTTTTCAAATTTTTTCTAACACCCTAAATTTTCGAATTTTTTTGATAGAGTCTTCTTTGTACGGTTACAATATCACAAATATGAAAAATATATACATCGACCCACACGGTCAAAAAAATAATATATATCAATATATAATCATTTCCTTATTTTATTGCATAGGCGTACCTTATATTAGCGTTATTAAGCGAACGGCTTAATTTATATGCAATTGCACAACCCAAACTCTATCCCACAGCTCCCTGTATCTGTGCTTACTCAAAATGAGGACATAAGTTCCATAAACATGAAATTTTAATAACATTTCATTTATTTAACTATCCAAATACATAAACTACATAATCCAAACATGCCAATCATGTATTACAAGCATATTAAAGTTCCAACACTAATCTAATTTTCTTCCGTGGATTCATATATTATTTCATTCAATTCGAAATGATTTATAACCAATTTTATTGCATTCAACTTATATTTACACAACCGAACTAATTCATTCCAAATTGATTTGTATGTGCTTTACTTGCATAAATTCACCATTATTCAATTCCAATTTGATTTACAATCAATTTATTTGCATTCCATGCACTATTTACTTCCATTATATGCAAATCCATTTTATCCAGCTTCAATTTAATCCTTTTTAAATTGACTTTAAACCAATTTATCTAATTTCCATTTGATTCCCACTTATGATATTCACCACCTTGTTTGCTTTATGTTATATTAAACAAAATCCAATCCTTGTTAATTTTATTTATGAATAATTTCATAACAACCACTTAAGTTAAGTTTCTATTGCAACCAAATTTAATTTCTCCGTTAGATTGATTTTCATTTTAAATTGATATCATTCAATTTATTAGCTTTCATGTACCTAGTATATTAAATTTATACCATCATTTGGGAATCATTCCATGCTAATCTATTCTCGAACAATTTATTACATTATAACATGAATCATGCACTTGCACTTCTATTAACTTTACTTCCAACTTATTTTACCTCTTTTCCATTCACCTTCATTTTATTTACATAGATTTATTCACTTCATTTTATAGGGAACGACATTTCATTTCATGCTAATCAATTTACAAACCCCTTCACAAAATTATTTCTAAGGTTTATTATAGGCATTCCATATCACTGGTTAAGTTATATTTAGCTTTAAAACTTAATTTCACACTCAACTTATCCAATCCATATTCCAAAATCATATTCAATTCATTTAATCCTAAATTGAATTAATTTCTTGTTATCCAATACTTAACCATTTTAACTTGGTTATACCTTTTCACTTTCCTAGTTTAATAAGTTATATAACTTATTTATTCACAATTTCCTGGATTTTCCACTTAAGTTAACTCACATTCAATACTTATAACATATAGTTATATAGTTATTTCCCCATTCATATTTACATTCAATATACTCAATTTCAATTCAATCTCTATTTAAAAATTCAAATTTGGAATTTCCAATCTTTTACCATAATACTAAACCATTTTAATTTTGGGTTTACTATTTTATTCTCAATTTATAAGTTCAAAAATTATTTACTTAAAATCCCATTTTACTTACTTAAGTTCATTTACATCTTATAATCATAACTCTGGATTATATACATCACTTGATAACTTAAGTATACGCATATCATTCAATAACTATAACTCATAGTTATAAAATCTTTTTACATTCAGCTTTATATTCCATTCAATTCAAATCCAATTCCAATTTTATTTAACTTATCTTAAGATAAATTTTAATTCATAATATTCATTTTAACTTACTCAAGTTAAATTTTAATTCTAGGGTTAAAATTTACATTTTGTAACGACCCGGGGTTTTTGGCACTTATTATTTGAATAATTACTGATTTGAATTATTGATAATATAAATTGTTACCAGTCAAATAATAAATTCTGATCTTTATATATATATATATATATATATATATATATATATATGGGAAGCTATGTTTAAAAATCTAAAATTTTAATCTCTAAAAAATATCTAAATAAAAACTCCACTTTTCTATTACAGGATGTAATCATATATATAGATATATATGTGTGTGTATGCATAACTTTGATATAAAATTTAAAGTAAAATATATAAAAGTAGGAATAAATGCATATAAGTGGCTAATTATATTTGTATGCTAGTTATAGGGTATAAGTAAAATTTATATGGATAACACATGGCTTAGGCATGTGAATATATATATATATATATATATATATATATATATATATATATATATATGTTTGTATGAGGTAAAAATGTGTCCATATGGTAAAAACAAAGCTATGTTACATACAAAAGATATATATATATATATATATATATATATATATATATATATATATATATATATATATGTATATATATATATACATATACATATACATATACATATACATATACATATATATATATATATATATATATATATATTCTATGATGCATATGTAAACGCATAAAGGATCATGGCAATTAATACACATCATCTCAAGCATATAATAAATCAAATCCTCCATTCAATTAGTCAAGTAACTTATATTCAATCAGGTCATTGTTGAAAATAAATAAAGAAAATACAAAATAACATGAAGATAGAAACTTACTACACATGAAAGATTGAACTTCAACCTTATTTTCTATCTATAAATAGGCACTGCTTTGTTCATATTCTTGCATTCGAACACGAAAATAAAAGGACACAAGTTGCCATTTAAAAACATAAAGGAAAACCAAAAAAAGCACTCAAGCTCCAACAAGAAAAAGCGAAGCAGGCTTCATTTGTTCAAAAGAAAAATAGTGGGTAGAACTTAATTTTTATATGCTGTAATCTATGTTATCTGCTTGGATATAGAAATAGAAGTGTTGTTTGATAAGTATGCTTGTACAGGAATATATATATACTTATATATAAATGTATATCGAGTGTTAAAACTAGAGAAACCCACAGGCCTGTACAACATTTTCTTTTAACTCTACTCTGTATATTAAAAAAATGTTATGTTTAGTATCTAATATCCCTACCTCACAACCTAATAAGTTTTAGGATATGATTTAAAATGAAAAGCTATTTGTTTTTTATTATACTTTGTTTTAAAATTGGTCTTATTGAATATTACTGAGTATAGGGAATAAAAAATTTATTTACAGTAAGAAAATTCAAAAGGAAGAAAATTTAAGAATCATGATGTATTTATTTGATTATATGAACGTGACCATCATTAAAAACGATGAATTTTGGGCAGATTCAGGATTTTTAGTGAGGTATTGAGTGAGGAATTTGGGGTTGAAGGAATGTTGTTTTTGGTCATATCCCAGTGAACCAGTCGATGTTGAAGGTCGAGTTTTGGTCGAGAGGGAGTTGGAAGGAGGGGGAGCTCGAAAAAAATGGTGAGGCTTTTTATGGGTGTGGTGGTTGGTTGGGGTCGATGTAGGGTTAGAGGGAAGTTCTTGGTTGTGTTCGGTTGTCGATGGACGACGGCGTCCTGGAGGGTTTCTAGGCGTGAAGTATGGGGGGAAAGGAAGAGGATAGTGTGGCGATGCTACTGATGGTTTTTGGTGAGGACAGGTGGTCGGAGATGGTTGGACGAGGTGGAGAAAGGGGACGGGTTCAAACCCTGGACTCGAGGTTGAGTTTGAAATTTCAAACTAGGGGTTTCTGAGGGTTTTTGCATGGGCCAGTGGTTTACGAGGGTTGGAAGTGACCTGGGAAGATGATTGATGGTGAGAGGAGTCAACCGGAGGTCGTGTGCATATGCGCACGTGGATCAATTCTTGGCTATGTGCACGTTAAGGAAGGAAACAATGAAAATAAGGGAGGAAGAAGGAAAGGGAAAAAAGGAATGGGGAAAGCTTGTTTCTGTGGTGGGTCGAGCAGGCCAGGCCTTGTAAAAAAAAATTTGATAAAATAAAAGTATTTCCAAGTGTTCTCATTTTTAAACCTATTAACCTTTTTAACTATTATTTACTTTAATAAATTTTAAACAACATAGGAACTTGTAGTTATCCTATCATTAAAAATTTCTATGCCTAGTTGGCCTTGTTAAGTTATGGAAAAAATATAGAATTAAATTAATTTTAATAATTAAAGTTAATAAACAAATTTAGCTTTTAAATGGATAAGCCTATATTAATTTATATAAGATAATTATTGATGGATTTCTAAATTTAATTAAAGTAAGACTTTTAAAGTTACCTAATTAATAATTAAAAATCCTCTTTTTAGAACAAATCCAATTTCTCACTTCCAATTTCACTATGTAATTTGGAAATCTTACTTGAGATCCAGTATAATCAATTTTATACTTATTTCCAAATTCACTTCTATTCTTTTGTTCTATTAAAAATCTTGATTTTTAAACCTCCTTTATATTTACAACAAGTGCCACTCAAGAATTTATTATTAAAAATCCTTTTATAACTTTTATTCCAAAATCACTTTTTACAATGTCCTAAATTTGTTAAGTACAAATTTCAAACCATTTATTTTATCCAATTGATTAACCCAAAATTTTTATAAACATTTTACTTCTAAAATCCCATTTTGAAATCCTTCTAAATTCAAACCATATTTTTATTGGTATTTTAAAATACCAAAAATCAAGGCCAAACAACCATAGCATCCAATTAATATAAATCCCACTATAATCTATCACGGATTATTCCAACAAAACATATATCACTATATTTGAAATTAAATACAACATTTTTGAGGTATCTAGTTGGATCCCTCCAACTTGTTTCCCTGCATCCGTAGACATTTGCAAAACATAAAAATACCAATTCCGCTTCGAGGCGGAAACATCGCGGTATATAGGGTCATCCGCTATTGTGCGGGGTGCAAATGGTACCATCCGCTATATAAATGTGAGAATATCAATTATCCCAATATATATACTACTATATATAATATCACATCCAACTGATCAAAATGCATCAATTCAACCTTTCGATCATAAATTAAATTAAATTATTTAAAATTAAAGCCAATAGTCCAAAATTGAGTGAGATTCTCTCACCTTTAGTTTAAATTCCCCAAACTCTCCAATTTTAAATTAAATCAAACATGTTCGATTTAACCCAAAATTTTAGCTCACTCCAATCGACACTACACCTATTCCAACGTGTATTATTCGTCGCTGCGATCTCGTCGCCACTTGTTTCAATCGATTTTGACCTCACATGAAGAAGATATGAGCTTTTAAAGATTATACGATTTATAACGTAAATATATTTACATTTTTATTTTTTATTTTTTTAACCTAAATCTGGGCCGTTAGTTGTTGGAATTCATAATCAAGGTCGCTGATTTCTTTCCTCCTGATGCGTCGTTACAGGGGTTTGAAACCCATCGGTTGTACAAGTTAAACGATCGCCGCTCCCCCTATGCTTCACCAAAAATTGATTGGAACCCCTTACCGCGTGCGCCTACGCGAGTCCTTCCCACGGCCAGAGCACGGCCTCTCCATTGCCTCGAAAAACGCACTCAAACTGTACACCATTCATGGTGATTTTCCACCGCCTCAAGCCACCATAGCCAAGACCCATCGTTAGATCTATAGAGGTCGATGAGTTCTTCGACATTGCAGTTGGAAATTTCTCACAAAAGTGGATGGATGGAGAGATAAACAAGGGAGAGCAAGGGAGCGTTTCAGCCATTGGAATGAAACTAGCGGCCGCGTTAGTTTTTGTTAGGGTTTCACTATTTACACGTATTTATATATGTATATATGTATAATTTTAATATTATTTCCAATTTTAACATGCTTTTACAAATGAACTCCAAACGAAGCGTGCCGTCTGACATTTATAGTGTTCTACCTCTATTCCGAACACTAAAATATTTAACTTAAATTATATATTTATATTTGAAACATTTCTTAATAATTCATGTTAAATTAATTTTTACATTTCAAAATGTTATCCTTTGGAAATCAAATAAACAACAACTTAAGTAGAATCTCATTTAGGTTTAAATCCTTTAAACCATATTAAATTACAACTTTATCTCTACTTAACTTCTTTTATTTTATTTATTAAAGTTATTTTAAAAATCTATATTTATTATATCAAATTAAATGTAAATAAATGTCTTAAAATTATATTACTTATTTTATTAAATTAAAATTTAAACAATTTAAAATATTTATTTTAAACTAAACAAAATTTTAAGTAAAAATCTTAAATCTACATTTAAAACCATATATTAACTTATAATTTGAAACTTCAAGACATATAAAATAAATTATTTTCCAAATATTTTTTAAATAAAATCATTAAATTAAATTTAAAAATCAAATTTAAAAATCAACATACTTTACAATTTAGAAAATAATTTAAAACTGGCCAACGGTGTCCGTATGTGATTTTCTACCCTATGGTCAAGTGATTGGGTATGTATCATTTCGACCCAATATAGTTACATTTTTTCGGGTATATATCATTTCAAGCCATATCCCAAATCAATCTACGCTATGGCCAAGTGATTAGTTATTTCAATTTTAATTATAAGGATGGATATATATCATTTCAGTCCAAATCAAAGTGTCATAGATCTATATCATTTCAACCTATTTCTTAATTTATTCAAAATATTTTCAATAACAGTTTTATATACTGTCAAGTAATTTACAGGGTGATAATAGGATATCTAAAATAAATAAAACATCCAAATCATCCAAAATCTCAACCAATTAGCATTCATCACAAACAATCATCCAAAACAGTCAATAAATCATATCAATTAACCAATTATCAATATCGAAAATTTTACTAGCAGTTTAATTCTAATTTCCATTTAACTGTTAATTTAAAATTTCTAACATATAAATTTCTGTATCTATTTCGATGTCAGTTAAATTCACCTATCAAAGATCAATAATTTAAATCACTTCAGAATTTCAATTTAATTAACATAAAAATATTCTAGTACTTCGTGAGTATAAAACACGCACCCTTTATTTTATACTAAAAATATTTCAGCTTCAAATAAAAGCCAATTCAATATCAGGCCATAGCTTTCGTCGATACGATTCCAACGCCACTTGTTTCATCTGAAACGGACCTCGTATGCAAAAGATATGGATTTTTAAATATGACGATTATAATTAACATATAAATTAACTAAATAAAATAAAATATAAAACAAACATTACCCTTCTTCTCCATCTCACGCATGCTCCAGGAACCCGCCATCGCGTTTGATAGCTTCACACGCACGCTGCCCCAAATGATCGGACCTTGATCAGAATGCACCCACGCGCACGCCTCCACCCCCTCCACCGTCGTCGAAGATCTTATCGACCCCGCTGCTTCGTTCTTCATGAAATTCGAGGAAAAACCCATGCGCAAACAAATCAAGATCCTGGCGAATATAAGATGATTCGCCTCGATTCCACCATTGCATCTGTAGTGCTCATCGAGCTATACAACTTTGCTTTTGTAAGTTTTTGAATTCGATGAACAGATTGGAAGATATCAAGGAGAGAAGATTGCGAATTTCCAGCCATTAAATTGATAGAGAGATAGCGGCTATTATTTTCTAGGTTTAGGTTTTGACTAAACGAATGTGGCCTTATATAAGCTACGTCCCAAATGACCCGTGAAATTTTCAAACTCCAAACAAAGTATACCGCCTGGCATTTATAATGTTTTACCTCCATTCTAACCATAATGAAACTAGTTTCGAGGTCTAATTCGATCGTATTTAGAAGATAGCTTTTCAAAATCAATTAATTTTAATCAAATTTATTAAATTAATTCTTATGCGTTTCAAGCTCGCACGGCTAAAAGACAAGTTCGATCACTATGAAACTTAAAACCATATAATAATTTAGTATTATGAATGCGATGAAACTGGTTTCGTCGAAATCCGAGATAGTGGCCAAAATGGTTATTTTTACATGTTAATTATATTATAAAATTTCCAATTTCTATTTATTCACTTTTAAGTCCAATTTCAAATGTAAACAATCTTCATTTATTTTTAAATAAAATCTAAATCAATTTCCGATATCATTTTCATTCACATTAATTCAAGATTCAATTATTTAAATAATTTAATATTAAATTTAAACGATTTAATTTTCAATAAATTATCATTAATAAATAATTCATAATTTATTGACAAATATTTTTTATCCTCTAAATAATTTAACATTCGTTATTCATTTTTAATAAAACATTTTCCGATCATATTTTCAGTATTTATCCAAAGTGTGTATTTTTGTAAACACATTTCAAAAATAAGTTTTCTAACTTTAGTTATTAGTTAAAATGTGTTTAATAATGTTATAAAATCATATTTAGTTTCATTAAATCTTGGATTCAAATATTTAGTTAATTCAGATATTCAAATACAAAGTGTTCGAAATTCCGGGTCGTTACAGAAATTGAATAACTTTTGCGAAAAGGATTAATAAAAGCCTCATAGTCACCATGGTCATGTGCCGCATTTTATGTTATTAAACATAACAAACAAGAAAAAAGTGTTCCTAGATTTGTAATAAACTACAAACTTCTCAATAAAGTTCTAAAATGGATTGGACATCCAATCCCTAATAAAAAGGATTTGTTAAATAGATTATTTGATGCTATTATATTTTCTAATTTCGATTTGAAATCAGGATATTACCAAAAGGATTTGTTAAATAGATTATTTGATGCTACAATATTTTAAAGGAAATAATGTTATTCAAATTATTTTGAATGTAATCTTATTCCAGAATAAGAAGTTGTTTGTAAACTTTAAAAGAATTTGTTTGAATTAAAACCAAGAGTGGTTTAAATTTTAAAATTTGGCTTGGTGAGCTAAGAAATTAATATGTATATATGTGGATATACACAATATCAAAGGTGGTTTGAAATAAACTCTAAATGGTGAGTTTTGAATTTGGAATAAGATGTGATACCCAAAGTGATAAGTTTTGGAACTTAATAAGTGGGAAGATTATTTATGATAAGTTTAAAATTTGAAATGGAAGTTCAAATTGGGTAAGGTTGACTGGATTAAATGAATTGAGTTTAACTTAAGGAAAAGTTAAATAGGTTGGAATGGTCAACCTGATTTGGAAATTCAAGATGAAAATAAGATTTAACTTGGGAAGTTAAATGATTGATTGGAATTGAGAGCTTAAGTGATCTCAAAATGGGTTTGAGATCTGGAAATTGAAATAATTGGTGTTGGATAAATTTAGATGTTTATTTATCTTGATATCATCCTATTGTTATTAATAATCTTTAAGTTGTGAATTGGAATTGTTTAAATGAATGAGAGATGAAGTATGGTAACCCATTGTGAGATAAAAGGGAAATTAAACTTTAATTTGAAATTAAGGGTAAAGAATTACCTTGAACTAAAAATTTGAGTAATTGAATTTGTAAATTAAAATTGTTTGAAACTCTTACTTGAACCTTGTAATGAGTTAAGAAAAGATAATTTAAAATGGAATTTTGAGAATTGGACTCAGAATTAAATTGTTTAAAGGTTTGGGTTATTGATGTAAAAATAAAGGTTAATTTGATTTGTGGTATAATATGTTAGGTCTGAACTGTGAATTGAATTGTTTAGAACTTTAAAGGTAAATTGATTTAAAGGAATTAAATCAACATTTGAAGTATCAACTCGAATTTATATAATTCGAGGTGGTTTAAATTTGAAATCTGAATTAGTTCAAATTGAATTTAATTTGAATTAATTGAAATTGTGATTGAAGATGTATGAGTGTAAGATTCAAATGAAAATTTTGAATTGGATTAATTCGAATAATCTGGAATTGTAAGTAAAGTTATGAATAGTTTTAAATTCAAATGGAATTTGAATTTAATTTGGGAGGAAATCAAGAATAATTCAACTTGATTTGGAAATGGAGTTTGAAATTGGGATTAATTCAAACTGGAGTTGAAATGAATTGAAATTGGAACTAGTTAAATTGAAATTTATTTAAAATTAGTAAAATTTGAGATCAAGGTTGAATAAAGTTAAATTTGAAAAGAAACTGAGGTTAATTCAACTTGAATTGGGGTTGAATCAATTTCAATGGAAATTGAAATAATTTAAAATCGGAATTGGGTCGATTTAAATGGAAGTAGAAATTTAAATTGAATTGATGAGAATGGTAATTGGAAAGTGAGTAGTTTTGACTCTGGACTATTTTTAATATAACTTTTTTTAATATAAACCTATTTTTCCAAGCTATTTATTATATATACAACCTTTCTTTTAAAGGCCAAACTATCTTATATTTGTTTTACAATTATTTTTGAAACTGTTTAACAATTTTCCAACTGTTTTATAAATTAATTATTATATTCCAACTATTTTACAAAACTAATTACTATCTTACTATTATTTTTCAATTATCTAAAATTTCTATAATTATTTTAACTATTTTACACCTATTTTACAAACTAGTAATTATTTTCCAACTACCTATCTATTTTTTTTTTTTCAAGCTATTTTCTAAATAAACTGGTCAGAGTTCAAACTGTTTGTGATTGAATACCCAATCGAGATAAGAATAGAGATGATAATTCGAATGGATTGATGCAATTGAGAGTAAGTGAATGAAGATCAAAGTGAATGTGAATAGAAATGGAATTGATTTGGCTAATAACTAATAAAGATAAATGTGTAGGGTGTACGTATGTTATTCTATTCGCATGGTGATTTGATCCAGATTCGAGCACAGAATTTCGAGATAGTATGTCGATCCGAGTTGGGATTTTTCACTTGATTTCCGACGGCGAACCTGGATATGGATCGTTTATGGTTCTGGATATTCTCTATCATAGTCATGGATATGCAAGGAGAATGACGGTTTCTGATCAAGAAACCAGATCTGTGTCCGCACTAGGAAGTTGGGTGGACGATACTAGTTCGGAAATGAAATTGTGTGATCGAGTGAGTGATCAGATTGGTATGGCGTACGAATGGTATGTGTACATCGTACGGATTTGAATGAAAGTGATATTGGAAAGAGTAATCAAATTTGAATATTTGATTTTGAGTAAACAAAGTTAAATATCTTTGTTTTATAAAATGAAACTCCCCTTGTTGAATCTATTGCCAGAAGAAAAGGATTTTTGAAGGTATTTTGAAGTATAAAAGGAGTTTTATACAAGTTTGAAATGATCCAAAGTTATAAAAATTATATATATATATATATATATATATATATATATATATATATATATATATATATATATAAAGGATCATATGAGGATTTTGGAGAAAGGTTTTGGGAACTTTTGGATTTGGAAAAGGCTTTGATTTTTGGGTAAAATCAATATGAGAATTTGGAAAGCCTAGTTTGAGAATTATCAATTTTGGAATAATCGATTTTGTGTAAAGAAGCTTTGTATGAGATCATACTAGATGTATGATTTGAAAATACTATATGTGTATAGTATAAAATGTTTTGATGATGGCTCTGGGGAAAAAGGTGCTCCCTTAAAATGAACTTCTTAGGAGTGCCACCGGGTGGTGCTGCCTTGAACCCCAAGGGGGGTTCTAAAGTTGATCCTGTGAGGAATCCAGACAAAACTAGTTCCTAGGGATTATGAGTAGAGTATACCATAGCGGAAGTCATGTGTGCCGCTGAGAGCCAACAGTCTGCGTTTGATTTTATATCGGTAGACTACGACCTATGGTTTAACATAGCGAAAGTCGTGTGTGCTGTTGAGAGCCAACAATCTGCGTTTGATTTTATATCGGTAGACTGCGACCTATGTAGGAGTGGAGAAGTTTCATTTCGACGGCGAAAATCAGAGGCCGCTGAGAGCCTACAGTTACATGGACTTTTGCTGCGATGACAACGTAACCCTGGAGTGTAACTACGATCTGTCATGTGGGATCCATGGCGTAATCGAGAGGCCGCGGAGAGCCTGCAGTTACATGGACTTTTGCTATGACGGCAACGTAACCTTGGAATGTAACTGCGACCATGGATGGGGGTGATGATTTCCAGAGCATTCTCACCAAAGATATTTCCTCTATTTTCAAAAAATTCTTTCAATATTTTCAATAAAATTATTTTCCAAGTATTTTCACTGGGTGTTGAAAACGGGTCTGCTAAGTACTTATAGATTTTCAGTCGTACGCCTGATCAACGTATGACCGAATTTCTGTGAGAACGAAGATGGACCTATTGGGACATCTAGTTATAAAGAGTATTTTTATGAAAACTATTTTATAATATAGAATATATTTTAAAAGTACTTTAAAAATTATCAAAGAAAAATTTATCTGATTTTAAGCAATTTAAAAATTCTAGTTTCGTTCCTTTTCGAAGACGAAAAGATTCAAAGGGGGGAGGAATGTAATAACCCGGATTTCTGGGCATTGTAATTAATAATATAATTGGGTTAAGTAGTAGGAATACTAAATTTATAAATTGAACAAATGAATCTGATCAAATAAATATTTATATTTGTAATTGTGTTGTGTATATATATACATAGATTTTAAATAGAATTATTATATACAAGTTGAAAATTGTATTTGTTTAAATATATGTAATTAAATCTGAAATTTAAATTGAATTTGAAATTGAATTTGAATTTGGAAATTAAAATTAATATATACATCTTAAATTATACTTTGGTTTTAAAATGTATTTTTATTGGATTTTATTAAGAACATAAATTGTTTTATTTTATTTTATTTTAAAAGGATTTATTTATATAAATTAAAATATGTATTTATAAATTGAAAAATTAATCATAAAAGCTTTTAAAAATTTAATTATGAATGAAGATACATATGTTAACATATAATCATTCTTCACACCATATGTTGGCAAATTGAGTAAGTTTAGTGACAAGTGTCATCCTTTTAATTTTTAATAACATATAATTTACATTATATAAATTCACATCCCCTCTCTTCTTTTTCTTTTCTTAACTTCTCATTTCTAAAAAAAGAAACTTAAACTAGAAGCTATATTCCAAACCAGAATTTGTATCAAGTTTCCACTTTTCCAACCCAAAATCAAAGAAAAAAAAAATAAGAATCAGTTTTTTTTTCAAAATTCTCAAACCTGTAACCTTCTCAAACAAAAATCTGTAAATCATTCCTAAAAAAAATTCAAAACTTGTAATCTTTGCAAGCCTGTAAACTCCTCAACATGCAACCAGAAATTCCCAAGAACAAAGCTTGAAACCATTTCTCAAACCAAAATAAAATACCCTGCAAAATAGTTTTCAATTCAAAAGCCAAAGCCTGCAACATTTTCAAGGGACCAAGCAAGGAAATCTGAAGAAAATCATAGTAGTCTTAGTTTCAGTTTTAAATGCAAGATCGGATTCAAAATTTCAAGTGACTGTTCCCTGTCTTCAAACACAGGTGAGTAAACGTTTTGAATACATGTTTGTTGCCTGTGAAATTCTGAAATAAGTGATGCATGCATATGTAAACACAAGTGTGCTATATATTTGTTTATGTTTTCAAACTGTGCATGTCTGTCTTCTCTTTTTCATAAGCTTCAGACTTGAAAATTAAATCAACATTCAATATATCTCTACTTGATCTATGTTTGGTTCTAGTTTTCAAATGATTTTTATTTGTTTAAAACATAGAGTAAGGTTTATAATTTTATTTAGGTAAATTAAAAAGGTTATGTATCTGGGAAATAGGAAGAATAATAAGATCTTAAGAATAGGTTAAAATCCATCATGCAAAGCTCTGATACCAAACAAAAAAAAAGGTTTTAAATTCTGGTATACATCTTGATTCATGTGTGAAATTCTTTATATTGATATAAATGTTTGAATGGGAACGTATGTATATATATGAATAAAATGTATGTGTATATGTCTGATATTACTTCTCTGTTGACCACAGTATCAAAGAATCACATCTTATATACATTTCATCTTATCTGAATTGATTCAAGCTGTGGGGAAATTGTTTGCAACAATGAAATATCATTCTTAAATTTTGTTGCAGTGAATTATATTTAAGAAAATGTTCTAGAAATAGAAATTTTAGTAAAATAAATCAAGGTCAATAAAATTAATGTTCGAGATTCATTTGTTTGATTTTATAACCGGGTTAGATCTTGCAAAATATGAATTCTACTATAGAAATTTGGATTCATATGTTTGTGTGTTTTGGGAATTTCTGAGTTGATCAGAAATTATATTTTAGTCGATTGCCGTTGAACGGCGTTGAAGTTTGTGATGAGGTTCGATCTGGAGGAGGCCGGAGTACAGTAGAATGAGGGAAAAATAAGGTTGTATTTTATATTGGGCCCTGGTGGCCGGAGTAAAGTGAAATAGGGTTTTGGGAGGAAGTTCTGTATAGTGTAGTGGCGAAGTGATCTCGACTTAATCAAGGTGTCGTGTTCGATCGTGAGTGTGGGAATGGTTGCGTGGGTCGATGACAAGGCTAATGTCAGAAGGACGTGGGGTCCAGTCACCGAGATCGTCGTGGCGAACGTTTTCTTGGTCAAGGAAGTTTGGGAGTGGGTAGTTTCAGATCGCTCGATTTGATATGGTGGTGTGATTCTTCTATCTGCATGGTCGTGGCTAATGTCGAAGTCAGTGTCAACTTGTGGGAGATCAAGAAGATGGCCGGAGGTAGGTGACGCGTCGGTACACGTGCACCGTGCACGTTGTGACTATGGCGTGAGAAGCTGGATTGGAGAAGAAGGGGTTTTACGGGGTTCTACTCAAGTTAGTAGCAAGTTGCCTCGATAGTGCACCTGTATTTTAACGGTTTTAATTTAAAACGAAGTTTAATATGAAATGATGGGTTTGTTTTGGGGTCTGGGTCGAGTGCTTTCGAATTTATTTCGAGGGAAAAATTTATACAGTTCTAAAATCCAAATATAAATAAATTATTTTATAATTAATCAATGTTTTTGTTTAACTACTGGATTTAGAAGTTGAATAAGTATGATATTAATTTGGTTGATTCTTAAGTTTATTTAAACTTAATTTGAAGTATGTTAATTATAAGTGATTTAAGATTTATTAGTAAGATCTTATTAATGATTTAGAAAGTAATAAGGATTGAAGAGTTTATCTTATAATAACTAAAAGTCTTGGATAATTATAGATTTAATAATTTAATAAGTGATTAAGGGAAATTAATTAATGATTAAAGAATAGTTAATTAATTTAATTATTATGAGTTAATTAATTAGAGATTAATTAATTGCTAAATAAGGATAAATTTATTAAGTAATTAGAGATTAATTACTTAAAAGATAATTATTTAATGTTAAGAAGATGATTAGAGTAAGTATTCAATGAAGTAAATAATTAAGTTAATATGGTTAATTTTGATTAATTAATTAAGTTTTAATTAATTTAAGATAATCATTTGATGTTGGGTTAAGTATAATTACTTAAGGTAATTAATGAGGTGTAATGACTTAGTGAAGTAATTAATGTATAATTACTGATGTATCTAGTAAAAAGGAAATTACTTGATGGGAAGTAATTAAAGGATAATCACTTTGTGGAAGAAAATTAGTGATAATTACTCAGTGTAATTAAAGGATTAACTAATATAATTAATCAAGGAGTTAGTTTAATCCATGGAGTAATTAAGGTAAGTTAATTTATGATTTTGATTAATCAAGATTGATCAATGAATATAATTAAATTAAAGGTTAATTATTAAATGAAATTTAATAATTAATTAATGAAAGTAATTTGAGGATCATTAATTAATTAATGAAAGTAATTTGAGGATCATTAATTAATGTAATTAATGAAGTGATCAATCTTGCTTATTAATGATTGAATGATAATGAGTGTTTTGGACTGGTTGATATCTATGATATGAATTGCTTGGTGATATGATAGGTTGGATGGATGGTGATAATGTGATTATCTATCAATTAGGAATTGATGTGTAACAATGTTATCTGGTAAATAGAGATGAATTATTTAATTGAATAATTTAGGTTAGGATGGCATGAGGTTCGAAGAGACCGGAGTCGGGTATTAGAAAATACCCAATACCACTTCGATTCTATATAGATTTGATATGTGAAATCAATAGGTTGTTATGGAATGATTTAAGTGAATTGGACCATTTAATCTAAGTTTTAGCACTTAGAAATTAATGTGTGAAATAGATGATGTCTATAATAACTTGTGAAGTTGAAATTGATATAAGTTAACCCAGGTTTTATATAAGTTGTATGCTTTTGTATTCTATGTTAGATGGTTTACTCACGCTGGTTTCCAGCCTGACCCGGGTGTTACTTTGATGTAATGCTCGGGTCAGACCGAGTATTACAGATTTTCAGGTAAGGACGTTCTGGAGCTCAGGAGGCAAGCTGGAGAGCAGGAACATATGGAGAGCTTCTGATATGATATTTTATAGTATCTGAAACAGATTGATTTATCTGTTCTCTGATTGTAAATCTGTTGTAACTCTGATATATTAAAGTGTAATTTGTCAAGTACAGTTTCCTTGGTATAATTATTATTTATGTGATATTATATTTTATCCGCTGCGAATGTGAGACTTTGGGTTTGGTTTTCTGTTTCTTTTTCTTCTATTTCTTTCTCTTTTCACTAACTATCTGGAATTTTCGGGATCGGAATTTTCGGATCGTTACAGTAACTTATAGTAAATTTATTATAGTCTATATAGATGATATTCTTATTTTCTCAAAAGTCATAGAAACCCACTTTAAACATTTAGGCATTTTTAAGAATTTTTTTTATCCAAAATGGCCTCATAATATCCAAACCAAAAACGTCTTTATTTCAGACAAATGTTAAATTTTTAGGTCATAAAATAGAAAAGGGTAGAATAATTCCGATAAATAGAAATATATAATTTGCTTCAAAATTCCCAAATGTAATAACAGACAAAAATCAATTGCAAAGATTTATAGGTAGTTTAAATTATATATCTTCTTATTATGTACACCTAGCAAATGATGCAACCATTTTGTATGATAGACTTAAGGAAAATTCTGGTTCATGGACAGAACAACATACACAAGCTATTAGAAAAATAAAAGAAAAGGTGAAAAACCTCCCTTTTTTAATGCTTGCTAACTCAAACTGGGAAAAGATCATTGAAATAGACGCCTCAGAAATTGGATTTGGAGGTATTTTAAAATAAGTATGTCCAAAGACAAAACAAGATTATCTTGTCAAATTTTACTCAGGAAAATGGAATAATAGCCAAAAGAATTATGCAACGATCGCCAAAGAAATCCTTGCTACAGTCAAACTTGTGTTAGAATTCGAAGATGATCTTTATAGTCAAAAGTTTATTAAAGAAACAGATTGTAAGTCTGCCAAATATATGTTTAATAAAGATTTTAAACATGATGCGTGCAAACAAATATTTGCCAGATGGTAGGCTCATCTGGCACCTTTTGATTTAGAAATTAATTATAAAAAATGAGAGGATAATAATCTTCCTGATATTTTAACTCATGAATTTTTATAGAATTATAATCCCTAGAGGAAGAGATAACTTCCTTAATAAAGGAAGAGGTTGAGGCAATATATTAGTCCAACATGGTAATAGACAACTTATAGCTGAAAACATTGCATCTTCATCAGGGAATAATATTCCTACAGGCAAATTTATATGGAAGTTCATGGAAAACCAGCATTCAACATGTGATAGTGTTACAGGTAAGGAAGATAATGAAGAAAATATAACTTCATACAAAGAAATTCTTACAAAAAAGTAATATTTTTATTAGTATTCTCTGATTTTAAAAGGGAAGATGATACATGGACTCTAATGAAAGATATGTTGATACAGCATCATACGCTGTTACTACATATAAACAAAGAGGATATCATGAAGCAATTTTAAAGGGCACTAGAACATGTGAAATTACTCATTTCCACGGTAATGACCCGAATATGTACAATTTTAATAAAATAATAATAAAAAGGCTAATAGTACTAGGAGAATAGGGATTAGCAACCCGAAAGGGAAAGTAAATTTTCATACCAAAAAAGAAGTTTACAATCAAATTTAACTACCGGGACTATGTAGATGCGCTATATAGAGTGCTGTTTTATTAAAATGATAAAAAAGAAACACTCTTAGTTTATAAAAATTCATGGAGAATTATACAAATGTCCTATTCCAAATTGGTTTGTCCATTGCTGGATAAATTTTGGTCCATTTTTCAAAATTCGACATGAAAATTTTGATGAATTATATTCTATTTGGGTAGAAATTCCATAAAAAATAATTGAAATTAATGAGGAAAGATGTTGAATTGAAGGAATGTGTAATAATTGGAATTTACTTAAATAACTGAATCTTGAGTTCTAAGCTAGATTAAAATAATTTCAAGGCTTAATTAATTTTTATTTATATGAATGGAGGCAATAAAATTTTTTAAATTGGATTTAAAAGCGATTTACACAGTTTTAAAAATAACTTGTATATATTGACGAGAAAAAAATAGCCTTCCAGGGCACAGTCTCGGAATTCAACGAAATCTATTCCATTGGATCCGTCATAGTGTATTATTATCAGAATTCAAATTTTATGGCGTTTGGAGTTACCATTTAGTCGTGCGGAATATAAACATGTTGAAATTAAAATCGAAATTCAATATAATAGTTGGGTCCAAAAAGCTATCTTCTCCATACGATCGAATTAGGACTCGAAACCTTTTACATTGTGTTCGGAATAAAGGTATAAGATTATAAATGTCTAACGGCATGCCTCGATATGGGTTGGAGATTTTGAGTAGCGTAAATCGAGATATTTTAAAAATTTATTAATTTATATATTGACTAGTCAACTACTAATCCTTTCCATACACGCCACCTTCTTATCATTCCATCATGTCCATTCTTTTAAATCACGCGTGCTTTCCCTCTCTTAACATTTCAAATCTAAATCAAAAAAAAATTGAAATCACTTCTCATTTTAAAATCTAAAAAAACATGCCCGTATAACATGTTTCTCTACTTCACAATTTCATTACTCCTTTCTATCTCCTTTTACTTCCAGTAGCATAAAAATGGCCGATCCTCCTTTTTAAAAAAAAATCGAAATCAGGTCATTCGAACAAAAAAAATATTCATCAGGAAATTAGATGGCCGAGGTGGAGACGCCGATGGACCATTAGCCAGAGTTCCGACCATCTCAAGAAGTTCATGACATTGGATGGGTAAGTTTTGTAGCTAGGGTTTGGGACTAGGCGGGTTTTAGGCATCGGTAGGGTTTGGCGATTTGAGATCGAGTTCGTCAAGTGGAGGAGCACTTGGGGCTGGAGTTTCATGGGTTGCAATTTCGTTTTGGGGAGTGCGACATTAGTGAGGCAGTCGAATGAGGGTAGCGGGTTGCGAACGTTTGGGGAGGTCGAGCATAGGATATTGGGGTTGGTCGGGATAGGGACGCGAAGAGAAGTTGATCGGTGGCGTTGGTCGGTGGATTCGTCGACACTGTCACCATGTCAGTGATGTCAATGCACGACAGTTGGTTTGCTTCGTGCTCAGGCAATGGTCTATAGGGAAGAAAGCTTTATTTTGGGCCTGGTTTGGAAGTTTGGGTATGGGCTCTGTATATATATAAAAAAAGTTGTAATTTTTATATTTAATTCGTGTAAACATAAAAACTGTAAAACTCCTACATGCGGGGTCGAAATTGGATAAAACTTCTTGTATTGCGATCGTGATGACGAGAGCTTCAAAATGAAACTGGTTCAGACGGATTTGGAGACAATCAAAATTTGGGCTAAAATCGGGAGTCGTCTGGTTTTTAGTTCCAAAACGGAATGTCTTGGTGAAAATTGATCTCTGTGAGTAATTCTCACTCATCTTTAGATTGCTAGTTTAATTATAAATGTTGAAATTTAAATTATTGGTTGACTGAATGTTTCGACAATTATTATTATTGATTGGATGTTATAATATGTGTAGTAGTATATTATTAGTACGTGGATTGATATTTCCTGCCTATTAGAGAGGATGAGACCCTACGCGCCCCACATAATAGCGGACAACCCTATATACCGCGATATCCCCATCGAAGTAGGATTGGTATTTTTATGTTGTACTAACATCTGTGGATGCAGGAAAACAAGTTGGAGGGATCCAAATGTATTCCTCAAAAATGTTGAAATAAATTTCGTATATATTGATATATAATCTGTTTGAATAATCTGTGTTAGATTATAGTGTGATTTGAATTTATTGGATGCTATGGTAGTTTTGGCCTAGATTTTTGATATTATTAAATACCAATAATATATGTTTTGAATTTGAAAGAAATTAAAAAGAAATTTGAAAGTAAAATATTTACATTGAATTTTGGATTAATAAAAGAAATGAATTTGGGTAAAATAAATAGTTTGACTTTAAATTTGTACTTAACAATTTTGGAATATGGTAAATAGAGATTTGGATTAAGGATTTTAAATAATGATTCCTTAGTGATATTTTTTTAAATATAAAAGGTTTTTAAACAAAGATTTTAAATAGATTGAGAAAAGAAGTGCATTTGAAAATAAATGTGAAATTGAATGTACCGGATTGTGACGACCCGAAATCCGTTGTTCGATAATCGACATTTATACTTCACCCGTATTCGAATGCCGCAGATTCAAACGTCGTACTCCAATTCGGATGGAGCTTATAACACATTAGGTACAACAACACAGCGGAAAAGAATGAATAATTTTATTAATATACAACATTGATACAAACAAATTGTACAACATATATCAGAGATAGACAACAACGGAAAGATATCTTTGACAGAAGAACACAAACATTAACTTCATTAGAAAGAAAGAGAGCTTGAGAATCCAATATTGCATCTCCATTCCAGTGCTCACAAGCTCCAACCACCATCATCATGTTGAATTAAGCAAGGTCAGTCCCGAATGCGATCGCCAAGATCCAAAGACTGGATGCTATTGAATCTACACCTACTATCGGACTATCTGAAAATCTAACTCTTGACTGCCCATGTGGAAAATTGTTAGCACCCAGAGTTTAGAAAGGGAACAATAAACTCCAGGTCAGTCATGAGACGGTATGACCAAACAAAAACAGTTTATCTTTAATAAAAGAAACAAAAGGATTTAAAAGAAGTCTGCAATGCTTTTTGGAAAATGAAACTACCATAAGGCCTCCGCCACACACACAATGCAAGCGCACAATTAGAGGATATTTCTCCTTATGATAGTCAAACATGCTTGATATGCAAAATCCTTTTGATATTATTATTAATGCATAATGCAGAAAACCTTTCGGAAGTGTAATATTAATCTTAACCAGCATAGACATTTCATACTATGCCAACTATAGCTATAGCTACCATGTTCAATAGCAGGTTACAACCACATTCCATGGAAGGTTATACAACTAAAACCGTACAGGGCGCGTATTGTTTCTTTGGATTTCCAACAAATGGGACGCCTCTGGAGGGACACCCCAAGAATCAAACCGGATCTCTGCCAACACAAGGTCGAGTTACCTCTGTAACTAGGTAACACCTACAAGTAAGCCATTCCCGTTCGTTACCGACCTTTATCCTAGGATTCACTAACAAATAGCAACAACCACACAGTTAAATCAGTTTCTTAATTTAAACTATTAAATTAAAATTTTGAAATAACTTAAGAAAACCAATTTTAATTAATTTTAAGTTAAATAAACTTTACGACTTTTACTGACCCAAAATTTAAATAAAATTTTATTATCTAAAAGAAATTTATTTAAGAATAAGATTTCAAAACTTATTTTATTCAAATTTCAAATTTGGTTTGTTTAAACTCTTCAGACCAGAGACACTCACGGGTAAAACTCGATAACGTACTCGAGTTCATCCACTACTCCATTGCTTCGAGTCACACCCGAATTCATCTCGAAACCAATCCCGAGCACATCTTCATCTTCCTCAACCCATCATCAAATCATATACACAGTGATATGCATTCATGTGCATAGGCGATCGGAGCTCCTTTGATCAATCACGACAACATCACCACGACGTCGGCAACTCACCTAAGCCTCCCAAGCACCCAGATCCCCAAAACATTCTCCAAATCGGCGTCGAGCATATCGACTTCACCTGGAACAAAACCATTCATCCAAGAACTATTTCGCCTGACCACCTCCCGGCCACCAGAAATCATGCCACTTTGACCGGAGATGCGTCACGTTCTCCTTGCAACGTTCCCCCTCGAGCGATCGCCTCAAGTTCAACAATGGCAATGTAACGATTCGTTTTCCGACCATGACCAAAACTGGGTAAAAACCCTATTTCGATTGCACACAGCAACTACATCAAACCATAAAATTTATGGCCATTTTTCTCATGATCTCCGGCCTATAATACTCCTCTGGCCATAACCCCGAAGCACTTAGCCTCCATGATCACCAGTATTCGACCGAAACTTAATTTCTGTTAAACTTAACAATTCTCAACCATTATAAGCTTAAAAATTATGAGGCCTTCACCTAAAATCATAATTTTGTAATACGAACATGATCATGTAATCAGATTGTAAATTTGAAATGTTTGATTTTGTTGATTTATAATGATTTCAGTGTAAATCAATATTTTCACAAATATTCACTTAATATTATTTCCTGACATTATTTTTAAAAGTTACTTTACATTATTTTAAACATCTTCTTTCCAAGAATCTTAACCTGAATTGGTTAAAATAAAAAGATATGAATTTATTTGATGGATTTGTGGCCTGTAAATATAAACAGAGAGGTATATTCAAACATGCACAGCCTATCTAACTATATATATATATATATATATATATATATGACAAATTTTATTTCATTCATACAACATTTACCACAACCAAACTTCAAACATTCATCCAGATGTATATCAAATTAGTTTGCTCACCTGAAGTTTGACAGAGCAGAGAACAGGAAATAAGAGACATGTTTTAATTTTTCTAGAACTTATTTTGCTTTGATTGATTTGAATTCTTGTTGAGTTTGAATATGATCCACTGCTTGATGTTCTGATTTTGTTCTTGAACTGGATTGTCTTTGTTCCAGGTTTGAATTTTTGAATTGCTTTTGTTTGAGAAGAATTGATCTTTGCTTTGATTACAGGATTTGTTTCCAAGTTGAATATTTGAGGTTGAAAGCTTTTTAGGTATTGATTAAATTTGCTTTTGTTCTTTTGGTTTCCAGGCTTGATTCAAGTTATTTGATTTTCATATTTCCTTATTTCTTTAGTTTTGAAATGTAGGAAAAAATGGGAAGAGAGGAAGTAGATATATTTATAGATCTTGTTTTCATTTTTATTTAAATTAAAAACAAGTAACACTTGTTTAATTATGATAAAACTAAGAAAACACTTGTTAAATTCCTTGTTATATGTTTTACACTTGTTTAAATGCTTGTTAAAATGTTTACAAGACTAAATTTTATTGTAAAAATACTTACACATGTAATCTGTCATGCATTAATAATTTCTTATATGTTTTAAATATATCTCTTTTTCATATTAGCATATATTACACACATATATATGTTTATATATATATATTTTTAAATGTTTATTAATATATATATATACACACACAAATTATTTATCAAACTTGGCCAAAATCCAGGAATGTTACAGATTCCCCCCTTAAGAAAATTTCGTCCCCGATATTTGCTAGACATGGGGACAACGAAGATAGATGAACACACAAAGATATAGCTTTCCAGATCAAATTGAATATTTATTCTGCATTTGGCTTACCAAATCAGAATATCATTAATAAATACGAGAATGAACTCCTTCAATATTTCACAAGATACTCGGCTCATCAGGTCTACGAATATGCAGGGGCGTTGGTTTGTTTGAAGAGTCAACTAACCATTCGTAGAATAAATCTAGACCCTAAAGAATAGATAAATGAATACTATTCAATTTAGATTTATATTTTATTAACCAATTTATTTCAATTAAAATTTCAAATTCATTGAAGTTAAAATAGAAAGCTGAGGGAAACGGATGATTAGAGTACGAAATAGGAATCTTTCTGCAACGATTCGTAGTGCCATCACACCAAATCTTCTCCCTCCAGCTGCCGCGAAGCAATCAAAGAATTGAAATTGAATCAAAGGAGATAGAGAATAATTGTTTCCTTGTTGTTACAGGGCATCAACCATTTGTAGTGGTATTTCCCTGTCCCCTACCTCATCCTCTTCTTGCACTCATACTCACTATCGGTGGATAGTAAGATAATTTACTAAGGCATACAAATGGATATCTTAGGGAATACTCATTCTAAGGTATACTTCACCCTATCTCTAACGAGTTACCTAATGTGTTATACTCCTGAGCTAATGTTCAACCTTTAGCTCTGACACCAAGATGTCATGACCCGAAATCCGACGTTCGAAAATCGACATTCATACTTCACCCGTGTTCGAATGTTGTAGATTCAAACATCGAACTCCAGTTCGGATGGAGCTTATAACACATTAAGTGCAACAACACATAGGAAAAGAATGAATAATTTTATTGATATACAACATTGATACAAATGAATTGTACAACATATATCAGAGATAGACAACAGCGGAAAGATACCTTTGATAAAAGAACACCAACATTAACTTCAATAGAAAGAAAGAGAGCTTGAGAATCCAATATTGCATCTCCATTCCAGTGCTCACAATCTCGAACCACCATCATCACGTTCAATTAAGCAAGGTCAGTCCCGAATGCGATCGCCAAGATCCAAAGACTGGATGCTATTGAATCTACACCTACTATCGGACTATCTGAAAATCTAACTCTAGACTGCCCGTGTGAAAAATTGTGGGCACCCAAAGTATAGATAAGAAACAATAAACTCCAGGTTAGTCATGTGACTGGTATGAGAAAACAAAAATAGTTTATATTTAATAAAATAAACAAAAGGATTTAAAGGAAATCCGCAATGCTTTTTGGAAAATGAAACTACTATAAGGCCTTCTACCACACACACAATGCAAGCGCACAATTGGAGCTGATTTCTCCTTATGATAGTCAAACATGCTTGATACGCAAAATCCTTTTGATATTATTATTAGTGCATGGTGCAGAAAATCTTTCGAAAGTACAATATTAATCTTAGCCAGCATAGACATTTCGTACTATGCCTACTATAGCTATAGCTACCATGTTCAATTGTAGGTTACCACCATATTCCATGGCAGGTTATACAATTAAAAAAGTACAAGGCGCGTATTGTTTCTTCAGATTTCCAATAGATGGTCAGGCTAACGAACTTCCTTAACAGATGGGACGCCTCTGGAGGGACGCCCCCAAGAACCAAACCGGATCTCTGCCAACACAAGGCCGAGTTACCTATGTAACTAGGTAACACCTACAAGTAAGCCATCCCTGGTCGTTACCGACCTTTATCTCGAGATTCACCAAAAAATAGCAACAACCACATAGTTAAATATCTGGGCTCCATACCATGATGCCACTTTTATCCAGACGGAAATGGACATACCCTAGGGGCGCGACCCCTAAAAACCATTCCGCAACATTCCTGTTTCAACCATTTTTGGGTTGTGAGGCTCGATGAAGTCTCGTCCACAAAGCTACGCTTTACACAAAAGCCATGCTTTGATCAACAAATGATCAGCAACACCTCGTATGCCACATTAACAAATTGGGAATGTATCACCAGTAACCATGAACAACATAAGTCTCAGAGAAGGGTGTTAAGCTAAGAGAATAAATTCTCCACCACCATACAAAAATCTGTTTGATAGAAACCAGCTTTACATCTCAACGTGTAACGTCAGACACACATCCGTACAAGTTTGTTCCGGGTTCGAACAGAACCAAAGGCACTTCAAAAGAAGCCCTTGCAATCTGGGTATTCACAATCCCAATCAGACTCCCCATCACATATGGAGATCTCTATACCGGCGCGACTCAGTGCAAAGACATTCGACGGGTAATTCTTTCATTCTTGAAAATACCCAGTCTTCGCCACCGGTCTTCAAATGCTATCCATTTACGTCATATCATTATTCGTAATGGGTTGTATGACACAAAGTCCTCTCCCGGCTAAACCGAATAATGAGCACTTAATTTTAAAACCATGTGGATATTGGGATCTTAGTTAAGTCACACTTTTAAATCCCCAAACCTTTTCTTCAAATGGTTTAAACAAATTACAATTTTCAAATCTTTTTAAAATTCACTTCACAAAGTTCACCAATCTTCCACAAAGATTAATTCGTAGCTTTCAAAACTATTTACAATTCCAAATCTTTTATATAAAAGATACACCTTCAGGATCCTCTTCAAATTGGAAACAAAGTTCACAAATCTTTCACAAAGATTCAATTAAAGCTTTCAAAAACAATCCCCTTTCAAATTTGAAACCCCTTTTTTGACAAAACTGGAAATCCTTTCTTCCTTTGAAAGTTATTATCATTTGAAAACTAAGAGTTTTCGTTTCGGGAAAATCCAATTACATTTGCTCAAGTTAAAGCCTTTCAAGTATAAACTTAGGTTGAATTTAAATTCTCAAAATAATATATTCAACATACTTTAAAGATGGTTCTAAAATCCATATATATATATATATATATATATATATTATATAACTTGTATAAACCTTTAAAACCAAATTTCCAAAACAATTTCAAAGCTTAAACAATATAAATATTATTTAAACAAAATTTCAATTTCAAACTTTCTTTCAAAATCTTCTCATATTCAATCCAATTCCATTTCCAAAACCATTTGGATTCAAAATTCAACTTTGAAATCATTTCATTAAATACAAATATCTATGCCTAAACCAATTTCCTCATGCAATCTATATTTGTGTATGTAAGGTGTAGTCCAGGGGTTTTACACAATAGTGCAACAACATCAATCATCACAGATTCAATCATAACAATATCGATAAGCGGTATAATCTATAACGCTTATCTTCAATTCATAGATTCATAAATAAATAATATACATTCATCACAGATAAATAAATTACATTCATCACAGCTAGAATTAAAATAATTCAAAACACAAAACATTACACACTAGAGATATCAAACAATTCAACATTCAATAGAATTCAAACATCCATAAGTAAGATCAATTAGTCATCTAATTAAATTAAATCTGATTAATTACTTATGAATAAATTACTAATCCTAGTTAATTAATTAATTAATTACAAACTATTTTAATTAATTAACCTTTAATAATAAATTAATTAACCTTTAAACATTTATTAATCAACCTTAATTAATAAATAAAACAACCTTTAATCATTAAATAATTAACCTTTAATTGTTTAATTATTATTTAGTTAATTAATCACATTAATTACATCAATTTATTAACCCTTAATTAATTGTCATTTAATTAATCATCTTCAGTTAACTACAATAAGTGATTATCCCTAATCACATAAATTAATTAAGTAATTATACTTTAACCACTTGATTGATTTACATTAATCATTAATTAATTACTTTTAATTAAGTAATTATCTTTAATTAACTAATTACCTTTAATTACTTATATTAATAAATTACCCTTTTATTAATCACATTAATTAATTAATTACATTAATCAATTATCCTTTAAATAATTAAGTAAACCTTTAATTAATTATATTAAGTAATTAATCTTTTAATTACTTTCATTAAGTAATTATCCTTTATTAATCAATAAAGACCTTTAATTAATTAAGACTCCAATTATCTTAAGATAAACTATTTATCTTATTTAATTCAATAATCATTATTTAAATCTTATTTTTAAATAACCTTTAAAACAAATTAATAAAGTCATACAATTTAACTTAAACCCTTTTTAAGTTAATTGATAATAAAATCATTATTTCAAAATAAACCATTTTATCTTTAAAATCTCATACAAATTAGCTTGATATCTTCAAGTTAATCACAAATCAAAATTATCATTTTAAGATAAACCATTGTCTTTTAATCAGTTTCTTAATTTAAACTATTAAATTAACATTTTAAAATAACTTAAGAAAACCAATTTTAATTAATTTAAAGTTAAATAAACTTTACAACTTTTATTGACTCAAAATTTAAATAAACTTTTATTATCTAAAAGAAATTTATTTAAGAATAAGATTTCAAAACTTATTTTATTCAAATTTCAAATCTGGTTTGTTTAAACACTTCAGACCCGAGACACTCACGGGTAAAACTCGATTACATACTCGAGTTCATCCACTACTCCATCGCTTCTAGTCACACCCGAATACGTCTCGAAACCAATCCCGCGCATATCTTCATATTCCTCAACCTATCATCAAATCATATACATAGTGATATGCATTCACGTGCATAGGCGATCGGAGCTCCTTCGACCAATCACGACCACATCGCCACGTCGTCGGTAACTCACCTGAGCCTCCCAAGCACCCAGATAACCAAAACAATCTCCAAATCGACATCAAGCATATCGACTTCACCTGGAACAAAACCATTCGTCTAAGAACTACTTCGCCTGACCACCTTCTGGCCACCAGAAATCATGCCATTCCGACCAGAAATGCATCACGTTCTCCTTACAACGTTCCCCCTCTAGCGACCGCCTTAAGTTCGACCATGGCAATGTAATGATTCATTTTCCAACCATGACCACAAACTGGGTAAAAACCCTTCTCACCATTTTTCTTATGATCTCCGGCCTACAATACTCCTTTGGCCACAACCCCGAAGCACCTAGCCTCCGCGATCACTAGTATTCGACCGAAACTTCTTTTCCGTTCAACTTAACAATTCTCAACCATTATAAGCTTAAAAATTATGAGCCTTCACCTAAAATAATAATTTTGTAATACAAACATGATCATGTAATCAGACTGTAAATTTGAAATGTTTGATTTTTCTGATTTATAATGATTTTACTGTAAATTAATAATTTCACAAATATTCACTTAAGATTTTTACTTGACATTATTTTTAAAAGTTTCTTTACATTATTTTAAACATCTTCTTTCCAAGAATCTTAACCTAAATTGGTTAAAATAAAAAGATATGAATCTATTTGATGGATTTGTCACTTGTAAATATAAACAGAGAGGTATATTCAAACATGCACAACCTATCTAACTATATATATATATATATGTATGTATGTATGTATATGAGCAATTTTCTTTCATTCATACAACATTTACCACAACCAAACTGCAAACATTCATCCAGATATATATCAAATTCAAGGTTAGTTTGCTCGCCTGAAGTTTGACAGAGCAGAGAACAGGAAATGAGAGACAGGTTTTAATTTTTCTGGAACTTATTTTGCTTTGATTGATTTGAATTCTTGTTGAGTTTGAATCTGATCCACTGCTTGATGTTCTGATTTTGTTCTTGAACTGGAATGTCTTTTTCCAGGTCTGAATTTTTGAATTGCTTTTGTTTGAGAAGAATTGATCTTTGCTTTGATTACAGGATTTGTTTCCAAGTTGAAGATTTGAGGTTGAAAGCTTTTCAGGTTTTGATTAAATTTGCTTTTGTTCTTTTGATTTCCAGGCTTGATTCAATTTATTTGATTTTCAGCTTGTTTCTTTAGTTTTGAAATGTAGGAAAAAATGGGAAGAGAGGAAGTAGATATATTTATAGATATTGTTTTCATTTTTATTTAAATTAAAAACAAGTGACACTTGTTTAATTATGATAAAACTAAGAAAACACTTGTTAAATTCCTTGTTATATGTTTTACACTTGTTTAAATGCTTGTTAAAATGTTTACAAGCGTAAATTTTATTGTAAAAATAATTACACATGTAATCTTTCATGCATTAATAATTTCTTATATGTTTTAAATAAAATTCTTTTTCATATTAGCATATATTACACACACACACACACACACATATATATGCTTATATATATTTAAATGTTTATTAATATATGTATACAAATTATTTATTACAAATATAAAGGAAAAGTGTTTTAAACCTCTTATTAATTTAAACAAATTATACTTAGTCTTATACATTTTCTATTATTAATATTTGTATAATTCTAAAGAAAATGATTTTAAAATCTAATTATACTTAAATAAATAAAAAAAATAATATAAAATTTAGTTTTAAACTTTTACTATATTAATTTCAAAATATAACTTTTATATTTATCCAATTTATTTCCGAATGTTTATTTTCTACATATGTGCATTTGAATTTCAAATTCAAATTCCAAATTACAATCTATTTTAGATTTCCAAATCAAATCCTTTATTTAAAATCTTAAATATATATATATATATATATATTTCAAAATTTCAAATTAATTCTCAATTAATTCACAAATTATTCCAAAAATTAAATTAATTATCAAATTAAACTTGGCTAAAATCTGGGAATGTTACATGGAATCTTAAATAAAATTCTTAATTACAAATGGAAATATAGTCAAGATTAGGTTGGGTTTGGATTATACTTTGGATTATTTGAGAAATTGATTTATAAATGGAATTTAATTTAGAAATCAAATTATAATGGATTTAAGTGATGTAAAACCGTTATAAACTAGAATTGATAAACTATGGGATTTATAAACAATGTTTATAAATAAAGTGGAATGATTATCAGTTATAAATTCACTATAAGGACTTATAATGAGATGGGTAAATCATTTTAAAATATAAATGATAAGTTCACTTTTAGAAATGTGAAAAGGGGATTTACGAAATTGGGGCGTAAATCAAATTGGTGATAAATCAAGAGAGATTTATAAATATTAGATTGCTTATAGGATTGAAAATATTTTTTCTGGAGAAGTTGGGTTTGTTTAAAAAGAGGATTTTTAATTATTAAACTAAGTAATTCAGAAGGTGTTTTCATAAAATTAGTTATGTGATCATTTTTAAATCGGTTTAAAAATATATTTAATTATTAATTAAAGTTACTTTAAAAAGATTTGTTTTAAAGTTAATTATTTATTACAGTATTACTATTTCAAAAAGATAAAACAATATTAATCTTGTTCAATATAATACCTTTATTTAAAGAGTATTTGCCTAAATTAAACTTGGGAATTTATATAGAAATTTTATATATATAGTTTTGATAAAATTATTAAATAATTTTTTTGGAAAGTAATGGTATACATTCATGGCGAAATCGGATGCAAAGATTTGCCTGCATTTAAGTTTTCGATTTCTCTGGGAAGAGACGTAACTGTTGAGCTATGAATCCATGGTGGATACCACGTGGTGCTTTCCATATTTATTTTAAAAGGTTTTTCAAATATTTTTAAAAAGAATGGTTAGTGAACATACTTACTCCGATAAGATAAGTACATACCTTTTGATCAAGAGATTTAATGTATTAAAATTAAATTAAATGAGACTTAGTGTTTTCAGTGGAAAATGAACTCTTTGGTTGAATGATTGTTTATTTGATAGTTAAATAATCGATTATCAAATTTGGACCTAAAACACAACTTTGGGAATATATAGGAGAAACACGGGAATTATATGGTACAGTTACTGTTGCAAGTTGCTATACTATACGTATAAACTCGTTTCGCTCTTCTGGGACGATGATAAGGAAATCTATCCACTAACGGTTAGGAGTTGATCTCCGATCTTATTTTCGTCTGTTTATTTTATAAAGAACCAGGGTTGAGTTTACCAAAAATATCGAACGTTGTTTCGAAGAGACCAGGATCAAATAAGTTATCTGAAAACAATTTCAATCCAACGTGTACGTTTCCAAAGTGAAGACAAGAGCATGAAATCGAAGATGGAGCAATGAAGTGCAAGTGCTAATTGCTACTAATCCCGCGGATGATTCCAAAATGGATGTAGTGGGAATAGTGCCTTCAGTTTCGTTCAGACCCAGAGCAGACTTTTACGGATGAATGCCATCATCACATTGTCATTGGAGGACAATGAGCATTCCAAGTGTAAATTCCTCGTAAAGGTAACCGTAGCCTCAAGCCTCATCTATCGGGAATGACAGAAAATCAAGGGAGATGCAGCAAGGCTAAGTGGGTCGCATCTAATTAGGGTTTGTTTGTCACCTTTCTAGATACCCTCGGATATTATTACTATGGTGCATGGAAAGAACTCAGTAAGGTGGGAACATCCAGGGTGATAGCATATTTGGTACTATCTAGGTAAGGAATAGTTCAGTCTTGTGCTGTAGGGGATCTTGGTGAAGTCCTCGGTACATTTTTCTAGATGTGTACTGTGATAGGTGGTACCCCAGTACCTAGTTGTTTGTATGAAATTCATTCTCCAATACGTGCCTTTGCGGTTTTGGTTGTAGAGCCTAATATGCTGGAATTTAATTAATGTAACAATTTCGGCTATTCGAATAAGTGTTTGTACCTAGACACTATTATAATATCAGATTATTTTGATATAAAATGTTTTGGTTATCGTAAGGGAAAAACCCATCGTGTTTATGTGTGGCATGGTGTCATGAGATACGTTTGTTTTCAAAGGATTTTGATAACTTTAATAATTCTAGTTGAGTGTTTTTTCTCACGCTGGTTTTCTAGACTGACTCAAGTGTTATTTTATTATAATGCTCGGCTCAGACCAAGTATTACAGAATCAGATTAGGATGCTATGGAGCTCTAGAGACAGGCTAGATGATGGAGACGTATTATGCATACTTGATTATATTCTCCTGTGTATTGTAGGTTGTATAGTCAGAACCAGTGAGGACAAGTTATTATAACTGTCCAGTATTGAGTTGTTGATTTGTTGTACTCTGATGATGTAATGTATAAGTAACAGTTATAGTTTGTAAAAAGACATGTTATTATATGTTAAATATTGTTCCTCTGCGATTGTGAGATTTTGTGTTGTAATTTCTATTTTCTTCTACCTCTTTCTTCTTTCCTCTAAATATCTGGTATTTCCGACGCCTGATTGCTTGGCATGCGATACAGTGAACGTATTGATGCCGATTTTCGAGGGTCGAAAATCCACATTCATTACATAATGGCTCCAACGTTCTTTTTCATAGAATTTTCAATCCACTATATTTGGAAATGGGTACCTGAATTAAGTAATACTCAACAAGGTATTCCTTGTCTTCGAAGGTGTTCATTCACAAATTTTTGGGATAAATTAATGATAATTGATAATTGTAATGGAAAAATATTTGGTCAAGAAATTATTCTCTTAATTAATGAAAAAATAAAAAATTATCAAGAGCAGAAAATGTTAAAACAACAAAAGGAATCTTCTAGTCCATTTGAACATATCACCAAGAAGCTGCAAATGTGGAAAGTAATAACACCAAGAGAAGATATTATTTAGTGTTATCTTGAAGAAATGAAATGGGATTTAGTCAAAAATTTAAAAGAAGAAGATGCAAAATCTAACACCTCCATGGCATTGTCCTCTAAAGTAAAAGAAATTACAGATGAATCACAAGGTCCTTTTGAAGATGAAGAAGACGAAGAAGAAGATACTGACACAATGTTTGAACATATCAAAGAATATATCTTTAAGCATAGCATATATTTTTAGAGTACATCCTTATAAAGATGAAGAAGATGAAGAAGATACTAACACATCGTCTTCTTTTGAAGACGAAGAAGATGAAGAAGATGAAAAGGGATTTAGTCAAAAATCTAAAAGAAGAAAATGAAAAATTTGAAACCTCCATGACATCGTCCTCCAAAGTAAAAGAAATTATAGATGAATCACAAGGTCCTTTTGAAGACAAAGAAGAAGAAGAAGAAGATACTGACACATCAACTTCTTTTTGCATAATTTTTTAAGTATATCCTTTTCTACTTGTTGCAGACGAGTTCCGCTAAGAGTAGAAGAGCATATATCTTTAAAGAATAAACTAAGCTCGGTTATTGGCATCCAAACATTTTATGGTAGCAACTCTTTTATTGTATCCAAACCTATTAGTAATTCTCAAACACATTTTTTTGGGTACGTATTGCGTCTAGGTAATGCCGAATTTTTAATACTTCCAATAAGATAATTCCTAAAATATACTCTGTTTGCATCAATTAAGAATTTGTCCTATACTAGGATTTTTGGCTCCTTCCTAGCTCATATACTTTTGTATAATCTTGAACGAGCTTGTATACTTCTTCACTACTCAGAATTCTAGGTTCCTCTAAATTAATAACGTTGTTTACTTTGAAAATTTTCTTAAAAAATCTAAATCGATCATTTGGATACAATAATCAATGATGATGATCCCACCAACATTGTTTGCTAACAAATTTTGAGAAAAAAGATTCTACTGAATCCGTTCAAATAGGAAAATAAAATTTACCAGTTGTACTCTAGTCAAAAAGTATCCCAAATGCAGGAAAATTGTTTATCATTCATAATAATGATGCAAACAATTCTGAAAGTATGTTTTGACAAATCATAAGTTACAACGCCCTCAATCCATAATCTTATTAGTTCATTTACTAATGGCTGAAAATATATGTTTATCCTATTTTTAAGATTTCTCGGTCATTGAACGATCATAGTTGAAAACATGTATAAGTTCTTTATGAACATCTGTAGTGGAAAATTATAAGGTGTTAGAATAACCAGACATGTTGAAAAAGGTTTATTACCAAACGAAGCAAACGATGCAAATCTATCAACACACTAACCAAGTCTTACATTACAGGATTCTTTAGAAAAGTAAGGGTATATGTTTCAAAATTCTTACAAGCATCACCATCTGATGGATTACATAAAACACCTTTATCTCGCTATGGTTCATTATGCCAACACATGTGTTTTGCAGTAGCAGAAGATGCATACAATATTTGCAATCTATTTGTCAACGAAAAGTAATTAATATGAGTAAAAGGCATGCCTTAGCACTGCTTGTTATCGATTTATATCTTTGGTTGTTGCAGAAATTACAACTTGTAAGGTTTTTATCTTCCTTCCAATATATCATGCATCCACCTAGACAGGTGCCAATTTTTTTATACCATAGACTAAAGGAAAAAACTTCTTTTTTTAGCGAATATGAATTTTCTACCAAGGCATTATCTAGTGAATGCATTTCCATATAGAGACTAAGAATCGAGTTCATTAGATTTTCCGATGCATTATATGTGGATTTTATAGCAATTAACCTAGATGTCGCTAACAAATGCGTCCTTTTACATTCATTATAAAACAGCCTTTTGAAAGCTTCTAACAGATCAGAAAAAAATTCGATATCGGATCAAGTTCCTCTTCTATTTCTGGTTCATTGGTCCACATACTAGGAACAGTGACATCATGAACCATTTCTTCCACTTTGTCTTCTATATTAGGTTCTTCAAAATCGACATTAGTGTTTTCGAGTTCATCTTCAACTATCACCATCGATTCACATCTTGTTTTAACTTCATCATGATATTTCTACACATTGTAATCTGGCATAAAACCCTTTGTATGCAAATGTAAAGCTACAATTTCATAGCTCTACAGCTTCCCACACCGACATAATAACGTTGACACGAGATTTTCTTTTATATTTATTTTATCATTAGACGCAACCTTTAGGAATGCTTACACATCTTTATTAAATTGCAATGGTACTTTTTTTCCAACCCTGTTATACATCCAACTTAGAGCTTTCAAATATTCATCTTATACTCTATGAAAATAAGAAAAAATATTATCATACACTACTAAGTTTTATTTTATAATATTAATACCATACAATATTGTTTGCTTTTTGTAATTTTTATTATTAATATCATATATGGTTCATTTTTATTATTAATATCATATACAATCAATTTTTATTCACTAATATCATATTATACTATTTTATAATCGCTAACTTTTACAATATACTAATTACTATATTATACATAATATCATTAATTTTTATCTCATTACTAATATCATACAATATAGTTTTATTTTACCAAGTTTTATTATTAATATCATATGCCTTTGAATTTTATTTTATTATCGATATCACACAATAAAATTTCGTTTTATTAATATCATATGCTATTTTCTATATATCACTAATTTTTACAATATATTAACTAATATATTATTGACAATACCATTAATTTTTATCAAATTATTAATATCATACAGTATTAGTTTCTTCTAATAAAATCATGTACTATTATTTATTCATCATTTATTTTTATTATATTATTATAACATGACTCCATAATTAAGTAATTAATGATGACCAGAGTAAACCTTCATTTAGCTCATTGACTATCCTATCTTCCATTACAAACACAAAAAAATATATGTAATTCGTAAATCAATATTTTATCATGAACGATTCATAAAATTTTGATAGCACTTTCCCTTATTATCTATATCATTCGCAAATAAAAAATACGTGAAGAACAAATAGGAAGTGCTATTAAAACTATGCGAATCGTTTGGGATTGAAATATGGATCATTACAACTTGTCCGAATTTGTGGCAAATCCAATAAATATTATATCAGATGAATATTACTTTTCATTTTAGTAAAAATGAATAACAATATTATGGATATATAAATCTTATCGGACGGGGCCAACAAATCTATGGGTTGTCATTAATCAAACTAAAACTACCAAATCAAAGTATAACGTAATTCAAAATTCCTTCATATACACATACATTTGTAATCAACCATTTATAACAACACATATTTCAATCTTAACTAATCTATGTCAATCAAACCTCGTGATAATTAATTAAAATTATAAAAATATAGTACTATTTAAACATAGAGGTAAATAACATAAGTGACACGCATGTGCGGTAAAATGGAAAAATATATCAAAAGGCACATATTTCACAATATAAGATGAAACAAAAGTTCCTCATTGAACAACTAAACCATCATATTTTTTATTTATTCCATTATTTCTTTTCTATTAAAAAAGAAAGATAAATCTACATTAGTTCACATTAAACTATTATAATACCAAAGTGCTCAAAGAGTCATAAGAGAAAAGAAGGAAATATTAAACGAATTCCTTATACACTTCGCATTATAAATGTTTTTAACTGAAAATGCAACAGTCAAAGATGGATAACTGGATAGATTCTATTATGATTTGCAAATAACAGTTCAAAGCTGTCTCCTGCAATCAGTCCACCTCATTTATTATGGTTATCTTCAATCAAAATTAATACCACTTCTAACACATATGTTTTTCCATGGATACATTACCATCACTTCTAGAAATTTAGTTTTTTAGGTGAAAATTTTCTACATGTGAAACTACTACAATGCTTATTTTCACAAAATATGAAAGCTTAATTTATCATGAACTTTATTATAGTTATACTTCATTTGCATCATTAGTTCAAGTAAATAAAAGGGTGCTTAGAAGAATATAGATCATGCCTAAATTAAAGAATCATAAATGGACCTTAACCAATCTATTTCAATTGCCAAATCATGTCTAAATTAATAGATCAAGCCGAGCATGCATGGTCGAAGATGGGTTCTTCGGAGGTTGTAGTGGCCGAAGAAGTAAGCATGACTGAAGGAGTAGGCATCAATAGTGAAGGAGGGTGCTTCATGGTCGAATCTCTATCTTTAGTGAGGGTAGAGGCATCGAATGTGAAGGTGGCCAAAGGAGTAAGCATGGCCCAAGGAGTGGGCATTGACAGTGAAGGTAGAGGCATTGGGGCCAAATTTCTATTGTTTTTGAAGATAGAGGCATCGATAGTGAAGGTGGAGTAAGTGGAGGGTTTAATTTTTATTTGGGGAAAATGAAATGGAAGGATTTCATGTTTGGTTGGGTTGTAGTGAAAATAAGTCATAGTATATCGTCCAAAATTTCACATAAAGATGACATACCAAATATACCACCTCTACAGTCGGTAACTCATTGTAGATTTTCTAGTAGTATGTCAGCATGTCATCAAAATTTTCGATGACATACCGATGACTTAAATGTTTTGTGCAGTAATTAATGACATACCGATGACACGGCCATATGTCATCGATATGTCATCGAGAACTCTTCGTAGGTATATTGTTTATTTTCTATTAGTGGATGAGTGTCTTGGATATGACTTTAAGAATGCCTAAAAGATAATGAGATTATCTCTCAAGTCATCCCTCCTTATATCTCACAATACAATGGTATTTTAGAAAAGAGAAATTGGATCTTGTTATATATAGTTTGATCTATGATGAGTAGAGTTGAGTTATATCATTTTAAGGATACACACTAGAACGTGTGGTGCATATGTTAAATGTAGTTCCACATATGTACCTTTGATTTCATATGATCTATGAATTAGTAGAAATCCCACCATAATTACCTTAATGTGAGGGGCTGTTAGGCCAGTCAATGCATACCTAAAAAAAATCTAAAATCCATTCATATCTGTATCCGAAAAGTGAATAAATATATGATATTTGGAAAATAGATGAGGATGCGGATACGAAGACATCCACATCATAAAATTAACTATTTGGTTTGTCTTAATATTGTAGTTATATGGTGTATTTTAATAACACGAAAGATATATTTATTGTTTTATTAAGTGAGTATTTATCAAATATGCATTTAATGCATATTAACTACTCAAAGCCATTTATTATCATATTAGTTTATTTTTCACACAAATCTAATCAATAGGATTCAAAAAAATTATGTTAAATCAAAATTTTCTGTCTACATTTCTTGATTTATCGATTGTTAGGGGATAGATAATTATTCGATAACATCCATATTTGTGGATGTCGATATTCGAAAATGATTTTAGGTACAAATGTGGATATAAAATTATTTGCATCTGAAAATATCTATGACATGCCTAGGGGTTGCCCCATCTACATAATGTAAAGCCCAGTAAACTCAAAACTAGATCTATATTGTGCAATTTTATAGGTTAACTAAAAAGGGGTGCAATGAAATCCAATTAAGAATGCAATCTAAAGTTCACTACCGAAACCCACTTTGTTTACAATCTATCAGTCCTAGTGTAAATTTTATTTTTTAAAAGCAGCGTGTATTTTTATGTAGAATATATCTATGAAAAATAGCAAGCAACAACACAAAGTGCAACTTTCATCAATGGCATTTGACCAGACACATAGCCAATGGTGTCAATCACAGCGTTTGATCAAATTGGCAATATACAACATCAAAATTGGAGAAAACCATACGATAATACCCAGCAAACATACATGCGTAAAAATAGAGATGAAGAAGAAAGCAAAATAAAAAGGAAAAAAAAAGAAAAAGAGACTTAGAAGTTTCAAAGTTAGGAAAAGGAGGCGGTAGCAAGAAATCAAGAAGCTACAACCGTTAAGACAATGAGAGCGGGAAAAGAAAATTAAAGGAAGAAGACAAATATATAGGAAAAGAAAATATATCTCAATAGTTGGACTAAAACAATACTCTAATCTTAACGGTCGAAGAATAATGAAGGCAAAAGAATTCTTGAAATATGAAGTGGAATTCATTGAGTAAGAAATGATATAAATTACAATGAAAAGATTTGGTGACCAATTAAAGCATAAAACATGCAAGGAGCATTAAATGCAAAATACGCTAACTAGATTATTGAAAAGATAGGTGTAGAATTACAGGTCTACTCCAATATATATCCGCAAAAACTTATGGGACAAGTATAACATCCATTTTTCCACTTATAAATTAGCAAACAAAGCAAAGAGAATGAGCCTAAAAACAACTTCGCAGCCAGAAAAGTGCAAAATCAAGGGTACTTGAAGTCCCCAGTGTTTGAGATAAGTGCAGTACAAAAGAACATGACCTCCAGCTCCATCAACAAGAACTACATATGTTACAGATACGACATTTAGGACATCATGAATTTAAAACTGTGCTATCAAACACCTAAAGACTACAAGTCACCATCTAAAATGGACTATGAAGCCTAAACCGTTATGGCTAAAATGACAAAGCTCCCAAGGGACTGGTTATGCCTAAAAACATAGATGCATCGAATAAACTATGTCATCAACACATCCAAGATCAAATATCATCGTCCCCTGTCAAGGATAAATCAAATACATCAAAGAACAACACAAACATTATACATGTGGAAAACATCCAATGAAACTATGCCAATTCCAACATTTCAAATTCAAATTATTCAGCCTAAACCAAGTTGTCCTACCTAAAATTAAGTCACCAATCTACGGTGCAATAAAAGCCAACCTGATGGAGGATGTAACGAACCACATTTCAGAAGGTTTAAATCGACAATAATCCATACATATCCAACTTAAACAATCCAAAACATAGATAACCGATGGGGTTAGTTAAGAAAAATAAGAAAATAAGAAGAAAAAAACATAGAATCTTGTAGTGGAACGACAAAATATAATAATCAAATAAATAGTTCATGAAGTTGTTTACTATACATTTGATAATAATTTATACAACATTTATCATAGTTATATATACAATAGGGATAAATAAAATAATGCAGCAGACAACATGACGTAGGAATAATAATAGTAATAATATACCAAATCTTCATCTTCTGTCTCCAGAAAATGATCTTCAATACCCTGAAAACTCAGGGATGACCCGAGAGTAATGAAAAGACAAAATACTCGAGTCAGGACTAAAATATTGTTATGTGAGTCAAATCGATATCGCATATAACATGAGTGTTATAACGTTAGAGATGTTTACTGGTTTTCACATCTCCTATCCAGTATATAACAAGCGTGCAATAACTCAAGAGATGTTACGGGATTTTCCATCTCTTAACGATCCATCAAATTATTTATATGTAATAGAGTACGCTACATATATAATGCCTAATCAATAAAATAAATAATTTTCTTAGCATTAAGGATTTACATTGATCCCCCTAAAAGAGTTTTTAAGTATTGGCATACAGTTTGCATTTGACACAACCAGTAGCACGTCGGTAGTCAGTGATGTGTCGTGATATGACAACACTAAACAAAAATTGTAGGGGTCTCATATAAGGATAAAAGTATGAAAAGGAATGCGAGGGAATGCCCAAGGTAGTATACTACCAGTTTACCCTTCATGGCTGGTGGTAACCCTTAACGGCCCACCACATCCAACATTCCCAAAATCCGAGGGTGCGCACCAATCAATAACAATGTCATGATAGTAATATGAAGAAGTGTGTCCGCTGGAGGTAGCTAACCTCGTTGGCCGGTACGCCTCCTATTTTAGTCATTTCAAATAGATATAAGTGTCAGGCCAATCCATCATCATTCTCTTTCTTCACATCCAATAAACGATGCCAAATCCAACCACTTCGTTTTGGAGTCTCCTCCGCATACACGGTTGTTAAAGTGGTTCCAAAATTGATAGATGTATGCCAATAAGAGGCTCGGATCCCTATAACAACCAAATATTGTTTTACATATCGGTTGGTAATTTATATTTCAAAAACAATTCGTACTTGATATCAGAATATCATATTCGCTCCAAAATCAAATTCATTTGAAATCAACATATTTACGTCAAAAATCATATTTAGTTCGATGCATCATTTCACTTGAAAATATCATTTCACTCCAATATCTCTATAACAACCGCATATTTTATGATTATATATTTAAATATTTTATTTGAATATAGCGTCGTTGATTTAATTTAAAGTCCACAACATGAATTTTGGTAAATAGTCGAATCCGGACTCAAGACCACTTTCATTGAGTTCAAAACGACGTTTACAACTTGTTTGAGTATTGACATCGATATGTTTGGAGTTGATTAGGATTTTAGAATTTTCATTTGGGCTTTGGGTTTGGTTCTAGCCCACCAACCCAACAAGATAACCTAGAATCCTCTACCAAATACCTTAACTCCTCTACTCTTCATTATTCCTTTCATAATTTTCTAACATTCTCAAGCAAAATGAAAAATGGGGGAAAAGAAAGGAAATTAAAATTCCTAAGCCCTTGTTTCTCTTAGGAAATTCAAATTCAAGCACCAAAATCAAGGAGAAGCTTAGGTAAGCATGCTCTTCATCTTCTCCATCTCAATTCCCTTCAATTCTTGATTTTTTTCTATAACCTAACTTAGAAAAAAACTTTGCATTTGATCATAGAGTGAAGGTTCTTGAAGTGAAGTTGAAGAGAGATTGATCTTCTATGTTTTAGAGCTTCTCATTCCTTGTTTTTGAATTTAAAGGTGAGTTCTTGAACTCACATCTATGTCTATACCTTTGATGGTTATTAGGTATGAATTCCTAACATCTATTTCATGTTCATTTGCTTTTGAATTGAATTGGTTTGGTAAATTTTCTAATTTTAGTATTTTGAAGTCAAAATCCATGAAAATCCTACTAGGGATGTTTGGACATGTTATTTGGAGTGTATTGAAGAGCCTATAGGGTTGGGTTGTCGCTTGGCATAAATCCCTAGCCACCATCGCTCATTTAATCGCTTTTGAGATAATTTGGCCATCAATGGCCTAGGCAAACTTTGCCTCGAGCTTAAGCTCAGACGTCTGGTAAAATGCTCAGACGTCTGAAGCAAAGGAATAAAAATCCAAACTTATAGCTCAGACGTTTAAGGTTATTCCCAGATATTTGGGTGATCTGTAAGAAAATTTCCAGACCTTTTGCTCAGACGTCTGGGAAAACCACCAAACGTCTGACGTTATTAAATTTAGCCGCTTTGCCTATTTTTGAGTGGATTTCCATTTTACCGATTTTCGTTGATTCGGTTAGTTGTTGACATTTATTATCTACTTTGATGACTTCTTTTTTTGGATTTTTGGGAATATCCATTTGATGGATTTGATATCGATTTTCGTTCTTTTAATTCACGTTGTCGAATGTGAATTTTCGATGATAGATTGTTTTTAGAATCGTTTCTATGGTTTTTCACTTTAAAATACAAAGGTTTCTGTACTAGTAGTAAATACTCGAACTCTTTCACAAAAATGATTTCATCATTTCTTTTAATACAAAGTCGTTTTAAAAATCATTTTCCAATCAATTAGTATATACAAACCTTTACCTCATTCGTATGAGAAATCCAATTAAATGATTTAGCAAAACAAGTGGTATGAAACGCTTGCGTTTAATTCGTCGGTTAATTTTTAGACTTGTTCGATTGAAATATTGTGACAATTTTCGAGTGGAAATCTACAATTTGTTCATAAATATTTAAGTTAAGCCAGTGGTTATGGGACATGAAGCTAAATTCATTTATTTACTAGCTTAGTGTCATTTACACTTCTTATTGATCAATGATGATCATTTTATGGTTTAGACTAGCGATATGCGATGTCTCTTTGTTCGCATGTGGGACTATACCAGTTCTGTAGAGCTTGGTCTCATTTTTATAGGCTAGCGACCCATGGTCTTTTAATCGTTTTATGAGTTCAGTTCATCGGGTGTACTGTTGTACTACGTCGTTGTTCCAGCTTATTTGAGCTTCTGGTTCCTCGGGCATACCTTGTAATAGGTCGTTGCACCGGCTCTATGGGTTAGTGACCTATGGGATAGCATCGCGTTTGTGATACACGTGTTGGTGAGTTTTCGTGCTCCCCTTTGTGATAGGCCTCCCTCTTTTTGTTTTCTGGATTTCTAATTATCGATTTCTAGAATTTTTATTTCACCAATTTTTGTGATTTGCATTGATACGTTTTGTCAATGTTCGGGGTTTGGTGAATAAGCTAAAGAATATGATATTCTTTTTGGGTAAATGAGGAGATTTGAGATATCGTATGATTTTCATTGTTATCAAATGTATACTTGTCACAGTATGCCATTATTGTTATCATATATTTTTGTCATATCTCTTAGCCTATCTCATCTTGTATGATATTTATAGCTAGACTGATTCATATATTATTATTTTTCTTAAATAATACTCAGTTCAGACCGAGGTGTTTCAAGTGCTTCCACTTGACGTCTTAGTAGGGACTAGCTTCTGACTTTTGGCTAACTTCTTTAGCTTAGTAGTTTTTGTTTTTATACATTCGAGATATCCTTGATGTATACATATTATTTTGTCTAGCATTTGTACCTATTCTTTTGTAATGTAGTGGATCTTGTATGACCACTACTTTGATGTTCACTTCTATGTGTTATATTCATATCTATTTCCACCTTAGTGATATGAATATCTGTGACTGATTTATGTTATGCCTATTATATATTCGTTTCCAAAGAACACATAGCCATTGTGTAGTAGCTTTGAGTTTGTATTTGATATGTCATATTTCCTCTTGAAGTGAAATGCATGACATATTATTTGACATATCGTTACTCGCGAAAGCAATTACATAGAGGTTGCTCCTTAATAGCCTTATTCTTCATACTAATTAACGGCATTACCCAGTAGTGTCCATGGTTAGTGTGAGTATAGAAGTGGAGCGTCACAGCTTGGTATTAGAGCCAAACTTTGGAACAATATAGAATAATCTAGCAAGGATCATTGTCCTAAGTCTTTATTAGGAATCGTGCCTTAGGATTTAATTCGAGCCTTAGGACCCGTTTTATCCTATTTTCTTTTATGATGCCTTGTTTTATCAATCAAGTTTGTTTGATATTCATTCCGAGAATAACCTTTTTCCTCTTCTTTATTTCTATCTTAAAGAAGGGAAATGGTTAGACTTGGTCATCCCAGCACCGGTCAATCTAGCGATACTCCTCAAGATGACGTATTCATGTCTACCCAACAGATTTTGGATCTTATAAAGAATGCCCAAGCCGTCGGACCTATTCCTGAGCCTACTCATCCTAAATCTGGGTTTGCACGCTTGTGCAGTGATTATACCAATTTTGGTGGAAGGTCATTCAAGGGTTTTGAAAGCGTTATAGAAGTCCATGCTTAGCTTTGAACATCCGGGCCCATCTTTTCTCGCATGAATCTTGTAGATCTACATCGAGTCCAAGTGGCTTCTAGCATGCTCTAGGAGTGAGCATTAGGTTGGTATGAGCTTTTGGTTTTTGAAATTGTTGAAGCGGATCTTACTTGGGAGCAATTCTAGGAAAGGTTCAAGTTAAAGTTTGTGCCGGAAGCTGAAAAGATAACTTTAGCCCGACGCTTTATTGACCTTGTTCAAGGTGAATCTTCTGTGACAGATAATGTAACATCTTTTGAATCTCTCTCTAAATATGGGGTCGAGTGTTAATATATCCCATTGAACAAAAATCAGAGGTTTATCTATGTGTTGAATAAGAACCTCAAAAAGGCTTTACTTCTGAAACTAGAAGTTTCTTTCAATCAGCTTGTCGATATCGCTTTTCGACTTGAAGTGGCCAATAAAGAAAGTGATGTTGAAGTTGTGGGTTCCAAACAGAACTTCAGCATCAACAAGAAGAGGCATATTAAGCTCAAACCTAATTCTAACAAGAAAGGAAAGCAAGCAACTTCGATTGCAAAGACTCCTACCCCTGATCGTGGAGTATGCTACAATTTTGGTTCTAAGGACCATTATGCAAATATGTGTCCAAAAACCCTTTATTGTCGCTACTGCAAAAGTTCGGGTCATCTTATATCTTCATGTCCCAAACTTCAAAGTAGGAAAGAGGGAAAGCTGAATGTTGTGCAAGCCCCAAGTTACACTTCTCTTGGTCAAGATATTTCTCATTCTGTCCTTGATGGCATTATTATGTTTCGTGATCGTCCTATTCGAGTTCTTTTTGATACGGGTGCATCTCACTCTTTTATATCAAAAGAACTTGTTGATACTTTGCCTTCAAATGTTATGGGCATGATGACTTCATTAAGAATTGCGAATCTGGTTGGTTGATTCACAACACTCAGTTTATTTTGTAAGGATGTTGAAATTATTCTATGTGATTATGCTTTCCGTGCCGATTTGCATGTTATGCGCTACTTAGGTTTCGGAATGATATTGGGAATGGATTAGATTAACTATTATGAAGCCCACATCCTATGTCCTAAGAGGACTATCCATCTTCGACATCCTCAATCTATTAAGCAGATTTCTATTGCTTTTAAAGATTCAAATTCCAATTCAGTGGCATCCTTATATTCTCTAAATCCACATGATGACGATAATAATGATGAGGAAGATGTCGTTTCCCTCGTTCACGTTGTTCATGAATTTCCCAATATATTTGAGCTCATTTTAGGATTACCACCTAAGCGAGCAATTAGGTTCATAATTAATCTAATCCCTGGAGCTCTACCTATCACTCATCCTCCTTATCGTATGTTCAATAAGGAAAATGTGGAGATGCGTAAACAATTATCCGAATTGGAAGCAAAATGGTTTTTTCATTCTAGTTCCTCTCCTTGGGGAGCATTAGCTATCTTTGTGAAGAAATCCGATGGTACACTTAGGCTTTGCATTGACTACCGCAAGCTTAATGATTTTACCATTAAGAATAAATATCCCTTGCCTTGGATTGATGATCTATTCGATCAACTTAGCAGTGCTAGAGTCTTTTCAAAGTTAGACATAGCAACCGATTTTCATCAGCTTCGTATTGTAGAGGATAGCATTCCTTTGACATCATTTTGTACTCGTTATGGATCTTATAAATGGCTTGTTATGCCATTTGGTTTAACGAATGTTCCAGCTTATTTCATTGACCTTATAATCAAGTTTTCAAAGAATTCCTCAATCGATTTGTTCTTATCTTTATCGATGATATTTTTTTATTCTAAATCCGAGGAAGAGCATGAAAAACATCTTCGAATTGTGTTGAAAACCCTTAGGAGCAATCAATTGAAAGCAAAATTTTCTTATGCCACTTCTGGCAATCCCGTGTGATATTTTTAGGATATATTATTTCTGAATCCGGAATTTCCATGGATCCTTCAAAGATTGAGGCGATTCAAAATTGAAAGCGACCGTAGTGTTGATCGAAATCCATAGTTTTCTTGGATTGGCGGGCTATTACTGTCGGTTCATAAAAGACTTTTCTAAAATTTCTATAGCTCTTACTAGTTTTTCAAAGAAGGGAGTTAAGTACATTTGGTCAGACAAATGTGAAGCTGCTTTTCAGAAATTTAAAGAACTTCTTTCCAATGCTCTTATTCTTATGATTCCTGAAGAGAACCAAGACTTGATTGTTTATACCAATGCTCGTCGTATTGGTTTGGGAGTCGTCCTTATGCAAAGGGAATGTGTTATCGCTTATGTTTCTAGGCAATCAAAGCCTACCAAGACAAGATATGCCACTCATGATTTAGAGCTTGTGGCCATTGTTTTCGCCCTTATAATTTGGCGTCATTATCTTTTGGGAGAGAAATTTGTTCTCTATAACGATCATAAATCTTTGAAGTATTTATTCTATCAAAAGGAACTTAATTTGTGTCAACAGCGTTGACTCGAATTCCTTGCATCTTATGATCTTGATATTCTTTATACTCTCGGAAAGGGAAATTGTGTTGCCGATGTCCTTAGTCGTAAGCAACATGCAGTTGTTTCCATGATGATATCCGAATGGTATGATCTCAAGATTTTGTTTACCTGTGAGATTCGAGATCGTGAATCCGATTCATGTTCATCTCTTGTTTTATGTAGCCTTGAGGCTCATCCTTCTCTTTTAGACCGCATCCTTGAAACTCAAAAGTAAGATCCCGAATTGGCTCTTCTTAGCCAAAGTTGTAGGGATAAGAATACTGGTGGTTTGAGAGACTTTGAAATCGATGCTCGTGGTGGCATTTGAAAATTCGGAAGACTTATTGTCCCAAATATTAGTGATCTTCGTAAAGACATTTTAGAAGATTCTCGTAGTGCTAAATTTACCATTCATCCCAATAGTAGTAAAATGTGCGGATATGAAACGACTTTATTTTTGGGATGGAATGAAATTTGATATTGCTAACTTTATTAAGCGTTACATGACTTGCCAGCTAGTAAAGGCCGAGCATCAAAGGCCCAGTGGGTTATTGTAACCTCTGGATGTTCCAGTTTGGAAGTGGGATCAAGACTTGATGGACTTTATCGACGGTCTTCCCCATCCTCGTTTGGGTCATGATAGTTTATGAGTGATTATAGATAGACTTACCAAATCTGCCCAATTTCTTCCCGTTCAGTCCAACTGGACCGTACCTCTGTCGGCTAAACTCTATGTTAAAGAAATTTTTAAATTGTATAGAGTTCCTACTTCTATTGTTAGTGATCGTGATCCATTATTTACTAGTGGATTTTGGAAAGGTCTTCAAAAAGCTTTGAGAATGAAGCTTAATTTTAGCACCGCTTATCATCCTCAGTTCGATGGACAAACAGTGTGTGTGAATCAAACTCTTGAAGATCTTCTTCATGCATGTGTTCTTGATTTTGGTGGAAGTTGGGAAGATCATATTTCCTTGTCAATTTTTCTTACAGTAATAGCTTCCAATCCAGTATTGGTATGACACCTTTCGAGGCACTCTACGGAAGGCCATGCAAATCTCCTTCGTGTTGGCTTGAAGCTGGTGAGAAGATGGTTTTAGGTCCTGATTTTATTTGTGATTCCATAGAAAAGATTGATCTTGTTCGTCATAGGATGAAAGAATCTCAAAGTAGACAAAAAACCTATGCCGATAACCGAAGAAGGAAATTAGAAATTTCTATGGGAGATTTGGTATTTATTCATGTTTCACCTATGAAGGGTGTTGTGCGTTTCAGTCATTCAAAAAATTAGCACTTCGATATATTGGTACATCACTGAACGCATTGGTTCTGTGGCTTATCGCCTTTTATTACCGGCTCAATTTTCTACTATTCATGACATATTCCACGTTTCTCAACTATGGAAATGCCTTAGAGATTCCAATTCAATTTTTGAGTCCCAGTGTTATTAAAGAAATTGAAGTTTCACCTAATTTGACTTATGAGCAACGTCCTATTCGTATCATTGCTATGGATGTTAAACGCCTTCGAAATAAAGATGCTCCACTTGTGAAATTTCAATGGTCCTTAAATCCTAAGGATAGTTCTTGGAAATCCAGACGATTCATCAAGCGAACACGTCCGAACTTACTCTCTCGTGCTCCTTAAGGTGAACTTCTCACTTCAGATTTTTCTTTTGTGTTGTTACGCCTTAGGGTGATTGTTACGCTTGTTTTCTTCTTAAGCATTGCGAGGATGAAATTTCTTTAAGGAGGGGAGTTTTGTAACAACTCGCATATTTTACGATTATATATTTAAATATAACGTCGTTGATTTAATTTAAAGCCCAAAATGTGATTTTTTGTAAACAGTTGAATCCGGACTCGATACAACTTTCATTAAGTGCAAAACGACATTTACAACTTGTTTTAGTATAAACATCGATATGTTTGGAGTTTATTAGGATTTTAGTATTTTCATTTGGGCTTTAGGTTTGGTTTTAGCCCATCAACCCAACAAGCTAACCCAAACTCCTGTAAAAAATACCCTAACTCCTCTACTCTTTATTCATTCCTTTCATAATTTCCTAACACTCTCAAGCAAAAGGAAAAATGGGGGAAAAGAAAGGAAATTAAAATTCCTAGTTTCTCTTAGGAAATTCAAACTCAAGTTCCAAAAATCAAGGAGAAGCTTAGGTAATCATGCTTTTCATCTTCTTATCTCAATTCCTCTTCAATTCTTGTTTTTTTTTCTATAACCTAACTTAGGAAAAAACTATGCATTTGATTATAAATTGAAGGTTCTTGAAGTGAAATTGAAGAGAGATTGATCTTGCTTTGTTTTAGAGCTTCTCATTCCTTGTTTTTGAATTTAAAGGTGAGTTCTTGAACTCACATGTATGTCTACACCTTTGATAGTTGTTAGGTATGAATTCCTAAAATCTATTTCATGTTCATTTGCTTTTGAATTGAATTGGTTTGGTGAATTTTTCAATTTCGGTATTTTGAAGTCAAAATCTATGAAAAATCCTACTATGGATGTTTGGACATGTTGTTTGGAGTGTATTGAAGAGCCTATAGGGTTGGGTTGTTTCTTGACATAAATACCTAGCCACCATCGCTCACTCGATCGCTTCTGAGATAATTTGGCCATTAATGGCCTAGGCAAATTTTGCCCTGGGCTTTAGCTCATACATCTGGTGAAATGCTTAGACGTCTAAAGCAAAGGAACAAAAATTCTTGACTTATAGCTCAGACGTCTGAGGTTATTCCCAAACATCTGTACGATTTGGAAGAAAATTTCCAAACCTTCTGCTCAGACTTCTGGAAAAATCACTAGACATATGACATTGTTGCATTCATCCACTTTGCCTATTTTGAGTGGATTTCCAATTTGTAGTTTTTTGTTGATCCGGTTAGTTGTTATCATTTATTACCTACTTTGATGACTTCTTTTTCTTGATTTTGGGAATATCCATTTGATATCGATTTTCATGGTTTTAATTCACATCTTCAAATGTGAATTTTTGGTGATAGATTGTTTTTACAATCATTCCTATGGTTTGTCACTTTAAAATACAAAGGTTTCTTTACTAGTAGTAAATACTCAAACTCTTTCACAAAAATGATTTCAACGTTTCTTTTAATACAAAGCTCGTTTTTAAAACCATTTTCCAATCTATTAATATGTACACACCTTTACCTCATTCGTATGAGGAATCCAATTAAACGACTTAGCAAAACAAGTGGTATGAAACGCTTGCATTTACTTCGTCTGTTAATTTTTAGACTTGTTCGATTGAAATCCTGTGACAATTTTCGAGTCGAAATCTACAATTTACTCGTAAATATTTATGTTAAGCCAGTGGTTACGGGACATGAAGCTAACCTCATTTATTTACTAGCTTAGTGTAATTTACACTTTTTATTGATCAATGATGGTTATTTTATGGTTTAGACTAGCGACATGCGATGTGTCTTTATTCGCATGGGGGACTATACCCAGTTCTATAGAGATTCGTCTCATTTTTATAGGCTAGTGACCCATGGCCTTTTAACCATTTTATGGAGTTCAGTTCATCAGACATTCCGTTGTACTATGTCGTTGTTCCGGCTTATTTGAGTTTCTGGTTCCTCGGGCGTATCGTTGTACTACGCCGTTGCACCGGCTCTATGGATTAGCGACCCATGGGATAATGTTCCATTTGTGACACACATGTTGGTGAGTTTTCATGCTCCCATTTGTCGTAGGCCTACCTCTTTTTATTTTTTGAATTTCTAGTTATTGATTTCTAGAATTTGTATTTCACCAATTTTCGTGATTCGCATTGATATATTATGTCAATATTTGAGGTTTGGTGAATAAGATAAAGAATATGATATTCTTTTGGGTAAATGAGGTGATCTGAGATATTGTATGATTTTCATTGTTATCAAATGTATACTTGTTACAGTATGACATTATTGTTATCATATATTTTGTCATATCTCTTAGCCTATCTCATCTTGTACGATATTTATAGCTCAACTGATCCATTTATTATTTTTCTACTTAAATAATACTCGGGTTAGACCGAGGTGTTTTAGATGCTTCCACTTGACTTCTTAGCAGGGACTAGCTTGTGACTTTTGGCTAACTACTTTAGCTTAGTATTTTTTGTTTTTATACATTCATGATTGAGACTCCTTAATGTATACATATTCTTCTATCTAGCACTTGTACCTATTCTTTTGTGATGTAGTGGATCTTGTATGACCACTACTTTGATGTTCACTTCTATGTGTTATATTTATATCTGTTTCTGCCTTAGTGATATGAATATCTGTGACTGATTTATGTTAAGCCTATTTTATATTTGTTTCCAAAGAACACGTAGCCACTGTGTAGTAGCTTCGAGTTTGTATTTGATATATCAAATTTCCTCTTGAAGTGAAATGCAAGACATACTATTTGACATATCGGTACTCGCACAAAGCAATTACACAAATGATCGCCCCTCAACAGCCTTATTTTTCGTACTAATTGACAGCATTACCCTTTAGTGTCCTTGGTTAATGTGAGTATAGAGGTGGGGCGTCACAATCTCAATTTCACTTTCAAGATCGTTTCGAATTTCGATCTAGGTTATAACTTCATTTTAACCCAATTCTGTCACAACCCGGTATTTTCAACCATTCGCATCCGCACATGTTGGACTTGAATTGTTCAAAATACCGTGTTGTAAATAAAATTTGGCATAACTCAGAATATGCAGTAAGTAAATAATCAGAGACATATAAATCAGAATACTCGCAGCGGAATAAAAATAACTTAGTGGTTCATGAAGCCACTATCACATAGTCTCAAAATAAGTGTAAATTACATAGTTTTAAAATCAAATATAGTTTGGAACAACCACAGAAAATCTCAGTATTCAATTGTCTTGATTTCATAAGCTAAGATAAGAACTGAACAGAAATTAGGCGGCAGCTTGGTAAAGATGGTCTTCAGCAGTCCTAGCTCCAAGAAACGAAGTCCAAACTGATACTCAGGCTGACCCAAGCGTAAAAAATAAACACAAACACTCGAGTCAAGACATACATACTTATACAGTGTAACTAATTCAAGTGAACTGTAATATCAAATACAAGTAACTTAAAGGATGCTTGGGACTACCCATCCTCTAAGGATCCGTTAAACTATTTACTATGTAGTAATAATTTCACTATTATATTAGTGTCTATATTAAAATAAACTTACTTTTAAATAGAGTTAAGGAGTTACCCAATCTCCCCCTTAACACAATAATAGTCCCAGCAGTCCATCGAATATCATAGTCCCTCCTGATCGGGAAGCCAACAGAGGATACCACACGGGCTACGGGAGAAAACCAAACTCGTACAAGGCGCGCTAGGGTAGGTGACATGGCACAACTAGGCAATGCCAGGGTAGATATACCAATTACGCATCCGGACTGGTGGTAACGCGTAGCTTCTACTATCGCCCACCTCGAACAACACTCCCAAATCAAAGGTGCATACCAAAAAAATACAAAGTAATAAAATGGTATACAAAGAAATGCGTCCGATAAAAGGTGCAACCTTCTTAGTCTGTTAATCGCTCCTGTTTTAGCCACCTTATGCCAACTCACGGGAGTCGGGTCCACGTACATACCTCAATAGAACGCCGCCACCATCCTACTTCATTCTGGGACCTCCACCGCATACACGGTTGTTAAAGTGGTTTTCGGTATCGCAGAGAGTATGCCCATATCCGATCCCGGTCTCTTTAACAACCAAACGTTATTATAACCCATGGTTATAAATTTCAAAAATAGTTTATACCTAAATCAAAATACTTCATTTTAACTTTCAAAAGTGAAGTTATTATATTTCAAATCAAATATTCAAAAATCTCATTTCAGCCAATGGCAACACTTAACAAGTGCTACTGTAGCCCTTTTATTTATTCAGGTTTAGTTCTAATCCACACCAAAATTTATATTTTAAATAAAAAATTATCTAAATTAAATAAATAAAACATTTATTAAAATTTTTGGGTTGATACATAGATGGTTTGGATGGCAAGCAAAGTGAGAGTAAATGCTAAGAAATAGAAAAGGCATAAATTAAGGAGAAAGAAACGTATATATGTTTTATTCTTAAATGCAAATGAAAATGAGGAGTTTTGAAATGAGAAATAAATCTTCTTGTACATGATTTGCAAATGAGAAATACACGGCTAGGAAAAGAGTTTGTATGGCTAAAGCAAGAAATAAAGAGGCCATGTAGAAAAAGGCAAGAAATCAAGCAATGACCTGAAGGATTTAATTAATTTCTTTCCTTTGTATTAACAGTTGTTCTTAATTATATTGAATTTGTTAAATGTGTACATTTATTATGATTGAATCCTCAAATAAATTCATTCAAATCAGTTTCATTCTTTTGCATTAACATATGAATAAAATATGCATTTGCACTTTAACATTCCTTCCTTATTTTATTACAAAGTTTATTTTTCTTCATATTAAATTACCCAAATTTTAACAATTTAACAATTTTAGTTATTAAAAATTTATGGTTCGTTGCACTCTCCCCCACTCAAAACTTTTCGTCCTCGAAAAGGAAGAAGGTAGGGGAATAGAAACAACCTGAAAGAAAACTAAATTGAAATTCAAAATAGAATCGTTGCTCTAAACCATACAAATTAAATTTTGAATTAATAATTGATTTCATCTATTTAATTTCACCTAAGTTAAATTTAACTATTTCAAATTTCATTACTTCATCTTCCAATTATCTTAAAATAAAAATTTCTAAAGTCATAAGTTTGAAAATCATTTGTTATACTCAAAAATATTTTCAATAAATTAATTTCTTCTTTACTCCTAATTATAATTAAATTTATTTCTCTCAATATATTTTTATCATCTATGTTAAATATGTTTTCACTTATTACAACTGCTTAAATTTATTCTTAGTTCCTTTAATATCATTTTATATTGTAAATTATTCCATTACCCTTTTATTCTATTTACCTCTGTTAATCTTTTTATAACTAGAATTTAAGTGTATAACATTTGTTATAACCACTCAAATTTTATTTATAAAATCTTTTTATATTGTATATTATCCAATTACATTGTTAACTTCTGAAAATCAAGGTAAGTTATATTGAAAGGCAATTGAGTATTATACAAATAAAACTTTCAAATTCAATTATCTCAAGTTTGAATCATTTATTCAAAATTTTGATTTTCTTTTTATAATTGAAATTATTCTTCAAGATAAAATTTAAGAATTAAATTTCTGATTCCCTTCAAACCATTTAGAGATAAATAAATATATGTACATAATATGTCAAATCAAATTTTAAATCATATATCTATATATTATAAATCAAGTCATATTTTAGAGATTCAAATCAATTAAATTCCCAAGGTAACACTGTAGCCTGACTACAGAATAGTCTCTTCATTTTGAAACTCGAAAATGAATGTCGATGATGCTACAGTCATCACCAAAATTATTTCCCAGTGACAAAGAGAAGAGCACTAATTTTTAAACCTTTAAAATTCTTTGGAAACAAATTTATATTCGAAATTTTTAAACCTTTAAAATTCTTTGGAAACAAATTTATATTCGAAAATAATTTAAATAATATATCCTTTTAAAACTTTAAACACGGGGTTTGAAACCATCGGAAATTGAATTCTCAAATACTTGTTTTAATTTCATTTCTATTTCCAAATTAATTTATAACCATTGTTTATAGTTCAATTATTTGTATGAGACAAAACCCATGGTTTACAAAACCATAAATAAAATCAAAGACTATTATCTCTTGACAACTAGTTAAATTAATTATAAAATTCTGAAAATTATACTTATATACAATATTAGATTTTTTTTCAAATATAGGAATAAATTTTTAAAACAAGGATAGAGATTCAAATTTGATGGACTCAAATCAAAGAGAATTTTGATTTAAAGATAAGTTGGAATCAGAAGATCCGATGATTAAATAACAGAATAAGAAACTGGGTAAGTTTATATAAATCGCGGCAACCTTAACCAGGTCAACCGTGACTTAAAAAATAAAATCGATATGGATTTTCTGGGGTAAATCTACATTTGATCTGAAGAGATAGAGTTTGGAATAACCAAAGATACTAGCATCCAAACCGAGGATAAATATAAATCTCTAGTGCATCAATGCTAATTTTAAAGGAGTTTCACCCCTTTATTAGAATATTGGCAAGACCGCCAATTCACTATAAAGATCATCCGAAGTGGAGTTATGCGATACTCCAGAATTAAAAGAAGATGAACAATGAGGGACACAGATGAACTTTGGAACCGCAGGGAACGTTCCAAAATTCAAAAGAAATCGGATTAAAAAGAAGAGATTCAAGCTCGAATGAAAATGATTCTGTAAATCAAATTTACCATACACGCTAAGTTTTGCCTAGAGCCAAAGCTCTGATACCAAACTGTAACGACCCGGTATTTTCAACCATTCGCAACCGCACATGTCGGACTTGAATTGTTCAAAATACCGCGTTGCAAATAAAATTTGGCAAAACTCAGAATATATAGTAAATAAATAATCACAGACACAGAAATCAGAATACTCGCAGCGGAATAAAAATAGCTTAGTGGTTCGTGAAGCCACTATCACAGTCTCAAAATAAATATAAATTACATAGTTTTAAAACCAAATATAGTTTGGAACAACCACAAAAAATCTCAATATTCAATTGTCTTGATTTCAAAAGCTAAGATAAGAACTGAACATAAATTAGGCAGCAGCTTGGTAAAGATTGTCTTCATCAGTCCTAGCTCCAAGATACGAAGTCCGAGCTGATACTCAAGCGGACCCGAGCGTAAAAAATAAACACAAACTCTCGAGTCAGGACATACGTACTTATACAGTTTAAGCTAATTCAAGTGAACTGTAATATCAAATACAAGTAACGTAAAGGATGCTTGGGACTGCCGATCCTCTAAGGATCCGTTAAACTATTTACTATGTAGTAATAGTTTCGCTATTATATTAGTGTCTATATTAAAATAAACTTACTTTTAAATAGCGTTAAGGAGTTACCCAATCTCCCCCTTAACACAATAATAGTTCCAGTAGTCCATCCAATATCATAGTCCCTCCTGATCGGGAAGCCACCAGAGGATACCATACGAGCTACGGGAGAAAACCCAACTCGTACAAGGCGCGCTAGCGTAGGTGACACGGCACAACTAGGCAATGCCAGGGTAGATATACCAATTACGCATCTGGACCGGTGGTAACGCGTAGCTGCTACTACCACCCACCTCGAACAACACTTCCAAATCAAATGTACACACCAAAAAATCACAAAGTGATAGAATGGTATATGAAGAAATGCGTCCAATAAAAGGTGCTACCTTCTTAGTCCGTCAATCGCTCCTGTTTTAGCCACCTTATGCCAACTCACGGGAGTCGGGTCCACGTACATACCTGAATAGAACACCGCCGCCATCTAACTTCATTCAGGGACCTCCACCGCGTACACGGTTGTTAAAGTGGTTTTCGGTATCGACAGAGAGTATGCCCATATTCGATTCCGGTCTCTTTAACAACCAAACGTTATTATAACCCGTGGTTATAAATTTCAAAAATAGTTTATACTTAAATCAAAATACTTCATTTGAACTTTCAGAAGTGAAGTTATTATATTTTCAAATCAAATATTCAAAAATCTCATTTCAGCCTACGACAACACATAACAAGTGCAACTGTAGCCCTTTTATTTATTCAGGTTTAGTTTTAAATTTCGCAATCACAGCACTAACCAAGTAGTGCAATAGCCTTTAATTAATTTTAGCCCTTTGTTCATTTGCATCAACTACGGCACTTACAAAGTGCAGTAATATCCCTTACAATAAAATTTTACGTAAATTAAATTTCCGACTTTAATATAAATTTATCAGTAATTAAACTTTAATTTAATCAATTTAACTCAAAAATCATATTTCCACTTTAAAATGGTCATTTAAATTTCTCAAAATTAATGATTTATATAAGGTAAATTTCACAAATAAATATCATCTTCTTAACGCTTCATTTATTAAAGTCAAATCAAAATTTTCTATTCTTCGCATTCAAAATTTACTTAATAATTAAATTTGATCTATTATTCAAAAATATAACTATTTTTCGATTTATTCCTTAACTTACTCATTTTCTTAAACTAAACTCCACTTCTCCTAAGTTTAGTTATATTCAAAAATTTATTTTATGTATTTATTTTATTAGCCATTTAATTTATAGAAAATTTAAATAACACCTTATTTATCCATTTAAATTCAGTTACAACAATTTATTATAATTTATTTACTTAACTTGAATTTCATTCCTTTACAAAATCAATTTCCAAAATAAATTTATATTCCACATTCCAACTTACCCATTTATTCATTTACATATTTTTAACTTGTATAAAATCATTAAAATCATTTTTATTCAATTCAAATCAAAATAATAAATATACAAATTTAAATTACTTAAATTTTCAGAAATATATATATATATATATATAACACGGGTCTGTATGATATTTTCTTCCCTAGGTCAAATGGTACGGATAATATATCATTTCAATCCGTAATTTTCAAAGTAAACTGGGTTCTATCATTTCAAACCCGCAATCCCAAGTTAAATAAATAAATAAATAAATAAATAAATAAATAAATAAATAAATAAACAATATCGTTCAGGCCTATCATTTCAGCCCGTAACGATTTCTATTCTACAGGGAACTTGCAGTGATAAACCGTAAATAAATAAATAGTATAACAACTTAAGTATAACAGTATATAATACGACCAATGATGTGTCAAATTAATAACAGGGTTATTAACATCATAAATTTATATCACAAGCAAGAAAAATAAAATATAAATATTCTACAATTACACTTGTTATTAGTTTACAGATCTATAAGTACGTTTGTCTGGTGAGAATACTCACCTTTACGCTGCTGGAGTTTTGATACAAAATAACGAATATCTACACCGGAAAGCGTACAGAAGGCACAATCAATTTTCAGAGGATGCAACAACCTAATTCCGATGTTGAACAAAATAAATAAACAATTTACGCGAATTCAAAATGATCACAGCAAATTTTAAATAACAAAAGGAACTAAGATTGGAAAAAAAAAGAATTTTGACACAAGTGGCTCGACCATTTCACCACACACCCCAACCCCAACTCCAAAGGCTCGGCCTAGATAAATTTTTCTGAAACACGAAATCAGTAAAGCAGTGGGATATATGCATATAGGCGGTGCTTCAACTCAAAGGTGGTGCATGCATTTACTATTTTTTTTTCAATCAACTCTGGCGAGAACACGGTGGAACAAGAATGGAAATAAAAGGAAACCTAAAGAAGAAAAATAAGAAAGGAGAAGGAGAGCAGCTATTTACTTGATGTAGCTCGCGCTAGAGAGAGGAGATTAAACCCAAACGAGATGGAACAGAACACTATACGTGGGTTTGTACTTAAATCAGTGAGGTGGCGATTTAATTTTATGAACATGGGTTATGAATTTATATAGGAAAGTTTGCATATGGGTTGCGTGAATTTAGGTGAAATAAAATAGCAAGGAATAATTTTTAAAACGTCAGAAGCAATAGGAAGCATTTATTCCACATATACAAGAGGTAAATGGAAATGAAATACATGAGTTTTAATTAAAAAAAATGAGTTGCGTAAACAAGGAGGGGAAAGTGGTAAGAATTAATTGATTTGAAACGTTTAAAGGAATTGAAAGATTTTGTTCCAATTATATATGAGAGGTAAAGGGAATTGAAACGTGGGTTTTTTATTTATAAGCTTAGTTGCGTAATTCCAGGAGGAGAAAGTGTTAAGAAATATTCAAACCGAATATTAATGCAGTGGTATTAGCATACGTGACCGAGTATTCAAAGAAAACTTGCATTGATTTGGGAACAAAAATAGCAAGATATTAATTTGCTTGAAAACGGCTACGCGAATTTGGAGGAATTTATTCCTATTATATAAGAGAGTCAAGTGTAGAAAGTTGCACGTGAATGACAATGCAACAAATGAATTTGAACGATAGGGAAATAACTATTATATACCAATTAAAAAATTTAAGCAAAAGGAAAGTGTGTAAAGTTTAAACGCGAATGACCGTGCAAGTAATAAATTTGAATGGCTATAGATAATTTCTTCCTTCCTTTGACTGTGCAAGTAATAAATTTGAATAGCTATAGATAATTTCTTCCTTCCTTTGAAATGCCCATCTATTAATTGATTGATTTATTTATTTATAGCTAACATAAGAAATTTAGGAATGCGTACTAAAGACTCAATAATTTAAATCAAACATACGCCCAATTTATAAACAAGTACGTATCTAAATTTATATGTTTTCTTATTTACTCGCTACCTATATTTAGTAAATATACGTTTAAAGAATATTTCATTAAATACATACCATTTATGCCAACTAAATTTATCAAATGGATATAAACGTACAACCTAAAGGTGCAATTAAATAGATTATTTGTACACTATTAATTTTAAAGTTTATTACTTAAATAAAATATGATTTGTTTACATTCTTTTGATTCATTTACCAGTTACTAAGAACTGATGTATATACGTATAAAGAAACGTAAAATTTTATTCCCCTTTTACACAATATTTATCCCTAATTTAAAAAGTATATAACCATAATAAATAAAACAATCGCGAAATAAATATTGTACATATATATAATTTATATAAAAGATTTGAACTTAGAACTTAGAATTTAAAATTTCAATTAGGGTTAAACTTAAACCAAAATGAAAATTACCGAAATTGCCTATATTTATTAAAATTTTCGGCGATGATTTCAAGAAAAAAAATGGAAAAGAATTAAAGAAATATTTTATTAAATTGAAACAAGGCTTAAAAAATTTACACACAATACCACTAGCTTGGAAAAATTTCTACAATACCTTAGATCAAATAAAAATCAGTGAGTAAAATAAAACAAACCGAAATAAAGTGAAAAAGATAATAAATAATTATATTTTAGGAAAATAGAAAAATAAATAAATAAAATAGCTTAATTTATTAAAACTAGCTTAAGAAAATTGCAAACACAATTCACTTAACTTTGAGAAATTAAAACTCGTCTTAAAAATGGTTTAAAATAAATCTTTGAGAAACAAAATAAAGTGAGAATGAGAATAAAATAAGTTCTTAAGAAAAAATATAAAAATAAATGAAGAATTTCTTAAATTAATTGAAGTTGGAAATTAGAAATTGTAAACAAAATACAACCGACACTGGAAGATGTCACTTACACTTTTAAAAATGTTTAAAAACCAAAATATATAAAAAACAAGTTTAGAACATTATATGACCAAATGAAATATTATTTATATAATAGTAAACAATTTTGTTAAATACAACAAATTACACACAATAGTTAAAAAGGCATAACTTTCACATTATAAATCAGATTTCAACGAAACAAAAAGCAGTATTCCTAAAATTTTATTTACTTTCAAAATAAAAGATAAAATTAAAATTTTTAAACCTTTAAATTTAAAATTCAAAGTTTGACCATACTGACAAAATTCACATTTTCGGAAAATATTCTATTAATTCATGTGTGGAATTCTAATCCACACCAAAATTTATATTTTAAATAAAAAATTATCTAAATTAAATAAATAAAACATTTATTAAAATTTTTGGGTTGATACATAGATGGTTTGGATGGAAAGTAAAGTGAGAGCAAATGCTAAGAAACAGAAAAGGCATAAGTTAAGGAGAAAGAAACGTATATATGTTTTATTCTTAAATGCAAATGAAAATGAGGAGTTTTGAAATGAGAAATAAATCTTCTTGTACATGATTTGCAAATGAGAAATACACGGCTAGGAAAAGAGTTTGTATGGCTAAAGCAAGAAATAAAGAGGCCATGTAGAAAAAGGCAAGAAATCAAGCAATGACCTGATGGATTTAATTAATTTCTTTCCTTTGTATTAACAGTTGTTCTTAACTATATTGAATTTGTTAAATGTGTACATTTATTATGATTGAATCCTCAAATAAATTCATTCAAATAAGTTTCATTCTTTTACATTAACATATGAATAAAATATGCATTTGCACTTTAACATTCCTTCCTTATTTTATTACAAAGTTTATTTTTCTTCATATTAAATTACCCAAAATTTATCAATTTAACAATTTTGGTTATTAAAAATTTATGGGTCGTTACAAATTTGCATTTAAATCCATGATTTAAATATAAGCATTCCCACTCTGACCTGTTGAATTTAGTTTGAATAGTTTTAAAATAGTTTAGATAGTTAAAATAGTTCGGTAAAAAAGAGTTTGAGTATTGAAATGGTTTATATAATCAAATTAATTTGAATATTTTAAAAGATATATTTTTAATACTTAATAGTAAAATAATTTAGTTGAAAATAGTTTCAAGGTCAAACTTTTTCAATTCCAAATTTTCCAATTCAAATCACTATCAATTTCTATTCCATTTAAATCAATTCAATGTCGACTTCAATTTGAATTAACTTCGATTCAATTTTAATTCAAATCAATTTCAATTTGATTCCAAATTAATTCAATTTGATTTCACTTCCAATTAATTTCAACTCTATCCCAATTAATTAGTTTCAATTTGATTCTCAATTTCAACTATTTTGATTTATATAAATTCGAGTTCGATTTCAGAATATCGATTTAAATTACCGAATTCAAATTAAACTTCAATCTTCGAATTTAGATTCAAATCTTAAAATAAATTCCATTTTCGAGTCCAAATCTATATATCCAATTATATAACTTTTACTTAGCAATAATTCAAAGTTCGAATGAAAGTTCAAACCTTTTAAAAAAAATCAATTTCCTAAATTCAAATCATATTTCGATTTTAACTTCAAATCTCAAATTTCATTTTTAAACAATTTCGTTTAACAAATTCTGATTCCAACATTTTGAGCTCAATTTTGAAAATAATTCGATTTCCATAAATTTGATCTTCACTTTAATAAATCAAACTCATTTAAATAATTTTAAATGAATTTTTTTAAAATCATTTGATTTAACCAACCGGGTATCCGTACATAATTTTCTATCCTATGGCCAAGTGAATTAGCTATTTCAATTAAATTCAAGGATAGATATATATATATATATATCATTTCAATCCAAAATAAATGTCATAGGTATATATCATTTCAACCTATTTCTTAATTTATTCGAAATAATTCGATTTACAGTTTTATATGCTGTAACAATATACGGGATGATAACAAGAAATATATATATATATATATATATATATAAACATCCAATCATCCAAGTATCAATCAATTGGCATATATCACAATCCATCATCCAAATAGTCAATATCACAACAATCAACCAATTATCAATAATCGGGGATTTTACTAGAAGTTTAATTCTAATTCAATTTAACTATCAATTCAAATTCTATCAATTAATTCAGATGTCAAATTAAATATCAATTAAATTTATCAAAAAGCAATCAGTAAATTTAAATCACATCATAACTCCAAATTTAACCAATATAAAAATATTCTAGTTGATCATGAGCATATAAAACACTCACCCTTCTATTTGAAACTGAAAACATTCCAGCTTCAAATAAATACCATTTTATTGCCAAGCTGCAGATAACAGATAAGATCGATACAATCACACTGCGAATCGTTTCACTCGAAATGGACCTCGTATGCAACAATTAAGAATTTATTAGTATCTAATATTGATTAAACAGACTGAACAAATTGATTAGCACAAAAATAATAATTAACTAACCTAAATTTGCCTCACATCGCTGCTTAATACACATCCCGTTTCATCTCCTTCCCCAGGCACCCACGACCTTCGTTCATCATCATTTTTTTTACAGTGATCGCTACTCAACCAAGTTCCAATCGCTTCCTTGACCCTCGTACGCTAGCTCGCTCGCACGAATTGAAGGAACAATGCGACCCTCTCCCCTTGAAAACCATAGAACGTGACTCCGCCTCGATCCCACTAGCCGCCTTCGGTTATAGCCTCGCGCGCGCTAGCCCCCTTCCAAACAATCGCACTTTCATCTCGTCCTATTTTTTTTCATTCTTTCTCTTTTTTTCGTTCGTGTTTTGTTTAAATGAATCTGCAATTGATATAAAAAGAAGGAGGTATAAGTCTGGGTAGCATATAGGTCGACTAGATGATACGAGTGTTGACTTGGGAAAGAATATATTACTAAAATAAGAAAATATCTCACCGATTGGTCCTCGAAATTTCGAATTCCAAATGAAGCGTGCCGTTTGGCTTTTCTAATATTTACCCCTATTCTGAACATAATGGAACTAGTTTCGATGCTTAATTCGATCGTATGCAGAAGATGGCTTTTTCAAAATAATTTATTTTAATTATATTCTGAAAATAAATTCAACGGGTTTCAACCTCGTACGACCAAACGACAAGTCCGATCGCTACGAAACTTGAAATACTACAATAATTCACTATTATTGATCCAATGAAACTATTTTCGTCGAAATTTAAGACAGCGGACAAAATGGCTATTTGTACACAGTAAAATATAAAATTTCCAATTTCTAATTATTCTCTTTTAAATCCAAATTTAAATATTAACAATCTTCATTCATATTTAAATAAAATTTAAATCAACTTATGATACCATTTTCATTCAAATTGAATTCAGAATTCAATTGTTCAAAAGAATTCAACATCTAATTTAAAAAAATTAATTTTCCAATAATCACTATAATAGAAATATAAGTAATTTAATTTATAAAAATTACTTTTAAAACAAATCTCAATAATAAAACAACTATTTCCATTTCTCAGTAATTCAATATTATTATTCAATTCAAGTTATTGATCACAACACATTAAATACATAAAATTTCATTTCAATATTTATTATTGCTTAAATCTTCATAATTGTTTATTTCAAAATTTAATCTTAGTTCATATCAAATAAATTACATAAATAAACATTAAATTTTTATTTCTAACCATTTTATTCAAAAATCATATTAAATTTAATAATTTAAAATATTAAAATACGGGTCGTTAAATTCTCCCCCGCTCATAACTTTTTGCCTCGAAAAGGGGTTAAGTACGAAATTTAACATTTGATATATTTTATTCTAAAAAAATAATCTATAAACAATAAAACCTGATTAGAAAACAATTAAAATTACTACGCTTATACTGCACCGCTCTGATATCGGTTTTATGGAAAATATAACTTATATATGAAAACAAGTTACAAAAATTTTAAGACCTTAAAATTTTATGAACACATGTACTTACGGAAATTCAACAGCGTCTCTTTTGCACGGCTCGATCGAATTTTTTTACAATAGAATATATAACACAAATATATACCAAACATATCAAGTATACACCTCATCTCAATGATGAGGCATCCGTAGGGAAAAAATATATAAAAGCGCAGTATGTAATCCGAGATATGTACCTTATTATTAATATGATCGAGTTCGCTTGTATTAAGCAAGAAAAAGCACATAATGCGCAATCGAGCTCCAAAAGTGAGCATACGCCCTCCGTACCTATTAAACACTAAACAACACATGAGAACATGTATGTAGAAAGAGAAATCAATATATAACAAAATACAACAACCATAAGAGCAACATAGCCATGCAATAAAAGAAGCATCCAATCAACCATATTCATGCAAGTTTTATTCATAACCATACTTGTAACGATCCGCCTTTTTGGACGGTTTAAATCGACAATAAACTACACATGTCCAATTCAAACCATTTAAAAGGGACTATTGTTAATGGGGTAAAAAAGAAAAGAAAGAAAGAAAAAACACATAATCTCGCAGCGGGTTGAAAGAATATAATAATCAAATAAACAGTTCATAAAGCTGTTTTACAACTAACATTTGATTACACTTTACAATACAATTCAGAGTTATATAGCAGGAATAAAAAAATAATGCAGTGGAGTAATTATAATAAATAGCAATAATATACTGAATCTTCGTCTTCCTCCTTCAGAAAATAGTCTTCAATTCATGAAAAACTCAGACTGACCCGAGCGTAATGAAAAGACAAAACACTCGAGTCGAAACTAAAAGATCTTATGCAAATTAAATCAAAATTAGTTGAAATAAGGAATGCAAATAACTACATTTTTAAGGTTCAAATTTTCTTATTGTTTCCACATTCAAAATACAATAGATTTCACAATAGATCCATTCTAGTAACTTACAAATTTACAGAAAAATTCCCAATTAAATTTCATAGTTCAAGAGATGTGATTTATAAAAATGTTCCAAAGTTTCAACATTCAATTATAAGGAAGCTTCCCATTGTTTCATGATTTAATTTTAAAAACTTTCAAATAAGGTAACGACGGTTTATTTCTCAAAAATCATTTTTATGGTTCAATATTAAACTAAACATACTAATTTTTTTCTCATGTAAATATATGAAATTCATAGGTTTTATATCTTTATTCAGTGTTCAAATAATTAATAAGAAAATTTATGATTACAATAAACTATAGGGTGATAATAGGGATATATCAAAATAAATGAACAAATACACATTCAATCATAATAACATCCATCACATCATACAATCAACATTCAAATCAATCATTTCAATAAATCAACCAATTCGATAACATGTCACAATAATTATTAGTTATCACATATTGGAGTTTAGATATTCAAATTAAATATCAATTAAAATTCCAAACCAACAATAAAAATTTATCACTAAATGACTTGGTTTAGCTTGCAATAAAATTTTATTTTTTTGTAAGTGAGTTTAAACACTCACCTTATGGATTTTCCTTTTCTAGTCGGATTTGAATCCGCTACTACTTACTCCTTTTGATTTATTTCCTTGTTATCTTAATCTTCCCTTTTTTAGAAAGTTTTGGAAGACACAAAGAAATTTGTATAAATTTGGATTTAAAGAAAAGGATTTGGAAAGAATGTTTAGAAAATGAGAATTTTTTTTAAAGAAGATGAAGAATTGTAAAAGAAAACAAAGCTTTGAAAAAGGAAAAAAAATAAAGGTGGAAAATGAAGAGAGAGAGAGAGAGAAAACGAGATGGAAGTTTGTTTGGAGAAATGAAGCTACAGAAGATGAGATTTGAAAAATAAAACGAGGCTACAGGAATGAAGATGGAAACAAATGAAAAGCTAATAAAGTATATATAAACAAACTAGGAATTGAAAAAAAGTAAAAATTTGAATAGCCTCAAAATGGTAGTATTGAAAGAGGTGAAGTAAAGGAATAAATATACGAGTAAAGATAAAATAAATCTTCCGTTCTTTAATATGAAGCTTCAGCAGAAAGAGTTGCTAACGAAAGTAAGCTACAAAATACTAATAACGCATAAACAAAATAAACTTCAGAAATGGAGAATAGTAATGCTAATTAGATGGCATTAATGTTAATTTGGATGTTCACAATAAAAATGGAAAAAATGAAAAGGAAAAAAAATAGTATTAATACTTATCATACTATTATGATAATAGTATTAATACTTATCATACTATTATGATAATAGTATTAATACTTATCAACCAATTTTATTAATTAATGAATATATATCAATCTGTGCACTGTAAAATTGATTTACTTTACTTTTTTAATTACTCTAACGATCACACTAATGCAACCAATTTACAAGTTCTAACCATATATAAAATGGAAAAACAAATATATGTGAACTTATGTAATTAATGTACAACTGTTAATACAAGGTAATTCTAATTGATTCCACAACATTTACACAACCATGAACCCTGTGATATATTTAAAAATTTGAATACAAATGTGTGTGTGTATATCTATTATTCTAAAATTCATTTTTTTTCTAAAAATCATACTATTAACTCATATTTTATATGGAATTTAAAAATCATACTATTATGATAAGATAAATGAAAGCTTGAAGTTTTTTTTTTAAAATTTAAAAATCATATTATTAAATTTAAAAATCTAATTATCATACTATTATGATAATCTAATTAATAGTTGTATTAATACTTATCATATTTAATAATTGTATTAATACTTATCATACTATTATGATAATTTATTACTTAATAATAATTGTATTAATACTTATCATACTATTATGATAATAGTATTAATACTTATCATACTATTAATACTTGTCATACTATTATCTAATTAGATGGCATTAATGTTAATTATCATACTTATTAATTAATAATTTATTAATACTTATCATACTATTATGATAATAGTATTAATACTTATCATACTATTATGATAATTTTTTTTAAATTTAATAATTGTATTAATACTTATCATACTATTATGATAATTTATCAATAATAGTATGATAAGTATTAATTATCATACTATTATGATAATAGTATTAATTTAAAAATCATACTATTATGATAAGATAATAGTTATTTATTAATATAACTTATCAATAATCTAATTATTCTAAAAATCATACTATTAATTCAAACTTGAGTTCCAAATATAACTATTTATTTGATAATTAGATTATTGAATTAAATAATTGGAAATCAGGAAAAATAGTGAATCTGGAGTTTCAAGCTTGTTAAAAATAATTTAAAGGCTTATAAAACTTATGTTGTGTGCATTTCCACCACCGAACCAACGAGCAAGGGGACACCACCGAACCAATGCTTCTCCAATACCTGCCGGTCCAAACCCACCTCCAAGCTCATACCGAACCAACCACTCCCTAGCTCCTACCGGACCACTTCTCCACCAAGTCCCACCGGTGCAACATCTCACCGGACCGGTTCCACCAAATCAACATCCCACGACAACCGAACCAGCTCATCCCCAACCTACGACCGGACCAACCCCCAATCCAACCTACCTACCGAGTCAAAGCATGGCCGATCCAACCTCCACCAGACCAACTCCATCCACCACTACCGAACCGAGTCATTACCACTCCACTCCCCTCCGGATCACTTCCCTGCCGAACCAACCCATCCCTTACTCACCACCGAATCAAATCCAACTCCATGCTCCTACCACCGAACCAAGAGTTAAAGCTATTATCACCGCTCCAAAGCCTCACCGGACCGGACCATCCACTTATCACCGAACCGAAGCCTATAAGGCATTACCGGACCTACGTCACCAGACCAGATCGCTTCAGCCCAGGCCCACCAGCAGCTATATACATCCAAGATCCCTGCCCCCAACCTCACTCTATAAATAGAGGGGCAGGGGTACAACAATGGCAGACAAGTTTGTGAGCTCAAGCACGGATAGAACATTCAAACAACTTTCAGTTACTTGTAATCAAAGCTTTGTACTTGTAATCTGAATAGAAAAGGAGAATAACATATAAAGTGGACGTAGGCCCGTTCTGGCCGAACCACTATAAATCTGTGTGTCTTTTACAGTTTAGTCCATCTATTTCATATATTTGTATAAATCACCCAAACCATTAAGAACAACATATAATCCACTAAATCATATGACTTGGAGGTGTTTGCCCATTTTTTTGTGCAAATATTTTTGGTGCTTTCACTGAGAGGGATAGAAGCTCGAAGCTTCAACTCCTCCCACTCAACCCTTTTCCTATCAACATCGTTCATTACTTGGAAAACATGCCTCCCGGACGGAAGAAGGATGCTAACAAAGGAAAGAACATTGCAACTAGTAGTATCCCAGATCCAGTAATCAGAGATCGAGACAATCGTCCGGTTCCAACAGCAAACGAAAATCAGGCAAATCCGACAGCCCCTGCTACGGAACAACCAATTACAAGGACGGATCTGGACAGAGTTATGGCTGAAGTAACTAACCGCTTCGCATCTAAACAAGAAGCCTTGGTGGACCAACTCATGTCATGCTTAAGGGATGCTGAAGAATACAACCGCAACACTGAATCATGGGGTGAGTCCCGGTCTGGAGGATCTGGGAGATGACAGAGGTCTTTCTTCTTCGAAGAGGTTAACAACAGAAACAGCAATGGTAGGAGCCGAGCCCGGACTCAGCCCGAATTCCGACCCGAGGAAACACTTGGAACCGAACCCAACAGGGGAGGTACCAGGCAGGGGTCGGATGTAGCTGAGCCTGTCATGCTACCTAACCATGGAAACACCAGTAAACGGGGCCAAGCTGGAGTCCAGCCCGAAGTTGGACCCGAGGAAGTGCTGAGAACAGAGCCCAGCAGGGGAAAATCAAGGCAAGGGCCAACTGTGGCTGACCCCAGCATGCCCCCGGAAGACCAGAGGCAGCCATTGGAGAATGTTAGGAGTGACAGACGATACCATCCCTACAGGTCGTCTGGACGGAATCAATCCCGCAGGGGAAGAACCAAACTCATTTCTATCCGCTCCAAGTTCTGATGAAAGGATGGCGCGATTGTTCAGAGAATGCGTCCAACGGGACCAAAGGGATCGGGGATAGGCGCTAGGGTAACCAGCCCCTTCACCCGCAATATCAAAACTGCCATCACCCCCCGGGAATGGAAAATGCCAACAATGGAACCTTACAAGGGAACCTCTGACCCCGTTGTACACTTGCAGAGATACACACAGCATATACTCATGAGCGGAACAACAGAGCGAGTGTTGTGTAAACGCTTCCCACTATTCTTGGCAGATCTAGCTACCTCCTGGTTCTGCCATTTACCCCAAGGATCCATCAACTCATGGGAAATGTTGAAAGAAAAGTTCATCAGCCAGTTCGGCATTCATATGGAACAACCCAAGGACGCTTATTCCCTATCTAATATCAAACAGAAGCCCGGAGAGACAGTGTAACAATATCTAACCCGATTCAACGCCGCAGCGGCCGCAGTCCAAGATGCCGACGAGAAACTTATCCTAATGGCCCTCTGCAGTGGTGTACATCCGGGTACTAAATTTGCTAGGAGATTAACGAAAGAAAAGCCAGCTACCTTACCCGATTTCTTCCATGAAGCTGGAAAATATATGAGACTTGAAGACGCAGCCACTGAGAGGCAGTCGGGACAACAGGCTAAGGTAACCCCAGACAGGGTTCCCGCTGCAGCAAAGGATATTCGGAGAAATGACTCTAGAGACAATGCTGGGGGCAAAAAGGGAGAGAAGCGTTTATATCGACCAGGACCGAGGTTTGACTCTTACACCCCTTTGAATGAAACAATCGAAAACATCTTCCTAGCCACCCAAGATGAAGTTAGATACAAGCGCCCTCTGCACAAGAAGGAGTCAGATAACGCACTCAAGTCTGGAAAGTTCTGCCGCTTCCACGAATCCCATGGACATGACACCAATGAATGCCACCATCTCCAGGACTTGACTGAAGAACACATCAGAAGGAAGCGACTGGAACGCTATGTAAAAAGCCAGAACAGGACTCCAGCTCCCGCCAATGAAAATCCAGGGCTACCCCTCCCAGAAGTAGGCGGAGGAAATCGCAACACCATCGGCTCTAGTCAAGAGAAGATAGTGGTCCATACCATACCAGGAGGGCCACACATCGTCGACAGAAGCTGGGCAGAGATGGAAAGATACGGTAAGTCACTTAGAAACGATGAAGGCTACGTTAATTCTGTTATGGAAGAACGCCACTCGAAACGGAAAGAGAATGACGACATCACATTCAGTAGGCGTGATCTAGAGGGAAGGCAGTGCCCACACATGGATCCTATGGTCATCTCTGCCTGGTTCGGCCCAGCCGAAGTTTTTCGAATTTTAGTAGTCACTCGAAGCTCAGTAAATATCCTATTCAAGCATGCTTTCGACAAAATGAAGCTATCAATGAAAGATGTGTCTCCCTGCAACAAACCACTACATGGTTTCACTGGAGATGCGAAGATGCCCCTCGGGCAACTAGACCTCTTTGTTTAAATAGGAAGTCATCCCCGCTCCGTTGTGCGAAAACAAACATTTGTACTAATAGAGAACCACTCGGCCTACAACGCCTTTTTGGGAAGACCAGCCTTGTCTGACTTCCGAATTGTCCTAGCCCCATGGTGCCTGAAGATGAAATTTCCAACAGATAACAGAATAGGAGAAATAGAGGGAGATCAAGGCGCTGCTCGAGACTGCTATGTAACTGAACTTCGCAATAACCGCAGAAAAGATAAAGGGAAAAATACAGAGACTACTCTCTGCATGAAAAGCTTGGAAGCATAACAACTAAAGAAAGTCCCTCCTCTTTGATATACCGGTGATCCTTTCAATGAATTAGACCCCAGGGACAAAGAGGAGGAGGCCATCGCCGAGCCTGCAGAGGCTATGGAATTCGTAGCTATAGACAAACATGACTCAAGTAGACTATTGAAAATCGGATCTCAACTAAAAGAAGAATTAAAGGATCAACTCATTGATTTTCTTCGCCACAACATGGATGTATTTGCGTGGACGCACGCTGACATGACAGGAATCTCCCCAGACGTAGCATACCACGTGCTGAACATCGATCCCACCAAGGTGGCAGTAAAGCAGAAAAATAGAAGCATGGGGCAGAACGATCAGCAGCCCTCGAGGAAGAAGTAAAGAACCTACTTGTCAATAACTTCATACGAGAAGCCATCTACCCAGAATGGATCGCCAACCCGGTACTGGTAAATAAGGCTAATGGGAAGTGGCGAACATGCATCGACTTCTCCAACTTAAATGACGCTTGTCCGAAGGACTGCTTCCCACTCCCCCGAATCGATCAGCTCGTGGACAGCACAGCCGGACACGAACTCTTATCCTTTATGGACGCATACTCAGGATATAACTAGATCCCTATGCACCCCCCCCCTCGATCAAGACCACACTAGTTTCATCACTGACCGGGGATTGTACTACTACAGAGTAATGCCTTTTGGACTTAAAAACGCCGGAGCTACTTATCAGCGCCTCGTCAACAAGATGTTTGCGGAACTAATAGGACGAACTATGGAAGTTTATGTGGATGACATGCTGGTAAAATCAAGAATAGCCAATGATCATATAAACCACCTGGACGAGATGTTTCAAGTACTTCGCCAATATGGAATGAAGTTGAACCCTCTAAAATGCTCCTTCGGAGTATCGTCGGGAAAGTTCTTGGGATTCATCGTCCATGCCAGGGGGATTGAAGCAAATCCCGAACAAGTTCGAGCTTTGCAAGATATCAAGATACCATCCACTCGAAGAGAGATGCAAAGCCTAAATGGGAAAGTGGCCGCCCTAAGCAGGTTCATCTCTAAAGCAACCGACAAATGCATCCCTTTCTTTGAAGCTCTAAAGAAAGACAAAGGAAAGTTCGAATGGACTGACGAATGTTCGACAGCCTTCCTTAACTTAATCGAACACCTCCAGAGACCACCATTACTCTCAACTCCAAATGAAGGTGAGGAACTACACCTATACCTGGCTGTGTCGTCCCATGCTTTAAGCGCCGCTTTGGTGAGAGAAGACAACCGCGCGCAGCGGCCCGTACACTTTGTAAGCAAGAGATTCGCAGGGGCAGAAGCCAGATACCCTAAACTTGAAAAGCTAGCATACTGTTTGCTAATCACGTCACGGAAACTGCGACACTATTTCCAATCTCATTCCATCAGAGTTTTAACCGATCAACTGCTAAGGCAGGTACTCCATCGCCCCGACACTTCTGGGCGACTACTTAAGTGGTGCATTGAACTGAGTCAGTATGATATCACCTACCATCCTCGCACCGCTATCAAGGGGCAAGCCATAACTGATTTCATTGCCGAATTCACTACTAACGAAGGTAAGGAACAATCTAAAATAGCAGAAGATATCAAGTGGAATCTCTTCGTAGATGGAGCATCAAATGAACAACAAGGCTCGGGGGCAGGTGTTGTGATAATCACCCACAGGGGAAGGAAGCTGCACTACGCCCTAAGGTTGGAATTCGCTGCCACCAACAACGACGCAGAATACGAAGCAGTGATAGCCGGATTAGAACTTGCCCTGGAGATCGGAGTCGGTTCTTTATGTCTCCATAGTAATTCTCAACTTATTGTAAATCAAATACTGGAAGAATTACAGACTCGAGGAGAACGACTCACAGCATATCTAAAGAAGACCAAGCTGCTGCTCAATCAATTGGATCACTAGTTAATCAAACACATTCCTCGAGAAGAGAATCAGGAGGCCGACGAACTGGCAAAGCAAGCTAGTATGAAGGACGACACCGCTTCCCGAACAATGACCATTCAAAGCAACTAGCCTCGAGTTACGAGCCAATGAATATGATAGCTGCAATCGAAGAGGAAACTTGGATGACTCCCATCCGGAAGTACTTACAAAGTGGCACCCTGCCCGACGGGCGTAACGAAGCTAAGAAAATCTTAAGGAAAGCTTCCTGCTACACACTACAAGAAGGCATCCTCTATCGGCGCGGCTTCTCTAATCCCTTATTAAGGTGTATCGCTGGAAGGGAAGCCAGGGAAGTCTTGTCCAACATCCATCAAGGAAGTTACGGAGATCACACCGGAGGGCAGACTCTAACAAAGAAAATACTCCGATACGGGTATTACTGGCCCACTTTAAACAAAGATGCCTTAGACTTCGTTAAAAGATGTGACAGATGTCAGAAATTTGCTAAGATTCCTTGACTGCCAACAACTGAGATTACTCAGATGACCAGCCCTTGGCCCTTTGCGATATGGGGAATTGACTTGATTGGCGAACTGCCAATGGGCCGAGACGGAGGCAAATATGCCATAGTGGCAGTCGACTATTTCACCAAATGGGTGGAGGCGGAACCTCTAAATAAAATATTTTCGGCAAAAGTTATTAACTTCTTGATCAAAAATGTTTTATGCAGGTATGGGGTTCCACTCAAAATCATATCGGACAATGGACTTCAATTTGACAGCGAGGAATTCACCGACTGGTGCCAAGAGCACGGAATTCACAAAAGCTTCTCATCTGTGGCTTATCCCCAGGAAAACGGACAAGTTGAAGCTGTCAACAAAATCCTCTAAACCCTAATCAAGAAGAAACTTGAAAAGTCAAAAGGCGCTTGGGTGGATGAACTTCCTACGGCACTTTGGGCCTACCGCACATCTTACAGAACATCAACAGGGCATACTCCTTTCTCTTTGGCATACGGATCGGAGGCCATGCTCCCAGTTGAAACTGTAGTGCCTTCCCACCGTAGGATCCACTACAACCCAGAAGAGAACGAAGAACTCCTCCACATGTCTTTAGATCTAATTGAGGAGAGGAGAAACGATGCAGCACTCAAAGCAGCAGCTCACAAGCAAAAAGTGGCAGCACAATACAACTCCAAAGTCAAGCACCGCAACTTACAAGAAGGAGATCTTGTCCTCAAGCGGATCTTTCCGCGCCCCGGAGCGCTAGATCCAATCTGGGACGAACCCTATGTAATTCATAAAGATCTTCACAACGGAGCTTACATTTTGTCAACAGTGGACGGAGAGGTGTTCCAGAGGGCATGGAACATCCAACACCTCCGTCGATACTTTTCTTAACTTGTACTGCCCATATGAAGTGAATTAACAAAGAGAAACAGTGGACGTAGGCATTGTCGTGCCGAACCACTTTAAAAATCTTGTCTCTTTTTAACTTGTTCCTTTATATCTTGGCTGCTTGTTAAGCTTTATCCTTTTCTGTTGAACAAAATCCTGTATAACGACATTTCTATTCTGGACACTTCACGGCACAACCTCACCTGGACAAGACCCAACAGGTACTATGCGCATCTATGCACTCGCCAATGAGACACTTTTGCTCCAGCATCCCTCTGCTGCGGGTTAACTCATTGCTCGCGACTGCCCTCCAAGCCAACTGTAATGAGCCGATTATAAGCCATCAAGAAGGCCGACTATAGCCGATGGAAGCTCATTACGGCGTTCGGCTCGCCGACAACTGTGAACCTACTTTAAGCCCCAACATAAGGTATGGTCAGCCAAGGGTAGTTCACGGTTGACGATCGGCACCCACGCTAGCCGGCCGCAGTAAATCGAATAATACCCACGATTACGGGCCATAATGGCTCGGGTAGTTACTGTGCGCGATCTCGGCTCCGATATGTCTTAAGTGCGGGTGTGGTAAAAAAGATAAACTCCCCGCGGAGGCGTAAGATGGGTGACAAATGTCTCCAAGACCCACAGCTAGGGAAAGTGACTACAAAACCCGTTTGCCACGAACTTAAGCATATCGACGGCCTTCCGTGATTGAAAGTTTTACTGTTTCTTATATTTCCGTTTCATTTAAAAACTTTTCTCCTATCCTATATAACGGTCCCTAAAGTACAGGACACCAAATAGGAGACTCGCAAACTGGATGACAAGACACTCAGCTGCATTCCATACTCAGTTACACAAGGCATTCAAAGCTACCGTCTACAGCTAAAACTTGAAGGGCGGTACTTTCTTCTCTTATACACAAATATGTAACCATAATTTATTTGCACATCCCACAAACATTGCAAGATATGAAATTACATTTTAAGCAAGAGCATAGCATCAAACACGATTGAAGCACGTACACAGCTATATTTTGTTATGCAACACATCAGAATAACAAAAGCATTCAAATATAGCAGAATCAGTTTATCTTATAAAATTACATAAAGTCGTTTGTTGCAATGACATAATTACAACCTAAAAGTACATTAATGTTTTAGAACTAGTGTATACAGGAATGTCAAGTAAAACCAAAAATGCCCGGATCAAGTCAAAATAGTCGGCAGCATCAGAACTTCATCTCTATCCTTCCAACCCCCAAGATCTACTTGACCGCAGGATCAGAACTCGCAGCATGCTGACCAGAGGTCCCACCTGTCCAATTCAGGAGAAGAATCTATTAGACAAACGATAAGCAATCAAGTTGAGAAAAGATTAAAAAAGGAAGACTTACCAGCGTTTGCTCCCTGATCATCATCCTCCAATTGCACACCCACTTCCTCGGCGGTAAGCAGCCGCATGCCCTCCTTCACCGCCACCCTCTCCTCCTTGGTGAACTGTGCGGTAACCACATCCATTCTGAAGGCTGCGCCACCCTCTTTCTCCGCTTCAGCCTTGGCTTCCTCCAAAGCCCGGATATATATCCTAGCCATAACCCGGGGATAATCGTCCATCCAGGACAGGTTGCCCTGCTTCCAAGTACGGAAGTGCATGTCCTGGAGCATCTCATCCATCATCCCCTCGTTCTCCTCAAACTCCCTCATCCGGGCCTCGGAAGCCGACAGCCTTGCAACGGCAGCGTCTCTCTCCAATCGGTATCTCGAGTAGTCAGCCTGAAGGGATTTCCGCATCGCCTCCATCTCCTCCTTCATCTTAGCTTGAGCAAGCTCTGCGGCCTCAAGCTTCCCAGATAACTCCTCTATCTGCTCAAGATCCGCTCTCCGAACCTCATCCACGGTGGCAATGGCCATATCAATTCGTTCCTTGCAGGTGGCCTCCATTTTTCGCAAGCTGTTTGGCCTAATCGGAAACCATTAGCCGCAGCCGAATGTTAGCACATCCGATTTCCTCTCCAGCCCTGACCAGTCGGGCGTGATGCTCCATTAACTTCTTGGTCTCTTCAGCCACCTGATCGATGTTTGCCTTGGCCTCATCCCCCATAGTCACAATCCGAGTAGTCAACAAGTCGAGATCCAAAGCCTTAGCCTCATCAAGTACCCTTACCATAGGATTGCGGGGTAGGAGGTGCTCACTGGTAACCTCATCGAAGGAAGCATCACGAGAACTCGGGTCCAGATCTGGATGACCGGCAAATGGGTTACGAGCCAATCCGGGACGATCAATGTGAGTAACGGAAGGATTCTCTGATGGATGCGGAGATGGTATGGACTCAGTATCTTCCTCCGTGATGTCATGAATAGGCTGGGTTGGGGGCTGAGGTCCAAGTGAGGGTTCGAACATGGAACGCCTCCTCTATCTCTTTTGAATGTCCTCTTCGATAACTCCAAGAAGAGGACGGTAACTGACTACGCTCCCGGAACGGTCAGTCGAGGGCTTCGGCTTAGCAGAAGCCTTGAAGAGTTTGAATTGCTCAAGGCGGTGCCGAATGTCTGATGTCTTGGCCGCCTCAACCGATCCTGGAATAAAAACCAAGTGTTACAAGCATGCATGAGACTATAATTCAAGAAACATATGAAGTTAAAAAAGGAGTTAAGAATTCACCTTGAACCGCCGGAGTTGCCTTAGCTGAAATACTCTCAGAAGATAGACTGGCACCAGTCCCGGCCTTATCAGACTTCTTCGATTTCTCCACCAAGGCCGGCCCTTCCTCCAACCCCTCAAAGGCTTGATGGAAGGCATCATCCGTCCACTCTTGAATCTCACCCCGCTTGCCCAGAAGTCAAGGCACCAACGCCTCTACCACTCTGCCCTTCGCCACCGTTACCACCGCCACCTTCTCCATCACCTCCGCTCTGCTCCTCGCCTCTTTCCTCCTCTCCACTTTCCTCCTCCGGAACATCAGGGTATGTGATGGGAGAGGGTCCATCATATTTCCTAAGCTTCTTCCCCCCGACGACTGGAGGTATCGAGAAGGGTCTCCTCTTGCTGCTCTTCGTCATGGTCCCACCTTTAGCTTTGGCATCCCTCTCCTCGGCTATATCTCTCTGCTTAACCACGGATTGACGTGGCAAAATCAAGTTGTGCTCCAGGAGAGTGGCATTCCTAATCAGGTAAGAAGCTGACCTATCCCTTCCTGAGATGGCCTCTATCTCTGCAGCCATCTGTACCAAGCGATCATTCTCCACGACCGCAAAGCCACCTGTCGCTAGTAAGAAACAGAAGCATATAAGAAGAAGCATTGCAGTCGCGACAGAGAAATTACAAATGAAATTCAACTTACAGCCAGAAGTGAAAAGGCGAAAAGAAACAGAGTCGTCCTTGACGAAGAACCATTCCTTCTTAAACATGGTGAACTTCGAGTATAAGCCTAAGACCGGCTTGAAGGACACGGCCGATTCCAAACTGATGTATGGGGACCCCTTCTTGTAACCTCTCAAATTATATAGGTACCGAATCTCCCTGTTGGAAGGGGGCGCCCGTACTTCCTCTGGAAAATGATGAACAAACACACCAGGATAGCATAGGAGTCGGGCTGAAGCTGGAATGGGGCCACCTTCAAGTAAGTGAGGAAGCTGACAATCCAGGCGTTGATCGGAGGAATGGCCCCACACATGCAATGGTATCGGCTATAGGCGAAATATCCTTCAGGAGGATCATATGGCATCACACCATCTCCCGGCAACAGCATACTCGCTCTGTCAATCCCAAAGGAGCGAGCGATGACATCAAGTTGTCCCTCTTTGAGGGAGCTTGGAAAGCAATCGGGAGGAGAGTTCAGAAGCTCTTGAGGGCCATATTCGTCCACTAATGACCTCGGGGCAGGTCCCTGTCGCGCTGGTCCTGGCTGGGCAGGGGGCACAACGGGAGGCTCACCTCGGTCCGTAGATTTTCTCTTTTCTGAATGAGTTTCAACTTTGTGAGACATTTATCTGCGAACACAAAAGCAAAAGCACGTTGTTAGGACGAAGGATGAAGAAATATGAAGCAAGCAAGTTTCTCGTGTTCATTCGGGATCAAGTTTATTCGGTATCATGACCATTCGGTATTTGACTCGTTCAGTAAAACAAAGAACATTTAGGAGTCATTCGGCAGGGGAAAACTTGCCTGGTCTGGCAGCTAAGATTGATTCGGCACGTGTTGATTCGGCAGTTCAGAAGATGGCTCGGCTATCTCAATCAGTAAGGAAAGACGAAGGCCTGTGGTTTCTACTTATAGGGGAAGAGTGTATAGCCGGACAGGCCGGTTCGGTTCTCAGGCCGAATATGGATGTCAAACTGAAACAAAGCACGTCATATGTTAAACATATGCACTACTTTGGGGGGCAAGTGTTGTGTGCATTTCCACCACCGAACCAACGAGCAACGGGACACCACCGAACCAACGCTTCTCCAATACCTGCCGGTCCAAACCCACCTCCAAGCTCATACCGAACCAACCACTCCCTAGCTCCTACCGGACCACTTCTCGACCAAGTCCCACCGGTCCAACATCTCACCGGACCGGTTCCACCGAATCAACATCCCACGACAACCGAACCAGCTCATCCCCAACCTACGACCGGACCAACCCCCAACCCAACCTACCTACCGAGTCAAAGCATGGCTGATCCAACCTCCACCGGACCAACTCCATCCACCATTGCCGAACCGAGTCATTACCGCTCCACTCCTCTCCGGACCACTTCCCTGCCGAACCAACCCATCCCTTCACTCATCACCGAATCAGATCCAACTCCATGCTCCTACCACCGAACCAAGAGTTAAAGCTACTATCACCGGTCCAAAACCTCACCGGACCAGACCATCCACTTATCACCGAACCGAAGCCTAGAAGGCATTACCGGACCTACGTCACCAGGCAAGATCGCTTCAGCCCAGGCCCACCAGCAGCTATATACATCCAAGATCCCTGCCCCCAACCTCACTCTATAAATAGAGGGGCAGGGGTACAACAATGGCAGACAAGTTTGAGAGCTCAAGCACGGATAGAACATTCAAACAACTTTCAGTTACTTGTAATCAAAGCTTTGTACTTGTAATCTGAATAGAAAAGGAGAATAACATATAAAGTGGACGTAGGCCCGTTCTGGCCGAACCACTATAAATCTGTGTGTCTTTTACAGTTTAGTCCATCTATTTCATATATTTGCATAAATCACCCAAACCATTAAGAACAACATATAATCCACTAAATCATACGACTTGGAGGTGTTTGCCCATTTTTTTGTGCAAACAACTTATATTAATAATACTGAAGATGATAGAACTTTTAAAATTGAATTTAATAGTGATTTGTTCGGTTTTAAAAATATATTGTTTAAATTGACATTCAAAATAGCTTTCTGGGACACGGCCTCGGAATTTGACGAAACTAGTTCCATTGGATTCGAATAGTGTATTATTATCGGATTTCAAATTTCATATCTTTTGAGTTATCATTTGGCCATACGGTATATAAACACGCTGAAATTTATATCGAAATTCAATATGATAATTGGGTCCAAAAGCTATCTTCTTCATACGATCGAATTAGGACTTGACACCTTTTCTATTACGTTCGAAATAGGGGTATAACATTACAAACGCCTGGTGATACGCCTTGATAGGCGGTCGAGATTTTAAGTTGTGGATTCGAGACGATTTAAATATATATATTATATTGATTAACATAATTCTTCACATCGGCTATTTTCTTTTTCAACACTTCAAATCACTGTAGTAAGTTGGTTCTAGCACATTAACATCTCATCATGTTCCCCCATTTTCCTTTTCAAAACGCAAACAGTTTCAAAGGCAGGAAAGAAGAAAATCAACGTAAGCTTTGAAAAAAAAATCACGCTCAATTTTATTTCGTTCCTCAAAACCACTTGAATTTCTACTGATATTTCGTTTAGTTTATAATCGCGTGTCCTGATTCCAAATCAAAAATTGAGATTTTCCCCTTTTTCCTTCTTTATAGTTTAAGCCGGGAAAAAAAGAGAGAGGATGAAATTGAATCGATTTCGTTCGAAATTTTGTAAAAGGGAAGGAGGGATCGAAATCAAAAATCGATCTGCAACTCATGAAAATAAGGAATCACGACATCGTCGCGAGGTTCTGTTCGAACTCGAGCACGATGGCGTCAAATGGCAGATGGAAGCATGATGTGGTAGAGGGCAGTGGGACGATGTCAAGGTGTACACGAGGCTGGAGGGAGCTCGTGGACGAAGTCGCGAGCTGTACATAGAGGCACATTGGTATTGAAGGGTTTTAAAGGTTGGGAGTGTGGTCGAAGACCTGGAAGCTCGTGATAGAGATGAAGATGGTGGCGATTGCAGGGGGCTTCGATGAATGAAGTCGCGTAGGGGAACGAGACAGTGAGGTATATTGCTAACTTTTTTTAATTCAATAAAATATATATACATACGGGTTTGGATATATATATATATAGGTTATAAAATATATATAATATTATACATCAATTTACTGTTTAATTTTAAAATTTGTACAATGGTAATTGGGATATACATACCTTGTTATAAAATTTATAATTTGGTCAAAAAATGTGAGCTAGGTTAGTTTAATTATCATTTAAAATTAGTTAATTAAATTTATTAAATGGTAATTTATTTTTAGATTACTCCAAATGTTAATAAACCGTATAATGTTTATACTAGGTCTAAAATCATGAAACCAAGTCGAGATTGAAGTTGGTTGCACATAAAAAAATAAAGGTGAGAATCTCCCACTTATTTGGATTACCGTTTTTAAATTTAAATTATTGGACGTTGATATTAGTTGGATGATTACATATATAAAGGGTGTGTATATATATATATATTAGTATTGGAGTGATTGATATTCCCACAATATATAGCGGATGAGACCCTATGCGCCCCATATAATAGCACTTGACCCTATATACCGCAATATCTCCCTCGAAGCAGGATTGGTATTTTTATGTTGTGCTAAAATTTGTGCATGTAGGGAAACAAGTTGGAGGGATCCAACTGGATTCCTTAAAATATTGAATTTATTTTCATTTCACTGATGTATGAAGTGTTGAATAATCTGTGATAGATTATGTTGGAAAAATAAATTTATTGGATGCTATGATATTGCTGGATATATTTTTGGCGCTTTAAAAATATAAATATTGAATTTTTAAAGGAAGTAAAAAGGGAAAATTTATAGTAAGAGATTTATAGTAAAGTTTGATAAGTTTAAAAGAGATTAATATGGGGAAAATGAATAGTTGATTTTAAAATTTTACTTCATAATTTCTAAATATGGAAGGATAGAGATTTTGAAATAATTGAATAAAAGTATTTAAAAATGGGACTTAAGCGATTTGTTTAAGTATAAAAGTATTTATTTTTAAATCCAATATTAAAGTGGATTTGAGAAAAATAAAGAGGAAATTTGGGAGCATAAAATAAAATATGAAATTAATGTTTCAGGTTTGAATAAGATTTTAAATCATAATAAAGGAGTGAATCTGAAATTGGTGGATTTTGGAATACGATTGGGTTGAAGAAGGAATAAATTTTAAAATGGAATTTAACTCAGAAAATCGATTTAAAAACGACTTTAGTATTTTATGATGGTTATAAAATGAAAATTAGACTATCTGATTTATAAACTGGGTTTATAAATTAAATGAAGTGGTTAATAGTGGATAATTTGGGATTATAAATTCACGGTGGGAATTTATAAGGAGATGGATATATCGTTTTAAAAATAAAAAGTGGTTTATTTTTAAAATGCGAGGAAGGAACTTTACGGTGTTGGAACGTAAATTTTTAACTAGAGATAAATTGAGAAGGATTTATAAATGATTGAACTGGCTTTATTGAAGTGGAAAATGTGCTTTTCTGAGAAGTTAAGTTATTTCAAAAGAAAAGATTTTAAAATATTAGTTGGAAAATTTAAAAGTGTTTAAAGGAATGTTTTCATAAAATTTATTATTTAATTGTATTTAATAAAATTTAAAGTAGAAACTAATTAAGTTAGTTAAGTAGTAAATATAATTTTTAAGGTTAAATAGTATTATGATTTAAAGGAAAATCATTAAATATTTATATTTTACATAATAGCTTTATTTTAAAAAGTAGTTTTGGCTAAATTTTACTTCGAAAATTACTATAAAATATTATAACTATTATTTTGAATAAAGTGATTTAAGTAGCTTTAATTTAAATACTTGAAGTGTATATTTTTGTATAAAGTGATTTAATTTATTTAAAATATAAATTAAATAAGGCTTGGTGTTTTCAATGGAATAAAATATTTAGTTGAATGATTGTTTATTTGATAGTCAAATAACCGACTATCAAATCTGGACCCAGATATAACCTTGGAAATATTTAGAAAAAGTATGTGAATTATATGGTACACTTACCGTTCGAGTTGCTATACTGTACATATAAACTCATTTCGTTCTTCTAGGATGTTTATAAGGAAATCTGCCTACAGAAACGGTTAGGAGGTGAACATTGATCTTATTTTCATCTGTTTATTTCCTAAAGAACCGGGGATGAGTTTGCCGGGAATAGCGAACGTTGTTTCGAAGAAACCGAGATCAGATTTTTGATCCGAAAACCACTTCGATCCAACGAGTACGTTTTCGAGAGGAAGACAAGAGCTTGGAGTCGAAGATGGAGCAGTGAAGTGCAAGCGCTAATCGCTATAATCGTGAGGATGGTTCTAAAATGGATGTAGTAGGAATAGTGCCTTCGGTTCCATTCGGACCGGAAATGGATTTGTATGGATAAATGCTATCAGAACATTGTCATTTGAGGACAATGAGCATTCTAAGTGAATCTTTCTAGAAAGATAATCGTGGCCTCAAGCTTCATCAACTGGGAATGGCTAAAAAAGGGAGGTGCAGCAAGGCCAAGTGGGTAACTGCCAAATAGGGTAAGGTTACCCCTGTCTAAAGTCCCTTTGTTTCGGTTGTGTGGGTAGTTGCTGATCCCAACCATGGGACGATCTTATTCGAGCTATCCAGTAAGGGATAGTTCTAGCCTTGTGTTGTAGGAGATCGAGAGTGGTCCTTGGTACATTTTTTAGAGGTGTGCTATGATGGGCGGTACCTCAGTAGCCCTTCCATTGTATGGAACCCAATCTCCAATAAGCATTGTATGGTTTTGATTGTGTCCAACTATATTGGAACATGAGATGCAAGCATTTCGGCTATTTGACTAAGTATTTGTACTTAGACACTATTATAATATCAAAGGATTTTGATATGAAATGTTCTGGTTATCATAAGATAGAAACCCGACATGTTTATTTGTGGCGTGGTCTTACAAGATATCTTTAATTTCAAAGGATTTTGAAACTTTTATAATTCAATTTGAGTGTGACTTCTCATGCTGTTTTACCAGACTGACTCGAGTGTTATTTTATTATAATGCTCGGGTCAGACCGAGTATTACAAATACAGGATAGGATGCTATGGAGCTTAGGAGATGAGTTGGATTACGAGACATACCACACGTACTTGGTGTATATTCTGCTGTGCATTGTAAGCTGTACAGTCAGCTTTGGTGAGGATAAGTTATTATAACTGTCAAGTGTTGGGGATGCGGATTAGGGATCTTAAGGCAGAAATAACAATAGAGGGGGGGTGAATAGTGTTTTAAAGAATATATGAACTATATGACTAAATTAAAAATTTCAACACAAATCTAAATAGAATTCTAACACAGAATGATCACAGAACATATAACAAATACAATCAGTAAAGTAAAGCAAGTAAAAGGAAAGAACACACCGGATTTTATATGGGTTCGGAATCCTCCTACATCCAGTCCTGCTCCAAGGCAATATCCTTGTACAGATTTTTATAAGCCAATATCCAAATTACAACCCTCAATTTCTAAGGCCTTGAGGAACCCTCCTATCTCCGAGTCTGGGGTAAACTCTCTTGATTTACAGGACACAAGATCACCCTAATACTTCTTAATAACAATCCTTTTGAATGGATAAACTCTATAGACTTTTTGAATACATATTAATCCTATAACTCTGAATAGCACTTTGATCTTTTAGTAGAATGATGGAGAATCAAATAGAGAGAGTATCTAAATGATTTCCTATTGAGAGTTTGGCAGAATGATGGCATGATCTTGAAAATATGAAGTTTTATGGATATGGAATGGTGGAGAAGAAAGAGTGAAGAAAATAAGAAAGTAGTTGTTAAAAAATTCGTTTTGGAAGCCTTTATATAGATGCACAATAGTCATAACCATTGGCGAAAGGTTTTCGAACGAATGGACACTTCTTTTGAAAATTGAATTTTGAATCCAATTGTCACCATGTCGACATGGGGTATCCCCTTATGTCGACATCCCTCGGCTCAAAATTGTAGAGATGTTGTTTTGTAAAAGCATTTGAATTTAAAACAAGTTGAAACTTCTCTGAAGCAAAATAAAGTGTTTAAACAATAATTTGAGATAGAGAATGAATATAAAACATTATTTTAAATATATATATATATATATATAATTGATATAGACCGTCAATTATATAAGTAATATTTAAAATCAGAATAAGTTTTGATGTTTCAAAAATAGAAGTTTTTAAAATCAAAATGGGGGAATATTTCAAGGCTAAAACAAAGTTTGAAAACATTTTTGAAAACATGATTTTGAAAGCTAAAACATTTTGAAAACTGATTTAAAAACATTTTGAAAAATCTATTCAAACTGAAATTGCAAGAACCTTCCTACAGAGCTCCTCCATAGGACTCGAGAACTTGTACAAAGTAGTTTAAATGATTTTGATTTTCGTGGGTTTGTAAGCCACTTGTCGTAGGTTTGTAAGCTACTTGTCGTGGGTTTGTAAGCCACTGGTTTCGAAAGAAATTGGGTTCCATCCCAAAAGAAAATTGGAAGAAAGATGAGAGTGCTATTATGAAGTTTTAACAAAATACTAGACACTTATCTTGAGATCTTGAAATCTTGATTCTCTAGAGTCTTGAATCTTGAATCTCTAATCTTCATCTTGATGCTTGAGTCTTTATACTGATCAGTCTTCGATGATACCTGCATATACTTCCTATATACATACATACATACATATATATATATATATATATATATATATATATATATCTATCTATATGGAAATGTTAGTATATATTTTATAAAGTAAAGTATAATAACTATATAAGGTTGTTGTCATCAAAACATCATCAACTCAGTTCCTAACATCAAGTATTGTGCTATTGATTTGTGTTATACTCCAGTGATGTAATGTATAAAACAGTAATAGTTCTTTTGGTATGAAGATCAGTTGTTATCTAATATATATTTTTCCGCTGCGATTGTGAGATTCTATGTTGTTATTTCTATTTTCTTCTTCTACCTCTTTTTTCTTTCCCTTATGGTCTAGTATTTCCGGCATTCATTCGTTCGACATGTAATTCAGTGGACATATTGATGTCGACTTTCAAAGGTCGAAAATCCCGTTCGTGACAAAAATAATTATTAGTTACATTAAATCACATTATTAAATTAAATTCTAATAGTTTTCTTACATAGAAATCATAAATTTCTAATTTCATACAAATATTAAATCCTAAAATCTTAGTAAATTCAATATTTAATACGGGTCATTATACTCTTCCCCACTTAAAACTTTTCATCCTCGAAACGGAACGAGAAGAAATTAAGAAGCTTAAAATAACTTCGTTCACTTATTCAATTTATAAACAATAAAATTTACATAATTGAGTTGTTTAAATAAAATATACTAATTAATAAAAAATTAAATCTTCATATTGTAATGATCCCGTTTTTGAGCCAATATTAGTTTGATAATTAATTTAATTTTTGAAATTAAACTGTGAATTAATTGGGTATTTTCCAAATTTAAATAGATATTTATTTGTTAATACAAATGTATATAAATAGAATTGTAAATATAATATGATATTAAAACAAGTTTTAGCAAAAGTTTTAAATAATATTGGTTATAAAGATTAGAAAATTTTCTTGTAAAAATATAGTTTGTAGATATATAAAAAATATAAATACGGAAACATAAAACATATATGTGTAAAGTTAAATTGAAATCTTATATATATATATATATAAACATAAATACTAAAACAAAATGGGGTTTAAAACCAAGTTTTAAATTAAATAAAGTAAAGGGCTAAAACATAATTTACAAATAAAATAAAGAAAAGGATTTAAATATAAATTTACTTAATTTTAGCAAGTGTAAAAAATTTAAAATCATGTTGTGATAAATGTTTAATAAGTAGGATATAAACTTACATGTGTAACTTAATAATAACAAGTGGCATTAATCTTTTTCAATTTGTAGTAAAAAATTTATAAAAATATATTGAAGAAGTTAAACCCTACTCATTTCTCTTCATCTTCATTTTAAAACTTCTCAAACCTGGAAGCAAATTCAAAACCAAACAAAAGAAAATCAAAACTGCAATTCAATGTAGAATCAAATGCAATTTTTTGATTTGAAAAAAAAATCAGATCAAAACAAATCTAAATCAAACAGCAAACTCAGATAGAAAATACTTCCAGTTTTTCTTTAAAATCAAAACCAAGGAGCAACTCAAAGATTAAATATAGAGTACAGTTCAACATCAAGATAAAGAAACGAAAATGCAGTTTCAATTCCAGATCATTTCATAGTGTATTCAAACTTGAAATCTTAAAACAAGCAAAACAAAGATAAAATCCAGATTTCAATTTCAAAAGCCTGAAAGCAAGTCAGGATCAAGATTTCAAGTTCCAGGCTCATACATTTTTTCTAGGCCTCTATTCTTTATTCTCTGCTTCAATATTAAAAGTTGAGCAAACCCACTCATATCTGCCTATATCTTTTGATATTATGATTGATGTTGTAGAATGTTATGGAAATATTTGTGTAGTATGCTTTTACGTTTGAATATATAGATGAGGAGGGATGTGCATGTCTATGTATAGACATACACAGGCCTCCGTTGTGTTTCCGGACCCAAAAATAACAAAAGAAAAATTCATATCTTTTTGATTAATCTATTACAAGCTATGATTCCCAAAATAAAAATGATTGTATAAATGCTAGTCAATTTTAAAAACTGGTGTCATATTCTTGTATTAAGTAATAAATTCAAAAACAATGAATTACAGTAAAAATAAATAAAGTTAGGAAAATTCGACTAATGGATTTTCACGATTTAATTATATGATTAGGATTGTGATCGAAAATGATGAATTTTAGTAATGAAGTCAAAATTTTTAGTTTAATATTGGGTGTGAATTTGCGAGATGAACGAAAATTACATTTTAAGTAAGTTCTGGTGATCGGAGTGATGACAAATCTCATGATCAAAGAGGGAGCATGTTTGTAGGTCAAGGATTATTAGAAAAATGTTCGATGATTTCATAATTCATCATGGAATGTAGATGAGGTCGAATTAGGGTTTTGTGAGCTGGATTGAGCCGACAATGTTTCAGAGGCGTTTTAGTCATCGTGGATGGACCGAAGGTGATCGGACCAAGGCGAGAGGATACATGGATCTTCGACGAGTTTGTGGATGAAGTTGCATGGTGGTCGGTGGTCGGTGGCATTGGGGTAAGGGAGATTGTCGATCGGGATTTGGTACCAGGTAGTGCCAGGTATACTAAATTTTGGGTTCAGAAGAGTTTGACATTTCTAGGTGCTCGAGTCGATGGTCAGAGTCATTGGTGACTTGTGGAAGATCTCGACGAAGATCGGAGATGGTCGTGATAGTGGTGCACATGCATGCGTGTATAGATGAGGTCTGGGTAGTTGGATCAGGGAAGAAGACGATAAACTCGAAGTTTATACCGAGAAGAAAGTGGTTGTGGCTCGAGTTCTTGTGCGCGAACGTTTTTTTTGTTTTCAACAGTTTTAAAAGAAGGAATAAACCCGAAGTTTTGCTAGAGAAAACTAAAGATCGGCTCGGGTTTTCTTTTGTGAAGTTAACAAGTTTAAAAGATTATGTTTTCAAAAGCAATGTTAACCTAATTTCCAAAGTAATTTATTAAAACAATCTTTAACAAGTTTTTCGAAGGTTTAAAGTTTTGAAGTTAAATGTTTTAAAGATTAATTATTTTGGTTTTGTAAATAATTTTATATTAAGTAATAATTAAAGATTAATTAATTTATTAAAAGGTAATTAATTTGTAATTAATCAAAGGTTGATTTATTAATGTAAGTAATTAAAGGTTAATTATTTAATCAAAGTAACTAAAAGATAAATTAATTAATGTGACTAATTAAGATTAATTAGTTAATTAAGGATAATTACTTAATGAAAGTAATTAAGGATAGTTAATTAATTTGAAGGTTAATTACCTTAATGTAATCAAGGATTAATTAATTAATGTAATTAATTAAGAATAATTAATTACTTAATGATTTAGGTTTAATTAATTAAGTTATTAATGAAGAATTAATTAAAGGATAATTAATTTATGTGATTAATTAATTAAGGTAATTAATTTGGGAATAATAAATTAATTTGAAGGTTAATTAATTAATGAAGTAATTTAGGGTTAATTGTGTAACGACCCAGAATTTCTATTAATTAAAATTTGTATATTTAATTGAATTTAAATATTAATAAGTGAGATTTATAAGTCGAATAAATTTTATTTCGAATATTGGATTTAATTGGATAATTAAATCGATAATTTAATAGTTGAATTACAGAAATAATTGAAAATTGAGTTAAATATGATTGAAATTGATTTGTAAAATTTTATTTTATCATGTTGGAGTTAGAATGATATTTTAGAACTTTTAAAATCGAATTAAGAGTTAATTTGTGAAAATTGAATATTTTAATATTTAAATCGACTAGTGAAATTAGTCAATTTTCGAACAGTCTCAGAATTGGACGAAACTAGTTCCATTTGATCCGTAATAGTTTGTTATTATCGGATTTCAATTTTAGTGTCAATCGGAGTTTTCGTTTGATCGTGGCAGCTCGAAACGCATCGAAATTGTTTTAATATTAATTTGGCGAGTTAAAATAGTCATTTTTCAAACAGTCTCGGATTTCTATGAAACCAGTTTCAATGGATCCGTAATGTGATATTATTGTATTGTTTCAAATTTCATGTCAATCGGATTTACCGTTTGTCCGGTGCAAGCTAAAACGCCTAAAAATTTGATTTGCCGATTTAATTTAAAATCGAACGTTTATTACCATAACTCGCACAGATGACCGAATTAGCCGCCGAAACACGTTCTATTGTGTTCGAAACGTGGGGTAAACCTTAGGAATGCCAACTAGCATGCTTCGTTTGGAGTTCGGAAATTCCGGGATGAATAGTGTTTGAGAAATTTTCTATATAAGCACCTCAATATCTTCCATTAGCAAAATTCTAAAACCCTAACCCTAATCTAAAGCCAGCCGCCACTTTCTGCAACCTATGGCCGAAAATTGTTCAAACTCGTCCTCCTTTATCTCACAATCCGTCAACCAATTCGAAGAATCTCCAACTAATAAAATGTAGAGCTCGGCAAGAGCTTCAATATGAACGGTGATGATCGTAAAATACGAAGTAGATTGTCTGCAATTCGAGCTTGAAGTCCTAACAGTCGTGCACGTTTTCCCATGTCATATGGAGGCCGAGCTTGGCCGCAACCTAGCCGTGGGTGGAGTTGGAGCACGCGCGCGTGGTGGGAGTCTTAGATCAATGTGAATGTCATCGATGAGGCTCGCGTGATTTAGGGTTTAACGTGTTTATGGGTTCGGCCTTGCTATCTGGGAGTTTTCACGCACGTGGGGGAGATGGAGAGGGGAGCGGCCTGGATGAAGCAAAGGGAAATCAAATGGCTGAGATGTTAATTAGGTTTAAAAATGTAAATTAATTTGTAAATTAATTATATTAAAAATTGTGTAAACTTTAAATATGCATATCTTTTTCATACGAGGTCGGAATTCGACGAAACTTTTTGCGTTGGAATCATATGGACGGGCACTATGCTATGGAATTGGATTGGAGTCATTTGGAGTTAGCGAAAATTTTGGGTAGAATTAAACGCGCATTTAATTTTATTCGAAATAAAAGCTGAAAACGAAATTGAAATCAAGGTGAGAACTTCTCACTCAATCAAATCGGTTTCGATTTTAATTTTAAATAGTTATATTTAAAATTCTTGAATGTATGTTTGAATGATGATTGTTATCTATTGATTGTTAAAATAGACATTATACGCCGTTAATAAGCGGAGGTTATTTATTAAAAACATATATCGCGAATATTTCACAGTACAGTGAAATTGGTATTATTCATGTACTTGAAATTGATTTCCCGCATTATATAGCGGATGAGACCCTATTGCGCCGTCTATTAAGCGGATAATATTTTAAATCCCATATACTGCGATAATTCCGTACTGAAATGAAATTGGTATTGTGCTAACATCTTTGGATGCAGGAAAACAGGTTGGAGGGATCCAACTGGATTCCTCAACAGTATTTTTTTGATTTCAGATATTTTGATATTTGATTAATTATCATATCAATATATGATGTCGTTGTTGTCATGATTGATTATTTGGTGTGTAGCATCATTGGGCCAATTTTGGAATTTTAAAAGGGTTTTAAAATGATTTTTGAAAGTATACGTTTATAAAATATTTTTGAAATTGATTCATTTTAAATAAATGAACGTTATAATGTTAATGTTCTAAAAATTATGATTTTTGAGAAATATAGTTAAAAGTTGATTTTTGAAAATATGAGGTTAATGATTTTATAAAATAGTTTAAATTGGGATTTTTGAATTTATTATAAAAAGTTTAAATATAGGATTTATAAGATTTGATTATTTTATAAATCAAAGAAAATGGTGAAATTATAAAGGAGTTTAAAGACGTTATAAAAATAATAGTATAAATTGATTTATATAAAAGATTTATAAATTGATATTTATAAATTAAAATATTTGAATTATAAAATGAGTTTTTATAAGTGTTAGAATGAATTGTAAATGAATTTCATAAATGAATGAAATTTATAGAATTATAAACGGTGAGGTTATAAATGGAATTTTATAAGCAGTAGGTTTATGTAAAGTTATTAAAAGAATAGTTTTGAGTAAATAAATGAATCTTATAAGTTAAAAGATTTATAATTTGGGAAGTTTTAGAGAACGATTTTTGGTAAACAAATAAATTATAAGCATTTAACTTATAATATGAACTTTTGGTATATAACTGAGTTATAAATTGAAATAGGTTAATAAAGGAGGTTTATAAATTGAAGTTGTTATAAAATAAATAGAAATGGAATTTATAAACATTGTTTTATAAATCCGCAAACGACTTATTTTGATAAGTAAATTGTTATAGCTTATTTATGGAGTTATATTCACGTTTTAGACAGTGAATAATCCTTTAAAGTAAAACGTATGGAAATGATGAAATTGGTTAACGAAGTACATTCACGTTTTTGAATAGCGAATAATATGTTAAAGAAAATGTTTTGGATGTGATGTTTTAAATAGAATTAAAACGATCTAACGATGTTTTTAAAAATGTGTTAAGATTCGAAACCATAGATTTCAACATTCATTGTTGGAATAGACGTTTTCGAGAAATAGAAGGAAATGGTGGACTATAACACTGTTGTTATAGTAAATGATTTCCGAAAGGAAATGTTTTATATAGTATTGGGATTTATATATCTATTTTAATTTCGGATCCCTATACTAGTGATTTTGGGTTGTCGTAACGATGTTTTACGCAACATTCGTTTTGGCCCAAATAAATATGTTTAAGAGAATGATTTCCTTAAAGAATGAAATATATACTTAATCTCGATTTAAGTAAATTGAATATTTTCCAAGTGTTGAAAATAAATGGATTTGTGAATTACTTATTAATAAATAAGTATGGGAATATTATCCAATATGAAGTGAACATTTAGAGAATTTATCTTTTTGAAGATAAATTGAAAATGAATAATTGACATCGTATATTCATAGATATTTTGAAATATAAATTCACTATGGAATTTATAAATGAAAAGGGAAATTTGTTTAAAAATAAACTTTGATTTATTCTTGAAGTGTGGAAATTAATTTACGGATTTGGAACGTAAATATAAAGTAAATCGTTAAGGATTTATTTAATTGGTTTAAATGAACCATGTTGAAATGAAAATATTTTCGCATAAGGAAAATGTTTGAATTTTTTTTTCAGAAGTGGTAAAGATGAAAAGTGATTTGAAATTTGTTTTCAAATGGTTGAAGTGTGAAAATTATATATCTTGTAAAGATATTTTTGGAAAATAAATAATTTGGAAAATTATTTGGAATCTGGTGATGTTGTGCATATCTATTGATAGTTCAATAACCGACTATCAATATTTACCTTTGAATAGGTATTTGTTGTGCTTTGCTTGAATTTGAATGCTACACTTATTTTTGAATAAGCGCTCACTATTCGGGTTAACCGGGAAAGGACCTTGGGGTCGTATAACCCATTCCAAATATGTGATACGTCGTTATGAATTGCATTCGAAGACCGGTGTTGAAGACCGGATATTTTTGAAAATGGAAGGATTACTGTCGAATGTTTCTGCACCGAATGGCCCCGGTATATAAATTCCATATGTGATGGGAAGTCCGGACGTGATTAGTGAATATCCGGATTGCAAGGACTTCTTTGTAAGTGCTTTCGGTTCTGTTCGATCCCGGAACAGACTTGTATTGATTGTATGTCTGACATTACAAATTGAGATATAAAGCTGATTTCTTTCAAATATATTTCTGTTGGTGGCGGAGAATTTATTCTTTTAGCTTAACACCCTTCTCTGAGACGTACGCGCTTAGAGGTTATGTAGTTGATGGTTATCAGCGATATATTCCCAATTTGGTAATGTGACATGCTGAGTGTTGCTGTGAAATTATCATTGATCATTTGTGATATGATCATTTGTTTGATCATTTATCTTTGTGATTATTACTTTGATCATTTGTTGACCCAAAGCATAGATTTGTACCAAAGCGTGGCTTTGTGGACGAGACTTCGTCGGACCTCACACCCCGGAAATGGTCAAAACAGGAAGGATGCGGCAAGGTTATTAGGGGTAGCACCCTTTAGTGTATGTCATTCCCTCTGGATAGAGGTGGTATCATGGTATGGAGCCCATATACTTAACCTATGTTGTTGCTGCACACTTATTACTTTGTGGTTGTTGGAAATCGAGGATCCTCGGATGTAGATCGGTTACAATGGGAAGTTCCTTGGCCTGACCATTTGTTGGAAGTCCAAAGAAACAATACGAGCCTTGTACGGTTTTAGTTGTAGAACCTATCATTCACTTATGGTGGTCACCACTGTTTGGATGGTAGCTATAGTAGGCATAAGTGAGAAATGCCTATGCTGGCTAAGATTTATAACTTTACTTTCGAATTGATTTTTCCTACACTATGCACTAGTAATAATATCAAATGTTTCTTTTTAATGCGTATCAAGCATCTTTGACTATCATATGGAGAAATCTCCTCCGTTTCTGCGTTTGCATTGTGTGTGTGTGTGCGGGAGGCCTTATTGTAGTCTCATTTTTAAAAGCACTGCGAATCTATTTTAAAATTATCCTATTCTTTGTTTTAAAGAAAAAAAATAAACTGTTTTAGTTCTCACACCAGTCACATGACTGACTCGGAGTTTATTGTTTTCCTTCCTAAACTCTAGGTGCCGACCAATTTCCACATGGGTAGTCAAGAGTTCAGGTTTATCAGGATATTCTGGAATTCAAGAGTTGCTGGAGGCAAGATGGATGGCATGGCGTATTACTAGTATATAGTATTTCTTTTTCGCTGTTGTTGTTGTTTGATTGTTGTACACTCCGATGATGTAATGAAATGTAATGTAATGTAATAACTGATATAGTTCTTTGTTTAAAGATTATTCATTTATTTATTATATGTTGTTCCACTGCGATTGTGAGATTCTGATATTGTTCTACTGTTTTCTTTCTGTTCCGTTCTACCTTTTCTTTCTTCTTCTATCTTTTTCTTTTCTTAAAACCCTAAGAATTCGTATTTCCGTTCATCTTGAGTTAATCAATGGAGATTAGTGTCTATTCAAGGAGTACGGATTTGCGGGTCCTCACAAATTGTTGATTTATTAATTAATTAAGTAATTAATTAATGATTAAAGTTGATTAATAAAATGATTAATTAAAGGGTAATTAATTAATATGGTTAATTAATTAAAGTAATTTATTTGAAATTAACTAATTAATTAATTAAGGGTTAATTAATTAATGGAAGTGATTAAGGATAATCACTTATTGTAATTTATTAATTAAATGGTAATTAATCAAAGATTAACAAATTGAGGTTGTTGAGAAAAATTAATTAAAGGATAATTAAATAATTAAGATTAATTATTTAATGATTGAAGTTTGATTAGTTTATTAATTAAGGTAGATTAATAAATAATTAAAGGATGATTAACTAAAATAAATTGTAATTAATTAATGTTAATCAACTAGGATTAGTGATTAATCTGATTTAAATTAATCAAGTGACTAACTAAATTATGGATGTTTGGATTGTACTGAATGCCTTGTATTGTTGATATCCCTGTAGGATCGATTTCACCGGGGGTGGGGGGTTGAATAGGGTGATGCTGATAATAATAAAATTAATTGTGGAAGCTTATTGAATTATTTCAACACAGATCACAGAATAGTAGCAGCACAAATAATAGCAGAATAAAAAATGCAGAAATAGAACGACACAGAATTTACCCAGCTTCGGCAAAACCCTGCCTACGTGCTGCCCCAAGGTTTCTACTAGAAATTAAGTAGTCACACGCTTACACACATAAACTCGCGACACCCGCTACTGACTAACCTAACTCTACGCTCAAAACCCTGCCACAACTCAGCCATTGAGTTGCGAATTCTCAAACTACGCCACGTAGTTTGTCCCTTAGTCACACGACTAGAAATTACAACGGTTTAAAAAGAGAAATACAAATTTAAAACGATTAAAAATAAAACAACCCTAAAAACCAAAACCCTTATAAAACTTAAAACAACAAAGGTCGGCTTCCTTTTCTTTTTAGTTAATTTGGCCCGTTTCCCTTTTTTATTAATTCGGCCCGTTCCCTTTTGTTGAGATAATGGTAGCTCGTTCCTCTTTCTACACAAATTAGGGTTTTCTGAAATTCGAAGATGGTGACTGTAAATGCTCGATTGAATTCGATTTTCTTGCTCTTATTGGTTGATCGTCTCTTGAGATGATTTCGGCCGCTTGATTGAGTTCGTCTCTGCTTTGATAGAATTGTTTGCGGCTTCTCCTCCTTGATCGATTCGGCTTTGATTTGGTATGTAAATTTTTGCTTTTGATTTCTGGTTTCAATGCTTGAACTCGATGATTTTGGAACTGCCGATGATGTTGCTTATATATAATTCGATGCCCTTGAATTTTTGTTCGTATCTATTTGATTGAATTCGTCACTTGAGTATTCTCGGCCATTTGATTTTGTTTTAATGCTATGGATATGTTCTGACTTGTTCATATCATATATTTCCTTTACTTCAGTATCACAGTTTTAGTTTGAAACCGTTCGATCCTTCCTTGATCGTTACGGTAGTAACTTTCCTATTTTATTTTGGATTTGATTTTTGACTTTTTCAGTTTGTACACACACTTGATTTCTGACTTGGTCATCTAGTTTTGTGAATGCGACTCCATGACTTGCCATCCCATTGCGTTGATATCGAGCTGCAGTAGCTTCACTGAATTGTAACTATGCCTTGTCTGGTTCATTGATCTACATTTGATGATTTTTGACTTCACTCTATGATTTCATGATTTTTTTTTTTTGCTGGCTTTGGCCTTGACTTGAGATTTTATTTAACTGTGTGCTTGATTACTTGCCGCTGCACGTTGCTGTGTAGTCCCATTGTTGTTCTGTTGCTCCATGTTGCATTGAACACCTCGTTTGATCTACTTGCATTGTTTCTAGCTTCAAGTATAGCTGCCTGGTCCTTTTTTTTATTTGTGTCATGTGTGCTCAATATCACTTGATGTTGTTGCTTCACCACTGAGCCTTCACTACACTATCTTCATATATTTTAAAACTGTGTGGGTACTGTTTGAATTTGGTCATTGGTTGATGTTGATCTCTTTGTATTTCTGTGCATTGTGCATTGTCCTTATATCACTTGAGTCATTCAGTTGTCATTTATGTTTCATGTCGCTTGCTGGTCTGGTTCATCTTGTAGTCTTGTTCATTGATGGTTTTTGCGTAGCTTCGAGTCAGGTTTATATTGCATATCTCTTGCCAGACCTGTTGCAGTCCTGTATACGCTGTGTTGGTTTGAGGCTGTGCTTGCATGCACATGCTTCTGATTCAGGTTGCTCTTGCCTTGTATCACTGGTGCATGTTACAGTAATACTCCTTTCATTCTGGTTTCTCTGTCTTTGATGTTGATGTCATTCATATACATGTCGAGTCTTGTTTCTTTGAGTTTGGTTTATTTTGATTTTGGTCGAGGCTGCATATATGAGTTTTGCTTTCACTTGAGACTGTATTGTCACATTGCATTGAGTTGAGTCATGATAGCAGTGACTTGACCTTTGCATTTTGTTTGTTTTTCGAATTACACCTGAGTTGAATCCAGCTTGTAGCTCGGATTTGACCTTGTGCTGAAAGTTGTGGCATTATTTTATTGCACTTGAGTTGAATCCGGTATATTGGATTTGACCTATGCTCACTTGTCCCTGTAAATCAATCAAGTGTATATTTCGGTGTGCACGGCCTTGTGGCATATACAGTGATACACTGTGTATGTCACAAGTTGTTCGTGTATGACGGATTCAAAAATTAAATGATGACGAACAACCCAAATAACTGAGGAAAATATTATTTTTAAAATTCACTTTTTATTTTTTACTGCAAAAATATTTCCTTTTCAATTTTACCGCGTCAAAAATTATTTTTGCAGATTTCTCAGATGCTGGATTCACATTGTAATAAAGTTGAAGATCAGTGCGAGTTGAGTGAATGAGTGATATGTAGTGAGGTGTAATGTGAATTGTAATTTGATCAATTTGTATTGTAATTGAAATTGTATATAGTGAAAGCTTGAAATTTGTACTATTTAAAGATTTGTAATAAATATTTGTTTGAATAAAATTTCTGTTTGAATTCAAATTCTGTGTTATTTATTTTTATTCAGCAAATATTTATTTAATCTGTGAAAAATAAAATAGTACATTAACAAATACATTTACACGAACATATAGATATATATGTGTGTGTGTGTGTGTTTATTATCATCAAACAAAAATCATATAACCGCATATTCAACAATCTCCCCCTTTTGATGATAACAAACATATATTTAAGATTTTGAATATGTTAAATGTATTTGATCATTGATATATTCTAATTGCTCCCCCTATTTAAATGCTTTCTCTCTTCACAATGCTCCCCCTACATAAATGCATACAAATAAAAATATGCAAATGAGCCTAGATACAAATGGAAAATTATTTGACCTTTGCTTGATTTTATTTGACAAAATCTTAACTTTTCTTTCCCCCTTTTGTTATCAGCAAAAGAGTAATAGTGTTAGAGAAAATAGAGATAAAGTGGTCGATATTAATCCAACATTAAAACCCAATTGAATATAAATATTAACCTTCAATAAAAAATCAAACAAAAATCATAACTACCCTCGTTAGGCGCATATTCCACTTTTAGAGATAATGGAAATGATGTCATCATATAAAACCATACAGTTGTATCTATCTGTGGTACATTTATATCAGGAATATGAATATCTACTAACCATGCGTAACCGTTAGGACTTTTAAATGAGATTAGTAGTATTCCAATTTTATTTTTAAAAAATGAATTCAAGTATTTTCTAACCACGCATAACTGTGAGGACTTTTAAATGGGATTATAATCAACTTGTTTATTTTTAAAAATCAATTTTTGATATGCGTTCCATACATGCATAACCGTGAGGATTTTTAAATGAGCATGGAATCACATAACAAATTCCAAGTAATCCACCCATGCATAACCGTGAAGACTTTTAAATGAGAGTGAATACTTTGGTATTTATTTTTATTTATTTATTTATTTATTTTAAAAAATATATAAAATGAAAAACGAATGATTCCTGTTTAAAGTACCACATATCGACAAACTATATTGAATTTTGATGAGTGATGGTCGTTAGAAATATGATAGAAATAGAGATGGTCATGTAATTTTTCCAACAAAAAGTTTTATAACTCTTGTTTAAATTTCTAAAGAAATTTACTAATTATACCGTCTCGAGTTATAATGTATGATTAATATTAACACTCATCACTTTTTCAATCACTATTCATCTTTTCGATAATCATTAGGGAGTTGGATTAGTCAATGTAATCATTTAAAATCAAATTCAAAAATAATTATAAAATCAGTTTTTCTAAAAATGACCAATCTGAAAACAAGGTCAAAAATGATTTTCTAGAAGGGGTTTTATAAGAAAATTTTCTGCTATTTGAAAATTATTTGAAATGAAAAATATGCAAATATTTTCTTTGAAAAACGATGCAGTTACTATATGTCTCAACAAAAATCACGTTCCTCTAGTAATTTTTCTATCAACTAGATTACCAGTGTAATCTGCGTCTGAATTTCTCTTTCACTCAAAATTATCATTAATTGAATTTGATAAACCAGATCATGAAGTGTGTACCAAAAATTTCAAACTTAATTTTAACAGCATTTTAAATGACATTCATTTGAATTTGAAATGAAGCCATGTAAATAATCAGAAACCGTGAATATAGAGTTAGCCGTATTATAACCAAATGTATTATCATCCAGCAAAACACTATTTTTAATCCAAACTTATAAATATGAAGTAATTCAAAGAATCTAGAGAATTTTATAGTGTTTTTGGCATAAGAATATAATTGGACAACTATTTTGAATAAGTCAAAATCAAAATCATCATATTTCATCATCACATTATTGGCTGATTTAATTCAGAATACGGTGCAGATTATCACATTTAATATATCGTTCAAAATATACCATTACCTGTTTTACCTTTTCGATAATTTTTCGTGGTTGCCCATTGTGATTCTGTCACCTTTGTACTAGGCTAAGGAACTTTGCTTTGTTGCTCGTTGTGTCCTTGGAACAGCCAAAATCCAGAGAACACTGTTGTTGTTCCTTAGCCTGCCACCACACCTACACGAGAAAAGATTTATGTGACATATTTATTTTTATAGGTCCATGGTTGTTAATGGAAGAATATTTAGAAAAATAATTTTGTGGAGACCCAAAACTATTTATAATTGTTCCCTTCGGCACCCAAATTTGTTTAACTTTAAGAGATTTTATATTTGTGCCTTTTGGAACACAAATCGATATAGTTTTCACATGTTTGGGGTCTATACCAACAATTATTATGATCGTGTCCATATTTTCTACAAATTGTGCACATAGAATTAACTTGATCAATATTGCTTTTAACATTTTCAGATTGATTATATCCAAGTCCTTGTCTAACCGTATTAACAGTTTACTTTCCTAATAGCATATTCAACAATTTTTCACTTTTTGAAAATTTATCTAAAGTCGTTGACAATTGTTGGACTTGTATTTTGAGAGATTCATTTTCTATTAACAATTGTGTGCACTTTTTAATAGAATTCTCTCTCTTAGTATTTTCACTTTCTTTCAAAATCAGAATTTCATTTTTAAGTGATTTTATATTGATTTCTGGTTTTTTTAAACTTTTCTTCGAATGTTGGACACTTATCACACTTAGGGATCCTACTTTGATAGTTTTTAACTAATTGTTCAAGTTGTTCATTTAATTCTATCAAAGTGTCTCTTTGTGATTCAATTTTAGCATATTTCTCCCTAAGTCGTTCAAAACAGCCATACACTTCGTAGAAATATATAAGTAATTCAGAGTGAGTGAGTTTTGATACCTCGCTTGGCTCATCATCGTCGCTATCAATTATATCACTTCGAAGGCACAAATAAGCTTTCTCACTGTCACTACTATCGCTTTTATTCCACGTGGCTGCAAAACATCTCCTTTTTGATTTGTTTTCTTTGTCGAGTTGAAATCGGGGATAATTGGGCTTGATATCACCGGGTTTGTTGCAAATGATCCCGTGTTCTTCCGAGATGTCTAGTGCTTTGATTATTCTGCTTTTTAATTTTTGATTTAGAGCTGGATTTTCGTATTTGTGGTTCCACCTTTTGAATTTCCTCATTATTAACGCCAGCTCAGCTGCTCCATCATCATCATCCTCATCACAACTGCTTTTTACAAATCCTGTTAAGCACATTTCTTTAACTGAGTCGGTTGTGGAGGACTTCTCATTGCTGTTGACTTTTGCACCATATTTTGCATCGAAAGTATTCCTGATTTCCTGTACATTTTCACAATGAGAAATGAAATTAAAATTATCTTGATTAATATGAGAAAATAATATATGCATGGCAAGAGCATTAATCGAGATAATTTTCTCGTCTGTTATATTGCACCCATTTTCAATAATATCCCAACATTTAATATTTACAGATTTTAAATAAAATTCCATTTCTAATTTCCAATTCAAAAAAATCTGTTCCATCAAAAATAGAACGAATAATATTGGAACGACCCTCAACAAAAGTAGCCATTTAAAAATTTAAATTTTTAAAACAAAAATTGGTTTTTGAAAAAATCAAATTTTTAAAACAAAAATGGCTTTTGTTCCTAGCTCTGATACCACTTGTAGGATCGATTTCACCCTAGAGGGGGTGAATAGGGTGATGCTGATAATAATAAAATTAATTGCGGAAGCTTATAGAATTATTTCAACATAGATCATAGAATAGTAGCAGCACAGATAATAGCAGAATAAAAAATGCAGAAATAGAACGACACAGAATTTACCCAGCTTCGGCAAAACCCTGCCTACGTGCTGCCCCCAAGGTTTCTACTAGAAATTAAGTAGTCACACGCTTACACACGTAAACTCGCGACACCCGCTACTGACTAACCTTACTCTACGCTCAAAACTCTGCCACAACTCAGCCACTGAGTTGCGAATTCTCAAACTACGCCCCGTAGTTTGTCCTTTAGTCAACGACTAGAAATTACAACGGTTTATAAAGAGAAATACAAATTTAAAACGATTAAAAATAAAACAACCCTAAAAACCAAAACCCTTATAAAACTTAAAACAACAAAGGTCGGCTCCCTTTTCTTTTTAGTTAATTTGGCCTGTTTCCCTTTTTAATTAATTCGGCCTGTTCCCTTTTGTTGAGATAATGGTAGCTCGTTCCTCTTTCTACAGAAATTAGGGTTTTCTGAAATTTGAAGATGGTGACTGTAAATGCTCGATTGAATTCGATTTACTTGCTCTTATTGGTTGATCGTCTCTTGAGATGATTTCGACCGCTTAATTGAGTTCGTCTTTGCTTCGATAGAATTGTTCGTGGCTCCTCCTCCTTGATCGAGTTCGACATTGATTTGGTATGTAAATTTTTGCTTTTGATTTCTGGTTTCAATGCTTGAACTCGATGATTTTGGAACTGCCGATGATGTTGCTTATATATAATTCGATGCCCTTGAATTTTTGTTCGTATCTATTTGATTGAATTCATCACTTGAGTATTCTCGGCCATTTGATTTTTTTTTAATGCTATGGATATGTTCTGACTTGTTCATACCGTATATTTCCTTTACTCACTATCACGGTTTTAGTTTGAAACCATTCGATCCTTCCTTGATCATTACGGTAGTAACTTTCCTATTTTATTTTGGATTTGATTTTTGACTTTTTCAATTTGTACACACACTTGATTTCTGACTTGGTCGTCTAGTTTTGTGAATGAGACTCCATGACTTGCCATCCCATTGCGTTGATATCGAGCTATAGTAACTTCACTGAATTGTAACTATGCCTTGTTCGGTTCATTGATCTGCATTTGATGATTTTTGACTTCACTCTATGATTTCATGAATTTTTTTTGCTGCCTTTGGCCTTGACTTGAGATTTTATTTAACTGTGTGCTTGATTACTTGCCGCTGCACGTTGCTGTGTAGTGCCATTGTTGTTATGTTGCTCCATGTTGCATTGAACACCTCGTTTGATCTACTTGCATTGTTTCTAGCTTCAAGTATAGTTGCCTGGTCCTTTTTTTATTTGTTTCATATGTGTTCAATATCACTTGATGTTGTTGCTTCACCATTGAGCCTTGACTACACTATCTTCATATATTTAAAACTGTTTGGGTACTGTTTGAATTTGGTCATTGGTTGATGTTGATCTCTTTGTATTTCTGTACATTGTGCATTGTCCTTGTATCACTTGAGTCATTAAGTTGGCATTTATGTTTCATATATGCTTGATGGTCTGGGTCATCTTGTAGTCTTGTTCATTGATGGTTTTTGTGTAGCTTCGAGTCAGGTTTATACTGCATATCTCTTGCCAGACCTGTTGCGGTCTTGTATATGCTGTGCTGGTTTGAGGCTGTGCTTGCATGCACATGCTTCTGATTCAGGTTGCTCTTGCCTTGTATCACTGGTGAATGTTACAGTAATACTCCTTTCATTCTGGTTTCTCTGTCTTTGATGTTGAGGCCATTCATATACATGTTGAGTCTTGTTTCTTTGAGTTTGGTTTATTTTGATTTTGGTCGAGGCTGCATATATGAGTTTTGCTTTCACTTGAGACTGTATTGTCACGTTGCATTGATGTGACGCCCCACCTCTATACCCATGCTAGCTAAGAACACTACGGTGTAGTTCTGTCAACTAGCACGGAGAATAAGGCTGCTGAGGAGCGACCATCCATGTAATTGCTTTGTAATCCGAAAGATACTACACAGTGGCTATAATATTCTTCGGAAACAAACATAGAAATATACATAACATAAATCAGTCACAGATATCCATATCACTAAAGCGAAAAAAGATATGAATATAACACATGAAAATGTACATCAGAGTAGTGGTCAAACAAGATCCACACTATCACAAAAGAATAGCTACAAGTGCTAGACAAAAGAATATGAATACATTCATGAGTCTATATCTCAAATGTATACAACAAAAACTACTAATCTAAGTAGTTAGCCAAAAGTCAGGGTGATAATCCTAGATGTGAAGTCAAGCAGAAGCACCTGTAACATCTCGGTCTGACTCGAGTATTATTTAATAAGAAAATAAAAAACGGATCAGTCTAGCTATAAATATCAGATGAAATGATATAGAATAAGGGATATGGTATAAACGTATAATAACCATAATGGCATACTATGAAAAGTATGTAAACGAACATCAACAAGAGATTAATCAATATCACAAGAATCTTCTTAAAGATCCAAAGGAATGTCAAACTCCATAAATTTTCATACACAAAAGTGTCAATGACGCACAAATTCACCAATGCACAAAAATTGATAAAACTTATCAATGGATATCACAAAAATTGGTGAAACACAATATTCTAGAAATCTACACAAGAAATCCAGAAATCACAAAAAGGGGGAGGCCTATCACAAAACGGGAGCATGAAAACTCACCAACACGTCTATCACAAAACGGAACGCTATTCCATGGTAGCTAACCATTAATTTTGAGCCGAAGCTCCACAAGAATGGCCCGAAGACCATGGGTCGCTACCCCACATACGTGAGTCGAAACATCACACAAACGGGGTTTAGTCTCCCTCGTAGACAAAGAGACATCGCACATTTGCTAGTCTAAATCACAAAAATGATCATCATCGATCATCAAGAAGTGTCAATTACAGTGAGCTAGTAAATATAAAAGTTTAGCTTCATGTCCCATAACCACTAGCATAACTTAAATGTTTAGGAACAAATTGTAAGTTTCCACTAGAAAATTGTCACAAGAGATTCAATCGAACAAGTCCAAAAATTAACCGAAGAAGTAAACGCAAGCGTTTCATACCACTTGTTTTACTAAGCCGTTTAATTAGATTTCTCATACGAGTGAGGTAAAGGTTTGTATATACTAATAGATTAGAAAACGGTTTAAGAAAAGAGCTTTGTAATAAAATAGTGTTGAAATCGCTTTGATGAAAGAATTTTGATATTTACTACTAGTATTGAAACCTTCATATTTTTAAAGTGACAAATCACAAAAATGATTGTAGGAACAATCAATCACAAAAATTTACATCCGTAGATGTGAATAAAAACCCAAGGAAATCAGTTCCAAATGCATCGTAATAGAAATACCCCAGCGACATAGCATAATTCAACATAAGGAATTGGCGCGACCTAACACGGTGCGACCTAAGAAGTTAGCACACGACAAATGATGCGGCCTAAGGGGGTGAACGACCCATCACGCTCGAGCTAAGCATTGGAACGACCTAAGGAGTTAATGAGGCTGAACGACTTAAAGGTGAGGCCGAGCGACCTAGTGGTTGCAACCTAATATGGCGAGCGACCTAACAGTGAGCGACCTAAAGCCAACGTGTTACGGCCTAAAACCCACGAGTTATGACCTAACTCTACTGTGCCGCAACCTAAAGGAATAAACAGCAGTGGCATGCGGCCTACGAGTTAACGGCTTAAGGAAGTGAGCGAGCTAGCCAAGCGACCTAAGGGATGGCGCGACTTAGCATGCAAAGGTGACTCAAACAGGCCGAGCGACCTAATGGCGCGACTTAAATGGTGGTAAGCAATCAACATGTGCGAGTTATATAGGCCCAGCGACTTAATGACTCACGACCTAACGACGAGCGACCCAATCACATAGCCAAGCTAGCAACGTAACGACCTAACTGGGCGAGCGACCTAAGGATGAAGAGGGCGAGCGACTTAAGGCCGCGGCCTAACATGGCCGACCTAACGAGGTAGCGACTTAACTGTTAAACAAGGCCGAGCAACGACCTAAATGTGTGAGCGACCTAAGGGTGTCGCGACCTAATAATGCCGAACGACCTAAGTCCTGCGCGACCTAAGGAGTGCAACGAGCTAAAGGGTGCGAGCGACCTAACTCATGGCCGACCTAAAAGTGGCAGAACGACCTATGGGCGAACGAGCAATATGCAGGCCAAGACTTTTCCCATGGCAGTGCGAACTAGGCCCAGAATTCAGCAAAAACACTAAAAATTGGGGTTTTTCACCAATTCAATCCAATCCCATAGCCAATGCACATGTAAAAGTGATAGGAATTGATTCCCAACAATCAAAGATGTTTATAGACAAGAATGTGAGATAAAAATCTCATCTTTTCACAATTTTAATGAAAATCAAGCTTGAAAGCAAAGGAAGAAGCAATCCCACTTCAATCTCACACAAGAAGCTTGAATCATTGGCTTCTCTCTAGATTTGGAGTTGGATGATGGATTTGCAAGAGAACTTGAGCTTGGAATTTTAATTTCCCATTCCACTCACCATTTTTGATGAAGCTTTAGTTGTTAGGAATTTATGAAGGAAATGAAGAGAAGAGGGAGTGGAGGTTGGGTCTAATAGGCTAAGTCTAAACCAAAGTCCAAAGCGAAAAAGTAGTGAAATTCCACCAACTCCAAACATATCAAAGTTTATACTTAAAAAGATTGCAAACGTCATTTTGAACTCAATGGAAGTGGTCTTGAGTCCTAATTCGACCGTATGCAAAAAGTAGCTTTTCGGACTATAATCCGATTAACAATGAAATATTTATTTAAATAAAATATTTAAATACTTAATCGTAAAATATGCGGGTTGTTACAATTGAGTTGAGTCGTGATAGCAGTGAATTGACCTTTGCATTTTGTTTGTTTTTCTAACTACACCTGAGTTGAATCCAGCTTGTAGCTCGGATAACAAGCTGGATTCGACGTTGTGCTGAAAGTTGTGACATTATTTTATTGCACTTGAGTTGAATCCGGTATATTGGATTTGACCTGTGCTCACTTGTCCATGTAAATCAATCAAGTGTATATTTCGGTGTGCACGGCCTTATGGCATATACAGTGATACACTGTGTATGTCACAAGTTGTTCATGTATGATGGATTCAAAAATTAAATGATGATGAACAACCCAAATAACTGAGGCAAATATTATTTTCAAAATGCACATTTTATTTTATACTACAAAAATGTTTCATTTTCAATTTTACTGCATCAAAAATTATTTTTGCAGATTTCTCAGATGCTGGATTCACATTGGAATAAAGTTGAAGATGAGTACGAGTTCGGTGAATGAGTGATATGTAGTGAGGTGTAATGTGAATTGTAATTTAATCAATTTTGTATTGTAATTGAAATTGTATACAGTGAAAGCTTGAAATTTGTACTATTTAAAGATTTGTAATAAATATTTGTTTGAATAAAATTTCTGTTTGAATTCAAATTCTGTGTTATTTATTTTTATTCAGCAAATATTTATTTAATCTATAAAAAATAAAATAGTACATTAACAAATACATTTACCCGAATATATATATGTTTATTATCATCAAACAAAAATCATATAATCGCATATTCAACAATCCCTAATGTGTGATGCTTTATGATATGAATTGTATTGATTGAAGCTGTGAACTGTGATGTAATTTATTTATCTGTGATAAAATTATATTATTTATCTGTAAATCTGTGAATGGAAGATAAGCATTATAGATTATACCGCTTATCGATATTGTTGTGCTTGAATTCGTAATGATTGATGATGTTGCACTATTGTGTAAAACCCCTGGACTACAACATACACACACAAATATGGATTGCATGAGGAAATTGGTTAAGTCACAGATTTTTGTAATGGTTTTAAAAGATGAATTTTAAATCCAAATGGTTCTGGGAAAAAGGAGTTTTAAAGATAAAAGTTATTTTGAATAACTTGATAAAGTTTTGAAATTTAAATAATTTGATTTTAATTTGAATTCAAGATTTGAAATTGAATTCTATGTTTGGAAATTATGGTTTAAAAAGGTTATACAAGTTATAAATGTGTTTATATGGGTTTTAAACCATTTTAAAAGTATTGTTTTGGAAATCTGAATTTAACCCAAGTTTTATACTTGAAGGGCTTTAACTTGTGCAAATGTAATCGGATTTTTCTGCAACGAAAACTATTTGTTTTCAAATAGTAATAGCTTTTATATAAATAAAGGATTTTCAGTTTGTGTTGAAAAGATTTCAAGTTTGAAATGAAAATTGTTTTGAAAGCTATTAAGGAATCTTGGTTAAAGATTAGTGAACTTTGTTTCCAAAATAAGAGGATCTTAAAGGTGTATCTTTTGTGTAAAAGATTTGAATTGTGAATTGTTTCAAAAGCTATAATTGAATCTTTGTGGAAGATTACTGAACTTTGTTTTGAAATTAAAAAGGATCTTAAAAGGTATCTTTTGTATAAAAGATTGGGGATTGAAATGGAATTGTTTTGAAGGGCTATAAATGAATCTTTGTGAAAGATTGATGAACTTTATGAAGTGAATCTTTTTGTTTAAAGATTTGTAAATGGTAATTTGTTTAAACCATTTTGAAGAAAGGTTTTGGGTTTTAAGTTGTGACTAAACTAAGATCCCACTGTATCCATATGTTTTTAAATATTGCGCTCATTATTCCGTTTAGCCGGGAGAGGACCTTATGTCATATAACCCATTCTGAATAATGATACGACAATATGGATAGCATTTGAAGACTGGTGGTGAATACCGGATATTTTCGAAAGCTAAAGGATAACTCCTAGAATGTCTCTGAACCGAATGGCCCCGTTATAGGGATTTGATCACCCTTTGTGATGGGGAATCCGGATGTGATTAGGGATTATCCGGATGTGCAAGGGATTCTTTGAGAAGTGCCTTCGGTTCTGTTCGAACCTGGAACAGACTTGTATGGATGTGTGTCTGACATTACACTTTGAGATGTAAAGCTGGTTTCTATCAAATACTTTTCTATTTGGTGGCGGAGAATTTATTCTCTTAGCTTAACACCATTCTCTAAGACGTACGACCTCAGCGGTTATGTAGTTGATGGTTACCAGTGATTCCCAATTTGGTAATGTGGCATACGAAGTGCTGTTGATCATTTGTTGATCAAAGCATGGCTTACTGAAAAGTGTAGCGTGGACGAGACCTCATCGGACCTCACAACCCGAAAATGGTCGAAATAGGAAGAATGTAGCAAGGTTATTTAAGGGTCGCTCCCCTAGGTATGTCCATTTCTTATGGATAAAGGTGGTATCATGGTATGGAGCCCAGATATTTAACCTATGTGGTTGCTGCAAATTTATTACTTTATGGTTGTTGCTTTATGGTTGAGGATCCTCGAATAAAGGTCGCTAACGACCGGGGGTGGCATACTTGTAGGTGTTACTTTCGGGCAGGGCATCCCTCTAGAGGCATACCCATGTGGCAATAGGAAGTTCCTTAGCCTGACCATTTGTTGGAAATACAATCTCTAATACGGGCCTTGTACGGTTTTAGTTGTAGAACCTGCCATCTAATATGGTAGCTATACTAGGCATACTATAATGGTACGTATGCTGGCTAAGATTAATATTATACTTGCAAATGTTTTCCACTATGCACTAACAATAATATCCAAAGGATTTTGGCATAGTAAGCATGTTTGACTATCATAAGGCGAAATCTCCCCTAAGTGTGTGATTGCATTGTGTGTGTGCCGGGAGGCCTTATGGTAGTTTCATTTTCCAAAAAACATTGCGGGTTTCAACCTTAAATTCTTTTGCTGTTTGTTTTTGTTTAAAACTATTTTTGTTTTCTCATACCAGTCCCATGATTGACCTAGAGTTTATTATTCCCTTTCTAAACTCTGGGTGCCCACAATTTTCCACATGGGCAGTCTACAGTTGGATTTTTCAAATAGTCGAATAGTAGGTGTAGATTCGATAGCATTCAATCTCTGGATATTGGCAATCGCATTTGGATCGTATTTGCTTCACTTCACCATTGATGGAGCTTTCGATTTGGAATTTGGAGTCTTTCTAAGCTTTGGAGCTTTGGCTATGGAGATGTGGGCTATATTTCTCTCTATCTCTTTAAAACTCTGTATGGATATCATTCTGCTGTTATATCTCTGATGTATATTGATATCATTTATGTAAATGTGTTGTATCAAATACTATTGTGGATCAATGATATTCATTTTTTCTTCCGCTATGTTGTTGTAATTAATGTGTTATAAGCTCGGGCATATCGGATTCTAACATTTGAATCTGCGGCATTCGAATATGAGTGAAGTTTGGATGTCGATTTTCGAACGCGAAAATCCGGGTCATCACAATATTCAAGTTTACTAAAGTTTGAAAATATTTTCACTTCACAAAATTTTCTATGTCTTAAATTCACAAAAAATTTCGGTAGAGTCTCCTTTTTACGAAGATGTCCGGAAAAACAGTAATATCAATAATTACTATGTATCATATTTCAAAAATAAAACCATGGGAAAAAAATATAATATCGCTATAAAACTGTAATCCAAAACCGTACCTATTTGCCAAACCTGCTTTATTTATGAAACTTTAACCAGTAACTATTACTTCCATAAACCTATATTTCACTCATGTAATCCAAAATAATGAGAATTATATTCAAGAGAAACATTTGGTTGTTTTCGATTTGCAACAAAAGAAAATCAATATAAACATATACAAACAAACAATATAACCATTTATGCAACAAAAGAATCCAACATACATCCATAGCAACCAAAACCAATGGCTTGTTTAGTTCAAAAACTTTTAATCGTGCAAGGCTATTAATAACCATTAAGTTTACCCTACGCTCAACAACCTTGGATAATTACTCAATAGATTATCAATACAAACTTAAACAATTAGAAGTATCCTTTCCAAACATCCCATAAGCCAAAATAACCAATAATTTCAACACATTATTTAAGTTTATTCAATTGGTTTCATTTTACCTCACTTACCTTTCATTTATTTTCATTCATTTATATAATGTGTTTTCCATGTACTTACATAAATTATTTCATAGTCAATATTTAAAATAATCAATGAATTCATTATTTAAGTATTACATACTTTTCATTGCATTTTAATTCAAATTTATATACATATAATATTTGATATCCACTTAACATTAATATTCATCAGTAAATCATTTCAGTAATTTTCTTGAGTTTATAATCATTGGCCTAAAAACTATCTACCTTTTTACTACTTAATTTAACTACAAGCATTTCACAATATTAACTTACGTTTATAACATTTGTTGCACATCAAAATTCTTATTTATAAAATAATTCCATTGAACACTTCCATTACTTAAGTTTTACACGTATAATATTCTATTACATATTCGTATTTAACATTTTCAACTTTTAACATTTTGATAGGTTATATATATGTTTTATGGAATGAATTTGAATGTTACACAAGTTTATTGTATTCACTTCAGTTAACAAAATGTTTAATAAGTATATCTTCTAAATTTTTCATATTTACAAGTTATTTTCAATTTCTTATATATTTCATTAATCACCTAACATCCAATTCCTTAATTTCAATTTAGAAGTTTCCAATTATTAATATAGTCAAGATTTCCTTCATTACAATAATTGAAATCTCTAATTTATAGAAACTTAAAGAACTAAATGTCGATTTCATTTCAAATCAGATGATATAATATGTATATATATAGACTTACTCATAGCTTTTATATATCAAATCATAATTAGAAATATAAAATTAGGATTTTTTATCAAAAAATGTGCAGTATAACTATTATAGCAGTCTTCCCACTTTGAAACTCGAAAATGAACATCGATGATGCATGCACACATCGTCGAAATTATTTTCCAACCATAAAAGAGAGAAGTACATAACTTATTTTCCTTTTAAAAATTCTTTTAAAACATTTCTTTCAAATCACATTTGAGAATATTTATCCAAAATACTTTCAAACAATTTCATTTTATTTATAAATCCTATTTTGCAATCAATATTTATAAAATTTCACTTCCTATCAAACAATATATCACTTACAACTATTAGTATGTCGAAATCAAGTAAATATTTCAAAAACTTCAAAATAGCAAGTCCAATTTATTTTTCAAGTATATTACTAAAATGAATTTCCCAAATCGTTTAATATCTTTAAAACTATACATTCAAAGAAACTCATATAACTTTACTCGAAATATTTATTTGAAACTTCATTTGCAAATCAATCGTCTTTAATACTTTAATACTTTACAAAATTCATCCGTAAAATTTATTGCTTCATTTATATGTACCATTTAAAAATCTTAAATAACATCTTTATAAATATATGTAGACTATTTGAAAATAATTATTTACATCATTACTTATATTTAAAAAGGAGTTATTGAAACCCTTAAATCCATTATTTATAAATTTATTAGTTTTAAATCTCAAAATACTTTTCAAACATCTTTAATAAATCAATAATCATTAACTTTAAAATATATTTACAATATACTTTATCAAAATATTTTTATAACTCAATGTTTTAACAAGTTTATCCTCGTTCTTGTGGACTCTAGCCGTGCGTTGATCAGGCGCAAGGCTAGACTTCTCCAAGTACTTAGTAGATCTATTTCAACACCTTGTGAAAATACTTAAAACATTTAAAAACAGATATGGAAAGTACATTCCCCCATGGATCACAGTTACGCAATGGTTATGCCGTTATCCCAGTGAATCACTTGTAACTATAGGCATCCCGCCACTCGACTTGCGCTATGGTTGATAGATCGCAGCTACGCAATGGTTACGCTGTTATCCCAGCGGAACCAATTGTAGCTGTAAGCATCCCACCCATCGATTTTACGCTTTCCAACAATATCAAATGAATATAATAAGTGACCCACCAAAGGGATCCGATAAATGACCCACCAAAGAGGTCCGATGGAATGTGCTTCCCATATCATTTACTTCAAAATATACCATACTATACATAGTATCTTTTCAAAATCATAACTGCAAATATCGTACTTATATAAATTCCATTATATATAAGATTTCATTTTCAGATAGACTACTTTCCAAAATCATTTTATACTTACATAAATTTCATCTTATATAAGAATCAAAATTTTCTCAAAGTCAATGACGCTGCATGAAGAGCCGTATGAGATTGAACATCTTTGCTTTGTAAAAGGTTTTGAATTCAGAATAGTTTTGTATATAAAAATCGTTTTGTGAAATAATTTTGTAAAATAGTTTGTAAATAAATTTTTTGTACAATAGTTTTGTAAATAGAACAATTTGTAAGATAGTTTTGTGAATAAAATAGTTTGTATGTAAAATAGAATAAAATAGGTTGTTTAAGAAAAATAAAAGAAAATAGTTTTGTAAAATGGTTTTAAATTAATGGTAGTTTTACATAAAAGAAAATTTTCAATTTAAATTACAAAGATATCCAACCCAACAACTTTCAATTTTGGCATCAAAACATATCAATAACATTAGAACATAAGATGTACATATGTCATCATTTCGCAAATCATATTCGATCGCTCGCTCGGTCACACAAGTTCGCTTTCGAACTAGTATTGTCCATTCGACTTCCCTAATGCGGACTTCAATACGGTTTCTTACCTAGAAACCATCATTCCCCTCGCATAACCATATGCTATGATAGAGAATTATAGAATCAAACCAAAATCCATATCAAATATTCACCATCAAGAACCGAATGAAAAATCCTAACACGAAATGGTGAAATTTACCTCGAACTTGTGTACTCAAATCTGGATCAAATTAATTATGTGAATAAAATAATATACATACAATTTACATATCTTTTCCAACTAGTTTGATCATAATTTTATTTTAAATTTAGCTTCATTATAAATCTCATTGATTAACGCAAATATCACTTCATATTTTAATATTGGTTTCATAGAATTTCTCAAATTGATACAAAACATTAATATATTCATACAAAGCTTATATTTCTCTTCAATTTTAAATTACATTCAATTTCACATGCAGTATTTCTCATTTGATACTACATTTATTTGCGAATATTTTCATTTATTTCATAAAAAATTACAGGCCGTGACTTTATTTATAGTCATTTCACTTTTAGTTCATATTTGTTTATTCAATTAGTTTTCACTTTTACTTTTTAATTTTATTTATGAAACAGTTCATAAATTTTAATTAAGTTTACAAATAGATATTTCTTTAATTTAATCTCACTTATAGAATTTCCTTAATTGTAATTTAAACATTTCAAGGCTTAAAGTTCACACTTGTATATTATTACATTACATGCCAAGAAGGAGTACAGCAATTCTACTCATTTAATATAACAAATAAAACCTTATTTCACTTGCTTTCAAATTAAGGTTATCGATTTCAACTGCATAATTTAACACAACTATTAAGTTTCAACTCATATTTTAATTCAGAAGTTTCGACTATCCAAAATATCCAGATATTCCCTTTTATTTCAATAGTTGAAACTACCAATAAACGAAACAACAAGATTCACACAACAAAACATTCAATTTCATAAGCAATTATCCTAATTGTTCACTTTATTTAATACACCATTATTAAACTAGTGTTTAATTTATAAATTTAATCAACAATAACAGCCAATGCTTATAAATGGATTAAATACAACCAATCCATAATAAATGATAATAATTAATATTACCATTTCATAGAAAACACAATATAAATAACTATAAATGTTATAAAATTTTATTCCTTATATATAGCATATAATATTAGAAAAATTATTCCATTTCAAAACTTATATAAAACCCTTTTAATAACACTAACAAATACGCGCCCTCGTATATATACACTCAGATAAACTCATTCTAGGATATTACTACCTTATCTCTAATGAGTTAACCCCAACAGGCTAAGGTATGTTTAAACTAAAGCTTTGATACCAACTGTAACGACCCATCTTTTTGGATGGTTTAAATTGACAATAAACCAAACATGTCTAATTCAAAGTATTCAAAAGAGACGATTGTTACTAGGGTAAATATGAAAATAAAAGAAAAGAAAGAAAAACAAAACACAGAATCTTGCAGCAGATTAACAAAATATAATAATCAAATAAACAGTTCATGAAGTTATTTTATAAATAACATTTGATTGCACTTTACAATACATCAGAGTTATACATCAGGAATAAAAAAAAAATGTAGTGGAATAATTATAATAACTAGCAATAATATACTGAATCTTCGTCTTCGTTCACTAGAAAATAGTCTTCAGTTCACTAAAAAGCTCAGACTGACCCGATGTAATGAAACAACAAAACATTCAAGTCAGAACTAAAAGATCTTATGCAAATCAAATAAAAATTAGACGAAATAAGGAATGCTGGTAGTTACATTTTTGAAGGTTCAAATTTTTCGGAAAATTTGTTGTTTCCATATTCAAAATACAATAGATTTCACAATAGATCCATTCTAGTAACTTGTAAATTTACAAAAAAAATTCCAATTAAATTTCGTAGTTCAAGAGATTTGATTTATAATAATGTTCCAAAGTTTGAACATTCAATTCTATGAAAACTTCCCAATGTTTCAAAATTTAATTTTGAAAAATTTCAAATAAGGTAACGACGATTTATTTCTCAAAAATCATTTTTATGGTTCAAATAGTAAATCTAAACATGCTAATTTTTTTCTCATTTTAATATATGAAATTCATGGGTATTATATCTTTATTCGGTATTCAAATAATCAATATGAAAATTTGAATGATTACAATAAACTATAGGGTGATAACAAGGATATATCAAAATAAATGAATAAATACACATTCAATTACAATAGCATCCATCACAACATACAATCAACATTCAAATCAACCAATTCAACAAACAAACCGATTCAATAACGTGTCACAATAATTAATAGTTATCACATATTGAAGTCTAGGTATTCAAATTAAATATCAATTAAAATTCCAATCAAAAATTTATCACTAAATGACCCGGTTTAACTTGCAATATAATTTTAGTAGTGAGTGAGTGAGTTTAAACACTCACCGTATGGATTTCCCTTTTCTAGTTACATTTGGATCTGCTACTACTTCCTCCTTTTGATTTTCCCCTTGCTATCTTAATCTTCCTTTTTTTAGAAAATTATAGAAGAGATAGATTTGGATTTGAAAAAAGGATTTGGAAAAGAAGAATGCTTGGAAAAGAAGATTTTTTTTAAAGAAGATAAAGAATTGAAAATGAAAAAGAAGCTTTGACAAAGAAGAAGAAGGTTTGAAGAGTAAGAATAAGAAAAAAGAAGCTTTGAAAAGGAAGGAAAAGAAGGAGACTTGAAGAAGAAGAAAAAATGAATAAGGAGGAAAATGAAGAGAGAGAAAAAACGAGATGGAAGTTTGTTTGGAGAAATGAAGCTACAGAAGGTGAGATTTGAAAAATGAAATAAGGCTATAAGAATGAAGATGGAAACAAATGAAAAGCTAACAAAGTATATAAAAAATCTAGGAATTGAAATAAAGTACAAATATGAACAGCCTTAAAATGGTAGTATTGAAAGAGGTGAAGTAAAGGAATGTATATATGAAGCTTTCGAAGAAAGAGTTTCTAATGAAAGGAAGCTACAAGAACTAATAACACATAAACAAAATAAATTTCAGAAATAGAGAATAGTAAATGCTAATTAGATGATATGAATATTAGTTTGGATGTTCACGTTAAAAATGAAAAAGGAAAAGGAAAAAAGCGACAAGTAAAGCACTTGAAAGGAGCAAACGAACAAATGAGAAAAAATGAAAAAAAATGAGACAATTATTAATTAGAAATAAATCAAATGAGGCTATTATTAATTAATAAGAAACGAATGAGTAGTCTAATAATTAAATGGATACTCAAGTGCAGGCTACGCTGAGAACATGAAAATGAAAGAGAAAATGCGACGAGATAATAAATGTAAAACAAATGAAGGGACCATATATATCCTATAAACAAACGTTTGGAGTCCAAATTTCAAAACTTACTCCAATTAACTCATATCAATAAACCCAAATATACACATATTTACATCATTTAATTCCATATTAAAACAATCGTTTTGTGGTATTATATGTGCACACTCCATTAATGCACTCAATCATCAACAATCAAGCAATCAATTAATCAACCAATCAATCTATATATTTATTTACGTTACTCAAACCAATTTTATTAATTAATGAATATATATCTATCTGTGCACTATAAAAATGATTTACTTTGCTTTTTTTAATTACTGTAATGGTCATATTAATGCAACCAATTTACAAGTTTTAACCATATATAAAATGGAAAAATAAATATATGTGAACTTATATAATTAATGTACAACTGTTCATACAAGGTAATTCTAATCGATTCCACAAAATTCACACAACCATGAACTCTCTGATATATTTAAAAATTTGGATATTAACGTGTGTGTATATAGATTATTCTCAAATTCAAATTTTTTTCCAAAGTCATACTTATTCAAAATGAAATTTTTATTTTTATACGTCTCAAAACATACAATTATCTTAATCAAAATGTTCATTCCGTATTGACACAAAATGCAACTTCCTATATTAACACATTCATTAAACTTTCAATTATGTTTCCTTATAATTGAAACATTTCAAGTAATCTAATTCCAATTCATTTCATTACTAATTTCAAACAAATTCTAATTATAAAACATTGTTTTATTGTCATTTATACCAATTCAAACATGTTTTATAAAATTTCGTATACAACAAAATTTATACACTATTTACAAAGTAAATGTTTTATCTTATTGAAAATTAACTTCTCCAAAATGCATTTCAAATAACAACTTATGTTATTCCTTCATTAAAACGTTCACTCCATCCTTTATTCAAATTCAATATTTATTATTCCGTTTAACATGCAATTTATTCTCTTCAAGTCAAAGTTTAAATTTCATTAAAATGTTTATCTTAATTTAACTTAAAGTGTAAGTTCTTATGTTGAACTATTATTACAATGCACTTGTCTTTTCTTTTCAATTAAAAGATTCCAACAACTCTTATTGCAGTTTATATTCAATATTAGATTTCAAACGAATTCTCATTATACCACAACTGTTTTATGTTCATTTCATATATTCCCATATTTATTTCATAAATTATTCCATTCTTATATTAACATCTATTATTACAATCAATGGAACTTACATTCAAATAATTGTTAAAATAAATTGAAATTACACTAAAATAGTTATCAATTACATTTAATTGCATTATTAAATTACAAATGTAATTTGTTTTTTTAGTAACAAATCATAATTTTCTAATTTCATACAAATAGTAAATCCTAAAATCTTATTAAATTCAATATTTAGTACGAGTCATTACAATGCTATTATTCAATATCAACATTTTAATTCATACACTTCCATTTCTATTAACTTCCAATTGGTTCATTTTCCATTTATTTATATTTGTTTATTTACATTGAACTGACTTAAATTCAATTTCATTTGTTTCTAATTAATTTACATTTATTTCACTTGTTATGTCAACTTATTCTATTTACATTTGATTTTATTTCAGTTTGTTTATATTCCATTTTACTTACTTTAGATTTAGTTATATTTAATTTATTCACATTTAACTTATTCGATTTCAATTATTTCACTTATTAACATTCATTTCATGTTGACATCAAATTGATTTGCTTTCATTTTATTCACATCTCATTCATCCACGTTCACTTACTTCCAATTTGATTTAGTTCATTCGTTTCACTTGGTTTTTCATTCATTTAAATTTTATTATGCTCACATTCACTTCCATTTATTTTAAATTGATTCACATTTACTTATTTACATTCATTGAAATCAAATTTCACTTACATTCAATGGTTAAAGTTATTACATTCAATTTAACTTTACAACTTAAGTTCATTGTCAATTTGAATCAAATTATATTTTATTTGACTCATTTTATTAATTTATTCCCCTAATGGATTTTTATTTATTCATTCCCATTAACTTCCCTAAAGTTAAATCAAACCTCACAATTTATTTTACTAGTTTATTTCATTGATTCCATTTATTTAACTCTACTTGATTGAATTAAATTTCATAACATAAACTAAGTGTATAATATTTACTATAACAACTTAAATTTTATTTATATTTATTAATTTTCAATTTATTTACACATTTTATTACTGACACTCATTTATTTTATTCAATTTCTTTCACAATTCAAACCGCATTTCATTTTATAATCCAAGTTGTATTCATCTATTAATTCATTTTATAGCTTAAGTGGAATTAATTCACTTTCCTAATTTATTTAGTTTCATTCAAATCCAATTCAATTTATTTAATGAGAAGTTAAACTTCACTTCATTTTAATCCATTACTCGGTTTATTCAACATTATTTAAGTTAGACTTCTTTTTTCCTATCATTCACATTCAACAAATTTAAAAAAAATTATTAGCTTAATATTTCTCAAACCAATAATTTATACAACTTATTAATTTAAAATTTCATTTTATTATTTTATCTAATTCATTTCAAATACATTTTTTTTATTTAAGCTTTCTTGAATTAGACTTCATTTTATTTACTTCATTTCATTAACTCCATTTGATTAAAATTTCTTAAGTTAATTATTTCATATCTTAAGTTCGAATCTTCTTTTGTTTGCTTAACTAAAATATTCAATAGTTTTAAAATTTAAACTATACTTTCCTGTTCAAATCTATAAGTTATAACTTATTTTTGTAACGTCCCACCTTTTTGTACGGTTTAAATTGACGATAAACCACACACGTCAGACTTAAACCATACAGAAGAGCGAATTGTTATGGGGTAAATAAGAAAATGCAGAGGAAGAAAAAACAAAACTGTTTCTTAGAGATTTGACCAGGCAACTCAGTACTTGGCTTATCTGGATTGCTCGGCATATCATCACGGTCGGCATCTAGCAAGTACTCGGCTTAAGGGGACATTCGGCAGAAAGGAACGCTCGACACTTAGGGGTGTACGACATTGGGAATTGTTCGGCAGACAGCTTCCCATAAGGTTTAGAGCATTCGGCCTCATCTCGTTCGGCCTAGCCATCGTTCGGCCACAAGGGGCTGTTCGGCACCACACCGCTCGACATCTAAATGGCGTTCGGCATCAAGCGCCTCGTTCGGCATCCAGACCGTTCGGCATCATACTGATCGGCATAAAAGAGACGTTCAGCATCAAGGAACGCTCGTTGTCCATAAAGGATCGGCATCCGATAGACGTTCAACATGAGTCTCATTCGGCCCCCCGAGACATTCGGCAATCAAAGATGGTTCGGCGTTCTCCCCAGCACGACTGGCTTCGATTGTTGTTCAGCCTACTCTTCCTACACAACAAATGTATCGTTCGGCATTTGGACGTTCGGCATTTGGTCGTTCGGCCTCTCTGGTTCGGTGCATAGATACCACTCCGCGTGGGCTGAGATATTCAGCTACCAGGCTCGCTAGGGAAGTCCAACCCACCTACGCATATAAATAGGGGGGCAGAGGCATAGAAAAAAGGGATCAGATTTTAGAGAACATAGGGGAGACTCTGCCATTTTCAAGACTCATTCCAAACTTATTTCTTTTACTTTGCAATTGTATTCAAGTAATTAAAAACGGATTGTATCTATAATCAACCATCAAGAAAATCAATGGAAATCAACTTCAAAGTGGACGTAGGCGGTTAAGCCGAACCACTATAAATTTGGTTTTCTTGTTCTCTGCATTTAAATTTACATTCTATTCTCTGTTTTCATTTACTTTCTTCATTAATCTCTCTACACAATCTTTCTAACGGTGTTGGTGACCAATTTTGGTGCTAACATTTTGGTGCTTTCACTGAGAATTGAATTCTCAGGCTATTAGGATCTACTTTGCAGCTATTGGATTGCATAAATCCCCCGAAGGAGATCTATAGTCATTCATAAGGCATCTCTTGATTCTACTCAGAGTTACAACCAACAAATCTACCATGTGAATACCACGAACTAGATCAACCTCTCAAAATGCAGATGTCCACGAAACTGCTAGTGTGCAACAACTTGGACCTAGCAATCAGCAAGCAATTCGAGGCACAGGGCCCTCCAACCAATACTAAGTAGAAGTTGTTTCCCGAGAAGAATTCAATGACTTGATAAGAGAACTTAAGGAAAGTAGAAAACAACTTGCTGAGCAAATGCAAGCCAATGCTGATCTCATGACTCAGCTTACACAGCAGCAGCATTAGAATGCTGGTGGTAGCCCTGTCCCTTACTTTGAAGATGATAGTTCGACTTAAGCTGATGAACCTCCTAGGAGTAGACACCGTAAGGATGAAGATGCACAAGCAGGTGCCACTGATCGATCTACTGGAAATCAAGCGCGTGAAGAGACCGGACGCCCGAATCTCCAAGACCCAAATCGGACGAGACATCAACCCGCACGGTCCCATGGAACGGAACCCAACCTCCCATCTTCCATACAAACCCCGGATTTGACAGCTATAGTCAGGAAGTTGATGAAAGAGAACCAAGGTCTAACTAATGAAGACTGGGGAGTATCTGAGAGTCATACGCCCTTCACGGATACCATTCTACAGGCTGAATACCCAAGAAACTTCAGCATGCCCACCATTCCAGCCTATGAAGGGAAGACCGATCCTAGACAACATATGATGAGGTATGGATGGATGATGGATTCTACAAGAGCCAATGATGCGACCAAGTGTAGGAGCTTCCCAGTCACTTTGTCCGGAATTGCCACCATGTGGCTCACTCGACTCCCACCTCGATCTATATCCAGCTTCGACGAATTAGCGATGAAATTCATAGAACAATTCAGGATATGCATCACTCACCCAAAGGATGTGATGTCCCTATCAAGCGTAATCCAAGCTCCGGGAGAGTCATTAAAAGCATACTTGCAAAGGTTTCATGTTGCTGCTACCGAGGAAAGCAATCCTAACGACCATGCAATTTTGATGGCAGTAATGCGTGGAGTGGATCCAGATTCTGAATTTGGAGACTGGTTGGCGGGAAAGCCCCCAGCTACGCTGGAACGTTTTTGTGATAGCCCTGAATTTTTGAATATCTGTTAATTGCTAATTAACAAGATTAAATTTATCAAAAAGAAAAATACTTATTTGTATGATAAACAAATAAAATGCTGGTAATAGGAGATATCTGGTTGGATTTGAAAAGAAAAAATATATTAACTAGATTTAAAAGTTGTATTCTGAATAAAATAATATATAAATAACTAACATTGTAAGTATAATATGATATTTGAACAGAGAATAATAAAAGTTTTAAAAATATACATATCTTTAAGAAATTAATAAGAAAACATATATTTGCTTAAAATTGATTTGTAAATATATATGTGGGATTTAATAAAAGATTTAAAATACTTTTCTTTCTAATACTTGGGATAAAACATAGTTTATACACACACACACACACGTTTGTAAGCATAATATATATAAAAAAAACAAAATTAAATCCAAATTGTACCAAACTTTTGCAATCAAAACCTGAAAGCTAAAAACTGAATCTAACTCAAATTCTTCAATTTGAAAGGGATGAACTCAACTCAACATCAAAGATAAGTACTGATCAACATCTACAAGCAAGATTCAAAGGTCAGACCTCTTCAATAATTTGGTTCCAGATCTAAGGAATTGGAACCTGGTCTCTGGTTATAAAACGTGAGTAATTCCTTACTTGAAACTTTGTCCATACTTTGCCGGTGTGCTCATATGTTCTTGTACGTCTTGCCTGTGCATTTGTGCATTTTTTTTTGTTATGAACCAATGTATTTCATTTGGTGAAAATCAAACCGACTGCCTGAGTTGATCTTGCAGTATACTTGAGTTTATTTGAATATGTTCACTGTTTTGTCCATGGTCAGCCTGACTCCGTTCATATATAACCCTGACCTGGTATGCCACCCTTCTGATCAACCTGTTGCGAAATTATGTGATAACTATCTCAGTGTATATGATGTCTTGACTGGTTATACTTGAACATGTGGGTACTAGTTTATTCTCTGGAATTTGCTGAAACACATCCCTGTTTTATCATGAAGAGCACCTATTGCATGTTTTTCATTCCACCTGAGTGTGTTTTCAAGTTACTGCTTAAAAGTAGCAGCACATATGGATATATGATTTTAAAAAAAAACAATTTAGTTAGTTCACTTTATAACGCTAGGTATATAATGTTTAGGATATCCACTGAGAGGGAGACAGAAAACCATAATAGTATCATTAGGCTTTAATCTATGTTTATATAAGTAAGAAAAACTTTCAAATACTTTTAAGATTCCAGAATACTTAAATATAGAAATGCAATAGTATAAGTTATAGTGATAAATATATTTAAGTGCAGTTGTTTGCATTAATGAAATCAAGTTTAAGCATCATTCAAAGCTGAAGTTCTTCTCTGTTCAATATGAAGAGTGAGTAAAACTTAACTACTAAAAATTTATTAAATTACCTCAATAACTTGTGCATGCAAAGATTTATGATATTAATGATTTGAGTTTTTGCTTGAATGGATATAGAATGTAACATGTCTGGAACATATGTTTGAAACTGCTGTACATATGCAATTTCATGTCTCTGTTCTTGATAACTGACCCAAATACCACTCAAAATAAAAATAAAAATCCAAATGCTTTTCATCAAAGAAGTTTTTGGAAATAATGTTTAAAAGGAAGTTATTTGTATGGGTAAAATACCTTTCTAATAAATAAATTCAAATAAATTTATGAAGCAATTCTCTGAGAAATTTAGTTATACAGTGAAAAAGCATATATAGTAGTAAAATTTGACTATTATAAATTCAAGCTTAACATCTAGGATCTGAATCGTACTTTAAAATGAGGATTTTAGTAAGAATATTAAGATTTTTAAGTTAGCAATTATGGGGAATTGGTGAGTTGATCAAAATCGAGACTTTACTCAAATTCCGGTGTTCACGTGGGTTTTGAATGGCGGGGTCATGGCTGGAGACATTTCGTGGATCGGGAATCATAAGAAAATTGGAAGTTTGATTTTAGGATTCTCGTGGTGGCGCGGCGATGCCAGAATAGGGTTTTGGTCATGTTTTTAGTCAAGGGGGTTTCTTCGGCAATTATGACGTCATGGTGGATATTGGAGGCTGTGGTGTGAGTGGGAAGGATAGGGGAAGAGCATGGCATAATTTTGGTGAAGGGGCCTCGCTTCAGGCAGCTGGAATGGACGGCGTATGGCCGGAGAGCGATTGAATTTCTTCTGGTGGGGGGGGGGGGGTGAGTTTGACTCGATTTCGTTTCGGATGTTCTCATGCAAAGTTGGGTTGATGGGAGGAATGAAAAGGTTCGTGTTGACTTCACCGAAGTGTCGGCAGCGTTGGATGATCCACTGGCAAAGTTTGCACGTGCACGCAAGATTGCGTGTATCAGTGGGGACTGGATGATCTGGGCTATTGAGGAAGAAGTGTTTGTCATCGGGTGGAATGCTGTCTTGCACGATGTAGTTCACGAGTGATTTGGATTGAGCACGAAATCATTTTGGGTTAACTATGAGTTTGTGTTCCAGGTTTCCAATTCAAAATTTTAATCCAAGTTTTAAATTGATAATAGAAAATAGAAGGAAGCAACGGTCTCGGGTAAGGGATCGTTATTATTTAGGTTTGATCCAAAGTAAAACTTGTTTCAAATTTTAAAGTTTAAAATTAAATAAGTGGTAAATTCAAAAATTCAATCTAGTTTGAACCCCTACTTAAAATTTATTCCTTTATAGTATAAATGTCTTAAATGATTGTTCAAGGATTCTATAATTCGTTTAACTTAAATTTGTTAGGTTAAAAGTCTTAAGTTATTTTAAAACTCTAATTAAATGGCTTAATCGAATAAGATAATTATAGGATAAATGGTTAATCTTATGATTTATTAAATTCTTGGATAATTAAGGACTAATTAAATTGATTAATAATTTGAGAGTAACTGATTTATTTAATGAATTAATGATTTTCAGGGTATTTGTTTAATTATGAATTAAATTGATTAGAGATTTGATTAATTCATAATTAAGAATAAATTAATTAAGTAATTAGAGTTTAATTTCTTAAATGATAATTACTTAATGTAAGTAATTAATGATTAGTTGTTAAGTGTTAATTATTAATTAGAGGATGATTAATAAATAAAATTAAAGGTTAATTATTGGAAATAGTTAACCAATGGGGTAATTACTTGATGAAAGTAATTAATTTAATGTAAATTACTTAAGGAAAGTAATTAAGAATTAATTACTTAGTGTAATTAATTAAGGATTGATGGATTAAGGAAACTAATCAAAGATTAGCTAATTAATAAAATGTGATTAATTAAGGGATAATTAATCAATGTAAGTAATTATAAAATAATTCATTACTCCTCGAAATTTAAGATAATTAATCTAGGATGATTAATTAAGATGGATTATTAAAGGATGATTAATTGAATGATTGTAATTAATTAATGGATTGATTAAGCAGGATTAGATGAATAATTATGATATGAATTGACAATGCTTGCTTATGAAAGATTGTTTGTTGAATGTTTGAATTAAATGATATCTATTGGATGACATCTATTGGATGATATGCTGTGACATCCTGTTAATATGATATTGGTTATATCAATGAAAAATGTGTGATGTTTATCTGTGATTATTGCTGTATCTAGTATTTGAATTTGATCGCTTGGATAGCTTGGGTTAAGATGACATTGGATTCAAAGAGACCGGAGTCGGGTATAAGTTAATACCCGAAACCACTTCGATCTTTTATAATTGGATATGTGAAACCATTAGGATGAAGTGGGATGACTTAAGTGAATGGGACCAATCAATCTAAATGTGGCGCTTAAAAATTTAATGTGTGGAATAATTGATGGTTATAACGACTTGTGAAGTTGTAATTTGATACAAGTTACCCCGGGTTCATATAAGTTGAATACTTTTTACTCCATGTTAGATGGTTTTACTCACGCTGGTTTCCAGCCTGACCCGGGTGTTACTTTGATGTAATGCTTGGGTCAGACCGAGTATTACATATTTTCAAGTAAGGACGTTTTGGAGCCCAGGAGGCGAGCAGGATGGCTGGAACGTATGGAGTATCTACCACTGTGATATATTATTGTATTATTAGGACATGTTGTTTAAAACTGTCCAGTAAATAGTAGTGATTGTAACTCTGATGTATAAATATAAGTGTAACTGATACAGTTTTTCTTTTGTAAACTGTTATTATGTGATATTATATTTTGATCCGCTGCGAATGTGAGGTTTCTGTGTCTTGTTCCTATTTCTTCTTCTTTCTCTTTCTTTTCTTTCCTAACTATCTAGAAATTTCGGGATCGAAATTTCCGGGTCGTGAGCTGAAGGTTAAGCGAGAACCTTGGCTCTGGTAGATTACTCATTATGGATAGGGTACGTGGTACCCTAGGATGAGTTGAGTATATTTATATATGAGAGAGCGTACTTGTTTTTTTTATATAAGGATTTTAAATGATTTTATATATGATTATATTTTGATATACAAAGCAATATTTCATTTTAATGAAGATTAAGGAAATTTCCTGTTAAATTATTAGAATGAAATTAAAGAGTAATAGAAATACAACCGAATTGAAATTTAATAAAGATAAGTTTGAAATGGATTCAAACTGAAATCAAAATCTTGAATTAGAGAAGGAGTTTTAGAATAAGATAATTATGAATTGGTTTCCAGATATGATAAGCTTGGTTATTATCATAAACGGTTGTTGTATTTAATAATAAAGTGTGTATTAATGAGAAAGCAAAATGAAATGTTTTAAGGAAATAAAACATTTAGGTAAGTATGAATTATAAATTGGAATTGAAGATGATCTGAATTGTAAAGATTTAAATCTGGATCTAGAATTTGAAAATTGTTTCAAAGTGATATGGAAATAATAAATAATATTATTGAATGAAGGGGTCCTATTATCAAATAAGAGTTGTTTGAAAATTTAAAAGAAATTTGTTTCGAATTAAAAACCAAAGGTGGTTTAAAATTTTAAAGTATAACTTGGTACGTAAAAGAAATTAATATGTATACATGTGGATATACATAATATCAAAGGTGGTTGGAAATAAACTCTAAATGGTGTGTTTTGAATTTGGAATAAGATGTGATACCCAAGGTGATAAGTTTTTAAACTTAATAAGTGGTAAGATTATTCATGAGAAGTTCAAAATTTGAAATGGAAGTTCAAAATTGAGCAAGGTTGACTGGATTAAGTGAATTGAGTTTAACTTGGAAAAAAGCTAAATGGTTGATTTAAAATGAAAATTCTAGAAATTTGAGCTCAAAAATTAAATTGTTTAAAACTTTAAAGCTAAATTGATTTAAAGGAATTAAATCAACATTTGAAGTATTAACTCGAATTTATATAATTCGAGATGGTTTAATTTGAAATTTGAATTAGTTCAAATTGAATTTGATTTGAATAATTTGAAATTGTAATTAAAGTTTAATAGTTTTAAATTCAAATGGAATTTGAATTAAATTTGGGAGGAAATCAAGAATAATTCAGCTTGATGTGGAAATGGAGTTTGAAATTGGGATTAATTCAAACTGGAGTTGAAATGAATTGAAAGCTGGAACTAGTTCAACTGAAATTTATTTGAATTAGTAGAATTTGAGATCAAGGTTGAAAAAAGTTAAATTGGGAAAGAAACTTAAATTAATTCAACTTGAATTGGGTTGAATCAATTTCAATAGAAATTGAAGTTATTTAAATTGGAGTTAAGTCAATTTAAATGAAAGTGGAATTTAAATTGAATTGATTAAGAATGGAGATTGGGAAGTGAGCAGTTTTGACTCTGGACTATTTTTAATATAAATTTTTTTTTTGGCAAAGCCAGCCGGTTTTATAGTGGACCGTCCACTTTTTATTACGAACGTAATAAAAAACTTGAAGTACAGGAGTAAGGTAGAGACACCCTAACTACTAAAAAGAGGGGAATAAATACAGCACAGGAGTGTGACAGACATGTCACAGCTACTAGAAAAAACAGACTAAACTAAGACTCCTCCAAAGAGGAAGTGCCACTAGCATCAACTTCAACCTAGGAAGATACCAAAGAGACATCCCTAAGAAGACCATAGTAGGGGCGAAATAGGAGAGCAAGCGAAGGATCGTAGATGTCAACATCAGATGAGTATAGAAATGATCGATCCCAAGAAGAATCAGCAAGCATGGTGGAATTTAAATCAGCATACCTACCATCCGAATCAAGAACCAAGGAGTCACCAGACGGTCTGTAATAGAGGCACCGAAGGTCCGAAAGATCGTCGGAAACATATCTAAAGAAGGAATCATCCAAAGGGTTGTAACGCAAGTCAGAACATCGATCAACCCAACATCTCTCAGACTCATCCCAAAAAATAGGCAACTGAGACGGAACAAGATCCGAAATAACAGTGGAATCCACAGGAACAACATCAGGAACAATGGATGCAACAGGGGAAGCTGGCCATGCAGAGCAAGACGGCGATCCAGGGACAGGAACAACAGGAGGTGAATCCTTCGGCACCTTGGGAACCCATTTCCTGATCGGAGGCCGCGGCAGTGGTATCTTAGGCACAGAAGCGGAAGCAGCAGAATGGGAGCAGGCAGAAACTAAGTGGCCAAAGGAGTGACAAGAAGTACATATGTCGGGGATCCAACCATATCGAACACGAACATCAACTACATGGCCAACCGCTAACTGAACAGGAATAGTGGTAGGGAGAGGCTTAAGGGGGGTAATCTCAATCAAGGCCTTAGCATACACCAGCTTTTCACGCGCAACTGTATTCGCATCAAAACATTTCAGCTTACCAACGTTGCAAGCAAGCCAATTCAAACCCAGAAGAGGTTGAAGTGCCGAAGGAATTTGAGAAAAATAAACCCAAACAGGGATAGATAACACTTGTTCACGAGCACTAGCAACCGTAGGGGACCAAGGAGTAATAATAAACGGTTTCCCATCAAAAAAGGTTGGCTCCGCCTCAAGAACACGGCAACGTTCCTCGGCGGAGGAAAACTGTAGGAAATACATAGTGTCGACTAGCTTAACACGGAGATTACCTCGTAGCCTCCAAGCCTTACGACAAACAGTGGACGGTTCATGTAGTCGTTGCTTAGGATCCAAAAAGAAACCAACTAAATATTCGGACCAATAGTCCAAACCCGCTTGCATGACATTTGGAGGTGGGATCATCACTCCATTCTCCTCTACAATATCAAATTCCACAGGTTCGTAAACCCCCGCGTTACGGGGCATTGAAGTAAAAAGCGAAGACCAAGCTTTGGATCCTATATGAGAAGCAGCTGGTTGAACGGCATCCAGAAAAGAACCACCGCCAGAAGACGCAAGCACAACAGTGGGGGAGGCCGCAAGAAACGTACCACCAGTTCTTAAAACACTGCAATTGGAAACTTCCTTCTCATTGGACTTGTGACAAACACTTGGAGTGCGTTGTGGCAAATTCGATATTTTAGGATCAGCCGAAAAAATCTCACTTCCAATCACTCCACTGACCACACCATTATCATCAATATCACCAGCAACATCAACTACTTTCGCAAGTGAATGCATGGAACCATTGTTAGTCAGACAGTCCTGACCCACCAAAACACGCTCAAGACTCACAGATGGGCACGCAATGGCCACTGTGCTCGTCTGGGCAGATGGGAGCGGAGGGAACTCCGTCGTGGAAGGTAGCGGAGGGAACTCCGTCGCAGATAGCAAGGCCGGCATAAATTTATTCATTACCAGGGGTACCTTAAAAACTTTTCCAGAACGAGTAGAAGAGGGGGAAGAAGAAGGGGGAGGGGCTACGGGGAGAATTGGAAAACAAGGTGGGGAGCTCGGCATGAACACGGACGGGAGGGAAGATGATTGTGAGTATGGCTACGGCGATCTGGAAAAGAGAAACACGGTTCTGGAAAACGCGCAGGAGAATGCCATGGAAACTCTGTTCTAAACTTTGGGTTTAAAAAACTTTGGGGACAGGGAGACTATGTCGCCCTGACCTTTGGTTAAGCCGGTTTTAAAGTGGCCGTGCACTTATGTCTCATACTTGTGGCCGCTGGGAATCGAACCTGTGCCACCACAACAAGATGCAGCAACTCACCTCATGTCGTAAACCACTGGACCACAAGTTGTTTTAATATAAACCTATTTTTCCAAGCTATTCATTATATATACCTTCTTTTAAAAGCCAAACCATCTTATACTTGTTTTACAGTTATTTTGAAACTGTTTTTTTATAAACTAATTACTATATTTCAACTATTTTACAAAATTAATTACTATCCTACTATTATTTTGCAATTATCTAAAATTTCTATAATTATTTTAACTATTTCCTAACTATTTTACACCTATTTTACAAACTAGTAATTATTTTCCAACTACTTATCTGTTTTCAAATTTTTCAAGCTATTTTCTAAATAAACTGGTCGGAGTTCAAACTGTTATTGGTTAAATACCCAATCGAGATAAGAATAGAGGTGATAATCCAAATGGATTGAAGCAATTATGAGTAAGTGAATGAAATTCAAAGTGAATGTGAATAGAAATGGAATTAATCTGGCTAATAACCAATAAAGATAAATACGTAGGGTGTACGTATGTTATTCTATTCGCATAGTGATTTGACCCAGATTCGGGCACAAAATTTCGAGATAGTTATATCGATCTGAGTGGGATTCTTCACTCGATTTTCGACGGCGAACCTGGATGTGGATTGTTGATTGGTTCTGGATGTTCTCTATCATAGTTATGGCTATGCAAGGAGAATGACGGTTTCTGATCAAGAAACCAGATCTGTGTCCGCACTAGGAAGTCGGGTGGACGATACTAGTTCGGAAATGAAATTGTGTGATCGAGTAAGCGATCAGATTGGTATAGCGTACGGATGATATGTGTACATCGTATGGATTTGAATGAAAATGATATTGAAAGGAGTAATCAAATTTGAATATCTGACAAAGTAAATATCTTTGTTTTATAAGATAAAACTCCCCTTGATGAATCTTTTGCCAGAACAAAAAGGGTTTTTGAATATATTTGAAGTATAAAAGGGGTTTTATACAAGTTTGAAATGATCCAAAGTTTTAAAAATTATATATATCTGTGTATATATAAAGGATCTTATAAGGATTTTGGAAAAAGGATTTTGGGAACCTTTGGATTTGGAAAGGCTTTTGATTTTTGGATAAGATCAATATTGGATTTGGAAAGCCTAATTTGAGAATTATCGATTTTGGGATAATCGATTTTGTGTAAAGGAGCTTTGTATGAGATCATACTAGGTGTATGATTTAAAGATACTATATATATAGTATAAAATGTTTTGATGATGGCTCTGGGGAAAAAGGCGCTCCCTTGAAGTGAACTTCTCAGGAGTACCACCGGGTGGTGCTGCCTTGAGCCCCAAGAGGGAGGTTCTAAAGTTGATCCTGTGAGGAGTCCGGACAAAACTAGTTCCTGAGGACTATGAGTAGAGTATACCATAGCGAAAGTCGTGTGTGCCGCTGAGAGCCAACAGTTACATGGACTTTTGCTGCGACGGCAACGTAACCCAGGATGTAACTGCAATCTATGGTATAACATAGCGAATGTCGTGTGTGCCGCTGAGAGCCAACAGTCTGCGTTTGATTTTATATCGGTAGACTGCGACCTATGTAGGAGTGGAGAAGTTTCATTTTGACAGCGAAAATCAGAGGTCGCTGAGAGCCTGCAGTTACATGGACTTTTGCTGCGATGGCAACGTAACCCTGGATGTAACTGTGATCTGTTGTGTGGGATCCATGGCGTAATCGAGAGGCCGTGGAGAGCCTGCAGTTACATGAACTTTTGCTGCGATGGCAACGTAACCCTGGAATGTAACTGTGACCATGGATGGGGGTGATGATTTCCAGAGCATTCTCACCAAAGATATATCCTCTATTTTCAAAAACTGTTTCCTATATTTTCAGTAAAATTATTTTCCAAGTGTTTTCACCAGGTGTTGAAGATGGGTCTACTAAGTACTTATAGATTTTCAGTCCTACGCCTGATCAACGTATGACCGAATTTCTACGAGAACGAGGACGGACTTATTGAAACATCGAGTTATAAAAACTATTTTATAATACTATATAAATTATAAAAGTGTTTTAAAATAATCAAAGAGAAATTTATCTGATTACAAGCATTTTAATAATTCTGGTTTCGTTCTTTTCGAGGACGAAAAGATTCAAAGGGGGGAGGAATGTGATAGCCCTGAATTTTTGAATATCTGTTGATTGGTAATTAACAAGATTAAATTTATCAAAAAGCAAAATACTGATTTGTATGATGTGATATCTCGAAATTTTTGGCAATATCAATTTAATAATCTTTATATAAAATTAAATTGATATTGACAATATTAATTAAAAATAATATGATTGGTTTAATAATCAGAATAAATAAATATTTAATTTGAAATTTATCTTTTAAAAAGCTAAAATAAATGTTTAAATTATAATGTGTATATATATATATATTTGTTATAGTTTATCTTTGTTTGGAAATTTAACTTACATGAAAATAAATAAATATATAAAGTTTTGTTTTCAAATTCTAATAATTTGGAAATTATGATTTAAATTAATATTAAGTTTTTCAAAATAAATAACTATTTGGTTTTAAAATACTTAAAACAAAGGTTTGATTGTTTAAATATATCTTAACTTAAGTTAAATGTTGATTCTATATCTTTTTAAATATTTCTTGGAAAATATGATTTGAGAATATATCAAAGTTTAAAATAGAATTAATATATGATAAATTAATTCATATAAGAAAAATAGTAAGTTTAAATTAAGAGATAATTTATTTTATAAATTAATAAACTTGTTATGTTCAAATAATAATTATAATACCTTGTTTTTATAAACATAAATAGGTATTTGAAATATTTTGGATTTTTAAAGATATTTATAAGTTTTATTTATAAGTATATTGATCTCATTTTCATTAAAGTTATATATGTATATAAATAAATATTTAGTATATTTATATAAAACTTTTATTTACATTTAAATATATAAGAAATAAGCACTTAATACTTAAAAGACAAATGTAAGCTTATAAAGACTTGTTTATACATGTGTTAATTAAAGAATAAAGGTATATGACAAGTGTCCTTTAATTCCTTTTTATTTATTTATTAATTTCAGCCTCTATAACAATGTTTCCTCCTCTTCAATTATCTTTTCAAATTTCTAAGCTAGGAAAACATAAACGACTTCCCTTTTCCAAATCTAAAAACATCTCTAAACCAAAACATATCAGAAAATTTAATCTGCAAATCCACTTCAAAAGCAAATCAAAGATCTGTAATTCACTCCTCATAAGAAAAACCAGAATCAAAGCCTGTAATCCACTATCTAAATCAAGCATGCATATCACTTCCAAATTTCCAGAAGCAACCCTGTAGACCAGTTTCAAAATTCAAAGCCTGTATTTTGTTTAAACCTGGAATTAAAGAAGAAATCATCAAAGCAAGTTTTCAGGCTCTTTTACAAATTCCAGCAACTCCAGTTTTTAAAGCAAAGGCATTCATGTTTTCAAAAGTTCAAAAGTTTTTTTTTTCAAAACAAAGAAGTTGCTCTGTTCATCATGCATGCCAGGTGAGTAACATCACATCTTAAAAAGAAAATTTTAGATATATAATCTGGTTGCTTGATTTTCTGTGGAAATAAGTATGATTGTATATATATGTTGAGAAGTACATTGTTGTGTCTATATATCTGTGTAGATGAGTTTGCATGTCTGTTACCTGAGACACTATCTGTTTCCAGTTCTTTTGTCAAAATTCTTTTTCTCTTGATCTGGTTGTTGTTAAGACTTAGGATGTGAATGAAATTTGTTGGTTATATGATAAAGTAAAGTTTAAAAATGTATTCAAGTTAAAATAATTTTATATTGACTCTGGAAATCTAGAACAACTAAGCAAATTTAAAATAAGTCTAAATTCAAAAATGGTAATTCATTGATTCAGGCTTAAGAACTAATTACTTAATCAAAAACTTGATTTTTTAAAAGAAGAGTCAAAACATTTAGTTGGGTTTTGAGTTTGTATTTCTGGGTTGACAAGAAAATGAAATTTGAGTAATTCCCGATGATCTAGTTGATTTGGGTTGTCCTGAATCTTTCTGGAAGTAGAAATGTGATCAGAGAATGGAGGAAAAATATTGGATGGATGGGCAGATGATCGTGGTGGTGGCGGTGATCACTTTAAGTCTGTAAACCTAGTTTAGGTATGTTCTTAAAATTTCGATCGGCACGACTCCTCAGGTGTATCGAGTTCATCGTAACTCTGGGAATTTGAAGCTTCGACGACGGCGATGTGGAGGCTGGAGTTTCTGACATTCTGGTGGCTGGAGGAGCAAGCGCGAGGGGATTCTAGGTTTTAGTTTGGATCTAGGTTTATGCCATAAATGCTCGATTTTGATTTCGACTAGTTAGTGAAGTTCTGATGGTCGTAATATGTTTTGGGTTGGATAGTCGATGTGAGGAAGTCGACGTGGATGATCGGAGGCGACGACGTTGATGTGTAGGTGCACGGTGATAAGGGTGTGTCAGCAGTTTTGTTTTGGGGAAGAAGATTGAGCTTGGGTTTGGTTCGAGTGGTATTCGAGTTCGTCTCGTGTGGTTTGGAGGTACTCGAAGGATTGAAGTGAATGCTCGGGTAATTTTAGTATTTGCTCGAAGTTGAATGGAGATTGACTCGAGTAAAATTTTCATAGGCTCGAGTAGTTTGTTAGTTTCAGGTTTGTTTTCTAAAACCTGACTGTTTCAGGTTTCTGCAAAATTTAAACAGAATTAAACTAAAAGGAAGCAAGATTTGAACTGGAGTTTGAATGAAGTTTAAATATGAATTCAAAATGAATTTAAATTCTTGTTTCAAAATAGATAAACTTTATAAAATGAAATGTTTAACAACTAAGATATGTACAGTATTTTATAAGGTGGTTTAAAAAAAATCTGAAAGAAAAAAAGAGATTTAAAACATGATTTTAAATTCAAGTTTACAAATCTGAAAGGTAAATCTGAATTCAAATTTGAATTTAAATTTTAGGATTTGAAAGGGTAATAAGTGATAAATTCTAATGTTATAATTAAGTTTGAATATTTTAGTATTTTATAACATATGTTTTATAAATCTGAAATGAAATTTAAAACAGTATTTTAAATTTAAATTTTTGAATCTGAAAACTGAAACACAATTTGAATTCTAGTTTGAAATGAAAATAGTTTTTGAATATAAATGTTCCAAAATCACTTGAGTATTTAAAGTATAATTTAAATTTATTTAAATTGATTATGGGTTAAACTATTTTTTTTAATTTACCTTAAGTAATTCTTTGAATGAAATAAAAGGGTTTCAAATAATTAAACCATCTTTAAGTTTAAAATTTGATTTCATTTTAATTTTAATTTAAATGGAACTTAGAGGGAATTTAAAAGCAAATTGTTTTTAAATTACTTTGATAATGATAATTGAATCATGAATAAGATTTATGATAATCGTTAAGTTAATAAGAACTTAATAATTTATAATCCATTAAATGATTAAGGTGATTAAGTTTGTAATTAATTAATTTAATTAATTAATAATTAGGTTAATTAACTAAATAATTAAGGGTTTTTATTTAATTAATTATGGGTTAGTAAGTTAATTAAGTTTGATTAAATTGTAATTAAGAAATCAATTAATCAGATAAGATTTGATTTTAATTTAATTAATGATTTGAATTTATTAATCAAGTAATTAATAATTAATTAAGTTTTTAATCAACACTTGATTAATTTAATAATTAGAGATAAATTAATGAGTTTTATAAATTAATTAAGGATTAATATTGATTAATTTAGTTAATTACTTTAGAAAAGTAATTAAAATTTTGTTATTGGTTAATGAAGGTCATTAACTTAATATTATTTTATAATTAATTAATGTAATTAATTTTAATGATTAATTGGATTAATTAATTTAAGATAATCCTTTGAATTGTTTAAGTAAATTACTTTATGAAAGTAATTAAGGAAATTAATTACTAATTGTAATTAATTAAGTTATTTTTGATTAATTAAGTTAATTAATTAAGTTTAATTAATTTAATTTAATCATTGATTAATTTGAGAAGTAATTACTAATGCAACTAAAAATGAATAATTACTTAGTGAAGTAATTAAGGAAATAAATTACTAGATGTAATTTAAGAGATTTGGGAATTAATTACTTTGTGTAATTAATATGTAATTGGTATGTTGAATAATTACTTAAGTAAGTAATTAATTTGGGTTTTGATAAATAGGTTAATCAAGTATGATTAATCAATAGAGATAATTGATAGTTAATTTAATGGAGTTATTTAAAATAATTTGAGATCATTAATTTATATAATTAATGATATGATTAAGGATTGATTAATTAAGAAAATTAATCAATGAGGTATTAGTTAATTAATTAAGGATTAATTAATGAAGTAATTACAGGTTAATTACAGGGATTGGTTTGGATTAATTAATTTGTAAAATTAATTAGAGATTAATTACTTGAATGTAATTAAAGAATAATTAATCAAGATGATTAATTAGGGTAATTTGTTAAAAATAATTAATTGATGTGTAAGCAAGATTTATATGGATGAGTAATTAATTTAATTCATTGTAGATTAATTAAGGAGGAAGTAATTAATTTAATTCATTTTAAATTAATTATAGGATGATGATTTAGTAATCTTTGCTTATGAATGATGATTGATATTTATTACCCTGAATGGTTGAGATCTCAGTTATGAGATAAATGTTGTTGTGTGATTTGGATGTTATGGTTGCTTTGAGTTGATGATAGAAATTATCTGTTTGAGTTGATAATATAGATTATCTAATGTGATGATAATATTGATTCTATTATGATGTTGAGAATTATCTATCTGTGTGTATATAGATAATATTGAATTGAATTGTTTTAAACCTTTAAAACAACTTGGCCCTAAAAGACACGCTTTGGTTTTCGATGAGATCGGGATCGGGTTTCCATATTTGGGATCCGAAAACCACATCGATTCCAAATAACGTTAGGTCATGAATCAAAATGAAGCTTTGTGAAGACTCGAGGTGTAAGGGCTATACGTTAGTATAACTCTGTGGGTGATTCCGTAATGAGTTGACAGAATAGTGCTTATAGATTCGAGATGGTGGTTTAGAGTGCAAGGGTTATCGTCATTAACTCTGTGGGTGATTCCGTAATGAGTGTAACGAGATAATGCCTTCGGTTTCGTTCGAACCCGGAACGAACTTGTATGGATTGAATGCTTTCAGAACATCGTCAGGTGGACGATGAGCATTCTAAGTGATGTGTCCTATAAAGGTAATCGTAGCCTCAAGCCTCATCAACCGAGAATGGCTAAAACAGGGGAGGTGCAGCAAGGCTTCGTGGGTAGCTCCCACTGGAGAGCGAGATTGATCCCTGTCTAGAGGCCCCTTTATATTCGGCTGTGTGGGCAGTTGGTTGCAAACAACTGTGGGGTTGTCTTGTTCAGAACTGTTCAGTAAGGAATGGTTCCGGCCTTGTGTTGCAGGAGAGTGGGAGTACTCCTCAGTTCAGTGATCTAGGCCACGTACTGTGACGGGCGGTACCCCAGTAGCCCTGCCATTGTATGGAATCCAAAATCCAATAAGTGCCAACGGTTTTGATTGTATTACCCACTTTTGTGGCTAGTAGCTGGAATTTAATCATGTAACAATTTCGGCCATTTCTTATTTACTTGAAAACCCTAGACACTATTATAATATCATCGGATTTCCTATCAAATGTTTTGGTTAGCATAAGGTAAAAACTTTTCCATGTTTATGTGTGGGAAGTCTTACGTGATACCTTTCTTTTCAAAGGTTTTTAAAGTTAAGCAATCTTAACCTGTTACTCACACCAGATGTAACGACCCAGAATTTTTATTTTATTTAAATTTGAATATTTAATTAATTTTAAATATTAATAGGTGAATTTATAAGTCGAATAAATTTTTATTTGATTTATTGGATTTAATTGAATAATTTAAATCGATAATTTAATACGTTAAATTATGGAAATAATTAAAAATTTGGGTTAAATATGATTGAAAATGATTTGTAAAATTTTATTTTATCATATTGAAGTTAGAATGGTATTTTAGAACTTTTAAAATCGAATTAAGAGTTAATTTGTGAAAATTGAATATTTTAATATTTAATAATCGACTGTAAAATAGTCAATTTTTGAACAGTCTCAGAATTGAACGAAACCAGTTCCATTGGATCCGTAATAGTAAGTTATTACCGGATTTCAATTTTCGTGTCAATCGGAGCTATCGTTTGATCGTGGCAGCTCGAAACGCATTGAATTGTTTTTAATTTAAATTTGGCGAGTGAAAATAGCCATTTTTCAAAAAGTATCGGATTTCGACGAAACCAGTTTCATCGGATCCGTAATGTGATATTATTGTAAGGTTTCAAATTTCAAATCAATTGGATTTACGGTTTGTCCGGTACGAATTAAAACGCCTAGAAATCGATTTAAATCGGTTTAATTTAAATTGAGCGTTTTCAGCCATAACTCGCACAGATGTCCGAATTAGCTTTCGAAACCTGTTCCATTGTGTCCGGAACGCGGGGTAAACCCTAGAAACGCTGGTTACGGCGCGTAAATCGGAGTTCGGAATTTCCGGATGAATAGTGTTCGATTTTCTTCTATAAATAGAGACCCTTGCCTTCATAAATTAAAAAAAAAAAAACCTAATTTATAAAACCCTAGCCGCCACTATCAGGTTGAAGGACCAGAATTCAATCTCGTTCATTCCTCAATCTCTCCCAATCTACAAACAATTAGGAGAAGTGCTCAACTACAAAGTCGAAGAGCTCGACGAGAGCTTCGATTCCATACGGTGATGATCGGAAATGGTGCAACGGAGAGGGAGCTATGGGGGGCCGTTCTCTACAGGTCACGCACGCATTTCGAGGAGACATAGGTGGCCGAGCTTTAGGTGGGGGATGGTGGTGGTAGCTCTCGCGAAGAGCTTCGATTTGCAAGTGGTTTGATCGAGTTTCGTTGAATATTGGCGGAGTAATTTGGAACCCTAGTTAGCTAGGGTATGGGTTCTATGCACGGCTTGGTTACTGGAGAAGGACGTGGGGAGGAAGGAGAGCACGCACAGCCAGGATGCACTGGGGAAGGATCTAAGGGCTGTGATGGAAAGTGGGTTTGTTAATGTTGTATTTATATAAGTTAAATTGTGTACAAACTTGTAAAATACATAACTTTTTCATACGAGGTCGAAAAAATGCAAACTCAGTTGCGTTGGAATCGTATGGACGAGCACTACGCGATGGAGTTGGTTTGGAGTCGTTTGGAGTTAGTGAGAATTTCGGGTAAAATTAAACGCGCGTTTAATTTTATTCGAAATAAAAGCTAAAACGGAATTTAAATCAAGGTGAGAACTTCTCACTCAATCGAATCAGTTTCGATTTTATTTTAAATAGTTAGATTTAAAATATTTGAATGCATGTTTGAATGATGATTGATATCTATTGATTGTTAAAATAGACATTATACGCCGTTAGTAAGCGGATGTTATTTAATAAAAACATATACCGCGAATATTTCATAAACAGTGAAATTGGTATTATAAATAATATCAATATATATATATTGGCATATGTATATATTGCAGTTGATTGATTTCCCGCATTTTCTTTTAGCGGATGAGACCCTATTGCGCCGTTATTAAGCGGATAATATTTAATAAGAACATATACCGCGATAATTTCGTACTGGAGCGAAATTGGTATTGTGCTAATGTTTTTGGATGCAGGAAAACAGGTTGGAGGGATCCAACTGGATTCCTCAACAGTTTTTATTTGATTTCAGATATTTTGATATTTGATTGATTTTCATATTGATATATGATATCGTTGTAGTCGTGATTGACTATTTGGTGTGTAGCATCATTGGACCCAGATTTTGGGATTTTAAAATGATTTTAAAAGTGATTTTGAAAGTATACTATATTTTTGGAATTGATCCATTATAAATAAATAAACGTTATAATTTTTAAAGTTATAAAAATTATGATTTTGTGAAATATAGTTAAAAGTTGATTTTTGAGAAATATGGGATTTATGATTTTATAAAAATAGTTTAAATTGGATTTCTGAATCTATTATGAAAAGATTAAAAATAGGATTTATAAAATTTAATTATTTTATAAATCAATAGAATGGTGAAATTATAAAGGAATTTAAAGACGTTTTAAAAGAATAATATAAATTGATTTATATTAAGAGATTTATAAATGGATATTTAAAAATTGAGATATAGACATTATAAAACGAGTTTTTATAAGTGTTTGAATGAAGTGAAAATGAATTTCATTAAAGAATGAAATTAATAGAATTATAAACGGTGAAGTTATAAATGGAATTTTATAAACAGTAGGTTTATAAAATTTGTAAAGTTATTAAAAGAATAGACTTGGGTAAATAATTGAATCTCATAAGTTATAAGATTTATAATTATGAAATTCTAAGGAACGATTTTGTAAAATAATCGTTTTATAAGTATTTAACTTATAATATGAACGTTTAGTTTATAATTTAGTTATAAACTGGAATAGGTTAATAAAGAAATTTATAAAAAGGAAGTTTTTATAAAATAAATAGAAATGGAATTTATAAACGTTGTTTTATAAATTTCCAAACGACTTATTTTGATAAGTTAATTGTCATAACTTATTTAATGGAGTTATATTCACATTTTTGAATAGTGAATAATCCTTTGAATTAAAACGAATAAAAGGATGAGATTTCTTAATGAAGTTTATTCACATTTTTGAATAGTGAATAACACGTTAAAGAAATTGTTTTGAATGTGATATTTTAAATAGAATTAAAACGATCTAACGATGTTTTTAAAAGGTGTTGAGATTCGAAACCATAGATTTCAACATTTATTGTTGAAATAGATGTTTTCGAGAAATAAAAGGAAATGGTGGACTATAACACTGTTGTTATAGTAAATAATTTCTGAAAGGAAATGTTTTGTATAGTATTGGGATTTATATATCTATTTTTAATTTCGAATCCCTATACTAGTGATTTTGGGTTGTCGTAACGATGTTTTACGCAACATTCGTTTTGGCCCAAATAAATATGTTAAAGAGAATGATTTCCTTAAAGAATGAAATATATACTTAATTCGATTTAAGTATATTGAATATTTTCCAAGGTTGGAAATAAAAAGATTTGTGAATTACTTATGAATAAATAAGTATGGAAATGTTTTCCAATATGAAGTGAAAAATTAGAATTTATCTTTTGAAGGTAAATTGAAAATGGATTATTGAAATCATATGCATGGATATTTTGAAATATAAATTCATTATGGAATTTATATGTGAAAATGGAATCTGTTTAAAAATAAATATTGATTTATTTTTGAAGTGTTGAAATTTTATATCTTGTAAAGATATTTTGGAAAATAAATAATTTGGAAAATTATTTGGAAACTGGTGATGTGTGCATATCCATTGATAGTTCAATAACCGACTATCAATATTTCCCTTTGAATGGGTATTTGATGTGATTTGTTGAATTTGAATGCCACACTTATTTTTGAATAAGCGCTCACTATTCGGGTTAACCGGGAAAGGACCATGGGGTCGTATAACCCATTCCGAATATGTGATATGTCGTTATGAATCGCATTGAAGATCGGTGTTGAAGACCCGGTATTTGCGAAAGCGATAGGATGACCTATCGATTGACTCTGCACCGAGTAGCTACGGTATAGAGTTCTCCATATGTGATGGTGAATCCGATCAGGATTGTGGATATCCGGATTGCAAGGACTTCTTTGTAAGTGCCTTCGGTTTTGTTCGATCCCGGAACAGACTTGTATGGATTGTATGCCTGACATTACAAGTTGAGATATAAAGCCGATTTCTTTCAAATATATTTCTGTTGGTGGCGGAGAATTTATTCTTTTAGCTTAACACCCTTCTCTGAGACGTACGAGCTCAGAGGTTATGTAGTTGAAGGTTATCAGCGATATATTCCCAATTTGGTAATGTGACATGCTGAGTGTTGCTGTGAAATGATCATTGTGTTGATTATTTGTGATAGGATCATTTATTTGATCGTCTATCCTTGTGACCATTGTGTTGATCATTTGTTGACCCAAAGCATGGCTTTTGTATAAAGTATGTTTTTGTGGACGTGACTTCGTCGAGCCTCACACCCCGTGAATGGTCAAAACAGGAAAGAAGCAGCAAGGTTATGAGGGGTAGCACCCTTTAGGATGTGTCCATTTCCTTCTGGAAAAGGGTGGTATCATGGTATGGAGCCCAGATACTTACTCATGTTGAAAACACTTTGTTATGATTGTGTGAATTGATTACGAGCGCTCGGTGATAAAGGTCCCAAAGGACCGGGGGATGGCATATTCGGTCAGTTGTTACTCAGTTAGGGGTAACCCGGCCTTGTGTTGGTAGAGATCCGGTTTGGTTCTCGGGGATGTCCATCCAGAGGCATTCTCATGTGGCAATGGGAAGTTCCTTGGCCTGATCATTCGTTGGAAATCCAATTCCCAATACGAAACTTGTACGGTATTAGTTGTAGAACCTGCCATTCACTTATGGTGGTCACCACTGTTTGGATGGTAGCTATAGTAGGCATACGATAATGGTCGTATGTTGGCTAAGATTTATATTCTACTTTAGAAATGAATTTTTCCTACACTATGCACTAATAATAATATCAAATGTTCTTTTAAATGCGTATCAAGCATCATTGACTATCATAAGGAGAAATCTCCTCCGATTCTGCGTTTGCATTGTGTGTGTGTGCGGGAGGCCTTATGGTAGTCTCATTTTTAAAAAGCATTGCGAATTGAATTTAAAAATATTCCTCTATTTTGATTTCAAAGATAAATAAACTGTTTTGAGTTCTCACACCAGTCACATGACTGACTCGGAGTTTATTGTTTTCCTTCCTAAACTCTGGGTGCCCACCAATTTCCACACGGGCAGTTAAGAGTTAAGGTTTATCAGGATATTCTGGATATTCTGGAGTTGCTGAAGGCAAGCTGGATGGCATGGCGTATTACTAGTATATAGTATTTCTTTTCCGCTGTTTGTTGTTGTATGTTGTTGTACACTCTGATGATATGATATGAAATGTAATGTAATAACTGATATAGCTCTTTGTTTAAAGATTATTCATTTATTATTATATGTTGTTCCGCTGCGAATTGTGAGATTCTGTTGTTCTGTTATTTTCTATTCTTTGTTGTTTCCTCTTTCTTTCCGTTTCTATTTTTCTAGATATTCTATCTTCTTCTATCTCTTTCTTTTCTTAAATTCTTTTTAAAAACAATAACATTCCGTGTTTCCGGCCTTCGATTTCTCGGTAGTCGATAAAGTGAGTGTCGATGTTGAATTTTCGAAAGTCGAAAATTTTTGGGGCATTACACCAGACCCATGTCTGACCCGGAGTTTATCTTTTTTTTTCTTAAACTCTTGGGTACTCAAATTTTTACGAGTAGTCAAGAGATTCAGGTTAGCTTTGACGAATAATGGAGGAGCAATGGAGCAGGAGGCTTCTGCGTTGTAGATATATAAATTCCGCTGTGTTTTCTCTGTATTACGTTTGTATTGAGTTGTAAATACTAGACAGGTGTTTATAACTGTCAAGTATATGTGATGTGTATGTTGTGTATCTCTGATTGGTATTGTATATTATGTAAATACTTATGTTATTAATATAATTTATTCGTTCCGCTGTTGAGATTCTAGTGTTGTTTCTTCTTTCTCTTCTTCCTTTTCTTCTTCTATCCCTTTCTTTCTTAATTCATGATGCGATTTTCTGGGAGTAGAAAGTCGGGTCGTGACATATGGTAAACAAATAAAATGCTGGTAATAAGAGATATCTGGTTGGATTTGAAAAGAAAAAATATATTAAATAGATTTAAAAGTTGTATTCTGAATAAAATAATATATAAATAACTAACATTGTAAGTATAATATGATATTTGAACAGGGAATAATAAAAGTTTTAAAAATATACATATCTTTGAGAAATTAATAAGAAAACATATATTTGCTTAAAATTGATTTGTAAATATATATGTGGGATTTAATAAAAGATTTAAAATAATTTTCTTTCTAATACTTGGGATAAAACATAGTTTATATATACACACACACATTTATAAGCATGATATATATATATATATATAATTAAATCCAAATTGTATCAAACTTTTGCAATCAAAACCTGAAAGCTAAAAACTGAATCTAACTCAAATTCTTCAATCTGAAAGGGATGAACTCAACTCAACATCAAAGATAAGTACTGATCAACATCTACAAGCAAGATTCAAAGGTCAGACCTCTTCAATAATTTGGTTCCAGATCTAAGGAATTGGAACCTCGTCTCTGGTTATAAAAAGTGAGTAATTTCTTACTTGAAACTTTGTCCATACTTTGCCGGTGTGCTCATATGTTCTTGTACGTCTTGCCTATGCATTTGTGCATTTTTTTTGTTATGAACCAATGTATTTCATTTGGTGAAAATCAAACAGACTGCCTGAGTTGATCATGCAGTATACTTGAGTTTATTTGAATATGTTCACTGTTTTGTCCATGGTCAGCCTGACTCCGTTCATATATATCCCTGACCTGGTATGCCACCCTTCTGATCAACCTGTTGCGAAATTATGTGATAACTATCTCAGTGTATATGATGTCTTGACTGGTTATACTTGAACATGTGGGTACTAGTTTATTCTTTGGAATTTGCTGAAACACATCCCTGTTTTATCATGAAGCAGCACCTATTGCATGTTTTTCATTCCACCTGAGTGTGTTTTCAAGTTACTGCTTAAAAGTAGCAGCACATATGGATATACGATTTTTAAAAAAAAACAATTTAGTTAGTTCACTTTATAAGGCTAGGTATATAATGTTTAGGATATCCACTGAGAGGGAGACAACAAACCATAATAGTATCATTAGGCTTTAATCTATGTTTATATAAGTAAGAAAAACTTTCAAATACTTTTAAGATTCCAGAATACTTAAATATAGAAATGCAATAGTATAAGTTATAGTGATAAATATATTTAAGTGCAGTTGTTTGCATTAATGAAATCAAGTTTAAGCATCATTCAAATCTGAAGTTCTTCTATGTTCAACATGAAGAGTGAGTAAAACTTAACTGCTAAAAATTTATTAAATTACCTCAATAACTTGTGCATGCAAAGATTCATGATATTAATGATTTGAGTTTTTGCTTGAATGGATATAGAATGTAACATGTCTGGAACATATGTTTGAAACTGCTGTACATATGCAATTTCATGTCTCTGTTCTTGATAACTGACCCAAATACCACTCAAAATAAAAATAAAAATCCAAATGCTTTTCATCAAAGAAGTTTTTGGAAATAATGTTTAAAAGGAAGTTATTTGTATGGGTAAAATACCTTTTTAATAAATAATTTCAAATAAATTTATGAAGCAGTTCTCTGAGAAATTTAGTTATACAGTGAAAAAGCATATATAGCAGTAAAATTTGACTATTATAAATTCAAGCTTAACATCTAGGATCTGAATCGTACTTTAAAATGAGGATTTTTAGTAAGAATATTAAGATTTTTAAGTTAGTAATTATGGGGAATTGGTGAGTTGATCAAAATCGAGACTTTACTCGAATTTCGGTGTTCACGTGGGTTTTGAACGATGGGGTCATGGCTGGAGACAGTTCGTGGATCGGGAATCATAAGAAAATTGGAAGTTTGATTTTAGGATTCTCGTGGTGGCGCGGCGATGCCAGAATAGGGTTTTTGTCATGTTTTTAGTCGAGGGGGTTTCTTCGGCAATTACGACGTCATGGTGGATATTGGAGGCTGCGGTGTGAGTGGGAAGGATAGGGGAAGAGCATGGCATAATTTTGGTGAAGGGGCCTCGCTTCAGGCAGCTGGAATGGACGGCGTATGGCCGGAGAGCGATTGAGTTTCTTCTGGTGGGGGGTGAGTTTGACTTGATTTCGTTTCGGATGTTCTCATGCAAAGTTGGGTTGATGGGAGGAATGAAAAGGTCCGTGTTGACTTCACCGAAGTGTCGGCAGCGTTGGATGATCCACCGGCGAAGTGTGCACGTGCATGCAAGATTGCGTGTATCAGTGGGGAACTGAATGATCTGGGCTATTGAGGAAGAAGTGTTTGTCATCGGGTGGAATGATGTCTTGCACGATGCAGTTCACGAGTGATTTGGGATTGAGCACGAAAGCATTTTGGGTTAACTGTGAGTTTGTGTTCCAGGTTTCCAATTCAAAATTTTAATCCAAGTTTTAAATTGATAATAGAAAATAGAAGGAAGCAACGGTCTCGGGTAAAGGATCGTTATTATTTGGGTTTGATCCGATGTAAAACTTGTTTCAAATTTTCAAGTTTAAAATTAAATAAGTTGTAAATTCAAAAATTGAATCTAGTTTGAACCCCTACTTAAAATTTATTCCTTTATAGTATAAATGTCTTAAATGATTGTTCAAGGATTCTATAATTCGTTTAACTTAAATTTGTTAGGTTAAAAGTCTTAAGTTATTTTAAAACTCTAATTAAATGGTTTAATCGAATAAGATAATTATAGGATAAATGGTTAATCTTATGATTTATTAAATTCTTGGATAATTAAGGACTAATTAAATTGATTAAGAATTTGAGAGTAACTGATTTATTTAATGAATTAATGATTTTCAGGGTATTTGTTTAATTATGAATTAAATTGATTAGAGATTTGATTAATTCATAATTAAGAATAAATTAATTAAGTAATTACAGTTTAATTTCTTAAATGATAATTACTTAATGAAAGTAATTAATGATTAGTTGTTAAGGGTTAATTATTAATTAGAGGATGATTAATAAATAAAATTAAAGGTTAATTATTGGAAATAGTTAACCAATGGGGTAATTACTTGATGAAAGTAATTAATTTAATGTAAATTACTTAGGAAAGTAATTAAGAATTGATTACTTAGTGTAATTAATTAAGGATTGATGGATTAATGAAACTAATCAAAGATTAGATAATTAATAAAATGTGATTAATTAAGGGATAATTAATCAATGTAAGTAATTATAAAATAATTAATTACTCCTCGAAATTTAAGATAATTAATCTAGGATGATTAATTAAGATGGATAATTAAAGGATGATTAATTGAATGATTGTAATTAATTAATGGATTGATTAAGCAGGATTAGATGAATAATTATGATATGAATTGACAATGCTTGCTTATGAAAGATTGTTTGTTGAATGTTTGAATTAAATGATATCTATTGGATGACATCTATTGGATGATATGCTGTGACATCCTGTTAATATGATATTGGTTATATCAATGAAAAATGTGTGATGTTTATCTGTGATTATTGCTGTATCCAGTATTTGAATTTGATCGCTTGGATAACTTGGGTTAAGATGACATTGGATTCAAAGAAACCGGAGTCGGGTATATGTTAATACCTGAAACCACTTCGATCTTTTATAATTGGATATGTGAAACCATTAGGATGAAGTGGGATGACTTAAGTGAATGGGACCAATCAATCTAAATTTGGTGCTTAAAAATTTGATGTGTGGAATAATTGATGGTTATAACGACTTGTGAAGTTGTAATTTGATACAAGTTACCCCGGGTTCATATAAGTTGAATACTTTTTACTCCATGTTAGATGGTTTTACTCACGCTGGTTTCCAGCCTGACCCGAGTGTTACTTTGATGTAATGCTCGGGTCAGACCGAGTATTACATATTTTCAGGTAAGGAGTTTTGGAGCTCAGGAGGCGAGCAGGATGGCTGGAACGTATGGAGTATCTACCACTGTGATATATTATTGTATTATTAGGATATGTTGTTTAAAACTGTCCAGTAAATAGTAGTGATTGTAACTCTGATGTATGAATATAAGTGTAATTGATACAGTTTTTCTTTTGTAAACTGTTATTATGTGATATTATATTTTGATCCGCTGCAAATGTGAGGTTTCTGTGTCTTGTTCCTATTTCTTCTTCTTTCTCTTTCTTTTCTTTCCTAACTATCTGGAAATTTCGGGATCGAAATTTCCGAATCGTTACATTTTTTATTCGAAAGCTCATCAGTACATGAAGAGGGAGGAAGCTCGATGGACAAGACGAGACAAGGCACCAGGGTCCGTTCAGGAGTCTGTGAAAAGCAACATCGCCATGAAGCAAACCGGCGATAATTCTGGAAAAACTCAAGTTAACATCCAAAACAAGCCTGGGCAGTCTAAAGGATCCGGAGGTGGAAACCCCGGAAAGAAAAAAGAAACAGGGAGGTGGAAGTCAAGGGTCCCGACCTATAGTGAATACACCCCGTTGAACTCATCTCTTGAGAACATCTATTTATAAACTTGCAACACTTTCCAGTATAAAAAGCCACGCCCAAAGGAATCGACAGAGGAGCAGAAGCGAATTGGGAAGTACTGTCGTTTTCACAAGTCTTATAGGAACACCACAGAGGAGTGCAGACACCTCCATGATGCAATAGAAAAGCTAATCAGATAGAAGAAGCTGCAGGAATTTGTCAAAGACCCAAAGGACGGGAGGCAAGAGACATTGGACCCTGGACGTGGGCCAGCCCCACGCCAACCAGAACAACCTACTTGAACTATGGGTAAATTAGTTATTAACACGATTGCTGGCGGACCCCATCCTGCGGATAAGAATTGGCAGGAGATGGAGCGATATGCTAACTCTTTAAGACATGTGGAGGATGGGACTACCGCAAAGCAGCAGCGCACGATGAATGAAGATATCATATTCAGGAACAGAGATGCGGATAAGGTAGAGGCCCCTACCATCGACCCAATGGTCATATCTGCGTCCATCGGGCCGACATTCGTGAAGAGAATTCTAATTGATTGCGGAAGCTCCGTTAACATCATCTTCCGAAAGGCGTACGACCAAATGAAGCTGGAGACCAAGGATTTGAAACCATCCAAAGCCAGAATCCATGGCTTTAATGGCGCAGCGACTGATGCAATGGGATATGTGGAGTTACCAATTGAACTGGGACAAGGTGAACGCAGGAGGGTGCGAATCTTACCATTCATAGTACTAGATGTTGATTCCCCACACAACGTATTTCTGGGTCGCCCAGCCCTGGCGGAATTTAGGGCAGCTTTGGCCCCTTGGTGTTTAAGGTTAAAATTTCCAACAGACAAAGGGGTTGGAGTGGTACACGGTGACCAGGAAATCGGTCGTGCATGCTATGTAGCTGAACTCAGGGAGGCACGGCGTAGGGAAAAAGGAAAGGTTGCGGACAGCTCTGTCCGCATCCAAAGTTCTGATGATTGACAACTAGCGCCCGAGCCCTGGCTCGGGTGACATTCTCGGATCCATAGAGACATAGATCCGAGAGATGATGATGGGGAACCCAGGGAGACAAATGCAGAACCGGCTGAACTAACCGTTGACATCTTAGTTAAATGCAACGACCCATCACGAGTTCTTAAAATTGAACCACAACTCGTCCCCATGGTGGCCGAGAACCTCACTGACTTCCTTCGAGCAAATCTTGATGTTTTCGCTTGGACAAATTCTGATATGTGCTGAATTTCTCCTGCAATTGCGAGTCATATGTTGAACATAAACCCGAAGCATGTACCCATGAAACAAAAAAGGAGAGGCATGGACCCGAAGATGTCTACGGCTCTCAAAGAGGAGGTGGAAAAACTCAAAGCCAACGGGTTCGTCCGCGACGCCCTCTACCCTGAATAGGTATCTAACCCGGTGTTAGTAAAGAAAGCAAACGGGAAATGGAGAACTTGTGTTGATTACCCTGATTTAAACAAAGCTTGCCCGAAGGATAGCTTTCCATTACCTAGAATTGACCAACTGGTCGATTCAACAGCCGGACATGAGTTACTGTCCATTATGGATGCATACTCTGGATACAATCAAATCCCAATGCACATTCCCGACCAAGAACACACCAGTTTTGTCACAAACGTCGGGCTGTATTACTATGTAGTAGTGCCCTTTGGATTGAAGAGCGCTGGAGAAACTTATCAACGTCTGGTGAATCGTATATTCAAAGATCAGATTGGTAAAACAATGGAATTCTATGTGGATGACATGCTTGTGAAGTCATGGCAGTCAAACGACCACATCCGAGACTTAGCGGAGATGTTCGATGTACTCAAACACTACGGGATGAAGATCAATCTTTTGAAATGTTCATTCGGCGTGGCTCCGGGAAAGTTCTTTGGTTTCATTGTGAATGCACGGGGAATTGAAGCTAACCCGAAGAAGATCCAGGCTATCCGAGATATATAAGTACCCAGAACCATAAAGCAGGTGCAAAGCTTGAATGGAAAAGTGGCTGTGCTGAGTCGATTCATATCCAGAGCTACAGACAAGTGTATTTCATTCTTTGATGTTATAAATAAAGGAAAAAGAAACTTTGAATGGACAACCGACTATGAAGAAGCTTTCCAAGCTCTTGTAAGGCACATGGAAAGCCCCCCAGTGTTATCGAAACCAATAGACCACGAAATGTTGTACATATACTTGGCGGTATCCCAGCATGCTATCAGTACAGCCTTGGTTCGCGAGGAAGACCGGATTCGAAAGCCAGTTTACTATGTCAGTAAACGGTTGACAAGGGGCGGAAAGAAACTATCCAAAGATTGAGAAACTAGCCTATTGCTTGGTGATTGCATCATGCAAGCTTCGCCCCTACTTTCAGGCACACTCAATCAGTGTTTACACTGATGAACCCTTGCGGCAGGTACTCCAATGACCAGAAACTTCCGGAAGGATGTTAAAATGGAATATTGAGTTGAGTCAGTTCGATATTTCTTATCTACCGTGAAGGGCCATACAAGGACAAGCACTAGCCGACTTCATTGCTGAATTCACTGTGCTAGATGAACCGAGCAGTCACAGAGTCATAACCCCCGTTCGATGGAAGATGTATACCAATGGGGCATCTAACGACCGTTGCTCGGGGGCAAGTATAGTCCTCGTAACTCCTGAAGACCGATCAATCTGCTACGCTTTGAAGCTCGAGTTTGTAGCAACAAATAAGGATGCCGAATATGAAGCATTGATTGCTGGCTTGTGACTTTTTATCGAACTGGGGGTGAAGTCGATCGAATCTTCTGTGACTCACAGCTGATAGTATATCAGGTGCGGGGAGACTATTAAGCAAAGGGACAGAGACTGGCTCCTTACCTTGCTCGGGTTCAAGAGCTGCTGGCGAGTCTGGAATATTACGACATCTCGCACGTCCCACGCGAACAAAATAGAGAAGCTGATTCATTGGCAAAGTTCGCAAGCACTGGCGATGCATAGCAAATGGGATTGTTCCCTGTTGAGACCCTCCATGCTCCAAGTATAGACATAATGGAGATAGATTTCGTGTTAGAGACCGAACTTGAGAAGGAATCGTGGTTCACCCCAATCAAACAGTACCTGCTACAAGGGGATTTGCCTGAAAAGAGAAGCGAAAGATGCCAAGTCCTTCGTAAGGCTTTGCGTTATGTAGTACATGACGGGATAATGTATCAGAGGGATTCTCGACCCCCTTGCTCCGGTGCGTGGCCCATGATGAGATAAAATGAGTATTAAAGGAAGTCCATGAGGGAGACTACGGTGACCATACTGAGGGGCAAACGTTAGCAAAGAAAATCCTCCGTTACGGATACTATTGGCCAACTGTCAATCGGGATGCTGCAGACTATGTGAGAAGATGTGACAAATGCCAGATATACGTAAAAATCCCGAGAGCTCCGCCAACGGAACTCACACAAATGGTTAGCCCCTGACCATTTGCAATGTGGGGGATCGACCTAATTAGTTATTTACCCATAGCCAAGGGTGGTGCGAAATATGCAATAGTAGCAGTCGATTACTTTACAAAATGGGCAGAAGCAGAGCCTCTGGCCATGATCACCACCAAGAAAGTCATTAATTTCGTTGTATGAAATATCATATGCCATTTTGGCCTTCCACGGACCATCATAACAGACAATGGAACTCAATTCGAAAGCAAGGAGTTCAAAGAATTTTGTCAGAAATATGGCATTGAGAAAAGGTTTGTAGCAGTTGCTCACCCAAAGGCAAATGGACAGGTAGAAGCCGTAAACAAAATAATCAAGTCCATATTGAAAAAGCGTTTGGAAAAGGCTAGAAGCAAGTGGGTAGATGAACTCCCGACGACTCTTTGGGCTTATAGAACTACCCACAAGACCGCAACTGGGCACACTCCATTCGCATTAGCATATGACACTGAAGCTGTCATACCAGTGGAACTTGAAGTCCCATCACATCGGGTAACTCACTATGACCTTGCATCGAGCCGGGATCTCTTATTGGAATCATTGGACTTTATTGATGAAAAACGCGAAGAAGCTGATTTGAGAGCGGCCTCGTACAGACATTGAGTCGCTAGATATTATAATGAAAAGGTCCAACCAAGAGTCTTTGATGTGGGAGATCTCATTTTGAAACGAGTTTTTCCAGTCTCATCTCATATGAACCCTGCATGGGAAGGTCCATACATCATCGAACGGAGGCTTGGAGAAGGAACTTTCAAGCTAGCGACCGTCGATGGTGCGATACTCCCTCGAGCATAGAACAACGAACACTTGCGACGTTATTCCACTTAGTCTATTTCCTTTATGCAGTAGTTGCATTCATTTCCAGTACATTTTCCTTTCTAGTCCTTGGCGTGTAATAAGACAATTTAGCTTGCTTTCATTAATAAAGGCTTGAAGCTATCCTTTTTGTGAATGACTAATGTTTCTGCGTATGATAATCTTGTGGCAGGCAATTAAAATTATATTATTCTGGCTGGCGTACGAACGCTCGAAATAATTTGAAATCTCCAAGTCCCGGGAGTGCGAAATGGAGTACTCTAAGTCCCCGGAGTGCGGACTCGAGTATAAACGATTAAAAATCTCCAAGTCCCTGGAGTGCGGACTGGGCTACTCTAAGTCCCCAGAGTGCGGACTCGAGTAATAAACAACTAAAAATCTCCAACTCCCCAGAGTGCGAACTGGGGTACTCTAAGTCCCCGGAGCGCGACTCGAGTATAAACGACTTAAAAATCTCAAAGTCCCCGTAGTGCGGACTGGAGTGCTCTAAGTCCTCGGAGCGCGGACTCGAGTATAAACGATTAAAAATCTCCAAATCCCCCGAGTGCGGACTGGAGTACTCTAAGTCCCCGGAGTGCGGGCTCGAGTATAAGCGACTCAAAATCTCTAAGTCCCCAGACTACGGACTGGAGTACTCTATGTCCCCGGAGTGCGGGCTCGAGTATAAACGACTCAAAATCTCCAAGTCCCCAGAGTGCGAACTGGAGTACTCTAAGTCCCAGAGTGCGGACTCGAGTATAAACTATTAAAAATCTCCAAGTCCCCGGAGTGCGGACTGGAGTACTCTAAGTCCCCAGAGCATGGACTCGAGTATAAACGAATTAAAAATCTTTAAGTCCCCGGAGTGCGAACTGGAGTACTCTAAGTCCCCGGAGCGCGGACTCGAGTATAAACGATTAAAAATCTCCAAGTCTCTGGAGTGCGGCTGGAGTACTCTAAGTCCCCGGAGCACGGACTCGAGTATAAACGATTAAAAATCTCCAAGTCCCCGGAGTGCGGACTGGAGTACTCTAAGTCCCCAGAGCACGGACTCGAGTATAAATGAATTAAAAATCTCCAACTTCCCGGAGTGCGGAATGGAGTACTTTAAGTCCCCAGTGTGCGGACTTGAGTAATAAACAACTAAAAATCTCCAAGTCCCCGGAGTGCGGACTGGAGCACTTTAAGTCCCCGGAGTGCGGGCTCGAGTATAAGCGACTCAAAATCTCTAAGTCCCCAGAGTGCGGACTGGAGTACTATAAGTCCCCAGAGTGTAGACTCGAGTATAAACGACTAAAAATCTCCAAGTCCCCGGAGTGCGGACTGGAGTACTCAAAGTCCCCGGAACGCTGACTCGAGTATAAACGGTTAAATTTCTCGAAGTCCCTAGAATGCAGACTGGAATATTCTAAGTTCCCGTTGTACAGATTAAAAATGTTCTAAGTGCTTGAAGCATGGAAGGAAAATGAATAACTCTCAGAGAATTAACGGGCTATATGAAGACAAACCAAGAAGTCTATATTACGCACAACAGCGTGGATTCAAATCACAATCACAAAAAAAACTGAATAATAAGAATCTTTTGAAATGACAGAAAAGGAAACTAAACTTTATTCAGGAAAAATTTTCCGCTACAAACACTCCCAAGTTCGGAGTCGACAGTCTATTTACAAAAACTACAAAAAAAATCATTGCATGACTCAGATTAACCCTCGTTGAACGAGGATAGTGATCACTTCTTGTGCTTCTTCAACCTCTTCCCAGACAGATCCTCCTCGGAACGTTTACCCTTGGAACCCCTCCTTAATGGAGGGGTAACGACTGAAGAAGTAGGGGGAATACCAACGGGCTTGGACCTGCCAGGAAGGATGACCTTCAACGGCTTGTTCAAGGGGTCATCCAGGTCCACAACTCGATGCTCAACCTTAACCTTAGCCGTCTCTTGCTTCTCTTTCTTGAGCCGCTCCTTCATGCTCAGTTCAGATGTATGCTCAGAGGCACCCGTGACTTCTACTTCATAACTCCCAGAGGAAGAATCAGACTTATCTTCGTCAAGCGCTTCGATCACTTGGGCGTCTGGACCGGGAGCCTCTCTAGCACAAGGGGCCTCGCTTGTTTCTTTCTCCGCCTCCTTAGCGACATCGCTCCTCGGAGTGGGTTCAGGATCAGAACGACCTGCATAAAATCACGAAAAACAACTGTTAGGATAGGACCACTTCTAGGGAAAACACTTGGGATGTTAAAGCAAAAGGATTGCCTACCAGTTTCCGGCTAGTTTTCAGCCATCAAGGGGGTCTCACCCTCCGGGATAGGAGACACAACATGAACACCCAGGCCAGGGGCTTCCGGATCATAACCAATGTGCTTTTCAAAAGGATCAAGTATCGGCCGACTGACCGGCTGGGTAGGCACATGAACTGGAAACTCAGCCTCGGATGGACCGGCGACAACTTCTTTCTCTTTCCTCGAGGGGGAGCCTTTGCAATAAAGGGCCTTGGCCACTGACAGGTCCGAATGCTCGTTTCCCTTCAGAAATTCTTTTATCAAAGCCCCCTCATCAACCTCCTCGATACCTTGCTCGGCCTTCCTAATTTGAATTAGGGCCTCCCATGCCTCGATCAAAGATTCAAGATAGCCCTCGCCCAGAAAAGTTAAGTCCCGGTGCATGAGCATGTGGACGTTGAATTCGGCAATGAGTGGGTCGAATGCGGTCTTGATCTCTTCTCTACCTTCTTCCGTGGATGCCTCAAGGCGGGAGTCGATGTCCATAGACGCCGTCTTTTTGCCCTCTTCACGGGCCTCGCTCTTCAATGTCTCGACCCTGGAAAGCTCTCCTTCAAGTTTTTCCTTTAAGAGTTGAGTGGCGACAATATCGTCACAGTATCGTTGTGACTCTTCTTGGGCAGCCGTTTTCTCCTCCTTCTCTCTGCGGAGAAGCTCCTCGAGTTCCTTGACCCAGAGGCTAAACGCATCCCTCTGCTTTTGAATGGAGTCCTTCTCTAAGGCCAAAGCCCCACATCGTTGAACCGCCTCGTCAAGTTCTTTTTTATGAGTTGATTCCAGACGAGTAATGGCCTCAGCAGTATCATTGGCGCTCTGATGGGCGACCTTAAGCTCAGACTTATAAGTGGGAATTTCTTCGTCTTGGGCTTTAATGATGTCTTTATCGTGGATAGCCTCAAGCTTCAAACAGTCGATTTCATGTTGGCGCTCCACTGAGACTTTAGAAAGTTTCTCAGCCAGATGAACGGACGTGTCATGTTGAGCATAGACGTCGTTGGTACAAGCGATGGCGTTTTGCTTAACATCTCCAGGTATAGGATGAATCGCCGGAAGGAACTTCAGCCCATCGAAGCAGACTTTTGGAAATATAGTTTTGGGCTCGGCCAGTCTCTCCGATACTGTCGGATCCGTTGCAGGAGCGGGAGGAGACGGCTTTGAAAGTTCGCCCCTCCCATTAGAATATCGGGACTGTTGAGTGGAAGAGGAATTAGAGCATTGATCTCGGGGGATATCAGATTGCGACCCCTTATAGCCATGTTTATCCTTACTTTGCCCCAAACGAGAAGAGGGGTGTCGATGATTCTTGGGCTGGTAATATGTTTTCTTCCATGATGATGAGTCCCGAGAATGATGGTCCCTATCACCATCACCATCTCTATCTCAACGTCTCTCGGGACCCGAGTCCCGTCCGGACGGATGGAAAATAGAAGAACCACGGAGACGATCGAATTCGTGTGAACGACCCTTGTCACCTGCGCGAAATTCAAATAACAACGAATTAGCAAAGAGAGATGTGATGACAAAAACGTAAGTGTGAATTGAAGTGCAAATGTTCGTGTGTGTCCTTGTGTTTCCCCCCTACGGACCAGTAGCCTTGCTAACAGGGGTTTTCTCTCCCTGACTTTGGGTTGGAATGCCACATCGCCTCTGATGGGCGAATGGAACTTGAATGCCTACGGATCGCCAAAGTCGTTGTTGAGCAGATCATCGGGGATGGAGAGATTCGACAGACCCTTTAAAGAACTCTCTACGTGTTGCGAAGAAGCCTCTCTCTCCGTCAGAATAAGCGTAACTTTCAAAGTTCCGTCGACCTTCTCCTTTCTGATCTTATACGTCAACGCCTTTTCCCCCTTTGAAGGGGAAGATGATGTTTCAATATCATGCACTTCGACCGGCGGATACTGAGCAACACCACATTCTCACCTTGTGTTTCAGGAGCTTCACTCTCTTTAATCTCCCCCTCTTCCTGTTCATCGAGGGTGTGGCGTGATGACGATTGGGCTAATTTTTTTCCTTTATCGGATGCAGGCTTGGGAATGGAGATGCCCTCAGGAAGGCTTACCCGACGACCTTCCGCTAACAGTCCGAACCTTGACAGTGACTCATTCAAAATGAGAGTTCGGATGTCTCGTTCTTCAGCGTAAAGGGCTCTAATAGCTTCAACAGCCTCAGAATAACTGCGGCCGTCAGGGCATGGATTGATACCTGAAAAGAGGAAACAAGAATTAGAAAAAGCGTAGCCTCGGTCACAACATGAGCATCGTTCCAAGAAAAAGACTTACTTCCTTCAACCCATCTCCTCGCAAAACCAGGGGGCCACTGCACATAGAACCATTCATGTTTGTATAAGGCAAATTTGCTCCACGTCCTAGTTAAAATTTGGCATTTGTAGTGCGGCTCGAGGAACACAAAGGAGGGGCTATCTCTCCGCTTCTTGATCATATAAATATATCTGATGTCGCCAGGAGTTGGAGGCCTAGAAAAGACGGTCATGAAGAGGAGGTATGTCCCATAAATGAATGTGTGGCTATTCGGGTGCAGCTGCTAGGGAGCGATGTCCATGTATTGCAACACATCCCGAAGAAATAGATTGAATGGAGGCACGCTGCCCACCCAGCACATAAACTTATTACAGGCGGTATATCCAACTGGGGGCAGGTGTGGGCGATCGTGCCCCGATGGAACCAACACGTCGGCGAAATGAATTCCGTGGATGGAGCATATTCACCGGAGCGCGACTTCGTTAATCTTCGAAGCCTGTGAATCGATCGGATTGTCCAAAAGAATCGATGCCTTCAGGGCATCAGGGGCTAAGTTATGAGCGGGGGACGTCGATGGGTTTGAAACATCCATATCCCCTTGTTTGGAAGACGGCCCGGGCCTATCTGAGATAGTGGCGGAGCTAGATTTTTTAGACATCTTCAATAAATAGCGGATCTGGAAAAACACCTGTGTGAACTATACTTGAAAAATGATCGACGTTAAATTAACAACACGAATATTCACCCCACATGGTGTGTGAACTAGTGCAATCAATCATGTATAAGCATTGAAAATTTGAAAGTCGCGAGGTTACTGATATAAAATTAAGTCTCAAATCATCGCCTTCGAAGACCTTCATCGCCGACCGTCTCCAAAAGCCTGCCTTATGGAGATTACAGTTCCAGATTCAGAGAACGTTAAAAGAAGTTGTCCGGTTATGTCAATCTAAATACAGGTTTATGTCTGTTGAAGCTAGTGAGTGAATAGCCCGGATCAGTTCGATATGCTAGTAGGCTAGAGCCCTTGTCCTTATGTTATTATATGATTAGGCAAGGCAATTGAAGGTTCGACATCTACGTTCGTTCGGCCTTGATGTGGTTCGGCATCTATGTTCGTTCGGCCTTGGTATGGTTCGGCATCTATGTTCGTTCGACCTTGATATGGTTCGGCATCTATGTTCGTTCGGCCTTGCTATGGTTCGGCATCTATGTTTGTTCGGCTTTAATATGGTTCGGCATTTATGTTTGTTCGGCTAAGCTGTCGCTCGGCGAAGCTATCGATCGGCCTAAAACTTGTTCGGCAAACTCTCGTTCGGCCTAACTATCGTTCGAACTAGTTAGCGCTCGGCAGAGTATCGCTCGGCCAAAATTCCATTCGGCTGAAAAAACCCTCGGCATCCTCCCCGCTAACTCATGCTTTCTCTCAAACCTCCCATCCTACCGTCCGATATGTGGTGAGTCACATCGAACCAGAATTACGTTGAGCTCCAACGCTCGGCACTCCACCCTAAAATCCTCTCCTCTCCTCCACCATCCGCGAACGAGCAACGAGATCCGAGTGTTCGGCAAGCTATGTCAAACCTTACTGTTCGGCATCCCAACTCTCTCATGCTCCTCCTATATTCTTTCTTCCTCCAATCTTGTTTGGCATAGGAGAGTTATGCCGAACCCTAACACATCTCCCAACAGCTTCCTAGAAGGTTCGTCTCTATTCACTCCTCTTTCCACCCTCATCATTTACATTGAAAACCCTTAGAATATCTAAACCTAGGCTCGATTCACCCTATCGATTACGGAACTCGAGCATCAAGCCCGTTTAAGTTATGGGAAGGAATTAGAATCGATACCTAGTCAGTAGGATGAAGACTTGGAAAGGATTGATGGATCAATGGAGTTTGTTAACTAGAAAAATCAGCAATTACAAGGCAGCGGTGATAAAATGTGAAAATAGGAGATGGAGGAGGGCGCTGGACTTTATAGAGAAGAGGAAGAAGACGAAGAGGCTATTCCCGGTGAAACCGGTCAAAGCCGCACCGTTCGATCCAGCTCCTGCATTACGTTCGGCACACGAGGAGTGTTCAGTTTCAACTGGACCGTTCGGCATTTGCATTACGTTCGGCACAGGAGAATTATGTAACCCCCAAGAGTGGTGAACCAAGGTTCGGAGTGAAGCATGATCAAAGCGCATCACGTTCGGTCACACGATACACTTTGGGGGGCAAGTGTTTCCTAGAGATTTGACCAGGCAACTCGGTACTCGGCTTATCTAGATTGCTCGGCATATCATCACGGTCGGCATCTAGCAAGTACTCGGCTTAAGGGGACACTCGGCAGAAAGGAACGCTCGGCACTTAGGGGCGTTCGGCATTGGGAAGTGTTCAGCAGATAGCTTCCCACAAGGTTTAGAGCATTCTGCCTCATCTCGTTCGGCCTAGCCATTGTTTGGCCAAAAGGGGCAGTTCGGCACCACACCGCTCGGCATCTAAATGATGTTCGGCATAAAGCACCTCGTTTGGCATCCAGACCGTTCGGCATCATACTGATCGGCATACAAGAGACGTTCGGCATCAAGGAACGCTCGGTGCCCATGAAGGATCGGCATCTGATAGACGTTCAACATGAGTCTCATTCGGCCCCCGGAGACGTTCGGCAATCAAAGATGGTTCGGCGTTCTCCCCAGCACGACCGGCTTCAATTGTTGTTTGGCCTACTCTTCCGACACAACAAACGTATCGTTCGGCATTTAATCGTTCGGCCTCTCTGGTTCGGCGCACAGAGACCACTCCACTTGGGCTGAGATATTCAGCTACCTGGCCCGCCAGGGAATTCCAACCCACCTGTGCCTATAAATAGGGGGGCAGGGGCATAAAAAAAAGGGATCAGATTTTAGAGAACACTGGGGAGACTCTGCCATTTTCAAGACTCATTATAGACTTATTTCTTTTACCTTGCAATTGTATTCAAGTAATTAGAATCGAATTGTATCTGTAATCAAACATCAATAAAATCAATGGAAATCAACTTCAAAGTGGACGTAGGCAGTTACGCCGAACCACTATAAATTTGGTGTTCTTGTTCTCTACATTCAAATTTACATTCTATTCTCTGTTTTCATTTACTTTCTTCATTAATCTCTCTACACAATCTGTCTAAGGGTGTTGGTGACCAATTTTGGTGCTAACAAAAATAGAATCTTGCAGCGGAACGATAAAATATAATAATCAAATATACAGTTCATGAAGCTCATTTACAAAATATTCGATTTTACTTATACAATACATATCTGAGCTACACATACTAGAGAACAATAATAATGCAGCGGAATAAAATGGTGTAGTGGAATAATATAATAGATAATTGTAATACAAATCTTTGTCTTCTTCCTCCAGAATAAAATCTTCAAATCCTGAAATGCTCGGACTGGCCCGAGCGAATTGAAAAGACAAAACAATCGAGTCAGAACTAAAAGATCTTATGTAAGTTAAATCAATGGTAAAATATGAGCGGAACGGCGTCAGAGATGTTTACGAGATTTGACATCTCCTATCCAGTGTCTAACGTGAGTACAGTAACTTAAGAGATGCTCGGGATTCACATCTCCTAAGGATCCGTTAAACTATTTACTATGTAGTAATATTTCGCTATTATAATAATGTCTATAGTAAAATAAACTTACTTTTAAATAGCGTTAAGGAGTGACCGAATATTCTCCTTAACACGTAATAGTCCCAGTAGTCCATCCAATATCATAGTCCCTCCTGATCGGGAAGCCACCGGAGGATACCACACGGGCTACGGGAGAAAACCAAACTCGTACAAGGCGCGTTAGGGTAGGTGACACGACACAACTAGGCAATGTCAGGGTAGGTATACCAATTGCTATCCAGGCTGGTGGTAACACGTAGCAGCTGCTACCGCCCACCTCGAACCACACCCCTAAAATCAAATATCAAAAGCGGTCACCAAATTAATCTCAAAGTCAGAATATAATATTGAAGGAGTGTGTCCGATCAGAAGAATGACCTCATTGGCCCGAGAATCGCCCCTGTTTTAGCCACCTTATGCCAACTCACGGGAGTTGGGTCCACGTATATACCTCAAAGGAAATGCCGTCGCCATCCTACTTCATTCTGGAATCTCCCCCGCGCACATGGTTGTTAAAGTGGTTTTCGAAGTTGGCAGAGAGTATGACAACTTCCGATCCCGGTCTCTTTAACAACCAAACGTTATTATAATACCGCAATCATTTCAAAATAAATTATACTTCAAAACCAGGATATAATATTTATTTCAAAACCATATAAATACGATATCATTTTCATTTTAAAACCAAATCAATATGATATCATTTTTAAAGTCATAGTATTCAAAGTTATAAATTTTCAAAACCAAAGACTTAAAACTATAACACTTCCAAAACGTAATACTTTGAAATTTATAACTTTGAAAGATAACTTCCAATACTTTAATGGTTCAAATATCAAATTACTTTATATAAAATAAAATAGCTTCTTAAATTTCATAAATCAATTCCAAATACAGATTTGAACCCCCAATAAACCATTTCAATTTCAAAACATTAAATATTCCACCATTTCAAAACTAATTCTTTGATAATTCCATATATATATATATATATATATATATATATATATATATATATATATATATATATATATATATATCAAATTTAATTACTATTATTTGGATTTGAAATGTTAACTAAATAAATCTAATATAATTTAAGAAAAACTTTTAAAACTTCAATTGACTGGATATTCTTTCAACTTATTTAATTGATATATTCATTTAAATCAACTTGATATTCATTTAAATCACTCTAAACCAAAATCAAGTTATAAAATCATACCCGTTAAAATCTCAATTTTATTAAAATATCAAATCAACTTTATTCGAGTATAATCCTTAAATAATTTAATTCACATTAATTTCCTATTTATCTTTTAACCTCAGTTTTATTTAAGCCATTATAACTATATATATAATATAACTTAAACAGCTACTTAAGCATATTATATAAAAGCAATCAAATTTTATTATTAAACTTGTTTTTATAAAACAAAATAATACATAGCTTAAATTCAAGAATTTAATTATATATAAAATAAAATTTATATAGTATCAAAAATCAATATTTATTAAACTGTATATTACTATCCAAAACCATAGAAATCAATTTCAAACTATTTTTATATATACAGACCACGGTGTCTGTATAAAATTTTCTATCCTGTGGTCAAGTGATACGGATATTTATCATTTCAATCCGTAATTAAAAATAAAAATATGGTTATATATCATTTCAAACCGCAATCTCGAATGAAATAAAGTGCATAACAATTTGCAGTTTAAAACAATATAGAATATAACATCCATTCATCCAATATCAATCATCAACCATTTATTACAATCATCATCCAATTTAAACAATAACATCAATACAGAGCATATAATAAATAACAGGTAATTACTGATAGTTTATATTCAATAATAAATTAAACAATCTATCTAACTGGCAGTTTATGTGCAATGATAAATTAAATAACATAGTAAATTAAATTTAACTGAGATGATGATTAAAAATATGCCAAACAATCATAAATAAATTTCAAATCACATCATATATCAATGTAACACACATAAGAAATTTTATAAGTTGTCAGTGGGTTAAAACACTCACCTTTCGAATTTAAATTGAATCTGAATCCAATTTAAACCCAAAATTCAAACGATCTCAAAGTTCATCCAAACCTGCGCCAAAATGTCTGGAATTCCAATATGAAACTAGCGGCGAAAACCGCGCGTGAATTGGACCTCGTATGTGAATGTTATACACGTTAGAAGATGAAAAATTTGAAATTACAAAACAAAAAAAAAATAGAAAATAACACGTCATTACCCTTTTCACGCACACCACCACGCGGCCGAAACACTACTATCGCGTTCAAAACAATGAAGCGTCGCCGACCCTAGGCAATTATTGCCTCGTCCACGCTCATCTCTAGCTCGATCAGGTACCACCGCCATCTTCCCCTACCTTCGCCGCCCCCACGGCGAACTCGCTGCCCACTCCAGCGCTGCCACGCGTCCCCAGGCTGAGGACAAATATGCTCCTTTAAATCTAGATTTCTGGAGAATCCAAACCGAGTTACGACGAGCAATCACTACCCTATGCTCTGCTCTGCACCACCTCCGCAATGGCACAACCCGATCGACAAACGGTCGATGATCCACCGTTGGATCGTCGAAAATCCAATACGAATGGCCAGAATGATTTGCGATTTCAAGACAAACGATGAATCGAACCCAGAAATGAATTGCAGATCTGAGATGTGTTCATCGAGAAGTTCGATATATAATTTTTCTGAATTTTTTGAGGAGTTTGAAATTTCAATTTGATTTTGAATTGCAATTGGAATTAGGTGTTTGTCTACCATTGAAATGAGGAGTGAAATAAATTGTACGTATAGACCAATGACAATGAGGAATTAGGGTTTATAACAACGTATTTATAGACAAAGCTGGAAAAAGAATAGATGGGCAAGGTTTACTTGCACGTTTGAACGATAAAATGGCCCAAAAAGCCCGCTTCGACTCCGGAACGAAATTGGGTCAAACCATATATCAAAATAGATGTTTTAAAATATTTTAAAAGCGATGGAACAGGTTTCACGTCCAAATCCCATTTTATGAAGAAGTTATGCTAAAATCAAATTATTTTAAATTGATTTCAATTTCATTGATATCAAGGCGTTTCGAGTATGTACAATCAAACGACACGTCCGATCGTTACAAAACTTGAAACCCTATAATAATTCACCGTATCGGATCCGATGAAACCAGTTTCATCGAAATCCGAGTCAGTGGCCAAAATGGCTATTTTTACATAAATTAAATAAATTAAAAATAAATTAATTAAATCACTTTTCAATTTCAACTCTATAATTAACAGATTTCATCAATTTTAACTTTCTTAATCATTTACAATAATTTAACCCAATTCAAATGTCCATTTAGAGTTGATTAATTTATCAATTTCAATGTTAAATTTTCAATTTTATTATATTCACAAATTATAATTTAAATTCTCAATAATCCCATTGAATTTGCTTTTCATTCTTATTATTCAGTTCATTATTATCCAACGGATGAAATAAAAATTGGTTTATGGTTTATTACATTATTATTCTCAAATTTCATCTTAATTTCAATTAACGCAATAATTAAATATTAAATTTCATTTAATTGCAATAAATCCAGTTATTAAATTTAAGTTAATAAATCTGGATTCTCATTCCTTTTTATTAAATCAACCATTATCTTATGGATAATTTTAACGCTACTATAGATCCAATTGCCCTAATGGTTTATAGTTATCAACTAAATTCATATTAACTTGTAATTAATTACGTTTAATTGCAATGGATTCAGATCTAATTAAATAGATTAAATAAATGGGTAAACAATTAATAATTATTACCATTTTCCTAATTTAACCCCATTCCTACTTTATTGTCAATTAACAAATATTATAATTTCTTACTAAAATTGATTTTTTATTCAATTACCCTTTATTTCGTATTATTACATCAATTTATACAAATTTGAATTCATTCCCAATTTACACATTTCAATCAATCATAACTTTACAATTTGTTTCCAATAATTGGTATTGCCCTAAATTAGTTACTTATCAACTTGCATAAACCTTATTACCTTTAATGTTACACAATTTTTCTTAGTTCTATTCATCGTAGTATTGAATTTCATTTTCTACAAAATTTCCATTTATTATAAATTAAATTTCAATAAATTGGTTTGTTTCAATTCTTATCCTTTTATTAAGTTCATTACTACTCTAAAATCTGGTTAACCTTTGTTTAACCTTTCATTACTTTACTATACTCAAATTTGACAACTCCTAACACTGTATTGCATTCCCCATTAATGTAACATTAATTTTATTTTATTAAAATTTATTTCCAATTCCATCAACTAGTTAAATAGGTAACTTATAGTAATTGTTTACAAGCCAGGTGTACACTTAAGTTTATCCTGCTTCAACCAATTATTATAATTATCTACATAATATCGAATTCATTCAATTACTATAAATTATATACAAATTATTTTATTTACACCACCCTTACACTTATTTACTTATTTTAAATTTTATTCCCAAGTGCAACAATTTACGCTATTTCACTTTTATTGATTTCACTTCAATTGTCAACAATTGGATTTTTTTTAACCATTGCTACAATTCATTCTTAACTTTTACTTAAATAAAAATTATAAAAAAATTTCTATTTCTTTATAAATTAAATTACAAAGATCTAATTAAATCAACCAATTTATTTATCAAAATTTACGGGCCGTTACACTCTCCCCCACTCAAAACTTTTTGTCCTCGAAAAGGAAAAGAAGGGAAAAGAAGAATTAAGAAATCAATATATGTTATTTAAAATATTAAATTTATAAACAATTAAATTTACAAAATTAATTAATTTACATAAAATATACCAATTTATAACATTAGATTTTTTTATACTTAAATTAATAAAGTTTGAAAACATTTTCAAAATTTTCTAAGTCCAAAATTTTACGAAAAATTTCGGCAGAGTCTCCTTTGTACGGAGAGGCTCGGGAGAAGATATAATATCAAATATAACAATATATAACATATAATTTCCAAAATGATATATATATATCCCAACACGGGAAAACAATGTAATAACGCTATAAAACTGAAATCCAAAAACGTACCTATTTATCGGGAAAACAACGCTTAAATTATGAAACCAAAAGCAGTAGCAATTGCTTCCATAACATGTATTTCACTTATACAATCTAAAGGAGGTTAATAATTATATAAAATGAAATATTAGTTTTGTTTCATCCACTAACAAACAAAGCAATGTCAAACACAACAATCACTTGCAATCACAACATACAACCATCATACAGAATCAACACAATTCAATTCTATCGTATCAAACAAAACAAATAGTTGTTCGGGTTCAAAAACTTTCAATTGTACAGAGTGAAAAATAAACTACTAAGTGCACCATTCACTCAACAGTCTTAGGTGAAACTAAATAGATTATTCATACATCTAAACAAATTTAAAGCATCCTTGTCCAAAGAACCATAACCAAACAAACGACAATTTCAAACAATAGATCAATTTCATTCTTGTTAATTCCATTTCATACATTTGTTGTTTGATTTCCTTTTTATCCATATACTGATTTATCTTTTTATTTTACATTCACTTCTTACAACTTTTTGCTTCTATTCGTTGGTTCAATGTTTATTTCTTTTGTTTTCATTTATTACGTACAAATCTTATTTCATTTATTAATGCCATCATTTATTAATTATTATATAATTTCATTTATTAATATTCATTTATTCACAATATTAATGTTTAGTTCAATTTCTTTGCATATTAATTCATTTACTAAGGTTTATAATCATTTATTTATAATACTTTCCTTTCAATTATATTTTATTAGAAGCTATTTTAATTATACCTAAGTTTACAACACTAGAACAACAAATTCTTATTTATTAAAGAATTTCATCAAATACCTTTCATTCCTTCAAGTTCATTACTTGTATAACACCCATTACATTTCTTATTAACATTTTAACTTTTATAATCGGTAAGTTATATATATATATATATATATATATATGTTTTTAAGGATGTAATCGAAAGTTATACAAGTTTGTTCTATTTCCTTTAATTAATTTAATGTTCAGTAATATTATTCTTTGTTTCATAGGTTACAATTTCCAATTTCCTTTAATCCCATTAATAACTTAGCATTAAATCTCGTATTTCATTTTGAGGTTTCAATTATTAATTAGTTACATTCCATTTTCTACACTAATTGAAGCTATTAATTAATGGAAAATTTAGAACTAAATACCGGGTTAAATTTCAAACCATTTTAAAATAATAGATAAACAATTTAAAATTTACATTTGCTTATCAAAATAATTCTGGAGTAAAACTACTACAGTGGCCTTCCCACTTCGAAACTTGAAAATGAATGTCGATGATGCGTGCACTCATCACCGAAATTATTTTCCAGCGACAGAGAGGGGAGTACAACTTATTTCTTCAAAAAATTTCTTTAAAACAATTCTTTCAAATTATATTGAAATATTTATATCAAAACATACTTCCAATAGTATTACTATTATATTCCCAAAATTAATTGAAAGAAGTTTCAAAATCCCGGAACTTAAGTCCTAAATTCCCAATTTTCATTTATTTTGTTTTAAATCTCATTTCCACTATTATTTATAAATTTCATTACATAACAACCAATATATACAACCAATTATATATCTAATTTATAAAAAAAATCTATTTTTATATATAGAAAATATAATAGGCAAAAATTATTTCATTCACCTATATTCAAAAACAAATATTGTGTCGGTCTTTCCTATTAAGTGTTTAGAAATCCCTATTGATGTCATAGTGTCCCATGCACCAACCAGAATTTATAAATATAAAACGGAACAAATTAATACAATATCAAAACCCTTTAATAACACTAACAAATACGCTCTCTCATACATATACGCTCAGCCAATCCTCATAGGGTATTACTACCCTATTAATAAAGAGCCAGACCCCACAAAGCTAAGATTTATCGCTAAACCAAAGCTATGATACCAGATGTAACGTCCCGCCTTTTTGTACGCTTTAAATCGACGATAAACCACAAATGTCAGACTTAAACCATATAGAAGGGCAGATTGTTATGGGGTAAATAAGAAAAAGTAGAGGAAGAAAAAACAAAACAGAATCTTGTAGCGGAACGATAAAATATAATAATCAAATATACAGTTCATGAAGCTGTTTTACAAAATATTCGATTTTACTTATACAATACATATCAGAGTTACACATACCAGAGAACAACAATAATGAAGCGGAATAAAATGGTGTAGTGGAATAATATAATAGATAATAGTAATACAAATCTTCGTCTTCTTCCTTCAGAATAAAATCTTCAAATCCTGAAATGTTCGGACTAACCCGAACGAATTGAAAAGGTAAAACACTCGAGTCAGAGCTAAAAGATCTTATATAAGTTAAATTAATGGTAAAATATGAGTGAAACGGCATCAGAGATGTTTAGGGGATTTGACATCTCCTATCCAGTGTCTAACGTGAGTGCAGTAACTTAAGAGATGCTCGGGATTCACATCTCCTAAGGATCCGTTAAACTATTTAGTATGTAGTAATATTTTGCTATTATAATAATGTCTATAATAAAATAAACTTACTTTTAAATAGCGTTAAGGAGTGATCCAATATTCCCCTTAACATGTAATAGTCCCAGTAGTCCATCTAATATCATAGTCCCTCCTGATCGGAAAGCCACCAAAGGATACCACACGGGCTACGGGAGAAAATCAAACTCGTACAAGGCGCGCAAGGATAGGTGACACGGCACAACTAGGCAATGCCAGGGTAGATATACCAATTGCTATCCAGGCTGGTGGTAACGCGTAGCAGCTACTACCGCCCACCTCGAGCCACACCCCTAAAAATCAAAAATCAAAAGTGGCCACCAAATAAATCTCAAAGTCAGAATATAATATCAAAGAAGTGTGTCCGATCAAAGGAATGACCTCATTGGCCCGAGAATTGCTCCTGTTTTAGCCACCTTATGCCAACTCACGGGAGTTGGGTCCACGTATATACCTCAAAGGAAACGCCGCCACCATCCTACTTTATTCCGGAATCTCCCCCGCGTACATGGTTGTTAAAGTGGTTTTCGGAGTTGGCAGAGAGTACGACAACTTCCGATCCCGGTCTCTTTAACAACCAAACGTTATTATAACACCGCGGTAATTTCAAAATAATTTATACTTCAAAACCATGTTATAATAGTTATTTAAAAACCATATAAATACGATCGTTTTAAAACCAAATCAATATGATATCCTTTTTAAAGTCATAGCATTCAAAGTTATAAAATTTTGAAACTAAAGACTTAAAACTATAACACTTCCAAAATTTAATACTTTGAAATTTATAACTTTGAAACATAACTTCCAATACTTTAATGGTTCAAATATTAAATTACTTTATATAAAATAAAATAGCTTCTTAAATTTCACAAATCAATTCCAAATACAGATTTGAACCCTCGGTAAACTATTTCAATTTCAAAACTTTAAATAATCCACCATTTCGAAACTAATTATTTGATAATTCCATATATATATATATATATATATATATATATATCAAATTTAATTACTATTATTTGGATTTGAAATGTTAACTAAATAAATCCAATATAATTTAAGAAATTTTTTAAAACTTCAATTAACTGGATATTCTTTCAACCTATTTAACTTGATATATTCATTCAAATCAACCTGATATTCATTTAAATCACTCTAAACCAAAATCAAGTTATAAAATCATACCCATTAAAATCTCAATTTTATTAAAATATCAAATCAACTTTATTCAAATATAATCCCTAAATAGTTTAATTCACATCAATTTCCTATTTATCTTCCAACCTCAGTTTTAGTTAAGCCATTATAACTACATATACAATATAATTTAAACAGCTACTTAACCATATTATATAAAAGCAACCAAACTTTATTATTAAACTTGTTTTTATTAAAAAAAATAATACGTAGCTCAAATTTAAGAATTTAACTATATATAAAATAATATTTATATAATATCAAAAATCAATATTTATTAAACCGTATATTACTATCCAAAACCATAGAAATCAATTTCCAATTATTTTTATATATATAATCCACGGTGTCTGTATAAAATTTTCTATCCTATGGTCAAGTGATACGGTTATTTATCATTTCAATCTGCAATTAAAAATTAAAATACAGTTATATATCATTTCAAACCGCAATCCCGAATGAAATAAAGTGCATAACAATTTACAGTTTAAACCAATATAAAATACAACATCCATTCATCCAATATCAATCATCAACCATTTATTACAACCATCATCCAATTTAAACAGTAACATCAATATAGAGCATATAATAAATAATAGGTAATTACTGACAGTTTATATTCAATAATAAATTAAACAATCTATCTAACAGGCAGTTTATGTGCAATAATAATTAAATAACAATTTAATTTCGTAAATTAAATTTAACTGAGGTGACGATTGAAAATATGCCAAACAATCATAAATAAATTTCAAATCACATCATATATCAATTTAACACACATAAGAAATTTTATAAATTGTGACTGGGTTAAAACACTCACCTTTCGAATTTAAATTGAATCTGAATTCAATTTAAATCCAAAATTCAAATGACCTCATAATTCATTCCAAACCTACGCCAAAATGTCTGGAATCCCAATACGAACCTAGCGGCGAAAACCGTGCGTGAATTGGACCTCGTACGTGAATGTTATACACGTTAGAAGATGAACAATTTTAAATTACAAAAGAAAAAAAATAGAAAATAACACGTCATTACCCTTTTCACGCACAGCACCATGCGGCCGAAACCATACTATCGCATTCGAAACAACGAAGCACCACCGACCCTAGGCAATTATGGCCTCATCCACGCTCATCTCTAGCTCGGTCAGGCGCCACCGCCATCTTCCCTTACCTCCGCCGCCCTCACGGTGAACTCGCCGCCCACTCCGGCGCCGCCACGCGTCCCAGGTCGAGGACGAATATCGTCCACTAAATCTCGATTTCTAGCGAATCCAGATCGAGTGCGACGAGCGATCACTACCCTATGCTCTGCTCCACACCACCTTCGCAACGGCACAACCCGTTTGACAAACGGTCGACGATCCACCATTGGATCGTCAAAAATCCAATACAAACGGCCAGAAATGATTTGTGATTTCAGGACAAACGATGATTCGAACCTAGAAACGAATTGCAGATCTGAGATGCGTTCATCAAGAACTTCGACATAAAAAATTTCTGAATTTTTTTGAGGAGTTAGAAATTTCAATTTGATTTTTGAATTGTAATTGGAATTTGGTGTTTGTCTACCATTGAAATGAGAAGGTGAAAGAAATTGTATGTACAAACAAATGACAATGAGGAATTAGGATTTATAACGACGTATTTATAGACAAAGCTGGAAAAAGAGTAGATGGGCAAGGTTTACTTCCACGTTTAAACGGTAAAATGGTCCAAAAAGCCCGCTTCGACTCCGGAAAGAAATTGGGTCAAACCATATATCAAAATAGATGTTTTAAAATATTTTAAACGCGATGGAACAGTTTTCACGTCCAAATCCCATCGTATGAAGAAGTTATGCTAAAATCAAATTATTTTAAATTGATTTCAATTGATTTCAATTTCATTGATTTCAAGACGTTTCAAGTCTGTACGATCAAACGACACGTCCGATCGTTATGAAATTTGAAACCCTATAATGATTCACCGTTACGGATATGATGAAACTGGTTTCGTCGAAATCCAAGTTAGTGGCCAAAATGGCTATTTTTACATAAATTAAATAAATTAATTAAATCACTTTTCAATTTCAACTCTATAATTAACAAATTACATCAATTTTAACTTTCTTAATCATTTACACTAATTTAACCAAATTCAAATGCCAATTTAGAGTTGATTAATTTATCAATTTCAGTGTCAAATTTTCAATTGCATTATATTCATAAATTATAATTTAAATTCTCAATTATCCAACTAAATTTTCTTTTCATTCTTATAATTCAATTCATTATTATCCAATAGATGAAATTAACATTGGTTTATGGTTTATTACATTATTATTCTCAAATTTCATCTTAATTTCAATTAACGCAATAATTAAATATTAAATTTCATTTAATTGCAATAAATCCAATTATTAAATTTAAGTTAATAAATCTTGATTGGGTGATAGACAAAATAGATAAAATTAGGCGTGACTTCCTTTGGAGTGGTGATAATCCAAACAGTAGTATTAATTGTTTGGTCAATTGGGATACTGTTTGTAAATCCAAAAAAGAGGGTGGTTTAGGTGTCATTAATTTACGTAATACAAACTTGTCTCTTCTTAATAAATGGTTATGGAAATTTAGAGATACTAGTGATAAGGCCATTTGGAAGGAGATTATATCTAAATATTACTACAATGGTAGTTATAATCTCTATCAAATTAGTCCTTCGATTTTTCGTAAACTTTCTTATTTTTGGAAATCTATCTTAAAATGTAATGATATTTTCAATTTAGGTGTGAATATTATTGTTCATTCTGGTAATAACACTTCTTTTTGGCATGATAGTTGGATTTCCGCTACTCCTCTTAAGATTGAGTTTAAAGATTTATATGATATTTGTAACTTTAAATTTGCTTTTATTTCTGATGTTTTTAACGCTGAAAATGACCCTCATTGGATTTTCAATTTTAATAGTATTTTAGTAGGCTCAACCCTTAGACAGCTTTACTTGCTTTATGCTAAGTTAAATCTCTACAATATTGACAATGATAATGATTTTATTAGTTGGGAGTGGGATAAGAGTAAGAAATATTCTTCTAATTCCTTTTACAAATTTATTAACTTTTCGGGTGTTTCTGACAATTGTTTTAAATTTATTTGGAAATCTAACGCTCCTCCAAAATCTAAGGTCCACATGTGGCTCATCATTCATGGTAAATTGAATACTATTGAATTTTTAAAAAAGAAAAATATTATTATTAATAATAAATGTTATTTTTGTAACACATTCTCTGAAGATATTAATCATATTTATTTTGAACGCATGGATACTCATTTTATTCTTATTAAGACCCTTATTATTTTTGAGTTTAATATCAGTTCTAGAGTTACTGATTGTTTTTTCTATTGGAACCTTTTTAGATTTAAGTTCAATAAGGGTATTAGATACTTGCTTGACACTATTTTTACTATTTCTTGTTGGTATATTTGGTTTGAGAGAAATCAAAGGATTTTTAATAATAAGATTAATCACTACTATAATTTGATAATTTTAATTTCTTCTTTCTGCTTAAATTGGATTTCAAATCCCAAATATAAATTAGCCAGGAATAATTGTTTTAAGGAATATCTTAATAAGGTTAGAAATAATATTAACATATTCAAACTTACCTTTAATAATTCTGTCCCTAATAATATTTTTATTAATTCCTACACTTACTTAAATAATGTAAACATGATGCAGTATAATTCTCTTCCTTTTATTGGCCCTTAAAGTAGTTTAGCTTTTGGTTCTAGTTTTTCCTTGCTTTTATTTTCTTTTTGGTTTTATTCTCACATATATGTATATAAATTCTATTTGTATACATATATGTGATTCATTCTAACTTGGTTTTCTAGTTTTGTTTCAGGTTTGGTTTTGACAGGTTGCTAGATTTCACTTGACTGGTTTACAGGATAGCTTGCAGATTTGTACTAGTGGGCATGATTGCTTTTCGCAGGGATTCCGATCGCGTCTTGCACTCCTTGGTGGCTACTCGGTGTCTTCAGAGTGGAGTTCTTCATTGTTGTTCGCCCCTTGGTGTTCTTCTTTTTGGATCTTCTTTTTTGTGGGTGTTGTTTTTTACTTTCTTTGGTTTTAGATTCCTCTAACACTCTATTATTGGGCGGTGGCTTTGCCGGAGCTCGGTATTAGGGTGTAATGGGCGGTGGCTTTGCCGGAGCTCATTTGAGAGGTATATATTTTTTGTTTTTGTTATTTGACTTGTCACCTTCCAGGCATGTTGGCAGCTCCATTATTTTTGTTATATATATAGCTTCATGTGTGCTCTCCTCGTTTTTTAGAGGATCACACATTTCTCTCAAAAAAAAAGTTAATAAATCTTGATTCTCACTCCTTTTTATTAAATCAACCATTATCTTATGGATAAATTTAACGCTATTATATATCCAATTGCCCTAATGGTTTATAGTTATCAGCTAAATTCGTATTAACTTGTAATTAATTACGTTTAATTGCAATGGATTTAGATCCAATTTAATAGATTAAATAAATGGGTAAATAATTAATAATCATTACCATTTGCCTAATTTAACCCCATTCCTACTTTATTATCAATTAACAAATATTATAATTTCTTACTAAACAATGATTTTTTATTCAGTTATCCTTTATTACGTATTATTACATTAATTTATATAACTTTGAATTCATTCCCAATTTACACATTCAATCAATCATAACTTTACAATTTGTTTCCAATAATTGGTACCGCACTAAATTAGTTACTTATCAACTTGCATAAACCTTATCACCTTTGATGTTACATAATTTTTCTTAGTTCTAATCATCGTAGTATTGAATTTCATTTTCCACAAAATTTCCATTTATTATAAATTAAATTTCAATAAATTGGTTTGTTTCAATTCCTATCCTTTTATTGAGTTCATTACTACTCTAAAATCTGGTTAACCTTTGTTTAACCTTTCATTACTTTACTATACTCAAATTTGACAACTCCTAACATTGTATTACATTCCCCATTAATGTAACATTTATTTATTTTATTAAAATTTATTTCCAATTCCATCAACTAATTAAACAGGTAACTTATAGTAATTGTTTACAAGCCAAGGTTACACTTATGTTTATCCTGCTTCAACCAATTATTATAATTACCTACATAATACCGAATTCATTCAATTAATATAAACTATATACAAATTCTTTTATTTGCACCACCCTTACACTTATTTACTTATTTTAAATTTTATACCCAAGTGCAACAATTTACGCTATTTCACTTTTATTGATTTCACTTCAATTGTCAACAATTGGATTTTTTTTAACCATTGCTATAATTCATTCTTAACATTTACTTAAATAAAAATTATAAAAAAAAATTCTATTTCTTTCAAAATTAAATTACAAAGATCTAATTAAATCAACCAATTTATTTATCAAATTTTACGGGTGGTTACATTTTTATCTATACTATTTTCAATTTATGAGTTCAAAAATTATTTTCATTTATTTATCAAATCATACTTAGTATATTTTTCACAATCAAAACTTGTTTTAATTGAAGATAAATTTCCTTTGGTAGCAATTCTCCCTTAAGAACTCGAAAATGAATGCGGGCGATGTTGCAGTTATCCTCAGAATTATTTTCCAACGACCAAAGCGAGTTCAATGCTTTTATTTCTTTCAAAAATATTTTCAGAATATATTCCTCTTCAACACACTTTAAAATAATATTATTATTAATTTTGAAGGCTTTGAAAACAATTTTGAAAAAATATGTTTAAAATTCAAAAATTCTCGACTTTTAAATTCTTTCTATTTATAAACTATATTATAAATATACTTTTACAAATTCCATTGCCTTATTGCCAAAACATTATTTTAAACAATTTTATTGAAATTATATTTCAATTCAATTTAATTATCGAACACTTCTAAAATAGATTTCATAAAGTATCGTTTCTAATTTAATTCGACCAATAATTGATGCTAACTAAATATTATCATCTCCTAACAACAACTTCATTAAAATTATCATTATATATATATATATATATAATTTAGGTAAAATTATTTCATTTACCCTATTTTAAAATAATATTATATCGACTTGCCTCGTTTAAGTGTTAAGAAACCCATACCGATAAGATGGCATCCCATGCATCGATCAGAATTTATAAACAACTCAACGGATAAGTAAACACAATATAAAACATTTATAACACTAATAAGTTCGCGTTCTTATATATATATATATATATATACACACACACACACACACTCAAACAAACTCATTTTAGGGTATTACTACCCTATCTCTAATGAGTCAAACCCTACAAAGCTAAGGTTATCGCTAAACCAAAGCTCTAATACCAACTGTGTAATGATCTAGAATTTTAGATATTTGAAATTGGAAAATTTAATTGATTAAAAGTAATTTTTAACTGAAATTTCAAATACCACTATTTATTGGATGATTTAATTATTGAATTAAATATTTGAAAATTTGGTAAAATATTGAATCTTGGATTTTAAGCTCGTTAAAAATAATTTGAAGGCTTGTAAAATTTATATTGGTAACATTGAAGGTAATAAAGTTTTAAAATTGAAACTAGAAGTGTTTTGTTCAGTTTTAAAAATATATTGTTTAAATTGAATTCAAAAATAGCCTTCCAGGACACAATCTTGAAATTTGACAAAATCAGTGTCATTGGATCTGTAATAGTGTATTGTTATCGGATTTCAAATTTTGTACAATTTGTTGTTATCGTGTGAACGTATGGGATATAAACGCCTAGAAATAATTAATCGAATCCAATATAATAACTAGGTTCAAAAAGCTATCTTCTCCATACGATCGAGTTAGGACTCGAAACCTTTTTCATTGTGTTTGGAATAGGGGTATAACATTATAAACGCCTAACGACATGCCTTGATATGAAGTCGAGATTTTGAGTTGCATTTATCGAGACAATTTGAAGTTAAATAATATTATATATATATATAAGCTAACTGGTCAACTTATTCACATCAGCTAAAATTCTTTCCCATCAAAACCTTTTACTTTTCCTAAAGTCCCTATAGCAGATATACTCAAGCACGCAAAACACTTTAACACGCTTCCCTATCCATCAGTTCAAATCTTGTCTCCCCCTTCTTTTTAAAAACACATGCAAAACCATTTCAAAAGTAGAGAGGAAAGAAATACAGTCGGCTTCAAAAAATTTAATGGCCAAAATAGAGGAAGAATGGGAATCGCGTTCCTTTACATTCCTCTAGTTTAAAACTCATCCCAATCTCTATCTTCTCCTCTTCATTTTATTTTGCACCCCGTCTTTTTGAAATTGATTTCCAGACAAACGGAGAGAGAAAAAAATCAAAATCCTATGGCACACAAAAAATCGAAAGGGTTGTTTTGTTCAACACCTATGGGTTTCATCTTCAACCCTATGCGATCGTAGGTAGGATCGATGGTAGATTGGAGGTTCAACAGTTTGAGTTCAAGGCAGTTTTGACTAAGGTTCAATCAAATGGTGAGTGAGGGCAATCAAACGACTAAGAGGGATTCGCGATGGAATCGAGATGGTCGGAGTGGGATCGTAGGACGAGGCGGTTGAGTCGCATCGTGGTGGTACGAATGGGAACGCTCATTCTTCAATGGCAAGTTGATGTCAGGCAAGGTGTTCGCGTTCATTTGTACGCGATGATGGGTGGTTTGGGTCATGGGTTGGTGGCCGGGATCGCCGTGGTGTGGGGAATTCGAGAGAGTCAGGAGGGCTGTGCATGGTAGGCAGTAAGGTATAGGATATTTTTTAATTTAAATTTACTATATATATATATTTATATATATAGATTAAAAAAAATATAAGGTGAAAGGAGAGCATGATGTTTAATTTAGTTGTAAACTGTTAATTTTAATAAAATTTAAATTTAGTTCTGATTTGTTAGTAGAATAACAGTAGGTAGAAAATATATATCGATAAGATTCTGGAAAAAAAATATAATAGGAATTTTAAAATGTTGTAGAGTTTATAAATTAGTTTTTAAAATGTATATAGGCTATTTTTTAGTATATGTAGTTTCAAAGAAAATAAATAAAATAAATATACTTACACACGTATTAAATGTACTATCTAATTTTAAAAATAATGGATAAGGGTGATTAAATTGTTTAAATTAACTTATTTAATTATTTTAGTTACAAAACTTATTTATCATAGGAAATTAGTTTAAAACAAAATTATTGGTTAAATTAATTTATTAAATGGAAATTGATTTTTGGAATACTTCGAATACTAAAAAACTGTATAAATGTTATGCAAGGTCTAAAGTCATTGTGAAATCAAGAAGAGATTGAATTGGATTGCAAACCAAGATCAAAGGTGAGTTAATCTCACTCAAATTGGATTGTTGGTGAATTTAAATAGTTAAAATTTAAATTATTGGTTAATTGCTAGGAATGATAATTTATTAGTATCAGTCTGGATGTGATATTATATATATATTAGTATATATATTGGAGTGATTGATATTCCTGCATTATATAGCGGATGAGACCCTATGCGTCCTGCATAATAGCGGATGACCCTTTATACTGCGATATCCGCCTCGAAGTGGGATTGGTATTTTTATATTGTGCTAACATTTGTGGATGCAGGGAAACAGGTTGGAGGGATCCAACTAGATTCCTCGAAATTTGTTGAATTTATTCTTATAGTATGTGATGTGATTTATTTGATAATCTGTGATAGACTACATTGGAAGTTGAAAGTATTGAATGTTATGGTCTTGTTGGATATTTTTGGCATTTCAAAATATCGAAAGTATAAGTATTGGATTTTTGAAAGAAAATGTAACGATCACGTTTTTAAGCCAAATTTAATTTAGTAATTAATATAATTTTTAGAATTAATTTGTGAATTAATTTGGAATTTTTCCAAAATAAATAATATATATGTTTGTTTATATACATATAAATGGATTGTAAATAGAATTTTGGTTTGAAATTCAAAAATAAATATCTTTAAAAATAAATTGGATTTAAAAACTTTATATTTTAAAAACTAGTAAAAATTTGTTTTCTAATTATAATATATATATACACATTGTGATTTGGAAGTTATATTTTGAAATTAATATAATACTTTTCAAAAGCTATTTAAAAAGTTAAATTCTATATTTAAAAACTCTGTAGATAAATATTTACTAATATCAAATATAATAGCTTTAGTTGAAAAAGATTTAATAAAAGGTTTAAATACTTTCTTTTAATTTTATACATGATATAAAAACAATTTGTATATATAAATATAAAACATTAAAACATATGTTCATATAAAAAGAAATATATTAAAAACAAAATTGAAAATATAATATAAAAAATATATTAAAAAAACATTAATGCATGCCATTTTTACAAGTGTAAAAGATTTTAACATACATTTAAACATGTGTAAGTATTTTAAAATGCATTAAAACATTTGTAGCCTTTGTTAACATGCAAAAATACAAGTGTCATACCTTTTTAATTATCTTTTATTTTTAAAAAAAAAAATAGAAAAACAAGTTATATATGTCTCTCTTCTCCTACACTTCATTTTCTTTCATACATTCAAAAAAAAATTACATGTTTCAAAATCCAAAACCTGAGAAGAAACAAACCTAGGTAAGTTATAAACCAGAAAAAAATTACTACAAACTCAAATCAAAAGCAAAGCTATAGATTCAAATCAAGCAAATCATCTCAAAAAGACGTATCAGATTTAAGTTCCAAATCAACAAGTAGATCAGATCAAGTTTTCCAGTTTCAAGATCAGATTACAGATGCAAATTCAAAGAAAATTTCCAAAATAAATTCCAGTTTTCAAATCAAACAGTAAGCTATAAATCACCTCAAATACAAAGCAAATACAAATCGAGTTACAGATTTAAAATCAAAATCAAGTTCCAGTTGCAACAGGTTTCTCGTCTCAAACATCAAATAGGTGGGTAAACTTTAACTCATAAACTAAATCATGTTTATATCTCTGTGTATGTAATGATTGTTTGTAAAATAGCCTGAATATGATCTGCATTGGTTGTTTTCAACTGAATTTAGTTAAACTACCTTGAATAGTTATGTGCATGTCTGTGTAACAGGCACATATACCTCTGTTAAAATTTTACAGGCTTATATTAAGATCAAAATTTGATTCCTCTTCTTCCAAACCCTTTTAGGATTTGATCTCTGAATGAAATGTGTTAGTACCAACCAGAGTTCATTTTTGAAAATAATTTCAAGTGAATATATTAAGTGAATATTTCAAAAATGAGATATTACAGGGATGACAAATTTAAATCAGAAATTCGATTATCTGGATTTCACAATTAGATTATATAATTGGAATCGTACTCGAAAATGCTGAATTTTGATAATGATATCAAAATTTTTAAGTACATATTTATTGAGATATTATGAGTTGAACGAATGTTGGGTTTAGGTCAAATTCCAGTGATCGCGTGGTCTGATAGCATCGGGATCATGGCTGAAGTTTGCTCGAAGGTCAAGGGTTCTAGCAAAAATGGTATGGTGGTCAGATGATCGTCGTGGTGGCTGGATGGGGAGGAAATAGGGTTAAAGGACCTGGTTTGGTCGAGGTTGTATTTGAGGGTCGTGCGACATCGTCATTGCACCGGAGGTGACTGGTGGTGGGGGAATCGAAGCAAGAAGGCATGATGTACCTTTGGACGTGATCGCATGATCTCTAGTGATCGGGATTGGCAGCACGAGGAGGATTTAGTTGATCAGTTTGGGTTCCAGGTGATGCTCGATTGCTTGATTTTGATTTATAAGGTGATTCGTGGTCCTGGGTGGTCGGGAGGTTTGGGTAGGTCATCGGTGACCTGAAGGCGACGGAGACGATGGCCGGAGCGATGTTGATCGATCATGCACGTGTACGTGCATCTGTGTGCATTGGGTTGCTATATTTTGGGAAGAAGATGATTGCCTCGGGGTTTTGCTCGGGAGAACTTGCTTTTGGCTCGAGTATGTGTTCGTGTGGGTTTAGCCTGATCTAACAGTTTTAAACTGAAAAAAAAGAAAAAAGAAAGAAAGGGTGACTCGGGTTTTTACTCGGGAAAAATTGAAAATGGCTCGGGTCTGACTCGAGTTTGTCTCAAGTTCATGTTATAACAAGTTTCAAAATTCTAAATAAAACAAGTTTTTAAAAGTTTAAAATGAAAAAAGTTTTAAACTATATTCTTAAATAATTTCTTTTAAATAATAAATGTTTATCTAAATTTTGGGTTAGTTAAAGTTTTAAATAAATTATTTTAAAATGAATTCTTAATTTGTTTAAATAAGTTTAAATATTTTATTGTATATCCTTTATTTTAAAATGAATTCTTAAGTTTATTTAGATAAATTTAAATGATATAATTAAGTAGTAATTTTAAAAATGAAGTGTTTTTAAATTAACTTAAGAGTTTTAAGTTAATTCATATGTTAAAAAATAATTTTAATTTTAGGGTTATTTAAATAAGATTTAATTGATGATTAAGTAATTAATTAAGATAAATAGTTTATCTTCTAATTATTTTAGGGTCTTGATTAATTAAAGGATCATTTATTAATTAATTATGGGGTAATTAATTAGTGTACTTAATCAAAGGATAATTAATTAATTAAGGGTTAATTAAGTAATGTGAGTAATTAAAGGATAATTACTTAATGTAATTAAGTAAAAGATAATTTAGTAATGTGTGTAATTAAAGGATAATTACTTAATGAAATTAATTAGTGATCAATTAATGTAAGTAATTAAGGGATAATTAATTGCTTAAAAGATAATTACTTAATGTAAATAATTAGAGGATAATTAAATAATTAAAGGTTAATTATTTAATAATTAAAGGTTAATTAATTGATTAATTAAAGGTTAATTAATTTATGATTAAAGGATAATTGATTAATGATTAAAGGTTAATTAATCAAGTGATTATAGGATAATTAATTAATGTAAGTAATTAAAGGGTTATTTTGTTAATGTAATTTAAGGTTAATTAATTTATGTGATTAATTAAGGGTTTATTTATTAATGTAATTAACTTCGGGATAATTAATTTATGTGATTAATTAAGGGACAATTAATTTATTAAGGATAATTAATTAAGATGGATGATTAAGGATGATTAATTAAGATGGATAATTAAGATTGATTAATTAATTTTCATTAATTAATTGAAATAATAACAAATGGTTTGTAATTGATTAATGTTAATTAAGCAGAGTGAGCTGATTAATTCATAAGAAATTAATTTATTTTGAGTTGATTAAATTAATTATAATCAGGTAATTAATTAATCATATGGATGATTGGATTATATTGAATGTCTTGAATTGTTTGATATCTCTGATGTATTCTGTGATATGAATTGCTTTGGATTGAGCTGTGATAAATGTAAGTTATTTATCTGTAATGTATTGCCGTGTTAATGTAAACTTCTGAATTGAATTAAATTTGTTTACTTAAACAACTTGGCCTTTAAAACGACATTTGAATTTCGATGCGACCGGGGGGCGGATTCCAAATGGTTATCTCAAAACCACATCGAATCTTAAAGGTGGATCATTTATTTAAAGATTAAAAATGGAAATTTGTTGTGAATGTATCCACATGTTTTTAAAATAAGCGCTCATTGTTTGATTTAGCCGGGGAAGGACATTAAGTCATAAAACTCATTTCGAATAATGATACGACGTAATGGAATTGCATTTGAAGACGGTGGTTGAAGACCGGTTATTTTTGAAAATGAAAGGATTACTTGTCGATTGTATATGCACCGAGTGGCCCTGGTATAGAGATTTAAATCACCCTATGTAATAGGGAGTCCGGACGTGATTAGGAGATATCCGGATTTGCAAGGACTTCTTTCCTTAATTGGATGCAGTGCCTTCAGTTCCATTCAAACCCAGGATGGACTTGTACGGATGTATGTCTGACGTTACACTTTGAGATGTATACTGGTTTCTATCAAATACATTTCTGTTTGGTGGGAAAGAATTTATTCTCTTAGCTTAACACCCTTCTCTGAGATGTACGAGCTTAGAGGTTATGTAGTTGATGGTTACTAATGATATATTCCTAATTTGGTAATGTGGCATGCTAAGTGTTAATCATTGGTTGATCAAAGCATGGCTTTTTCAAAAAGCATAGCTTTGTGGGACGAGACTTCATCGAACCTCACACCCTGAAAATGGTTGAAATAGGAAGGATGCGGCAAGGTTACAGGGGTCACGCCTCTTAGGGTATGTGCATTTCCTTTTGGATAAAAAGTGGTATCATGGTATGGAGCCCAGATATTTTACTTATTTAGTTGTTGGAATTTGTTGTTGGCGCCTTGGTAAAGTTCGGTTACGACTGGGGGATGGCATACTCGTGACAGTTAGTTACCTAGTTACAGAGGTAACCCGGCCTTGTGTTGGCAGAGATCCGGTTAAGTACTCGAGGCGTCCCTCCAAAGACGTACCCACTCGGATAAAGGAAGTTCCTTAGCCTTGACCATTTGTTGGAAATCCAATCACCCAATACGAGCCCTATACGGTTTTAGTTGTAGAATCTTCCATTTAACATGGTAGCTCTAGTAGGCATACTATAATGGTACGTATGCTGGCTAAGATTAATATAATACTTTCGAAATATTTTTCACACTGTGCACTAATAATAATATCAAAAAGATTTTCGCGTATCAAGCATGTTTGACTGCTATAAGGAGAAACCTTCCCCATGTGTGCGATTGCATTGAGTGTGTGCCGGGAGACCTTATGGTAGTTTCATTTTCCAAAAAGCGTAATGGATTTCTTTTTATTTCTTTTGTTATTTCTTTTTGTACAAACAACTATTTTATGTTTTCTCACACCAGTCCCATGACTGATTTGGAGTTTATTGTTCCCTTCCTAAACTCTGGGTGCCTATAATTTTCCACACGGGCAGCCCAGAGTCAGGTTATCAGTAGTTTCTGGAGCTAGTCAGATAGTATATATAGATTTGGCAGTCTTCGAAGTCTGTGAATTTGGGATTGCATTTACTATATTACAGCATGATAAGGGGTTCTCGCTTCGGGTTTGGTGGCGTGCAGGAGATTCTTGCCCCTACATGTTCGGGGTGGGTTGGTTGCGAGTCAAGAGGCTGGCCACAAAAGAAAATGCGAAGTACCAATGTGAGCCACGGCGAAGGGAGCCGCTGTCGATGGCTGTAAGGCCTAGACCGTCACATCTGGTATCAGAGCTAAAGGTTGAGTAAGAACATTAGCTTTGGAGTATAACTCATTAGAGATAGGGTTATAAATGCCCTAGAATGAGTATATTCCCTAAGAAATCTTGTCTGTATGCCTAAGTCAATTTAGTGCAAGAAGAGGACAAGGTATGGGACAGGGGGGTACCACTACAAATGGTCAATACCCTGCAACAGCAACAATGGTAGAAGCATCTTTTCACATCCAACCCCAGCCCAATCTGGTAGAGTTATATCAGAATTTCTAAAGACTTGGAGGGAAACCATTTAAAGCTTCGGAGACTATTATGGAAGCGCAAGCTTGGATTCGATTGTGTGAGAGGATTTTCAAAGGATTGAAATTGGATGGCTTTCTTTGATGGCTTTCTGGCAGCTCTAGGAAGAAGCTTTGGTATGGTGGGAGACCATTACTTTGGCCGAATCAGAAGATGAGTTTACATGGGATAGATTCAAGCAAGTATTTGAGTAGTGTTATATGCCTTCTGTTAGTATTTCCAGGATGTATCAAGAAATTACCTTATTTCTTGCCTAATTTTCTTATTTATGATAAAATTGTTAGAGTTCTATTCAACGCTAGAGCTACACCTAGTTTTATTTCTCAGCAAACCGTTAAGAGAATTAAATCTTGAACCCGAATTCGTAGTTGAACTTATTTGTGTGAAGAACCTGGTGGGAGGCCCTTTGAATCTTTGTTTACGTTGTACAAAAATTCTTATTTCATATTCTCGTCATCGGTTTTCTATCAATCTTTTTGTTTTTGACTTTAATGAATTTAAAATTTAACTTGGAATGAATTGGTTAACAAAATATGAAGTTAAATTAGATCGTATCAATAGAACGATTTCGGTTAAAAACAAACTTGAAAATTTTATTGTGATTTCATGTAAGGATCCAGGTCCGAAGCGAGACAAGCTAATATATACTTTAGGGTATCTCGACCTATGTTTAGAATCCATACCTATTGTTCAAGAATTTCTTTTGATCTGAATCGACTACCTATTCGATCAATTGCATGGTGCTCGATTCTTTTCCAAGATGGATCTAGCCCAAGGATTCCATCAGCTAAAAATTGAGAAAGATTGTATCCGTTTGTCTGTTTTATGGGCCCCGATACATTCTACAAATTGTTAGTTATGTCCTTCGGACTAACCAATGCCTCTGCTTATTTCATAGACCTGATGACCCAAGTATTTCATGAAGTGTTGAATAAGTTTGTTTTTGTATTTATTGATGATATTCTGATTTATTCCAAATATAGAATAGATATTTCAGTTTGATCTGGTAAACCAATTCTCAATCTTTGATGTGTTCATATGTTCTTTGTTTGTCTCCCTGTCTATCAAATTTTAGGGACGAAATTTTCTAAAGGGGGAATCTTTAGCGATTCTATTTTTAAGACAAAGTTAATTTAGTAATTAATATAATTTTTAGAATTAATTTGTGAATTATTTTGGAATTTTTCCAAAATAAATAATATATGTGTTCGTTTATATACGTATAAATGGATTGTAAATAGAATTTTGGTTTAAAATTCAAAAATAAATATATTTAAAAATAAATTGATTTAGAAACTTTATATTTTAAAAACTAACAAAAAAAATTTCTAATTATAATATATATATATACATACATATATATATATATGTATATATACATTGTGGTTTGGAAGTTATATTTTGAAATTAATATAATAATTTTCAAAAGCTGTTTAAAAAGTTAAATTCTATATTTAAAAACTCTATGGATAAATATTTATTAATATCATATATAATAGCTTTAGTTGAAAAAGATTTAATAAAATGTTTAAATACTTTCTTTTGAATTCATATATGATATAAAAATAATTTGTATATATAAATATAAAACATTAAAACATATGTTAATATAAAAAGAAATATATTAAAAACAAAATTGAAAATATAATATAAAAATATATAAAAAAACATTAATGCATGCCATTTTACAAGTGTAAAAGATGTTAATATACATTTAAACATGTGTAAGTATTTTAAAATGCATTAAAAACATTTGTAGCCTTTGTTAACATGTAAATAAACAAGTGTCATACATTTTTAATTATCTTTTATTTTTTAAAAAAAATAGGAAAATAAGTTATATATGTCTCTCTTCTCCTACACTTCATTTTCTTTCAAACATTAAAAAAATTATATGTTTCAAAATCCAAAAGCTAATAGCAACTTTGCTATGCTCTCTTCAAGAATTGACAAGCTGTCAAGGAAGGATGGAAATTTGTGGTCTTCTTGGTGTAGGCATTACCTTATACGTCATAGCAACTTTTGGTGTATGTCAGCTTCTTCTGACTGCAGTTGGACATGGAGGAATATCTTGAGAGGAAGACCGTTATTCCTTCCTATGGTGCAACAGAGAATGAAAGAGATTAACAAAGTGTCTTTTTGGTTTGATCCATGGTCTGCAAAAGGGGTGATTTTAGCGAATATAATTGATTATGACATGAGAAGATCCACTGGCATTGGATATAATGCTACTCTTGCAAGATATTGGGCAGATGATTCTGTTTCTCTCCCGAATAGTAGCTCTGCAGTGATTACTGGAGTGTGGACTGATATACACAACACCACTTATAAGCTAAGCCCTATTCATATGACTTGGAATGACAGAGAGCACTCTATTAAAACTGTTTATAAGGCCCTTGACTCATCCATGCATTTTCCTTCTTTTCCTTGGTATTCTCGTATCTGGGATCATAAGTCTATTCCTAAGGAAAACATTTTCATGTGGAAGGTGCTGAAGAATGGTATCCTAACTCTAGGCAGGTTGAAAGGTCATGGGGTTATTCAATGTGATAAATGTATCTTTTGTGGTGCTGTTGAGGAAACTGTTGGCCATTTATATTTTGAATGTCATTACACTTATCATATCTGGTGTACCATTGCTCAGCACTATGGATATCATATGCCTATGAGAAGTTCCTGTATGGAATGGTTCAACATATTTAAGGCAACGAGGTGGAAGAATGATAGAAGTAGAGGGCTGCTTAGAATTATGAAGAAGGTCTTGTATTTTATTTGGTTGGAGAGGAACAATAGAGTGTTTAAAGGGCAAGCTTCCTCTAAACATGTATTGGTCCTTTCTATTACTAGTAATCTATAGTTCCCGCTTTGCTTTCCTCTATCTTGTGGTGGTCAGTATTTTGTAATCTTATGCGGTACAATTTTTGGTTAGTAATAAAATGGTAGGGGACCATTCAACCCCGCTTGCTTTGCAAAAAAAAAAAAAAAAAAAAAAAAAAAATCCAAAAGCTAAGAAGAAACAAACCTGAGTAAGCTATAAACTAGAAAAACAAATAACTACAAACTCAAATCAAAAGCAAAGATATAGATTCAAGTCAAGCAAATCATCTCAAACGGACATATCATATTCAAGTTCAAAATCAACAAGTAGATCAGATCAAGTTTTATAGTTTCAAGATCAGATTGAAGATGTAAATTCAAAGAAAATTTCCAGCACAAATTCCAGTTTTCAAATCAAACAGTAAGCTATAGATCACCTCAAATGCAAAGCAAACAAAAATCAAGTTACAGATTTAAAATCAAAATCAAGTTCCAGTTGCAATAGGTTTCTCTGTTCAAACATCAAACAGGTAAGTAAACTTTAACTTATAAACTAAATCATGTTTATATCTCTGTGTATGTAGTGATTGATTGTAAAATAGCCTGAATATGATTTGCATTGGGTGTTTTCAACTGGAAGTAGTTAAACTAGCTTGAATAGTTATGTGCATGTCTGTGTAACAGGCACATATACCTCTGTCAAAATTTTACAGGCTTATATTAAGATCGAAATTCGATTCCTCTTCTTCCAATCCCTTTTAGGATTTGATCTCTGAATGAAATGTGTTAGCATCAACCAGAATTCATTTTTAAAAATGATTTCAAGTGAATATATTAAGTGAATATTTTGAAAATGGGATATTACAGGGATGATAAATTTAAATCAGAAATTCGATTATCTGGATTTCACAATTTGATTATATAATTGGAATCGTACTCGGAAATGATGGATTTTGATAACGATATCAAGATTTTTAAGTACGTTTTTATTGAGATATTATGAGCTAAACCAATGCTGGGTTTTGGTCAAATTCCGGTGATCACGTGGTCTGATAGCATCAGGATTGTGGCTGTAGTTTGCTCGAAGGTCAGGGGTTCTGGCAAAAATGGCGTGGTGGTCGGATGATCGTCGTGGTGGCCGGACGGGGAGGAAATAAGGTTTAAGGACCTGGTTTGGTCGAGGTTGTATTTGAGGGTCGTGTGACGTCATCAATGCATTGGAGGTGACCGGTGGTGGGGGAATCAAAGCGTGAAGGCGTGACGTACCTTTGGATATGATTGCATGATCTCTGGTGATCGGGATTGGCGGCATGAGGAGGATTTAGTTGATCGGTTTGGGTTCCAGGCGATGCTTGCTCGATTTTGATTTACAAGGTGATTCGTGGTCCTGGGTGGTCGGGAGGTTTGGGTAGGTCATCGATGAATTGAAGGCGACGGTGACGATGGCTGGAGCGACGTTGATCGATCATACACGTGTACGTGCATCTGTGTGTATTGGGCTGCTGTAGTTTTGGGAAGAAGATGATTGCCTCGGGTTTTTGCTTGGGAGAACTTGCTTTTGGCTTGAGTATGTGTTCATGTGGGTTTAGCCTGATATAACAGTTTTAAACTAAACAAAAAAGGGTAACTCGGGTTTGTACTCAGGAAAAATTGAAAACGGCTTGGGTCCGACTCGAGTTGTTCTCGGGTTCATGTTATTACAAGTATTAAAATTCTAAATAAAACAAGTTTTTAAAAGTTTAGAACGAAACAAGTTTTGAACTATATTCTTAAACAATTTCTTTTAAATAATAAATGTTTATCTAAACTTTGGGTTAGTTAAAGTTTTAAATAAATTATTTTAAAATGATTTCTTCATTTGTTTAAATAAGTTTAAACTGTTTTAATGTATATCCTTTATTTTAAAAAGAATTATTAAGTTTATTTAAATAAATTTAAATGATATAATTAATTAGTTAATTAAAAAATAAAGTTTTTTTAAATTAAATTAAGAGTTTTAAGTTAATTCATATGTTAAAAAAATAAATTTAATTTTCAAGGTTATTTAAACAAGATTTAAATGATGATTAAGTAATTAATTAAGATAAATAGTTTATCTTTTAATTAATTTAGGGTCTTGATTAATTAAAGGATCATTTGTTAATTAATTATGGGGTAATTAATTAGTGTACTTAATCAAAGGATAATTAATCAAATAAGGGTTAATTAATTAATGTGAGTAATTAAAGGATAATTACTTAATGTAATTAATTTAAAGATGATTTATTAATGTGTGTAATTAAAGGATAATTACTTAAAGGATAATTACTTAATGAAATTAATTAGTGGTTAACTAATGTAAGTAATTAAGGGATAATTGATTAATTAAAAGATAATTACTTAATGTAAGTAATTAGAGGATAATTAAATAATTAAAGGTTAATTATTTAATAATTAAAGGTTAATTAATTTATGATTAAAGGATAATTGATTAATGGTTAAAGTTTAATTAATCAAGTGATTATAGGATAATTACTTAATGTAAGTAATTAAAGGGTTATTTTGTTTATGTAATTTATGGTTAATTAATTTAAGTGATAAATTAAGGGTTTATTTATTAATGTAATGAACTTCAGGTTAATTAATTTATGTGATTAATTAAGGGACAATTAATTTATTAAGGATTATTAATTAAGATGGATGATTAAGGATGATTAATTAAGATGGATAATTAGGGTTAATTAATTAATTTTCATTAATTTATTAAAATAATAACAAATGGTTTGTAATTAATTAATGTTAATTGAGCAGAGTGAGATGATTAATTCATAAATAATAAATTTATTTTGAATTGATTAAATTAATTATAATCGTATAATTAATTAATTTATGGATGATTGGATTATATTGAATGATATGAATTGTTTGATATCTCTGATATATTCTGTGATATGAATTGCTTTGGATTGAGCTATGATAAATGCAAGTTATTTATCTGTAATGTATTGCTGTGTGAATGTAAACTTCTGAATTGAATTAAATTTGTTTACTTAAACAACGTGGCCTTAAAAAAGACATTTGAATTTCGATACGACCCGGGGTCGGGTTCCAAATGGTTATCTGAAAACCACATCGAATCTAAAAGGTAGATCTTTTATTTAAAAGATTAAAAATGGAAATTTTTTGTGAACGAATCGACATGTTTTTAAAATAAGCGCTCATTATTTGGTTTAGATGGGGGAGGACATTAAGTCATAAAACCCATTCCGAACAATGATACGACGTAATGGAATTGCATTTGAAGACGGTGGTTGAAGACCGGATATTTTCAAAAACGAAAGGATTATCCGCCGAATGTCTCTGCACTGAGTGGCCCCGGTATAGAGGTTTAGATTACCCTATGTGATGGGGAGTCCGGACGTGATCAGGGATATCCGAATTTGCAAGGACTTCTTTCACTAATTGGACGAAATGCCTTCGGTTCCATTTAGACCCATGATGGACTTGTATGGATGTATGTCTGACGTTACAATTTGAGATGTAAAGATGGTTTCTATCAAATACATTTCTGTTTGGTGGCGGAGAATTTATTCTCTTAGATTAACACCCTTCTCTGAGACGTACGAGCTTAGAGGTTATGTAGTTGATGGTTACTAGTGATATATTTCCAATTTGGCAATGTGGCATGCTAAATGCTGATCATTGGTTGATCAAAGCATGGCTTTTGCGAAAAGCGTAGCTTCGTGGGACGAGACTTCATTGAACCTCACACCCCGGAAATGGTCGAAACAGAAAGGATGTGGCAAGGTTATAGGGGTTGCGCCCCTTAGGGTATATGCATTTCCTTCTGGATAAAAAGTGGTATCATGGTATGGATCCCAGATATTTTACTTATGTGGTTGTTGGAATTTGTTGTTGGCACCTCGGTAAAGGTCGGTTACGACCGGCGGATGGCATACTCGTGATAGTTAGTTACCTAGTTAGAGAGGTAACCCGGCCTTGTATTAGTAGAGATCCGGTTAGGTTCTCGTGGCGTTCCTCCAGAGGCGTACCCATTCGGATAAAGGAAGTTCCTTAGCCTTGACCATTTGTTGGAAATCCAATCACCCAATACGAGCCTTGTACCTTTTTAGTTATAGAACCTACCATTTAACATGGTAGCTATAGTAGGCATACTATAATTGTACGTATGCTGGCTTAGATTAATATTAAACTTTCGAAATGTTTTCCACACTATGCACTAATAATAATATCAAAAGGGTTTTCGTGTATCAAGCATTTTTGATTGCTATAAGAAGAAACATTTGCTATGTGTGCGATTGCATTGAGTGTGTGCCGAGAGACCAAAAATATCAAAACCATTCCAATTTGGGTTCCAAAAGGCACAAATATAAAATCTCTATATGTCAAACAAATCTGGGTGCCAAAAGGAACATATATTAATAGTTTTGGGTCTACACAGACATATTTTTGAAAATTATTTGCCACTAACAACCATGGACCTATAAAAACAAATAGGTCACAAAAATATTTTATCATGTAGGTGTGATGGCAGGCTAAGAAACTATAATAGTGTTGCTTGGATTCTGGCTGCTCCAGGGATACAGCGGGTGACAAAGCAAAGTTCATTAGCCTAGTATGAAGGTGGCAGAATCACAATGGGAAACAATGAAATATTATTGGCAAAGTTAAAATAGGTAATGATATATTGAACGATTTACTAAATGTGATAATTTGCACCTTAATTCAGCCAGTAATGTGATAATGAAATAAAAGTTGATTTTGATTTTATAAATGTTGATTATGATTCAGACTTTTCCAAATTTGTTGGTCAATTATACTTTTACGTCAAGAATTCTATAAGAGTCTTTGAATTAGTTCGGATTAATGATGGTGTTTCATTGATTGATGATTGCTCATGATACACATGGATTATTTGTTTATCATACTGCTTTTGGATCTAACGCTATGATCATTGTTTGCACGGCTTCAATTCAATTTCATTTAAAAGCTTTTAAAAATGATTTTGAGATATTTTTTTGCACACTTCACCGTCTAGTCTATAACATTCAACGAATGATAATTTTGAGTCAAAAGAAATTCAGATGCAGATTACACTGGTAATCTGGTTGATAGAAAAATTACTATTGGAACGTGATTTATGTTGAGACATTCAGTAACTGCATCGATTTTCAAAGAAAATATCTGCATATTTTTCACTTGAAATAATTTTCAAATAGAAGACATTTTTCTTATAAGACCCCTTCATGAAAATCATTTTTTGACCTTGTTTCATATTAGTCATTTTAGAAAATTTGATTTGATAATTATTTTTGGATTTGATTTTAAATGACTACATTAACTAATTTGACTCTGTGCTGATTATCGAAAAGATAAATAGTGATTGAAAAAGAGATGAGTGTTGATATTGATCATATATTATAACTTGAGACGGTATAATTAGTAAATTTCTTTAGAAATTTAAACAAGAGTTATAAAAAAAATTTGTTTGGTAAAAGTTCCATGACCGTCTCTATTGCTATCATATTTCTATTGACCATCACTCATCAAAATCCAATATAGTATGTCAATATGTGGTGTTTTTGTGAGAAATGTGGATTACGGATCTTAAGGCTAGAATCAACACTAGAGGGGGGTGAATAGTGTTTTAAAGAATTACTAAATCTTTTTGAGTTTATATTAATTTGAACACAAATGTATGCAATATTCAAACATAGATATAACCACAGAATCAAACACGGATGCAAAAATAAAGTAAAAGCAATAAAGGAAAGAACACATCGGATTTTATACTGGTTCGGAGTTAACCTACATCCAGTCCCGTGCACAAGTACGGATTTCCTTTCAAAAGCAATTTTTACAATTACACCCTCGATTTCAAGGCCACGAGATACTTCACTCCAAATTCACAATCCTCTGGGTAGCGATACTTGATTTTACGGGCAACAAGTCCACCCAATTGATTTCACAGGCTACAATCACACCTTTTCTCGCTTGATTGATTTCACAGGCTACAATCACACCTTTTCTCACTCAATTTATTACAAAGAAGCCTATAACTCTGAATAGCACTGAGATCTTGTTAAGATAGTGATAGAGAATCAAACTAGAGATGATCTAGTTAGATTCAATGGTGATTTCGACAGAGTAAGGGTAAAAATATATGAAAAGAAATGTGGAAGAAGAAGAGGAGTGAAGTCGGAGAAAATATGTATGTAAATTCGTTTAAATCTGCCCCTATTTATAGTAGAACAACAGCCATGTCCATTCGCAAGAGTATATGACGACTTCTTTTGAAATTCAAAATTTTGAAATCAACTGCCACCTTATCGATAGGGGTAGGTAGGGGTTGTCGACAGGCCTATGCAACTTTTGGTAAGTTATTTTTCTTTGAAAATAACTTCTATCTTGTATTAAAACTATTTTAAACTTTACAAATATAATTAACTATAGTTAAAATACATAATTAAGTATAGAAAATAATATTTTGGTATATATAAAATTTTACTATAATTTTATATTTAAATCTAAGTATAAATATTAAAAGTTAAATATATTATAATTAAAATATAGTTTAAAACCAACGATAATTTGATTTTGAAGATAAATATTATTTTGAGGCTAAAAGTATTTAAAAATAGGATAGATGTTTTTGATTCTTTTAAAAGGAAGGTGTCACGACCCGAACTCGATGTCCAACAAACAATATCAAATTCGTTTCGCGGGAGCTTGCAACACCATTAAATGATAAATAACACAGCGGAAAATAAAAGATGATATCACTGATATGACATGAATACAATATCTGATACATTAATTTGATACAATGATAATCATCAACAACAGAGAATATACAAAACAAAATACAGCGGAACACGATACAATATGAAATAAGTCTTCTCAGAATATAATACTGCAACTCTGATCCAAAAAGCTTCAAAGACAAAGCTCCAAAACTCCTATCTCGATCCACCATCAAGATTGCACCAAGCTAAGCAAGTCTCGTCCATATCCAAAGAAAACTGAACTAGCTCCAGATAATCTACTGAACCTAATTATCTGAAAAACCAAACTCTAGACTGCCCGTGTAGAAAAATTTTGAGCACCCAGAGTTTAGGAAATAAACAATAAACTCTGGATCAGTCATGGGACTGGTGTGAGGAAACAAAATAGTTTATCTTTAAAAACAATCAAAGATTTAAACTTTTATAATCGCAATGCTTTTGAAATGAGACTACCATAAGGCCTCCCGCACACACACACAATGCAAACGCAGAATCGGAGGAGATTTCTCCTTATGATAGTCAAAGATGCTTGATACGCATTAAAAAGAACATTTGATATTATTACTAGTGCATAGTGTAGAGAAAATTCATTTCGAAAGTAAAGATATAAATCTTAGCCAGCATAGACATTTCGAACTATGCCTACTATAGCTACCATCCAAATAGTGGGGCGCCACCATAAGTAGATGGCAGGTAATACAACTAATACCGTACAAGGCTCGTATTTGAAGAATGGATTTTCAAACGAATGGCCAGGCCAAGGAACTTCCCATTTCCACATGGAAACGCCTCTGGAAGGACGCCCCGAGAACCAAACTGTTCTCTGCTAAACAAGGCCGGGAACCCCTTTTCCCAAGGGATATTACAAACCCTCAGATATGCCACCCCCGGTCCTTTGGAACCTTTAAACGAGAGATCTCTAACCAACATCACACCATAATAATAAGTGTTTCAACATGAGTAAGTATCTGGGCTCCATACCATGATACTATCCTTTTCCAGAAGGAATGGTCATACCCTAGGGAAGTGATCCCTGAAAACCTTACCGCACAATTCCTGTTTCGACCATTACCGGTTTGTGAGGCTCGACGAAGTCTCGTCCACAAAAACATACTTTATACAAAAGCCATGCTTTGGGTCAACAAATGATCATAGAAATGATCACCAAGATAGACGATCAAACAAATGATCCTATCACAAATAATCAACACAATGATCATTTCACAGCAACACTCAGCATGTCATATTACCAAATTGGGAATATATCACTGATAACCTTCAACTACATAACCTCTGAGCTCGTACGTCTCAGAGAAGGGTGTTAAGCTAAAAGAATAAATTCTCCGCCACCAACAGAAATATATTTGAAAGAAATCGGCTTTATATCTCAATTTGTAATGTCAGACATACTATCCATACAAGTCTGTTCCGGGCTCGAACAGAATCGAAGGCACTTACAAAGAAGTCCTTGCAATCCGGATATCCACAATCCTGATCGGATTCCCCATCACATATGGAGAACTCTATACCGGAGCAACTCGGTGCAGAGTCAATCGACAGGTCATCCTATCGCTCTCGCAAATACCCGGTCTTCAACACCGGTCTTCAAATGTTATCCATAACGACGTATCACATACTCGGAATGGGTTATACGACCCAAAGGTCCTTTCCCGGCTAACCCGAAAAGTGAGCGCAAAATTTAAAACATATGGATATGGGATTTCGATTAAGTCACAACTTAATAATTCCAAAGTTTCTTTCAAATGGTTTAAACCAATTACCATTTCAAATCTTTTAAACAAAAAGATTTATTTCACAAAGTTCACTTAGTTTCACAAAGATTCATTTACGGATTTTCAAAACAATTTCCGTTTCAATTGAATTTACTCATTTAAATCTTTAAATCAAAGATTTATCTCATAACTTTCAAACTTATTTCCAAAGATTCATTCATAACTTGGAAAATTATTTTCGATTCAAACTTGAAATCTCTTTAATATAAATTAGAAGTTCATTACTCAAATGAAAGCTTTTTATCACTTAGAAATAATAGTTTTATTTTGGAAAAAACCCCGATTCCATTTATACAAGTTACAATCTTTAATTCGAATTTTCAAATCAATGCTTAAAAATGGTTTAAACCCGTATAACTTGAAAAATCCTTTTTAAATCATAAATACTGAACATAGAATTCGATTTCAGATTTTTGAATTTCAATTTAAATCCGTTTATTCAAATTCCAAATCTTTATTAGTTATTCAAAAATAACTTTTATTCTTAAAACAGCTTTTCAAAAGATTTTCATATTAAAACTTAATTTATTTCCAAAAATATTTGAATTAAAAATTCAAATTCAAACTTATTTAAAAATCTGTGACTTAACGGATTTCCTTGTGAAATCCATATTTGTGTGTGTATAGTGTGGTCCAATGATTTTACACAATAGTGCACAACAATCATCACAAATATATCAATATCGATAAGCGGTATAACCAATAACGCTTATCTTCCTTCACAGTTTCACAGATAAAATAAATTTATCAATCGCGAAGATTCATCATTACAATTCGATGTGGGTTTCGGATAACCAACTGGAATCTGATTCCCTGTCGCATCGAAATCCAAATGTCGTATACAGGTCAAAGGTTTACAGAATAAAATTACCAATCATAATCCAGCACAGGCTAAATCAAATCTCACACATCACAATTTCAAAACAGAAATATCAATTCATTTTACAACAAATCAGATATCCTACATAATCCATAAGAAATCATCCTTAATTCTTATTGTGATAAATTCAATTAAAAATAATTTCTTGGGAATTAATTACTTAGCCCTACATAATCAATCGTTAATTCATTATCAATTAATTACATACTTCATTTCAAATTAGTTAATTAACCAACAAATTCTTAATCAATCATTAAGTCTTAATTACTTAATTCCTTCATTCACTCTATAAATTAATTACTTCATAATCAATTTATTTAACCTTGATTAGCTATTCTTTAACCATAAATTAATAACTTTAATTATTAATGAAACTTAATTTATCATTTATAAATTCTCAATTAAATTACTTAATCGATTAACTATTAATAATTTATAGATTTACTTAAGTGGTTAATTACAAATTTATAAATCACTCAATCATTCATTAACCTCTAATTACACTACTTTAATTATTCTTAATTACTCCCAAAAATAATAGTAATTAATTAATAATAATTATTCAACTTGATTAATTATTTCTTGATTACTCCTTAAAATAATAAATTAAAAATGATTGTCATTGTTTATCTCAATTAACGATAAAAATCTTCCTTACTTTGGAATCAATTCATTGTTAGCTTGAAACTTTAGTGTAATTTACATTAAGTATTCATCAACTTAATCAAAACGTTAATTTAGATAAAAAAATTGCTAAGCATTTCCTTCCAATAATTAAACCTGAAATAAAATTTTAACCTCAAGTTGTCAAATAGACTTCTAAAATTTTGTTTAAAGGGTTTGCTTAATCTACCTTTATCATGCTTCAGGCTTGAGGAAATTGACCCGAGCGAATTGCCGTTCCTACTCGAGTAACAACTCGAGCTCCACTGTGCTTTTCCCCAGTCCTTCTTCTTCTTCCCCTCTCGTACTCACTTCTCTTCTCTTTTTTTTTCTTTCTTCAGCTTGGTTTAAATTTAAACTTATATATAGGAACACGCACCTAGGCCCCTAAACTTAACTCGAAGCAAACCCAACATTTACCCGAGTATCAACTCGAGTAACTTCGCTTCCTTCACAGTTTCACATTCTTCTTCCCATCACCTCAGAAACAATCAGATACACGTTTGCACGTGTACGTGCACCACCACCGGAGCCAACTCCAACCACTGACGAACCCTCCGGCACATCGACCCACGTCACCGCAACCATCTCCAACCATCAAACCATCACTTTCGATCCAAAATCAAAATCGAGTTATTTATCTCGAACTGGAAACCAACCCAGTTCACCCAAACACCCCTCGCTCCGCCGCTACACAGCACCATCACCCATACGCTCCTATCCAAACGTACACCAATCCACCACGAACGCTTTGCCACAGGTGCGATCCTCCAAATCGCGGTGGTTAGACGAAAATTTCCTCGCGACTAACAATTTCAAAATGTAGGGTTTAAACCCTAACTCAATCAATTTCTAACGCCATGGTGAATAATAAATTCGCACGCCATTTTTTCCTGAATCCCTACTTCCTCCTCCACCTCCAGTAGCAATCTCGACGACTCCAATTGCATCAGCCTCCAGAAATCACCCCAAACCCATTTTCCAGAAAAACCCATATTTCTCATTCAATTCAAACTCTTAAATTTGGATTTTGGTTTTAAAAATCATAATTTTTAATAATGATTCGAGATATGTATATAAATCAGTATAACACAAGATTTGATTTATTACATTTTTTTTTTCAAGTTTCCCCTGCACTTTCTTGTTACAGAAAATTTCTAAACTTAAATCACTTAATCTTGTTTTCATAATCTGGATGGAGTTTAAACTCGATAAATTTGTTTTAAACTTAAAGTTTCAAAACGTTTAGACGGGAAGGTTTTAAACTTTTGTTTATTTTTTTTTTTACCTCTGAAATCGGAGAAGCACAAATATCAAGCATGCATTTCAACATTATGTACACAGACATGCAGGCATCTGAACACTAATACCAACAGCTTCAAACATTATCAAAAATCACAACAGATATAAATAAGAATGGGTAGATTGCTCACTGTTTTGAGAAGAGGAAGAACAGAGGCAGTGAAGCCTGTTTTGCTTTTGTTAAACTTGAATGATATTGCTTACTATTTTTTTCTTCTGGTTTGCTTACTCATGAACGAACTGGAATGAGGGTTTGATGCATATAAAAAGGAAGTATGCAGTATATCATTTGTACAAAAAGCATGTTAAGGATGCTTGCATTTAATGCAAAGGTATGTTGCATTTATTGTTTTGCAATTCAGTTTGTACTTGTTTTACTTTGGTTACTTTGTATTCACTTTATATTTTATTTTATTTCAGGTTATTAGTTTCTACATGCTGAGATGTTTGCATTTATTACTTTGGTACATTATGTTTTTTTCTTGTATTGCATATGAATTTACAGCAAACCTTTGTTAATATTATACTTGTATGTTATTTCTTGTCTTGTTTCAAACCTGTATTTCTGTTTTATTATATTTTATTTTTAGTCTTCTTCTTTAGTACTTGTTTACATCTTGCATTACTTAATGTAATATTATTTTAGTTATCTGTACATATTTTGTTTGTAACCTCTTTCCTATATTTTTATTTATGTATGTAAATTTTATTCTAGTTTTGTTTGTTTTTATTTTATAGTTTGATTACTAAACATTGATTTATAACTTACATTTTATTTTATACTTTTTATTATTATTTTTAAAAAAACTTCATTTTGAATTCCCAAATCAAACTTTTGTTTATAATTCCATTTAATTGAAAACATTTAACTTTATATTTTACTCTATACACCTATATTCAATATTGATACGTAGTTTTATTTTATTTTGAACACTTTATTTCAATTCCAATTCAATTATACTTAAAATAAGTTTCAAATCCAATTTATAAAATAAATAAGTATACATATCTTATCAAAATTGAAAAATTCAAACAAATCCATAATTTAATCTAAAATTCAATTAAATTATAAATTAAAATTCGTCTTTAAAACTGGGATCGTTACAGACTTCCCCCCTTAAAAAGAATTTCGTCCTCGAAATTCGCCAGAGAGATAACGAAGATATATGAAAGATAGAGAAATATCTTTCCAGATCAAACTGGATATCAATTCTGCATTTGGTTTACCAAATCAGTATTATTAATAATAGATGCGAGAACAAACTCAATTAAGTACAAAACAATTGGGTTATCTGATCTACGAAGTATACAGAGGTATTGGTTAGATCGAAGGGATAACTAACCATTCGTAGAATATATCGAAACCCAATGAAATAGATAGAAATAGATTCGATTACGATTTCAGATTCAAGATTTAATTCATTTACGATTTGCTAAGAAATACAACTAATGATAGTTCCAGTGTCGAACAAAATTCGAACAATTTAATCGTAAACGAGAAGATTACCTTATAAAATTCATTTCCTTAATCAGATGTTGAGGTTGAAGAATCATCTCTGATTGCATACACTTTCTTTACTAAAGTCTGGTTCTTTGCTGGACAGTTGTTAATCCTATGTCCTGGCTTGCGGCATTTATAGCATCCAGTAGATTCCTAATCTAGCCTCATAAATGGCTCTCTCATTCCTGGCTTCCAATCATTCTTACATTTATCCGAGTAGTGACCTTTCTCCAAACAATTGAGACAAGTAACATCCTTCTTTTTCTTTTGTATACTTTTCTTTCCTTTAGTTTTCCTCGATTTCTTTCCGCCAAACTTTCTTTTTCTCCAATTCAAATTACTTGCATCTACATTCTCCTCCGGATCTTTTTGCTTTTCCAGAGTATCATATCGATAGCCCATATCAATCAATTCAGAAAAAGATTCCTTGACGTGAGTAGTCATCCGTTCCTGAAACTCCTTGTTCATTCCCCGAATAAACTTTTCATTCTTCTTTAACGGTGTATTCACCAATTCTGGACCAAATCGAGATAATTCAATAAATTTGTTCAAGTATTCTTCAAACGATAAATTCCCTTGCTCTAAATCCATAAACTCCTGGTACACTCTAGAGATACCAGCAGACGGCATATATCGCTGCTCAAACACTTCCTTGAAATGACTCCAAGTAAATTCATCTGTCGACTCATCCACGGTAACAGTTTCCCACCAAACTAAAGCCTCTTCCTGGAGTTGCCATGAAGCTATTAATCGCTTCTGATCATCTTCTAATTTTAATCCTTTGAAAATCTTTTCACACGATCGAATCCATGCTTGTGCTTCGATAATGGTTTCTTTGCCTGTGAATGGCTTTCCACCAAGTCTAGAAAACTTTTGATATAAATCAGCCAAATTCAATTGAGATTGAATAGGAATATCTGTCGTTGCAGGGTTTTGACCAGTTGAAGTGGTACTTTCCTGTCTCCTATTTCGTCCTCTTCTTCCACTCATTCTTACTATCTGTAAATAGTAAGAAATCCGATTTAGGCATTCCGACGAAATATCTTAGAGAATAACAACAGATAAAAGAATAGATTAAGAAATTTGGGTTTGGTTCCACTGGTTGTACTCATTCTAGGGTACACTTCACCCTATCTCTAATGAGCCATCTAATGTGTTACACTCCGTAGCTAAAGTTCTTACTCAACCTTCAGCTCTGATACCAATCTGTCACGACCCGAACTCGATGTCCAACAAACAACATCAAATTCGTTTCGTGGGAGCTTGCAACACCATTAAATGATAAATAACACAGCGGAAAATAAAAGATGATATCACTGATATAACATGAATACAATATCTGATACATCAATTTGATACAATGATAATCATCAACAACAGAGAATATACAAAACAAAATACAGCGGAACACGATACAATATGAAATAAGTCTTCTCAGAATATAATACTGCAACTCTGATCCAAAAAGCTTCAAAGACAAAGCTCCAAAACTCCTATCTCGATCCACCATCAAGACTGCACCAAGCTAAGCAAGTCTCGTCCATATTCAAAGAAAACTGAACTAGCTCCAGATAATCTACTGAACCTAATTATCTGAAAAACCAAACTCTAGACTGCCCGTGTAGAAAAATTTTGAGCACCCAGAGTTTAGGAAATAAACAATAAACTCTGGATCAGTCATGGGACTGGTGTGAGCAAACAAAACAGTTTATCTTTAAAAACAATCAAAGATTTAAACTTTTATAATCGCAATGCTTTTGAAATGAGACTACCATAAGGCCTCCCACACACACACAATGCAAACGCAGAATCGGAGGAGATTTCTCCTTATGATAGTCAAAGATGCTTGATACGCATTAAAAAGAACATTTGATATTATTACTAGTGCATAGTGTAGAGAAAATTCATTTCGAAAGTAAAGATATAAATCTTAGCCAGCATAGACATTTCGAACTATGCCTACTATAGCTACCATCCAAATAGTGGGGTGCCACCATAAGTAGATGGCAGGTAATACAACTAATACCGTACAAGGCTCGTATTTGAAGAATGGATTTTCCAACGAATGGCCAGGCCAAGGAACTTCCCATTGCCACATGGAAACGCCTCTGGAAGGACGCCCCGAGAACCAAACTGTTCTCTGCTAAACAAGGCCAGGAACCCCTTTTCCCAAGGGATATTACAAACCCTCAGATATGCCACCCCCGGTCCTTTGGAACCTTTAAACGAGAGCTCTCTAACCAACATCACACCATAATAATAAGTGTTTCAACATGAGTAAGTATCTGGGCTCCATACCATGATACTACCCTTTTCCAGAAGGAATGGTCATACCCTAGGGAAGTGATCCCTGAAAACCTTGCCGCACAATTCCTGTTTCGACCATTACCTGTTTGTGAGGCTCGACGAAGTCTCGTCCACAAAAACATACTTTATACAAAAGCCATGCTTTGGGTCAACAAATGATCATAGAAATGATCACCAAGATAGACGATCAAACAAATGATCCTATCACAAATAATCAACACAATGATCATTTCACAGCAACACTCAGCATGTCACATTACCAAATTGGGAATATATCGCTGATAACCTTCAACTACATAACCTCTGAGCTTGTACGTCTCAGAGAAGGGTGTTAAGCTAAAAGAATAAATTCTCCGCCACCAACAGAAATATATTTGAAAGAAATCGGCTTTATATCTCAATTTGTAATGTCAGACATACTATCCATACAAGTCTGTTCCGGGCTCGAACAGAACCGAAGGCACTTACAAAGAAGTCCTTGCAATCCGGATATCCACAATCCTGATCGGATTCCCCATCACATATGGAGAACTCTATACCGGAGCAACTCGGTGCAGAGTCAATCGACAGGTCATCCTATCGCTCTCGCAAATACCCGGTCTTCAACATCGGTCTTCAAATGCTATCCATAACGACGTATCACATACTCGGAATGGGTTATACGACCCAAAGGTCCTTTCCCGGCTAACCCGAATAGTGAGCGCAAAATTTAAAACATATGGATATGGGATTTCGATTAAGTCACAACTTAATAATTCCAAAGTTTCTTTCAAACGGTTTAAACCAATTACCATTTCAAATCTTTTAAACAAAAAGATTTATTTCACAAAGTTCACTTAGTTTCACAAAGATTCATTTACGGATTTTCAAAACAATTTCCTTTTCAATTGAATTTACTCATTTAAATCTTTAAATCAAAGATTTATCTCATAACTTTCAAACTTATTTCCAAAGATTCATTCATAACTTGGAAAATTATTTTCGATTCAAACTTGAAATCTCTTTAATATAAATTAGAAGTTCATTACTCAAATGAAAGCTTTTTATCACTTAGAAATAATAGTTTTATTTTGGAAAAAACCCCAATTCCATTTATACAAGTTACAATCTTTAATTCGAATTTTCAAATCAATGCTTAAAAATGGTTTAAACCCGTATAACTTGAAAAATCCTTTTTAAATCATAAATACTGAACATAGAATTCGATTTCAAATTTTTGAATTTCAATTTAAATCCGATTATTCAAATTCCAAATCTTTATTAGTTATTCAAAAATAACTTTTATTCTTAAAATAGCTTTTCAAAAGCTTTTCATATTAAAACTTAATTTATTTCCAAAAATATTTGAATTAAAAATTCAAATTCAAACTTATTTAAAAATCTGTGACTTAACCGATTTCCTTGTGAAATCCATATTTGTGTGTGTATAGTGTGGTCCAAGGATTTTACACAATAGTGCACAACAATCATCACAAATATATCAATATCGATAAGCGGTATAACCAATAACGCTTATCTTCCTTCACAGTTTCACAGATAAAATAAATTTATCAATCGCGAAGATTCATCATTACAATTCGATGTGGGTTTCGGATAACCAACTGGAATCCGATTCCCTGTCGCATCGAAATCCAAATGTCGTATACAGGTCAAAGGTTTACAGAATAAAATTACCAATCATAATCCAGCACAAGGTAAATCAAATCTCACACATCACAATTTCAAAACAGAAATATCAATTCATTTTACAACAAATCAGATATCCTACATAATCCATAAGAAATCATCTTTAATTCTTATTGTGATAAATTCAATTAAAAATAATTTCTTGGGAATTAATTACTTAGCCCTGTATAATCAATCGTTAATTCATTATCAATTAATTACATACTTCATTTCAAATTAGTTAATTAACCAACAAATTCTTAATCAATCATTAAGTCTTAATTACTTAATTCCTTCATTCACTCTATAAATTAATTACTTCATAATCAATTTATTTAACCTTGATTAGCTATTCTTTAACCATAAATTAATAACTTTAATTATTAATGAAACTTAATTTATCATTTATAAATTCTCAATTAAATTACTTAATCGATTAACTATTAATAATTTATAGATTTACTTAAGTGGTTAATTACAAATTTATAAATCACTCAATCATTCATTAACCTCTAATTACACTACTTTAATTATTCTTAATTACTCCCAAAAATAATAGTAATTAATTAATAATAATTATTCAACTTGATTAATTATTTCTTGATTACTCCTTAAAATAATAAATTAAAAATGATTGTCATTGTTTATCTCAATTAACGATAAAAATCTTCCTTACTTTGGAATCAATTCATTGTTAGCTTGAAACTTTAGTGTAATTTACATTAAGTATTCATCAACTTAATCAAAACGTTAATTTAGATAAAAAAAATTGTTAAGCATTTCCTTCCAATAATTAAACCTGAAATAAAATTTTAACCTCAAGTTGTCAAATAGACTTCTAAAAGTTTGTTTAAAGGGTTTGCTTAATCTACCTTTATCATGCTTCAGGCTTGAGGAAATTGACCCGAGCGAATTGCCGTTCCTACTCGAGTAACAACTCGAGCTCCACTGTGCTTTTCCCCAGTCCTTCTTCTTCCCCTCTCGTACTCACTTCTCTTCTCTTTTTTTTTTCTTTCTTCAGCTTGGTTTAAATTTAAACTTATATACAGGAACACGCACCTAGGCCCCTAAACCTAACTCGAAGCAAACCCAACATTTACCCGAGTATCAACTCGAGTAACTTCGCTTCCTTCACAGTTTCACATTCTTCTTCCCAACACCTTAGAAACCATCAGATACACGTTTGCACGTGTACGTGCACCACCACCGGAGCCAACTCCAACCACTGACGAACCCTCCGGCACATCGACCCACGTCACCGCAACCATCTCCAACCATCAAACCATCACTTTCGATCCAAAATCAAAATCGAGCTATTTATCTCGAACTGGAAACCAACCCAGTTCACCCAAACACCCCTCGCCCCGCCGCTACACAGCACCATCACCCATACGCTCCTATCCAAATGTACACCAATCCACCACGAACGCTTCGCCACAGGTGCGATCCTCCAAATCGCGGTGGTTAGACGAAAATTTCCTCGCGACTAACAATTTCAAAATGTAGGGTTTAAACCCTAACTCAATCAATTTCTAACGCCATGGTGAATAATAAATTCGCACGCCATTTTTTCCTGAATCCCTACTTCCTCCTCCACCTCCATTAGCAATCTCGACCACTCCAATTGCATCAGCCTCCAGAAATCACCCCAAACCCATTTTCCAGAAAAACCCATATTTCTCATTCAATTCAAACTCTTAAATTTGGATTTTGGTTTTAAAAATCATAATTTTTAATAATGATTCGAGATATGTATATAAATCAGTATAACACAAGATTTGATTTATTACATTTTTTTTTCAAGTTTCCCCTGCACTTTCTTGTTAAAGAAAATTTCTAAACTTAAATCACTTAATCTTGTTTTCATAATCTAGATGGAGTCTAAACTCGATAAATTTGTTTTAAACTTAAAGTTTCAAAACGTTTAGATGGGAAGGTTTTAAACTTTTTTTTTTTTACCTCTGAAATCGGAGAAGCACAAATATCAAGCATGCATTTCAACATTATGTACACAGACATGCAGGCATCTGAACACTAATACCAACAGCTTCAAACATTATCAAAAATCACAACAGATATAAATAAGAATGGGTAGATTGCTCACTGTTTTGAGAAGAGGAAGAACAGAGGCAGTGAAGCCTGTTTTGCTTTTGTTAAACTTGAATGATATTGCTTACTATTTTTTTCTTCTGGTTTGCTTACTCATGAACGAACTGGAATGAGGGTTTGATGCATATAAAAAGGAAGTATGAAGTATATCATTTGTACAAAAAGCATGTTAAGGATGCTTGCATTTAATGCAAAGGTATGTTGCATTTATTGTTTTGCAATTCAGTTTGTACTTGTTTTACTTTGGTTACTTTGTATTCACTTTATATTTTATTTTATTTCAGGTTATTAGTTTCTACATGCTGAGATGTTTGCATTTATTACTTTGGTACATTATGTTTTTTTCTTGTATTGCATATGAATTTACAGCAAACCTTTGTTAATATTATACTTGTATGTTATTTCTTGTCTTGTTTCAAACCTGTATTTCTGTTTTATTATATTTTATTTTTAGTCTTCTTCTTTAGTACTTGTTTACATCTTGCATTACTTAATGTAATATTATTTTAGTTATCTGTACATATTTTGTTTGTAACCTCTTTCCTATATTTTTATTTATGTATGTAAATTTTATTCTAGTTTTGTTTGTTTTTATTTTATAGTTTGATTACTAAACATTGATTTATAACTTACATTTTATTTTATACTTTTTATTATTATTTTTAAAAAAACTTCATTTTGAATTCCCAAATCGAACTTTTGTTTATAATTCCATTTAATTGAAAACATTTAACTTTATATTTTACTCTATACACCTATATTCAATATTGATACGTAGTTTTATTTTATTTTGAACACTTTATTTCAATTCCAATTCAATTATATTTAAAATAAGTTTCAAATCCAATTTATAAAATAAATAAGTATACATATCTTATCAAAATTGAAAAATTCAAACAAATCCATAATTTAATCTAAAATTCAATTAAATTATAAATTAAAATTCGTCTTTAAAACTGGGATCGTTACAGAAGGTTTTGAAATCATTTTGAAAACAATATATAATTTTGTGAAAAAACATTTGAATAAATTGGATTTTAAGATGCCAGTGCTTTTCTAGGAGTTTTAACAAAATTCCTAATTAAATTACTTATTATTGAAATCTTGAACACTTGATAATCTTGATACTCATGAGTCTTCAATCTTAATATCTTCAGTATTGAATCTCTATACTGTACAGTCTTCATTCTTGGTACCTACATGGCTAAATCCTGCATATACATATATATCTAAACTATAATGTTAGTATTTATTTTATAATCTTATTCTAAGGTTTTTGTCATCAAAACCATCTTCTCAGGGACTAACATTTTTAACAGGAATATTTTTTTCATTTTATTATATTTTTAACAAATAAAACATCCAAAGTATTCACTCTCATTTAAAAGTCCTCACGGTTATGCCTGGGTAAATTACTTGGAATTTTTTATGTGCTTCCACGCTCATTTAAAAGTCCTCACGGTTATGCATGTATGGAACGCATATTAAAATTGATTAACTGAATAGACAAGTTGATTCTAATCTCATTTAAAAGTTCTCACGGTTATGCGTGGTTAGAAGATACTTGAATTCATTTTAAAAAATCGAGAATACTACTAATCTCATTTATAAGTCCTAATGGTATTATGGTTAGTAGATATTCAAATTCCTGAAGTAAATATACCTTAAATAGACACAACTGTATGGTTTTATATGATGATATCATCCCTATCGCTCTAAAGTGGAATATGCATCAAACAGAGTACTTATGATTTTTGTTTGATTTTTTATTGAAATTTAATATTTATATTCGATTGAGTTTTAATGTTGTATTAATGTCTATCGCTTTATCTCTATATTCTAACACTATTACTCTTTAGCTGATAACAAAAGGGGGAGAGAAAAGTTAAGATTTTGGTAAATAAAGGTCATATATTTTATTTTGTATTTTCTATATGCATCTAGGTTCATTCATTCATTTTTATTTATTTACATGCATATATGAAGGGGGAGTTTTCTGTAGGGAGGGAGCATTCAAATAGGGGGAGCAAATAGAATGATCAAATACATTTAACAAACTCAAAATCGAAAATATATGTTTGTTATCATCGAAAGGGGGAGATTGTTGAATTTGCAAGTATACGATTTTTGTTTGATGATAATAAACATATATATTCATAATGTATTTGTTAATGTACTATTTATTTTTCATATAATTAATAAATATTTGCTGAATAAAATAAGTAATATAGAATTTAAATTCAAATATATATTTTATTCAGACAAATATTTATCATAATTTTTGAACGGTAAAAATTTGAGCTCTCGCTATATATATACAATTTTGATTACATTACAATTTTCATTTACATCAGCACCTCACTACATATCACTCATTCACTCGAAATTGATCTTCAACCTCATTCTTGATTGAATCCAGCATCTGAGCAATCTACAAAAATAAATATTGACGTAGTAAAATTGGAAAAAAAAATATTTTTGCAGTATTAAATAAAAATGTGATTTTGAAAATTTTATTTGCCTTAATTATTTGGGTTGTTCGTCATCGTTTAATTTTGAATTCATCATACACGAACAGCTTGTGACATGCACAGTGTATCACTGCACATGCCACAAGGCCGTGCACACCGATATACACTTGATAAATCTACAGGGACAAGTGAGCATAAGGTCAAACCCAAATGAAAAGTCGGGTTCAACTCAAGTGAAATAAATATTAAGTCACAATATCAGCACAAGGTCATACTCGAACTTTAAGCTGGATTCAACAAAGGTGAAAAATTCAAATGAAATGGCCAAGACACAAAAATCAAGTCTCGACCATAAGTTCAAGTCGTAACATGAAAACACCAACTATGATCAATATACATGCATAATACATCTGACTCAATACAAAAAATCACGATGAACTCAATCAATGTCGAAGCCATGGAACAGCAGGCCAAAGTCAAAGTCTAACCAGGCAGTCCATATGACAACTACACAAAACTCAAGACTGCGACATATAAAATGAGACAGCAAGCACATACATATACAATGGAACTAAAAGGCAAAAATATATCAAGTGATTTGATGACCAGAGGCAACTCCAAGCTTGCAAATACAAATCGACAATGCAGACAACAGAGGTGATATCATATAAATGAAGTACAGTGCATAGCATATTCAAGTGCATCAGACATGCACAAGTGACTCAAAGACTACAAGGTGCAGCAGCCTCAAAAGCAAAGACAGTGCACTTCAAATTACAACCACCTCAGGTCAAAATGAGAGTGTACAAACAATGGTGAAAGCAGATACAACATGCACCAATAAAACAAAAATGAAGCAACATCAATATGCAAGCAATTAAGCTCAATGCACATGACTTAAATGCATTAGATCAGATCAAAATGAACTAGACCATCAAATGAAATAAGACCAGACACTGAATCAGTGAACCAGATCATGCATTGAACAGGTGGAAATGGCCACAGCATCAATGAGCAATCTCAAACATGCATCACATATATGAGGACCAGAGCAAACACAATGAAACCCAAGGCAATCATATGTATATACATGTACTCGAGGCAATATGGAAGCAGTGCACAGTGCAGACAATTAGGTCAATATCAAAACAACACTGCGCATACATACATGGAGTAATACAACATCTGGAAGCTGGTTGAAATCAAGTCGAAGTCAATGGCCGAATTCAAAACAAATACAAAGCCATGGTAACCAAGTCAAGATAAATGCCAAAGTCATGCAACAGGGAACAATATAAGGTGCAAGTCAAGTATACTACAGAGATGATCAGACAACTAAAAATATCAAGTAAGGCGTAGTCAAGGTCGATTTTTTTAACAGTTGCAGTTTCAAAATAATCGAGGTAGAATTAAATTTATCAAAAAATCAAATTCGAAAAATCACATGAAGCCGTAAATAATGGACGAAGTCACAGAGACCAAAAATCATCAAGTCTTGGTTGTCAAGAAAACCAAGCTGGGAGAAAAATGCAATCAAAATATATATTGGAACAAGACAGTAATAATCTCAATCATCCAAACGAAGATCAATGGCCAAAGCTAAAATAATTGACGAATTCAAATAAGTATATTTGAATGAAAATATAGGAATTAGAATCCTATAAAACCCAATCATCATCGGCCGTAAAAAAATATTCGAGTTCAAGCAACAAAGAATAATCATTTAACTCAAATCAAAGACGAGCACAATCGAAATTAAAAAGGAATATCACTTACAAATTTTTCAACCACTATACACGCTCGCCACAAATTGAAGCAGCTGTGTGAGAATCAAAGAAATGGTCGATTGTCGAAGCAAAGCAAAGCAATATCTATTGTAATTGACAAACATTCAGTCGGCGGCTTCAAGTTTCACAAAGCCCTAGTTTTCGCATAGAGGAACCAACGAGAAGAAACCATTTTTTTACAGAAGCAAAGCGGGCCGAAGAAATATAGAAAGAAAACAAAAGGGATTTATCACTTAGTCTTTTGGGCTGGCTTCTTTTAAATTCATATTGGGCTTTAAATTTTAAAACTGGGGTTTCATTATTTTTACTTGTTTTTATTGTAATTTACTTTCAAATTTTCGTAATTTCTAGTCGTGTGACTAGGGAACGAGCTACGGTAGTGTAGTTCGAGAATTCGCAACTCGGTGGCCGAGTTATGGCAGGGTTTTGAGCGTAGAGTTAGGTTAGTCGATAGCAAGTGTCGCGAGTTTACGTGTGTAAGCGTCTGACTACTTAATTTCTAGCAGAAACTTTGGGGGCATCACTTAGGCAGAGTTTTGCCAAGTTGGGTAAATCTGTGTGTTCTATTTCTATATTTTTTATTATTCTGCTATTATCTATGCTGTTGTTACATGACTATTATCTGTGCTAAAATTATTTTATATAAACTCCCGCAATAATTTTTAATTAATAGTATCACCCTATTCACCCCCCTCTAGGGGTGAAATCGATCATATAGTTAGTAGTGTAGATTTATTTATTTATGCAAGTTGATTGATTTTTCTTTTACTTTGCTCTCCTTTTCTTTTTCTTTTTCTTTCATGTTGCATGCTACAAGTGCTAATATGATAACACAAATAAGAGGTTAAACCCCTTCGATTTAGAGGTAATGAAGCTCTCTAATTATGTAGCTTCAACATTCTGATAATTATTGCTCTTTTTTTTTGCTTAATGACATTGCTTGAAGTGGTTTAACCTTTTGTTTTTGCTCTGAATTTGGTAGCCTATATTGTTGACACCAAATATGTTATGCTTAAACAATCATAAACAATAATTACATATTTATTTATATATGATGATGGTAATGAAGTCAATGTTGAATTTAAAATTTGATGGTTTATATTTCTAGTTAATTGTTGATAGACCATACTTGAAATAGATTTCATTTTCAACTTTGTTGTTATTTTCATGAGAGTTAGTAACTGGTTTAAGGAGTGTGTTATAGTTTGATGTCTTGTGTTGGGCTAATTAATAGCATAAATACGTCATACTTATGATAAACGCATCACTTAAACTCACTAATGACAAAAAAAAAGATCATAATTTCATTTTTGTTGAACTATGTGATCTAAAGAGTGGATTTATCTCTAAATTGTCTTTCTACTCTCATATTTTTATCACTTTCTTTTTGTCATTTTTCTTATATTTTCTAGCTAATTACTTTCAACATTGGTTAATTTGATTGTATAGAGATTGAAAATCAATAATTCCATGCTGATCGATCTGTACTACTACGTACTACGATAGTACGTCGTGCGCTTGCGATTATTTTAATTTGAAATTTATCGATGATTTTCTAACTCGATAGAAAATTCGTCGTTAAACAAGTTTTTGGCGTCGTTGCCGGAAAATTGCTTTGATATTATTTTCTACTTCGGATTATTTTCGTTTAATTTTCAGTGTTAGGTTGTTTTATGTGTTAATTTTCATTTTTAAAAAAAAAAATGTTGTGTTCGTTGTTTAATTTTTATTTGCATTTTGTTTGTGTGTTTTTTGTTGTTTTCTAGTATTTTGTTCATTTTGCATTTCTATTAAAAAAATAAACATTTTATTTCATCAATTTCTATTTACATTGAGTGTACAAGTTTGTATTCACTATTACATTTGTATTCACACTGTCGTTAACATTTGTATTAACATTGCCGATCATCATACAACAATACCTCTGTTCATCATTTACAATTCTGTTTTCTTTCTTTACAACTCTGGCCTTTCACTGCACTTCTTCAAACCAAAACAAATCAAGCTCTGCTCCTCCCCCGTGCAAATTGCTTACAGCAATCAAACTGCTCTCCCCCTTCCACAACCACTACTGACCATACAACTCACTCTACTACTCACCATCATTTCTTACATTCACCATCAACATCCACTTCTGCCGATTAAAAACACTGTCTAACATTCTTCTTGCCAAACAGCACCACTTCAAACATTTCATCTTACATCTTCTAACCTCAACATTTACATCATCTATCAATCCTCTACCACTGCCTCCAACATCAATCTGCTATCATCCTTCACATTGATTCGCATACCATTCCTTCACCATACCCTGCTGCCGTATCCTCATTACCAAACAACATCCACTAATACCATACATACAAACCAGTTCATCAATCCACCATCAGTGCAGCACCTTTCTTCCTCACTATCCTCAATACAACAGCTAATTCCAATTTGCCACATATTGCTGCCGATATCAATTTGTCGAAGCCACTGCAATTATCAAACTGTCACTACCAATATCCATTTGCCGAAACCACTCACTGCAATTATCAAACTGCAATCATCAGTCCCTCATCGCCTCTGACCCAAACCCCTTTGCCTCCATCAATTTTCGCCAACTACTCCATCGCCTACGAATTCACCAACTCCGCCATGAACCAGTGCAACACTGCAGCTCCACAGTATACCAACATCATCCTGTTCCATCGCACTTCAAACAACTCAACAACTTGCTGCCTCTTCCCATTCCACCGCACTTCACTGATCACCTGCAACCTAGACAACTGCTGCAAGTCACCAACATCGTCATACTCGACTGTACCAAACCACTTCGCAAATCATCTGAAGCCTCTGTCTCGAATGCATTCACTAACCACTCATTTCTATCTGCACTTCAATACAACAGCTCACATCCCTAAGAAACCCAACTGCCTACCTCCAATCCCTCAATTCAATCACCTCCTCCACAAACCCGCATCCACTGCCAATACTCCCACCTCTGCGCATCACAAACTAACTCGCATAAAAAAAAAAGAGACAAGTTTTTATTTTTGTGGGATTTGAGAAATTTGAGAAGTAAATTTTTTTTTTTTTTGCGATTTGTACTTTGTTCGTGGTCTTTGATTAAAGGGTAATCGATTTGATTTGTGCATTTTAAATTGGGTCGGTTTTGTCTTAGTGTAATTTGTTTTTCTAATAAAAAAAAACTATTGTTTTTCTAATAAAAAGCGCAAAATGTGCTCAATTATGTTTGTTTTAGTCTCTTCTAAAAAAAGAATTTTGTCTTAGTTTAATTTGATTTAAGTTTCTTCTTTTGAAAAAAATATTTACAAAAAAAACATGCTGTTGTGTTTGTCTTTGTTCATTTGATCTTTGTTTGTCTTTAAAAAAAGGTGTTGCTTTCTTTTTGTTTTGTTTTGTGTTATCTTTCATATTAATAAACTGGTATACATATCTTGTTTTATTTCGGATTGCCGAAGCAGATTGGAAGAGTTGCTTGCTTCACTTAATTTGCCAAAAAATAACTGTTTGCTTGCTTATAAAAAAAATCGCTGTTTTTAACCCCTATTTATTGTTTTTATTTGCCTTGCATTGTTGTTTGCATGCATTTTTTCTTAAAAAAATTTCAAAAAATCAAAAACAAAACAAAAACAAACTTTCATTCTAGTTGCATTGTTAATATATGTTTTATTTCAGCTTTGCATTTCATTCTAAAATTTTGATTAATAACGGTTAGAAATCGATAACCCTTAATTGTTTATTAATAATTTGTCCTCTTTTGACAATTTAATTTTTTGGTGTCTAGGCTACGGTAGAGCAATAATCGGTTATAAATATTACGGTGATTTATAAATATTATACTGAATTATTTCTCTGAAGGTATTTAAACTTTCGGCTGCATTGCTACGGTGATTCGTGGTGCACGCATAAATCGTGCCCGTTACCTGGCTGAGAACTATGTTTTTTTAATTTGAGACAAAGCGTGATTATACAATTTTGGATTAGGATAAATAATCTGTAATTAACCTTGCATTCATTTAATTGCATTAGTTCATGCATATTTAAAAAAAATTCAAAATCCAAACTAAAAAAATTGTAAATATTTCTTAACTTGGTTTTTTTTCCTTTTCCTTTAAAATTTTTCAAACAAATCCAAAAAAAATCCACTTATTTTTTTAGAAAAACAAAATTCGAAAAGAAAATATGTAAAATCTTCTCTTGAACAAAAATAAAGAAAATTGAGAAACCAAAAAACAAAACAAAAATCAATTTCCCTTTTGAAAAAAAATTAAATTTCTTTTGCCAAGTAGTTTTCCTTTATAAAAAATCCAAAAAAGGAAAGAAAAAAACATTCTTAAAAATATCCGAGTTTCCATATTCACATGAATTTTACGATAATTGTGAAGATCAATATAATCCATATAATTTCACATCGAATTCTTATGGATATTTTAGTAACAACTATTATACAAACAATTAGGACTTTGCACCACAAAATTTTCAAAATAACGATCAATTCTCAACTTTTGAAACAAGAATGGAATCTTTACTTGAACTCATTACACTACAAAATCAAAGGAATTCTCAACTTTTGAACGATTTCTGCAATAACTCAAGTCAAGAATTTCAAAATTATCAAAATTTGAATTCACTTAAAAATTCAAATGCTTTCGATTATAACCCATGCCAATTCAATTTCGAACTCCAAAATGAATTCCAAACTCAAAATGGAAATGTGAACCGCTTTTTAAACGAATTTGGCAATGGGAATAGTTTCAACAATGGTGCGATTGACAATTCTTGTTGTCAACAAATTCAAATTGAAAATTCTCAAATTAGTAATCATGAATTTGATTTAGTTGAGAAAACGGAAAAATATTACTGTAATGACCCAGAATTTTGATAGTTGGATTTTTGAACATTTAATTCGTTTTAAATGTTAAATGTGGATTTTGAATTGATTTTGAAATAAGGATTTTGTTAAATCAATAGAATTTGGTTGTAATTTTCAATATGGAAATTCAATTAAAATTTGAATAATAATTAAATATTTGGAATCGGGATAATTTGTGAATCTGGATGTAAATAGTTATGAAAATGGTTTCTAAGGTTTATTTTAAGTTTCGTTTGATTTGAATTTTTCTATTGGATTTTTAGAGGGAGTTAAAAGTCGATAAGTTGAATTTGGAATTTTATATTAATTTAATAATGGAATTTAATCATATAATAATGGAATAATCGGATTTTGATTCGAAATGAATCAGAATGATTCTAGTGAGAATATAAATTCTATATTATTTATTATTAAGTTAGTAAAATTTTAAAAGTGAATTTTAAGTGATTTCGACGATTTTGAAAATCGCTCGAATTAATAGACGAGTTAAAATAGCCTTCCGAGGCACAGTCTTGGAATTCGACGAAACCAGTTCCATTGGATCCATAATAGTTAGTTGTTATCGGATTCCAATTTCCGTAGAAATCAGAGTTGTCGTTTGACCCTGGCAGCTTAAAACGCATAGAAACCATTTTAATCGATTTAATTAAGAATTAATCGTTTATTTCCGTAACTCGCGCATATGATTGAATTAGCTCCCGTAACACATTCCATTGTGTTCGGAATTTAGGTAAAACCTTATAAACGCCTATCGGTACGTTTTAATTGGAATTCGTTTTAAAAGTTAGGAAATTTGTGAATATATTATTTAATTAATAAGTAAATGTATACATAAACGTTTAACAGCCGAAACCCTAGCCTATTTTTCATGGCCGCCATCTAACATTTTAATGGCCGAAAAACATCAACTTTCATCTTCAATTTTCGATCAATCCACTCATCTTTAGCAAAAACTTTCTTCTAGAAAAGTATCGAGCTCTTCGAGCTCTAGAGATCCAACGATAGATCGTGAGTATCGTCGTCGTTTGGAGGAGTTAAGAGGCCGCGTTCGTTCGTGTTTTGGTGACGATTTACGGCGAAAAGAGGGGGCCGAGCTCGACGGCGTTTGAGGTGAGGGTGCACAGCACGGAGAGGCGTCGCGTGGACTGATTGATCAGGGTCTGGTCACAAGGACAAGGAGCGACGGTCGATTTTGGTTGGGTTGCGATGAGTTTCTTCGATCTGGAAAGATGACCGAGTGGAAGATGTACTATGCGGCCGAGATTCTCTCCTTTCCAGTGTACGGCCCGATCTTGTTGAGTAGTAAAGTGTGTAAAAATATTTTATTTTAAGTCGTATAATTTTAAACAATTCATATATAATCCATACGTTGTCGAAATTTGACGAAACAGGAAGCGTCAGATTCGCAGCGACGAGCAGGCCACTGTGGTGCAGATCCGGAAGCGTTTGCAGCTAGCGATAATTTTAGGTTAAATCGAACGCGGTTCGATTTAATTTAAAATTTAAAGCGCTCGTCGAAACTCAAGGTGAGTTTATCTCACTCATATCTGGAATGCTAGTTAGTTTAAATAGTTAATACTTAAATGATTACTTGATTGGTTAAATGTGATAATGGTTATCAGATTTGGATTGATGTTTATTTGTTGTGCTAACATCTGTGGATGCAGGGAAACAGGTTGGTGGGATCCAGTTGGATTCCTCATAATATAGAAATTATTTCAATAATTGATTATGTATTTCATTTATATACCGTGATAGATAAATTTGGGAATTAAGTTGTGTTGTGCTATGATTGAAAAAGTATTATCTAGCTTTTTAAATATATAAATGAAATAGAATAAATTGGGATTAAAAGGAAATTAAAAAGGGATTTTTGAGTAATGAATTTAAGATAATTAAATTCAGGAAATTGTTTTGGGATTTGAAGTGTATTTGGAATTGTGATTTAGAAGGAAATGAGTAATGGAAATTTATAAACTGGGTTTATAAATGAAATGGAATATTTATCGGGGATAAATATTGAAGTTATAGATTTCCAGAGGAAATTTCTATAAGAAGGCGCAAATTGTTTTAAAAATAATAGTGGGATTATTTTTAAAGAAATGGGAAGTATATTTTCCTGGAAAACTAAGTATGTTTTTCAAAGAAAAGCTTTCGAAATATAAACTAGAAGCTAAAAATGTATTTTTAGAATATTTTAGTACAAAGATATACTATTTTAAATCATTTTTAAGTATAAGTAAATATTTAATTAAGTAATTATGGTATTAAATTATTTTAAAGGTAAATTAGTATTATGTTTTCTAAAGGAAATTTTAATATAAATATTTGGTATAATAACTTTATATAAAAGGAATTTTTTAATTTAAGTTACTCAAGAAACTTTCACAGATTTTCAAAAGTATAATTTGAGTATAGAATTTAGTAATCATATTTCAAATATTTTAAGTATACCTTGGAAGTGATTTCCAAGAAATAGCAATGTGTTTAAAAATAAAAGGAGTTTATTTTTAAAGTATGGAAAGGAATTTACGGAGTAAGCGTAAATTTGAATTGTGGATAAATCGTGTAGGATTTATAAAAAGAATTGTTTAGTTTATTCTGAAATGGAGATGTATTTCCCTGAAAAAGCCAAGTACGTTTCAAAGCAGTTTTTTTTAGTGAATGTTAAAAGTTTTAAATTTGTTTTTAAAGGAATTTTTTAAGAAATTATTTAAGTTGTTAAGTGTTAAAGGTAAATAGTATTAAAACAGTTATAGTAATAATATTTTAAAGATTCATGGGTATTATGTTTATGGATAATTTTTAATATTTATATCTTATAGAATAGTTTTATTTTAAGAATAAGTTTGGTTAAAATATTATTTGGAACTTGAATAGAATTTCATAAATCCTATTTTCAAAATTTTAGTTAGATTAACCTTTATTTTAAAGAAAATGTAACGATCCCGATTTTAAAGACGAATTTAATTTGTAATTAAATTTAAATTTTTGGGGTAAACTGTGAAATTGTTTGAATTTTTCAAATTTAATATGAGATATATACTTATTTGTTTTAAATTTTGATTTTTGACTTTGGAATCTGAATTTGAAAATATTGAACTTGTATTAAATTGGAATTTATAATAAAAAAAGTAAGAGATAATGATGTTTAAAATGGAATAAATTTTATCAATACAAAATAAATAAAAATAAATACACATAGTTAAAATTCAAACAACATATTTATAAACTTTGTAAAATATAACGTGACTACATTGGAAAATTTTTAACAACATAATTCAACAAAACAAAAGAAGAAATACAAACCAATACAAATATATGCTAGGCAATGCAAATAAAGTATTCAAACAAATAAATATGCAAAGTAAAATAAAAACAAGGCTAAAGTAAAAATATAATATGCTGGCAAAAAGTGTTGCAGGCTGAAATAAAGAAATGCAAAGCTAAAGTAACAACATGCATAAAATAAGCTAGTAGTAGACACAAAAGGATCCTTCCATTAAATGCTAGCAAACCAAAGTCCAATTTCAAGTTGTTTAAAATCATTTCAGCCGAGCTAAAGAAAGGTAGGCAAATATAATAAGTAGCCTGTAAGAAGTAATGCAAGACACAATGTAAAAAAAAAATGTACATAGAGTAAAAGCAAACAAGTACAAGTACAAACATCATCAGCCATGCCTAAAGTACAAAGCCTGTATAAAGCATGCACACCTCTTTATACATGAGTATTTCCTTTAGTTCGTTCAGCCCATTTTCTAAAGAAAGAAAAAAATAGCAAAGCCTCGAAACCAAAGCCTGGAATTAGGCAAAGCAACTTCAACCTGAAGCTTTATATCTGAGATGATCAACTCAGAGCAAAGAGTAAATCAAGCTCTGTTTATTTCTAAAACTTATCAAGGTGAGTAACTTCATATTTTAAAATAATCTAAGTTTTAAATTTAGTTGTATGATGAATATCAGAAATTGTGTTGTGTGGAATTATATGTATTTCATTGAATTTTTGATGAGATAAAGCCTGTACATATTTTTATCTGGATGTTGCTCTGGCATAAATCTCAGAAGTCTGAGTTACTTCAAGAAAAATCATATTTGTTCAACCTATTGATTGTTAGAACAAAACATATAAACAAAATATGTTTGGGTAAGTATAAAGTGGATTTTAAATTTATTTCATGCTAAATAAAGTGGTCTGCTCTGGAGAAAAAAACATAAGAACAGTTAAAATTCAACATAAGTGACATTTTCGAACATCTTGAATTGTCAATTCAAATTTGCAAACAGATTTCTAAATCAAAAATAGGATTTTTAAAGCTCAAATCATATTTTTTAGTAATGGTATGAATTGGCATTTCTGGGTTGATCATTTTGGGAAGTTTTGGTTGTCTCGGGCAATACGCTTGAAGGGGAAGGACGGGGTTTCTTCCGGTGATAGTAGAATGACCGGTGAGTGAAGGAAAAATGGTGGATGGGCATGCAGATGACAGTGGCGATGGCGGTTGAGCTGGAAAGTTCCTAAACCTAGTTTTAACTAGGTTACATTTTTTTTTGATCGGCACGCGTCCTCCAGTGGATCGAGTGCTTCGGGGGTTTGGGAATTCGTAGATGGATGGTAGGCGAAGTCGTGGCCGGTGGTGGTGGTTTTCTGGTGGTCGGAGGAGCAGAGGCGAGCTGTTGACAGGTTTGGGATGTGTTGGGTCTAGCGTTTCCAGGTTTCGACCTTGCACTCGAATTTCAATTTCGAGCGAACGATGGATTTTCGATGACCGGAAACTGATGTGGGGAGGTTCGTCGACTTGTCTCGAAGACCGGCAAGGGACCGGAGGTGAAGGCGGCACGGTGCACGTGCACCGTGCATTTTGGAGGAGCTGACGATTTTGAGGGTGTGCAGCTTTTATTCACTCGGGTTTTTGGAGTATTGACTCGATGCAATGGAGTTTATTTTTTTCTCGAAGTAAATTGTTGGCATTGGGTTACTTTGGCATGCTACAGGTTTTTATAAAAAAACCTGTCATGTTTTTTTTTTTGGGTTTGTTTCTCAGGGGAGACTCGGGTCAGACGAGTGCTTGACTCGTAGCGATGGAGTTTAAAATAAAATAAAAAGTAAAGCTATAAATAAAAACAGAGATTTAAACTTAATTTTAAATCTGGATTCAAATTTGAATCTGAATCTTAGTTTTGAAGTAAAAGAAATTTGAAGAAAAAAAAATTAAAGTGTTTTAAATAATTTGAATGATAAATGTTCTTTACATTTATTTTTAAGGATTATAAATTAAATTTAAATTTGATTAATGTTTAAATGGTTAATCATTTTGGATCTTAAATTCAAAATGGAATTTAAATTTGGATTTAAAAGTGTAATGTTTTAAATATACACTTAGACGTTAATTAAAGCCTAAGTAAAGGAAATGAATTATATTAAGGATAATTAAGGTTTTTAGTAATTTAATCAATAAGGTAATTAAAGAATGATTTATTTAATTTATAAATTAGATTAATTTATAATTTGAAATAATGATTTAATCTAAAAAAAATTCTTAAGAAAGTGATTAAGAAATGTTATTAGTTAATAAAGATAATTAACTAAGGATTATTAAATATTGATTAAGGTGATTAATTTTAATAATGAATTAGATTAATTAACTTAAATACTCAATTTTAAATGCAATTACTTAATGAGAGTAATTAAGGATTAATTACTTATTGTAATTAATTTTGGATATTTTGATTAATTAAAGGTTAATTAATTTTGTAATTAACTCAAAGTTAATTTAATTAATGTGATTAATTAAGGGCTAATTAATTATAGGTAATTGATTAAGATGGATAACTAAGGATTAATTTATAAATTGATTAATTAATATTAAATTATTTGAAATTAATAAATCAAGGTTGGATAATTAATTCATAAGTAATTAATTAAATTGGAAATGGATTGAATTAATTAGGATTAAACAATTAATTAATCCTGCTTACAAATGTTTATTGAATGCTTATGAATGATTGTATTGTATGAAATGCCTTGAATTGATTATCCTATCTGATTTGTGATATTTTGTTCTGTAGATTGAGCTGTGTATATTTATTTACATTTGTATACTATCTGTGAATCTGTGAATGGACGATGAGCGTTATAGTTTTATATCGCTTATCAACTATATTTCTATGTTTAATCTGTGATGATTGAAATGATGTTGCACTAGTGTGTTAAATCCCTGGACCACACCATACACACACAAATATGGATTTCACGAGGAAATCGATTAAGTCACAGATTTTTGAAAATAGTTTTGAATTTGAATTTTTAAATTCAAATGGTTTGAAATGGATTGGGTTTAAAGTGAAAAGCTTTTGAAAAAGGAATTTCAAAGATGAAATTTATTTTGAATAACAGGATAAAGTTTGAAATTCAAATAATTTGATTTAAATTTAAATTCAAAATGTGAAACTGAATTCTATAATTTGAAACTAGGGATTAAAGATGTTATACCAGTTATATATGGGTTAAACTATTTTAAAATGTATTAATTTGGGATATGAATATAAATTAAGAACTTTAACTCGTATAAATATAATTGGATTTTTCTGAAACGAAAACTGTTTGTTTTCAAATAATAAAAACTTTCACATAAGTAATGAACTTCCAATTTGTGTTAAAAAGATTTCTAGTTTAAAATGAAAATGATTTCCAAGTTATAGAAACGGTTTGAAAGCTATAAGTTAAATCTTTGATTTAAAGATTTAATGAGTTAATCCAATTGAAATGGAGATTGTTTTGAATTCCGTAAATAGATTTTTGTGAAACTAGGTGAACTTTGAGAAATAAATCTTTTGTTTAAAGATTTGAAATGGTAATTCGTTTTAAACCATTTAGCGGAAAAGTTTTGGGTAATAAGTTGTGACTTAATTGAAATCCCAATATCCATATGTTTTTGAACTATTTCGCTCACTATTCGGTTTAATCGGGAGAGAACCTTTGTGTCATATATCCCATTCCGAATATGTGATACATCGTTATGGATATCATTTGAAGACCGGTGGTGAAGACCGGATATTTTCGAAAACGGAAGGACAACTCGTCGAATGTCTTTGCATCGACTGGTCCCCGGTATAGAATCCATATGTGATGGGAAGTCCGAACGTGATTAGTGAATATCCAGATTGCAAGGGCTTCTTTGGAAGTGCCTTCGGTTCTGTTCGAACCCGGAACAGACTTGTATGGTTACGTGTCTGATATTACATTTTGAGATATAAAGCAGATTTCTTTCAAATACATTTCTGTTGGTGGTGGAGAATTTATTCTTTTAGCTTAACACCCTTCTCCGAGACGTACGAGCTCAGAGGTTATGTAGTTGAAGGTTATCAGCGATATATTCCCAATTTGGTAATGTGACATGCTAAGTGTTGCTGTGTAATGATCATTGTTTGATCATTTGTGATATGATCATTTGTTTGATCATTTATCTTTGTGATCATTACTTTGATCATTTGTTGACCCAAAGCATGGCTTTGAACCAATGCGTGGCTTTGTGGACGTGACTTCGTTGAACCTCACACCTCGGAATGGTCGAAATAGGAAAGATGCGGCAAGGTTATTGGGGGTAGCGCCCCTTAGGGTATGTTCATTTCCTTCTGGATATAGGTGGTATCATGGTATGGAGCCCAGATACTTAACCTATGTTGTTGCTGCAAATTTATTACTTTGTGGTTGTTGGTTATCGGGATCCCGGATAAAGGTTGGTTACGACCGGGGGATGGCATACTCGTGTCAGTAATTACCCAGTTAGGGGTAACCCGGCCTTGTGTTGGAAGAGATCCGGTTAGGTTCTCGGGGACGTCCTTCCAGAGGCATTCTCATGTGGCAATGGGAAGTTCCTTGGCCTGACCATTTGTTGGAAATCCAATTCCTAATACGAAACCCTGTACGGTTTTAGTTGTAGAACCTGCCATTTACTTATGGTGGTCACCACTGTTTAGATGGTAGCTATAGTAGGCATATGATAATGGTCGTATGTTGGCTAAGATTTATATTCTACTTTCGAAATGCTTTCTGCACTTTGCACTTATAATAATAATATCAAAGAAATTGCGTATCAAGCATGTTTAACTATCATAATGAGAAAACTCCTCCAATTCTGCGTTTGCATTGTGTGTGTGGTGGGAGGTCTTATGGTAGTTTCATTTTCCAAAAGTATTACGAATTGACTTTAAAATTCTCTTGTTGTTTTTTTTTAAAGATAAACTGTTTTTGTTGCTCATACCAGTTCCACGACTGATCCGGAGTTTATTGTTTCTTTCCTAAACTCTGGGTGCTCAAAATTTTTCTACACGAGCAGTCTAGAGTTGGGTTTTTCAAATAGTCAAATTAGTAGGTTATATGGAGTTAGTTCAGTCTTTGGATCACACCGCACTTGCTCAGCTTGGTGCATCGTCATTGGGAGTTCGAGCTATTTCTGGATTGGTGCTTTGGAGATGGAGTTATTTGTTCTGCTGCTGGTGTTATTTATTTTCTTTTCCGCTGCTACTTCTTGTATCATATCTCTGATGTATATTGATATTCATTGTATCACTCTGTTGTATCAGATATTGTGTCAGTGTTGTATATCAATATATTATTCTTTTTATTCCACTGTGTTGTTATACTTAATTGTGTTATAAGCTCCGGAGAATCGGATTTGAACGGTCGAGTCTACGGCATTCGAGTGCGATGTAAAGTATGGATGTCGATTTTCGAGCGCGAAAAATTCGCATCGTCACAGAAAATAGTTTATATTTTATAAAACAGTTTTATTCAAAATATTTTTAAAAGTATATATATATATTTTAAATTAAGTATGTAAGTAGATTAATATAAATGTTTTAATTTATTTTCAAGAACAAAGAATTTAAATACTTTAAATCTTAAGTATGGATACTTGGATGTTTTCAGAGGAAGTAAAGATTTGGGAATTTATTCCATGAGAAGAGTTGGGTTTGAAAACTATTTCGAAAAGGGGTTGAAAATGGAAATATATCTTGCAAAGATATTTTTAAGGAAAATAAATAATGTGGGAAATTATTTAATGTTGATGGATGCTTATGGATGTTAATTGATAGTTAAATCACCAACTATCAATATTGACCAATGTGTTGATCGTTTTGAAGAGACCGAGATCGGGATTAATTTCTCGAAAACCACTTCGATCCGGTTTGTACGTTTTCGTGGAAAAAAGAGTTCAAAGTCGAAGATGGAGCAGTGAAGTGCAAGGGCTAGTCGCTACTAATCTTGAGGATATTTCCAAAATGGATTTAGTAGGAGTAGTGCTTTCGGTTCCGTTCAAACCCAGAACGGACTTGTAATGGATGAATGCTTTCGGAACATCGTCAGGTGGACGATGGGCATTCTAAGTGAAATGTTCTAAAACGATAAGGTTTAGCCTCAAGCCTCATCAACCGGGAATGACTAAAAATCAAGGGTTATGCAGCAAGGCTGGGTCGGTAGCACCCATTTCAGGGTGAGGTCATCCCTGTCTAGATGTCCATTTTTATTCGGCTTAGTGGTGCGGTTGTTGATCCCAACCGTGGGGTGATCTTACTCGGGATTATCCAGTAAGGGGTAGTCCCGGTCTTGTGTTGCAGGGGATTAGGAGTAATCCTCGGTACGGTGATCCAGGCCACGTACTGTGACAGGTGGTACCCCGGTGCCTAGTCATTAGTTGGAAATCCATTCTCCCTACGCGCCTTTTACGAGTTTTGTTTATATTACCCACAATTTTGGCTAGTGGCTGGAATTTAATGAATGTAACCTATAAAGCAAAGGATATGATCATTGAACATTAAATCAATATAAAGAAATGAAAAAGACTTGTATAACTTTCAATTGTATTCCTAAAAGCATATATGTAACTTACCAAATATTAAAAGTTGTAATGTTTAATAAGAAATGTAATAGATTTTGTACAAGTAAACTTATAAATGAAAGTTTTCAATGAATTTCTTTAATAAATTAGAATTTGATGTTGTAGTTGCTATAAACTTATGTTATAATTGAAATATTACTATAATAAATTGTGATAGAAAGTAAGTATTATAAGAAAGTAATTAAAACTTAAGTTAATGTATTAATATGCTAAGTAATTGATTTGCACATGAACACTATAAACAAATGAATGTAAACAAATGAAGTTATGCAATATGAAATGAAAAAAAATTATGTAAGTATAAGTGCAAATAAGTTAAATAAACATTGAATTAATGGATGGAAATAAAAGTTTGTAAGAAATAAATGTAAATTAAAGGATGAATCATTGTATAAATAAAAAGGAAATCAAACAACAAACCTTATGAAATGAGATTGATAATATGTAAACTTGATTTATTGTTTGGAATTGTTGTTGTTTGGTTTATGGTTGTTTGGGCAAAAATACTTTAAATTTGTTTGGAGGTATGAATAATCTATTTAGTTTCACCTAAGACTGTTGAGTGAAGGGTACGCTTAGTAGTTTATTTTTCATTCCGTACAATTTGAAGTTTTGAACCTGAACAACTATTTGTTTTGTTTGATATGAATGGATAATTGATTTGTGTTGATTTTATACGATGGTTGTATATTGGGTGCAAGTGATTGTTGTTTGTATTGATTTGTTTGTTATTGATTGAAACAACGTTAAATATTTCATTTTATATAATTATTAACTCATTTTGGATTATATAAGTGAAATACAGGATATGGAAGCAATTGCTACTGCTTTTGGTTTCATAAAATAATCGTAAATTGCCCAACAAATAGGTACGTTTTCAGATTACGGTTTATTGCATTATTATATTGTTTTTCCTGTGTTGGGACATATTATTTTGAAAAATATATGTTGTATATTGTTATATTTGATATTGTATTTTCTCCAAAGCCTCTCCGTACAAAAGAGACTCCTCCGAAATTTTCCGTAAATTTTGGACTTCGAAATTTTTTTGAAAATGTTTCCGAACTTTATTACTTTAAGTATAAAAAGATCTAATGATTACAAATTGGTATATTTTATATAAAGTAATTAATTTTTTAAATTTATATGTTTATAGATTTAATATTTTTAGTAAGATATATTGATTTCGTAATTCTTCTTTTCGCTTCTTTTTCCTTTTCGAAGACGAAAAGTTTTGTGTGAGGGTGAGTGTAACGACCCGTAAATTTTGATAAATAAATTGGTTAATTTAATTAGATCTTTGTAACTAAATTTAGAAAGAAATAATTTTTTTATAATTTATAATGAAGCAAATGTTAAAAATGAAATGTAGCAATGGTAATTGAAATTAAATTTTAACAATTGGAGTGAAATCCCGATAAAGAAATAGTGTTAATTGTTACACTTGGGTATAAAATTTAAAATAAGTAAATAAAAGTAAGCATTTAATTAACCAATGCAATAATATATTGATTAATAGTAACTGAATGTAAATTAAGGTAGTAATGTCAATGCCAGTTGATAAATAACTAATCTAGTGCAATCCCAATTTAATGGAAACAATGGTAAGGTTATAATTGATTGTATTTAGTAAATTGGAAATAAATTTCAATAAATATAATTAAATAGTATGTTGATGATGATCCAATGAAATTTGTGTGATGTAAACATTTGTAACAATTGTTTGGGAATAATAACTCATAAGTGTGATTGAAAGTAAACGGTAACAAATATTTTAGGTTGCATATTTATTTAGCTTGTTAACTTAAATGTGGTAAAAATTGCAATAAATCTAAATTAAATATTTTGTTGATGTGAATTTAGTAAATAATGGGAAATAACATTTATTTCATTCATAATATGACAATTAGTTGAATAAAAGGAATGGAAATTCAAAATTTATTAATTTATTGGAATTTAAATTTAATAATTGAATTAATTGCAAATAAATGGAATTTAAAATTTAATGTGAAATCAATTGCGGTTAATTGACTTAATTTATGCAGTTAGGGTAGATTTGATTTGTCATTGAAGATTGTTAATTCAACAAGAAGTAACCAATGTAAACTCTATCCATAATACGGCAATTGATTGAATGAAAACAATTGAAATTCATGTTTGATTAATTATTGGATTTTGAGCTGTAATAAATTGATTATTGAAATTAAATGAAATAAAATATTACGTTAATGGAAATCAATATGAAACGAAATATACATTAATGAAATGTAATATAAATCAATGTTAATTATATCCACAAGATGTCAATTTATTGAACAACAAGATTTTAAATCAAATAAATGGATTTATGGAGATTTCAATTGATAATTAATAAATTTATTAAAATTTAAACTAAATACGGTAATGGGTTAAATTTATTAACTTTAAATTGATATCTGAATTGTTTAAAGGGTTGTAATGGTGTAGGAAATCAAAAATGATAAAATTTGTAAATTTTGGAATTGGAATTTAAATCTTTGTAATTGGGTTAATTGCAATTAAATGAATTTGAGAATATTAATGTAATAGATCATGAATCCAATGTTAAGTTCATCCATTTGACAACAATGGATTTAATAATAGAAGGAAAAGTATATATAATGGGATTATTGGAAATTAAATTTATAATTTCTGAATTTAATAAAAAATAAAATTTAACGCTGAAATTGATGAATGAATCAACATTATACTGACATCTAAATTTCGTGTTAAATTATGGTAAATGTCCAAGTGATTTAAAATGAGAGAAATTGTAAATTATTAAATTTGAATTGAAATTTGATTTAATTAATTTAATATTAAATTATTTAATTAAGTAGAAAATAGCCATTTTGGCCATTGACTCAGATTTCGACGAAACTAGTTTCATCAGATCCGTAATGGTGAATTATTGTTGGATTTCAAATTTCGTAGCGATCGGACTTGTCGTTTGATCGTATGGGCTCGAAACGCCTAGAAATCAATGAAATTGAAATCAATTGAAATCAATTTGAAATAACTGGATTTTTGCATGACTTCATCATACGATGGAATTTGGACTTGAAACTTGTTCCATTGCGTTTAAAATATTTTAAAACATCTATTTTGATATATGGGTTGACCCAATTTCGTTCCAGAGTCAGAACGGGCTTTTTGGGCCATTTTATCGTTCAACGTGCAAGTAAACCTTGCCCATCTATTCTATTTGTAGCTTTGTCTATAAATACGTCGTTATAAATCCTAATTGTTCCTCATTGTCATTTGTCTGTACGTACAATTTCTTTTCACCTCCTCATTTCAATGACAGACAATTCCAAATCCAATTGCAATTAAAAAATCAAATTCAAAATTCAAAATCCTCAATACATACTAAATTTTATATGTATTTGAAACTCTCGACGAGCGCAAGTCAAATCTGTAATTCGTTTCTCAGCTCGGTTTGCTCGAAAATTGATGATCTATTTTCGGCCATCCATTGCGTCGAAATCATCTTTGCCTGATCGACGAATCAGGGTTACTGGGTTGAAGAGATTTTCGAGCGGAGTGCATCAGCATAGGTAGCTCATCGATTCAACGACCGGATTGGAGGCAAAAATTCAACTAGGGTTTAATATTCGAAACGGCGGCTATGTACACGAGAGTCGTTCGTGACGTTGGCGTGGCCGATTGGGCGTAGAGCGGTCGCACGTGTGGAGGCGGCTTCTAGGTGGTGGCGATCGCCTCTGGTCCTATGATTTGCAGCACAGCGGTGATTTGGTGAGGTAGTTTCTGGGTTTGATCACGTCAATTTGCACGCAATAGCGTGATGACGTGCGTGAGGATTACGTGGCTCCTGGTAATGTTATTCTTTTCGTTTTATTTTATTTTATTTTTATTTCAATTTCAACTCGTTTTAAAGCAATAACTTTTACATACGAGGTCATTTTTGCGCGCGGTTTTCTCTGGTAGGTTCATAGTGGAATTCCTGACATTTAGGCGCTGGTTGGGATGGATTCTAAGACTGTTCGATTTTTGTGTTTAAATTTAATTTAAATTCAAAAGCTGAGTGTTTTAACCCACTCATAACTTCTAAAATTTCCTATGTTTGTTAAATTAATTTTTGATGTGACTAAAAATTTATTTATGACTGTTTGGTATATTTTTAATCATCATCTCAGTTAAATTGGATTTGGTGGATTAAATTGTTATTTAATTTATTATTGCATATAAACTGCCAGTTAAATTGTGTTTAATTTGTTATTGAATATAAACTGCCAGTAAATACCTGTTGTTTATTTTCTGTTATATATTGATGTTATTATTAGAATTGGATGATGATTGTAATAAATGGTTGATGATTGATATTGGATGAATGGATGTTGTATTTTATATTGTTATAACCTGCAAACTGTTATGCATTTTTATTTCATTTGGGATTGCGGTTTGAAATGATATATAACCACATTTTATTTTAAATTACGGATTGAAATGATAAATATCCATATCACTTAACCATAGGCTAGAAAATTCTATACAGACACCGCGGTCAATATATATAAAATATTTTGAAATGATTTCTATGTTTTGTAAAAAAAAATGGTTTTATGAGATATTGATTTTGAAATTTTATAAAGGTTATTTTATATATTGTTAAATTCTTTGGTTTAAGCTATGTATAAAAAAAATTGGTTTAAAGTATAAAATAAGTTTAATAATAAAGTTCGATTTTATTAAAATATAATATGGATAAGTATTTACTTAAATTATATTTTAATATAGAGTTTATATGGATTTTTATAAGTCAAGGCTGAGAAGATAGTTTTGAAATTGACTTGAGATTTTATTTAATTAAGAATTATACTTAATAAAAATCCATTTGGAACTTATTGAAATTGAGATTTTAAAGAATACGGGTTTATAACTTAATTCGGATTTAAGGGGATTTAAGTGAATATATCAAGTCTAAATAAATTAAGGAATATTCAGTTATTGAAATTTGAAATTTTATTTAAAGGATATTGGATTTATTAAGCAAATATTTCAAACTAAATAATAATAAAGTGAATTTGGTATATATATGAATTATAAAATTTAGTTTGGAAATATTAAATATTTAAGCTTTGAAATATATTGAATTTGAAATGGGTTATTTTATGGATCGATTCTGTTTTGAAACCGATATAATTTGGAATGGTCTATTTGAAAACCAAATTGAATTGAAATTTATAATTTGGGGATTGGTTAAATTTAAAATTTAGAAATTCGAGTTGTTTTGGAATTGATTTGTGAAATTTAAGAAGCTAGTTTATTTTATAAATTATTTAATATTTAAACCATGTAAGGGGTGGAAGTTATGTTTCAAAGTTATTAATTTTAAAGTATTACGTTTTGGAAGTGTTATAGTTTTAAGTCTTTGGTTTCGAAATTTTTTAACTTTGAAATACTATGAGTTTCAAAATGATATCATATCGGTTTAGTTTTGAAATGGAAATGATATTGTATTTATATGATTTTGAAATGAATATTATATTCTGGTTTTGAAGGATAAATTATTTTGAAATGACCGCGGTGTTATAATAACGTTTGGTTATTAAAGAGACCGGGATCGGAAGTTGTCATACTCTCTACCAACTCTGAAAACCACTTTAACAACCATGTATGCGGAGGAGATTCCAGAAAGAAGTAGGATGGTGGCGGCGTTTCCTTTGAGGTATATAGTAGACCCGGCTCCCGTGAGTTGGCATAAGGTGGCTAAAACAGGAGCGATTGATGGGCTAAGAAGGTAGCATTTTTTATCGGACACATCCCTTCGATATTATACTCTGACTTTTGGATTGATTCGGTGGCCACTTTGATTTTGATTTGGGGGTGTGGCTCGAGGTGGGCGGTAGCTGCGTGCTACGCGTTACCACCGGCCCGGAAGCGTAATTGGTATATCTACCCTGGCGTTGCCTAGTTGTGCCGTGTCACCTACCCTAGCACGCCTTGTACGAGTTTGGTTTTCTCCCGTAGCCCGTGGAGTATTTAGAGTAGTCCCCCGATCTGGAGATGCGCTGATACTGGATGATCTACTGGGACTACTATTGTGTTAAGATGGAGATTGGGTAACTCCTTAACGCTATTTAAAAGTAAGATTATTTTATTATAGACATTATTATAATAGCGAAATATTACTACGTAGTAAATGGTTTAACGGATCCTTAGGAGATATGAATCCCGAGCATCTCTTAAGTTATTACACTCACGTTAGACACTGGATAGGAGATGTCAAATCCTGTAAACATCTCCGAAGCTGTTCCACTCATGTTATTTACTACTGATTTAACTTGCATAAGATCTTTTAGTTCTGACTCGAGTGTTTTGTCTATTTTTTCGCTCGGGTCAACCTGAGCATTTCAGGATTTGGAAGACCGTATTCTGGAGGACGAAGACGAAGATTTATTATTATTTATTATAGTATTCCACTACATTCATATTGTTCCGCTGCATTATTTATTGTTCTCTGGTATATATAACTCTGATATGTATTGTATAAGTATAATCGAATATTTTATAAAACTTCTTCATGAACTGTATATTTGATTATTATATTTTATCATTCCGCTACAAGATTCTGTTTTGTTCTTTTTCTTTCTCTGTTTTTCTTATTTACCTCATAACAATCCGCCCTTCTATATGGTTTAAGTCTGACGTATGTGGTTTGTCGTCGATTTAAAGCGTACTAAAAGGCGGGATGTTACAGAATGCATGCGGTATGCCTCGATAGAAGTTCGGGATTTTGAGTTATGTTATGCGAGATATTTTGTATATAAAATAAAATATACTTACAACAGTCAACCCATACTATCTGTCTTAGCTGACCTATACACACACGCGCCGCTCCCCTTCATTTTAAAAACACTACTTTTCTCATCCACCTTCCTCATTGTCGAACAGATCGACATCATGAAATAAAAGAAAAAACAAAGTCGGGGCGATTCACGCAATGGCGATGGAGGACACTAGGCGGAGAGGCACCATCGGCAACTCGAGATGGTAGAGGCCCGTGTTGATCGCTGTTAGGGTTTGGAGTTTTGGAGGCTGTGCATGTGCGGTGAATTGGAAGGCGGAGGTGGTTCCATGCTCGCGTGTGCGTGCGGAGGATGGGGAGTTGGGGGACGACGGCCGACGTAGGCGTGGAAAGGGCGCTCTCATAGATAGGTGTGGTGGGCGTCAGTGGCTGAGTCGTGTGAGAATAGGAAGTCTGGTGATGTGATGGTCGTTGGCGGCATGAAGCAGCAGTGACAATCGGATTTGGAGTGGAGAGTCGAGTTCGTTGATAGTTGAAGGAAGCAGGCACGATTTTGAAGGTGATTGGGGTTTTCTTAACAGCGTAACAATGATTAAGTAATTAGTTGATTAAATTTAATTAAAATTATTGTTAATTTATATTATTCAAAATTTCTTATATGAGCTTCAATCGAGCGGAATCAGTCACGAGGGGTTCGTAGCTATGGAATCAACGCAATAGAATTAATTTGGAACGATTGGCAATTTTAAAAAAGGAAAAAAAATCAAGGTGGGTAAATCTCACTCATTTTGGATTACTAGATTTAATTTATGATAATTGAAATTAATTATTGGACGATTGGTTGAGTTGATATATTATTATTAATTGAATGTTATATTATATATATTAGTGTGTGTGTGTGTGTGTGTGTATTAGTAGTTTGATATATGTCCTGCCATTGGAGCGGATGAGACACTATGCGCCCTACATAATAGCGGATGCCCTATATTAATGTGATATCCCGTCTCGAAGAGGGATTGATATTTTATGTTATATAACATTCTGTGGATGCAGGGAAACAGGTTAGAGGGATCCAACTCGATTCCTCAAATATATTGATTATTTTTCATATATGGTGATATATGATGAAGTTAGATAATCTATTATGGATTATTGTGTGATTTGATTGTTTGGAGGCTATAGTAGCACTAGCCCTAATTTTGGTATTATAAATACCGTAAATAATATTTTTGATTTTAAAAATGGAATTCAAAACCGATTTTGGAAATGAAAATATTTATATTGAATTTTGGGATTATTTAAAAAGGAATTGGGTTGGATAAAATAAAAAATTTGATTTTGGATATTTATTTAGCTATTTCATAAAATGGTTTCAAATAGAGAATTTTAAATTGAGAAATTTTAAAACAATGGATTTAAATGAGATTTCTTAAAATAGGAAAAGAAAGTCATAATCGAGATTTTCAATGAATTTGGATTATTTTTGGAACTTGTTAGGGCATAGATTTCCAAATGGAATTTTTATAGAAATCGATTTATAAATGAAGTTTGTTTAATATAAATCTGTTGATAACAGAGAAGAACTAGAAACAAGTTTATGAATTTATAAATGATGTTTATGAATAAAGTGAAAAGTTTATCAGTTGATAAATTAGATTTTATAATGGGATATGGACCGGTTTAGAAAGAAATAGTGGATTCAATTTTGGAATTTGGAAATGGTTATGAAATTAGAAATGAAAAACGATTTGTGATAAATCGAGAGAGATATAGATATAAAATGGTTATGTTGAATTTTTTTTTAAAAACTTATTGACAGGTTAAGGTTTATCCTAAAAAGATTTTATTTATTAAGCTACGGAGTTTAAAAACTATTATTAATATCGAAGTATTTTCGAAAAGTGATCATTCAAGTATTTAACATTAGTTGAGTGAATTTTAATTTTCATAATAAGCTTTGTAAGCCGATTAGTATTATTTACAAATAATTTGAAATTACTTATTTTTGTTATTTAAAAGGGGTTTGATATTTTATAATTACTTAAATGATATGAAAATTTATTACTATTCTTTTAAAATACTTATTTTATAACATAGAAGTTTGGAAATTGATTAAAGTTATTTGTAAACACTCTAGAGATTTGTAAATCGAGTTTTATTTAATGGATGTGATTTTATAAGAGAGAATCTTATAACGGAATTTCAGACACTTGAGAAAATTTCCAAAATGTTTAGATACGAGGACTTCCAAAATGAATTTGAATTCATAAAAGAAGTTATAAATTTGTCAGTGGGGATTTTAAATAAGTATAATCAAATTTGGAAATTGTAAAAGGAATTTATTAATAATTCTGAAAATTTAGGAAATAAGTTATGAAATATTTCTTAAGTATTGATATTAGAAATGATTTTTGGAAATAGACTTATAATATTTTCCTAAGTGTTGAAATGAAAGGTTTTGGAAATATTTTAGCAACGAAAGGATTTATATAGAAATATTTTTCTAAGTAATGAATTATAAATCAAATTTGGAAATATTTCACTAAGTGTTGAAGTAAGATATGATTTGAAAATATTCTGTTAAGGATATAAGGATTTGAAATTGTTTTCAAACATTGGAATACCGAAGGCGATATGAATATATATCAGTGTAAAGATATTTGAAATGAATGTTTTGAAAAGATTTAAATAAATAAAGGCCTAGTGGATGTAACAACCTGATATTTTCAACCATGCCCATCCACACATGTCGGATTTGAATTTCTCAAAATACCAGATTGTTAATTTATATTTGGCTAAACTCAGCATATACAATAAATAAATAAATCACAAAATCACAGACACAGAGTAATATTACAATAATGCAGCGGAAACAAGAGAATAGTAGTTCATGAAGCTACTATATATAACAGATTTAAATAAGATGCAACAGAAGTTTCGAACGCAATCGTCCAATACAAGATCAGAATACATCACTAGAATCAACTGAATATCTGAAAGCTGGATAGATGGCTGGATCTCTAAGCGAAGCTCCAACTCCAAAGGTGAGTCTCAAAAGTTGTATCACTCAGTCTGGCCCGCACGTAAAGCAAAACATAAAACACTCAAGTTAGGATTAACATTCTTATATCAATAAATCCAACTCAAGTGAAATAACAACTGAAATACAAGTAACTCAAAGGATGTTTGAGATAACCATCCTTTAAGGATCCGTTAAACTATCTACTATGTAGTAATATATGCTATTATAATAATGCCTAAAGTAAAATAAACTTACTTAAAAATAGCATTAAGGCTTTACATTTTCCACCTTAACACATATATAGTGCCAATAGTCTATACAGTACCGTCGTACCTTCAGATCGGGAGGCTACCACAGATACTCCATAGGTACGACACAAATCAAAACTCGTAGTAAAGCACGCTAGGGTAGGTGACATGGCAGAACTAGGTACCAATTACGCATCCAGACTGGTGGTAACGCATAGCAACCACTACCGCCCACCTCGAGCCACACTCTTAAAAAATCAAAGGTGCACCCAATCAATCACAGAGGAATAAAATGGTATCGAAGGAATGTGTCCGATCAGAGGAGCTACCTCATTGGCCTGGAATCGCTGCTGTTTTAGCCATCTTATGCCAACTCACGGGAGTCGGGTCCACGCATATACCTCAATAGGACATCGCCAACATCCTACTTCATTCTAGAATCTCCACCGTGTACACGGTTGTTAAAGTGGTTTTCGGAGTTGGCAAAGAGTATGACAACTTCCGATCCTGATCTCTTTAACAATCAAACGTTATTATAACACCGCGATCATTTCAAAATATTTTATACTTCAAAACCAAAATATCGTTGCCATTTCAAAACTATATCAATAAGATATCATTTCCATTTCGAAACCAAATACGATAATATTTCCAAATTCATAGCACTTTCAAAGTTATAACATTTTCGAAACTAAACACTGGAAATTATAACACATTCGGAACATAATACTTTGAAATCATAATACTACCCAATTAACCGATTTAAATATTAAAGTAATATATATAATGAAATTGTTTTCCTCAAATTTCACAAATTAATTCCAAAGCAACTCAAATTCCAAAATTCAAATTTAATCAGATCTCAAATCATTAATTCCAATTAGCTCCTAAATAAACCATTCAAAATTATATCGATTTCAAATACAGATTTGAACCACAAATAAACCATTTCAAAATATATATTTCAAAGCTTTGAATATTCTATAATTTCAAAAAAAATGTGATAAATTTATATATATCTTAATTCAAATTTCTATTATTTAGTTTTGAAATATATACTTAATAAATTCAATATCATTTAAATAAAATCAAATTTGAAATATTTATTAATCACTTTAAACCAACATCAAGTTATAAAATCATATCCTTTAAAATATCAAATTCAATAAGTTCCAAATCGATTTTTAATTAAATATAATTCTTAATTAAATACAATTTCAAATTCGTCCTCTCAACCTTAATTTATTAAAAATCCTTATAAACGCAACATTAAAATATAATTTAAATAAATACTTAACCATAATATATTTTAATAAAAATCAAAGTTTATTATTAAACCTATTTTATATTAAACAAATGTATACATAGCTTAAATTCAAGAATTTAACTATATATAAAATAACATTTATATAATATCTAAGTTCAATAAATATATAAAACCATATATTTCTTTCCAAAACCATAGAAATCTTTTTCAAGATATTTATATATAGACCAACGGTGTCTTTATATAATTTTCTATCCTATGGTCAAGTGATACAGATATTTATCATTTCAATCCGTAATTTAAATATATACAGGTATATATCATTTCAATCTGCAATCCCAAATTCAATTCAATGAAAATCGCTTGGGTCTATCATTTCAATCCATGAAGATTATCTCCTATTCTAAAGTCCGTTCGGGTATGTATCCTTTCAACTCATAGTGAATTCTATACTAACAGGGAACTTGCAGAGTGATAACAGATATGATAATAATATAACAGGCATATATCATTAATATAAATAACAGATAATGATGTCAGATGTCACAGGTGAACAGATACCGATAATAGCATATATATATATATATATATATATATATATATATATGACAATGTAAATAACTAACAGCAGCATAGTTCAATTGTCATTTCAATTGAAAATAAATTTAATAGATATAAGAACAATAAATCGTGAGTGATTGCTCACCTTTCAAGGCTAGAGAGTTTGACAATAGAGCAGGCTACGAATTGGATAGCGATCTAGACAATCGAACAAATCCAAACGGAAATCTCAAAATGAAGTAAGATGAAAGCATATTTGACGGACAAAGCTGACAGATAAGAATCGATGAGAAAATCAATCAGTTTTGATATAAACAGAGAATATATATATATATATATATATATATTGAAAAATCAATACTTAGATTTAAACATATATACATTTTTATATCAATATTAAATTTAAACACACACACGCACACAGATATATATATATATATATATATATATATATATATATATATTATTTTTTTATAATTATATCAAAACCGAAATCTAAATATATCTCAAGATCATTACAAAATTTTACACATATATCTAAACATATATATTATTATTAAAATATCAGTACAATAAATCACTTTTTTAAAACTATTATATTATATGTATTCTATCCATATGCTTATATAACTAATATATAGTTCAAGAATCATATATATATATAAACTTAACTAAAAAAATGGAAAAGGTAAAAAAGAAAATCATAACTAAAACATGTATATTAGTTTTATATAAACAGACAGTGTATATATCACTTTATAAAACCTATATAATATTAATATATATATAATGGTTCCATGTACAAGAAAAACAAATAAAATTTAACTTTTCTTCCGCAAGTACATATTACACACATTGCAACAACCAGCTATATATTTATATGTATGGGCTGTCAAACATACTTTTGGTTTGATTAGAAATCAAACGAAGCACCTATCAAGTCGATCTATAAATTTTTTACCCATATATATATTCAAGTGATGTATCACATATATAAACTAATAAAACAAAATCTGGTATACAACAGATTCCATATGCATGCTAATATAACTTCTACAATCATAAAATTATATATATATATATATCGTAACTTTATATTCAATATATACATAGATATACATAAATCGAACAGTGAAGCAAACATAACTTAGTTTATTAAAATATATATATAACTAGCAGACCACAATATAACTTATATAATAATATATCAACAGATTCTCGTATATACTCAGATATGTATATAATATTTTCTAAATCATGTATATATAAAATTTTTTATAACACGTCTTTCGTTAAAAATTATATATATAATTTGAAACCAGACTCATGCTATAACATAACCTTTATAAATATATCCAAATCATATATAAATGCAAAAACTTAAAATAATGTATGCAGACAGAGAGTATAAACTTTAAAAATGTAAAATTTATATACAATATATATAAAAATTTAAGTTCAACATTATAAAGTCTATATGTTAAAATATATATAACATATAAACTTTATATAAACAACACTTCATTCGAAACTGTGCATAGCCAAGCAAAACATATTATTTTTTTCAAGATCAAATGCACATATATATACATGCACAAGTGTATATATATATATATACCTTAATCAAAGAAGAGGAGGCCGATGCGGGTTTGGTCACTGGAAGGAGGAACTGCTGAGTTGGATGACTTGGGTGCAACCAAGCGGAGGCGGAGTGGATCTGGATGGTGGAGCTTTGATGACATGCCATTAAGATGGAGATGGATTTTAGCATTGGCGAGGAAGTAATACTGTGGTTCAAGTAGTCTCGGTCGAAATGGCTGCAAGATAGGTGATGGGAGAGGCGAACAGAGGGGAGGCGATGGTAGAAGTGGATGCGGAGGGAGGTTTGGGTCAACCGCTCGCCAAAGTAAAAGTTCACGAAAGTGGTGAGAAAAATGAATAGGTTCAACTTATATTAACATTTCAATATATATTTTTCTCAACAACAATTTAGAGATAGGAACGCAAATCAGTCCATATGTTAAAAAAGAGGAATCGCAAAAGTCAGATGGTAAATACTGGGAGTTTCAATGACTATTAGTTCACAAGGTATATAATTGAAAGTGCACGGGATATTAAATGGTTTAAAAATGGAACCGGTACGGAAATCCTTCTGTTGATTTTGCCATCACTCGGACTCTGAAACTCACAAACGAATATACCGCGGATATCAACATGACGAGATGATCAAAATGATATACAGATATCAGCAATATGATTATCCGATCAAAAGTCAGTGTCAGTAACAAAGCTGATAATTTGCTGAAAATAAGGTCGACGGAGTAATAAAGGTCTAAATTTGAAGAAACGAAATATGAAGTCTCACTCAGAAGATGATTTACAAATTTTCTATGCAAACATATTCAAGTTTGGAAAACATTTTATTATCATCAATTATTAGCTAATTTAAATTGAAATAAAATTGCACAAAAAAATAGACTTCCATATTATCAGATGAAATCTATAATTTATTATGTTTAAATGGACGCATTCCAAATAAAAAATTATTTCAAAATTTAATCATTTAAATTTTCACAAAATTTCAATAAATTAAATTAATAAAACCATTAAAATTTTATGGGTCGTTACAGTGGCTGTTTATATGTGTAATTTGATGGTTAAATAACCGACTATTAAATATGGCCAAATTCGTTAATCGTTTTGAAGAGACCGGGATCAGATTTAATTATGCAAAAACCACTTCGATCCGATTCGTGCTGTACGAATTGTGATATCATGAAGACGGTGATTGTGAAGATTTGGTTTGTTCACACTCGGAACAAATTATATGGATGAATACTATTATTGCATCATTGCTTGGAAGGCAGTGTTAGCATTCCAAGAATGAATGTTATTCTTAAGGTAATACATAGCCATAAGCCTCATCAACCGGGAATGAATAAACATGGAAGATGTAGCAAGGTTATGTAGGTCGCTCCCATTAGGGTATGATCATCACTCATCTAGAGTGGACATTTATCATTGCTTTCATTTGTATGCGTTTCAGGGCCCATTAGTGGTGATCGTATTCGGTACTATCCAGTAAGGGGTAGGCCAGACTTGTGTTGGCAGGGATCGATAGGTTTGATCTCGGTACATTTTTTAGAGTTATACTATGGCAGACGGTACCCCAATAGCCCTGTCATTTTATGGAATCCAATATCCACTACGAGCCTATATGGTTTTAGTTATATACTAATTATGCTAAAACGTGTGACGCGGTCATTTCAGCTATTTTATAATTTACTTTCCATGGACGCTATTATAACATCAAATGATTTTGGTATAAAATGTTTTGGTTATCGTAAGGTAAAACCCCTCGTATTTATGTGTGGCATGGTCTTACGAGATATCTTTGCTTTCAAAGGATTTTGATAACAATAATAATTTAAATTGAGTGTATTTTCTCATGCTGGTTTTCGAGATAAACTCGGGTGTTATTTTATTATAATGCATGGGTTACACCGAGTATTATAGATTCAGGTTAGGATGCTATGGAGCTCAGGAAATGAGCTGGAGGATTCTCAGACGTCTTATATGTATTAGGTTATTTCTGCCTTGTGAGTCATGTTGCATATTCAGTATTTGTGAGGACAAGTTATTATAACTGTCCAGATTGATTGTTGATTGTTGTACTCAGATGATTGTGTATATTAACAGTTATAGTTTTTTGTATAAAGATTTTATTATATATTGTTCCGCTGCGACCGTGAGATTCTATGTTATTGTTTCTGTTGTTTCTATCTCTTCTTCTTCTTTACTCTTAGTAATCAGTATTTCCGACACTTGAATAGTCGGCATGCTATATAGTGAACGTATTGATGTTGATTTTCAAGGGTTGAAAATCCCGGGCCGCTACAACAGGATATAAAAATAGAAAAAAAAGTGAGAGAGAAGAGTAATGATAAAGATTATTTACCGTGAAATAAATATTATTATTTTAACTCTCTTAATTTTGCAGCTACCCGTCGAGCTCGCATGACCACAAAGTACGTCTGGTCGCCATGAAACTCGTCTACGTACAACAAGTCATTATTCTAGATCCAGTGGACTAGTTTTGTCAAAATCCAAGATAGTGCACCAAAATGATAATTTCACACATTAATTAAAAAGAACTATTATTAAAGCCAATTCAATCCCGTTTAATTATAAACTAAAAGTTTACCATCTTCATTAATTATGAAAAGAATTCAATAAGCTTTAAAAATAATTTTCACTCACATTAAATCAAATATTTAAATATTTAAATAATTCCAATATTTAAATACAAAGCATTAAAAATTCCAGGTAGTTATACCCGAGCATAAGGCAATGACGGAGCTAGTTTCATCTACCCCTTTGGCATAGCACAATTCTTTGTTGAATGTGATAAGAATGACCGTACTGTCTCTCCTCTAGCTTGGTTGATGTTGGCCAACTCGTTGGCCATCATAGGTCATATTTTCGAGTCAATGAATCAAGCATTGAATTCATTGTACATTGGTTCCCAAGATCTAATGAATGTGGGCCCTGTATAAAGATTAGTATGAAGCAATGCCGATGAGTGTAGTCGGGAAGGGGTGCACTCGATTGGGTCATTAATTGTAACGACTCGATTTTTCGACTTTCGAAAGTCGACATTAATACGTCCACTATGTCAAATGCCGCACAATCGAATGCCAGAAAATCGAACCGTTAGGGTTTAAGAAGAAGAAGATAGAAGAAGAACAGAAACAATATCAGAATCTCACATTTCATAGCGGAACAATATATAATAGATAAAGAATAATCTTTAAAACAAAAACACTATATCAGTTTATACATCACATTATCAGAGTTTACAACAACAAACAATGGAAAAGAAATATTACATATATAAGTGATACGCCTCGTCATCCAGCTTCAACTCCTGATCTCCACAGCAACTTTTTGACTTCGCTCTAGAATAATTGACAACCTGAGGCTTTTCAACCATCAACAGCGGCCAATCTCGACTAGTAGGCTTTTCAACCATCCCAGCCCCACCGTGGCACACAATGGTACCCTGCCCTTGCTTTTACGGCCAGCCTTTCGACTGTCACGCCTTACGGCTAACCAACCCCTCATAGAGGACGTGTAGGGGTAAGAGTCTCCCGTTCGCCACCAAACGCGAAGCGAGAACCCCTTATCACATTTCACAAAGATAAGCATGGTCAGTCATGAGACTGGTGTGAGATCTTAAAAATAGTTATACTTCAATAGAAGAATTTAAAATAAATCTGCACTGCTTTTTGGAAAATGAAACTACCATAAGGCCTCCCGCATACACACAATGCAATCGCACACTTGGGGGAGATTTCTCCTTATGATAGTCAAACATGCTTAATACGAGAAAACTCTTTTTGATATTATTATTAGTGCATAGTAAAAAACATTTGCAAGTATAATATTAATCTTAGCCAGCATACTTACCATTATAGTATGCCTACTATAGCTACCATATTATATGGCAGGTTATACAACCAAAACCGTACAAGGCACATATTGGTGATTGGATTTTCAACAAATGGTCAGGCTAAGGAACTTCCTAGGCCACATGGGTATGCCTCTGGAGGGACGCCCCAAGAACCTAATTGGATCTCTGCCAACACAAGGCCGGGTTACCTCTGCAAAAATAGGTAACTACTACACAAGTATGCCATCCCCGGTCGTAAACAACCTTTATCCGAGAATCCTCAACACCAACAACCAAAAAGTAATAAATTTGCAGCAACCACATAGGTTAAGTATCTGGGCTCCATACCATGATACCACCTCTATCCAGAAGGAAATGAACATACCCTAGGGGGGCTACCCCCTATAACCTTGCTGCATCCTTCCTGTTTCGACCATTCCGGGGTGTGAGGTCCGATGAAGTCTCATCCACAAAGCTACGCTTTTCACAAAAGACATGCTTCGATCAACAAATGATCAGCAGCACTTCGTATGTCACATTACCAAATTAGGAATGTATTACTAGTAACCATCAACTACATAACTTCTGAGCTCGTACGTCTCAGAGAAGGGTGTTAAGCTTAGAGAATAAATTCTCCGCCACCAATAGAAATGTATTTGATAGAAACCAGCTTTACATCTCAAAGAGTAACGTCGGACACACATCCATACAAGTCTATTTCAGGATCGAATGGAACCGAAGGCACTTCAAAAGAAGCCCTTGCAATCCGAATATTCAATAATCACATCCAGAATCCCCATCACAAAAGGTGATAAAATCTCTATACCGGAGCACGAGGTGCAAAGATATTCGACAGGTAATCCTTCCGCTTTCGAAAATACACAGTCTTCAACACCATCTTCAAATGTAATCTCAATTCGTCGTATCATTATTCGGAATGGGTTTTATGACACAAGGTCCTCTCCCGGCAAATCCGAATAACGAGCGCTTTATTTTTAAAAATAGTGTTCATTCAGATTTCAAACAAATCACAACAAATTTCCACTTTGATCTGTTAAATAAAAAATCCATCACTATCACAAAGGTTCGATGCGGTTTTTGAATATCCATTTGGAATTCAACTCCCAGTCGCATCGAAATTCAAATGCCATTTAAAAAGGCCAATATTGATAGTCGGTTATTTAACTATCAATCATCATTCGCAACAGTCATTGGATTTCAAATAATTTTTCCCCAATTATTGCTTTCAAAATATCTTCGCAAGATATAATTTCACGTTTCATCCATTTGAAAACAATTTCAAATCACTTATCATCTTTCATTCTTTTTTGAAAACAAATTTCAAATCACTTTTCTCACGCGGAATACATTTCCAAACATTTATTCATTTCCACTAGAAATCTACCGAGTTCAAATACTTATCCAAACACATATACTTGGAAATATTTAATGTAAAAACTATTTGTAAAATACTTTATTTTATAATATTAGTTATGAAAACACTATATCAATATCACAGATAAAACTTCAAGTCCAAACTAATTTAAAATAAAATTAGTAGATAGAGTATAAATGTTTAAATAACTATTTTCTAAATCAAATATCAATTTAAATCTTTAAAACAATCACTACTATACTTAACTAAATAAATCTTTACTTTTAAAGATACAAAACAATTTTCAAAAATGATCTCTCTAATAATATTCTTTTAAAACCAAATCTAGAACTTTTAATTTTATTTCAAAAGCTACTTTAAAAATATATTCAGTTTTCCAGGGAAAGTACAACTTTTATTCTAAAATGATTCGTTCCAATCAATTTATAAATCTTTCTGGATTTATTTTAAATTTACGTTCCAAATCCGTAAATTCCTTTCCACACTTTTTTTAAAATAAAACAATATTTAATTTTAAAAAAAAATTCCCTTTCTTTTATAAAATTCCGATTGTGAATTTTAATTTTCAAATATCCATAAATATACGATTTTCAAATCGTTTTCTAAATATTCACTTTCAACACCAAATCAATTCTCAAATTGATTTCCAAATTATTTCAATTACCAAATCCAATTTCTAATTGTTTTCTAAATTTATTTCAATCAAAAATCAATTTTCATATTGATTTCCCAAAGGGTTTTATTTTTTTAAAACACCAAAGTAATTTTCAAATTTAATTTCTAAATTTATTTCAACAACAAATCGATTTTCATTCAAACACTAAATCAATTTTCATGTTGATTTCCCAAAGATTTGTTCTTTTAACACCAAATCAATTTTCGAATTTATTTTTAAAACAAATTCCTTTATTTTTTCCAAATCATTTAAAAACCATATTTTTAAAATAGATTCTTCACCTTTTGAATATTATTACTTGAAATCCATTATTAAACTTTTTCTCATATTTTGGAATTTTATTCAATAGGATTTCACTATAGATTTTCTACTTAAATTTAAAGATCCAATTTTATTTATTTCTAGTATCCTACGATACCAAAAATATATTCGGCTAAATTTTAGCCATCAACGGTTTCAATCACAAATAATCACACACAGATTATAAATAATCAACACACAATTTTGAAAACAAATCAAAATGTTTTGAGGAATCCAGTTGGATATCTCCAACCAGTTTTCCTGCATCCACAGACGTTAGCACAACAATTAAATACCAATTCCACTTCGAGGTGGAATATCATGGTATATGGGATTTATAAAACATCAACCGCTATTATGCGGCGCATAGGGTCTCATCCGCTATATAGTGCGGGAAATCAACAACTCCAAATACATATATAATACCAATTCCACTTTGTGGTGGAATATCGCGGTATATGAGTTTAATATAATATCATCCGCTATTATGCGGCGCATAGAGTCTAAACTAATATAGCTGATTATAAATCAATCATCCAAGCACAATCAATTTTAAATCTAACTATTCAAAATTTGAATCAGAAAAATATTTGATTGAGTGAGAAGGTCTCACCTTTGCTTTTATTTTGCAATCCATTTTCCTGTCCAGCTTGATTTCATGATTTTTAAACCTTGAAACAACATTATACGGCTTATTAATATTCGAATTGATCGACAATGAATTACCATTTTTTTAATTTATTTAAACAAATAATTAAATTTTATCTAATGATTTATTTTAAACAAATCCCTTTTAACAAACATATTTTAACTAAAAAGTGAAATTTAAAATTAAATTTCCTTTAATAGATTATTTTGTTTTTATTTCAAAAAAAAATCTCTTTTTAAACAACACACATATATATACATATCAAAACAATAATTCATATAAATTTAAAAATCTTCACTATTTTAAATCACATATTACATTATTTAAAATAATTAGTAATTGAACAAATGCATATATGTATACTTATTTCATTCTTTTTATATAAACAACACAGTAATTTTTTCCTTCACTGAAAACATATTTTTTCTCTAACTACAGTTTTAAACCTTACTGAATGTACATTTTTTCTTTATTTATTTTAAACATACACAGATAAATAAATAAATAAAAAGGAAATTTATCTTACCATCGATCAACCTATGCCCAAAATGGTTCGCAATACTGCTGCCCTATACTTTGAAATCGATGACGCCTCCGCCTTGTAGCCATTTTTTTTATATACACAAGCCAATTTGATTTGAATGGAGGAAAAGGGGAAAGGAAATACGTGACCCCCCATTTGCTCGGCCGTTGATTGATTTTTTTATCAAATCGAACGAATTCGATTTGCTGTTGATTCAAAGAAGATGTGGGCCTCATCCTGAAGCTTGTTTTTTTCTCGAACGAAAGAGGAATGTTTCGTGTGTTTTTTTCTTTTCGAATGCAAAGTGTTCGATTGTTTAAATTTTTATTTTTTTTAAAAGCAAGCGCGTGTCAAACATTTCGCCATGTGTTCGAACAGATATGCAAGGTTTCATTTACCTTATGAAATTATATTAAAATAACCATGTAATATTTTTCTTAAATTTTAAATTCAAATAGTCGCGATATCCATAACACACAATCTTGATTTCCAATCAAGACGTGCCGCCAGAAGTTTATAATGTTATATGCCTATTTCAAACATAATGGAAAAGGTTCCGAGTCCAAATTCGATCGTATGAAGAAGATAGCTTTTTGAACCAGTTAAAACATTAAATTTTCAACGCGTTTGTTTATTGTACAGCCAAACGATCATTCCAAACACTATAAAAATTGAAATCTGATAATAATACAATATTACGGATCCAATGGAACTAGTCTCGTCGAATTCTGAGACCGTGCCTCGGAAGACTATTTTTAAATATCGATTTAAACGATATATTTTCAAAACTGATTAAATCGCTTTCAAATTCAATTCTAAAGCTTCCATTATCTTCAGTATTGTCAATATGAATCTTCTAAGCCATCAAATTATTTTTAACAGGCTTAAAATTGAAGATTTACCATTTTACCCAAATTTCTATAATTAAATTTGATAATTAAATTGCTAAATTCATAGTTAAAATTGAAACTCAAGCTTAAATTAACAATTCAGATATTTGAAATCAATTAAATATTTCAATTTCAAATATTAAGAAATTCAGGGTCGTCACATTAATGTTGTCTATCCTCATACTAGCATTGAAAGCGGTCACATGGTCAGAGGGTTTTGAGCTTCAAGCATACTTTTCCATATTGGGAATTACATATCTTCAGGGATTGCGTGCTTTCAAAGTTCCTTTTAGACTGATTCCCCATCACCTTCGTCAATAAAAGCCTCATTGGTTCTATTGCACGTGCAGACCCAATGCATCTCTTCTCTTATGTATCATAGCACATTACGGATGTTAGTTTTTCCTTTCTGAAGACCATTTGCTTCTCACGTAAGGGAACACGATTAGAATTTTTCTTAAGGGACATGCATTGCTATGACCGAGGTGTGTGACCTACGCATTTCCTTAAGGTCATGCGCTATTCTAGCCATGGAACAAGACCCACGTAAGATCGAGATCGAAATCTTTGACTTCTCACATCACAAGAATGGTTGCGGTCCCAAGCTTAGCCATGTATTCATAATGGTTGTGGGCACTTTCATGCCTTTCTTTACTTTATCCCTTAAAGTATAAGTCATTATATTTGTCTTCTCCTTTAGTCAAGCGAAGGCAATGATTGGGTAGGAGAAGGAAATAGTGAGTTGAGGGGGCTCCGATCAGCATACTTCAAACATGATAAACTTTCTTCATCATGTGTGATGTGGACCAATCTGGGCACATTCAGCCCAAGCTTAACCAGCTCAAGTGTATGGAGCACTAGGTTTCGATTATTAGCTTCTTGGGCATCCCATGCGGCCGTTGGAATTTCCATGAGAGTCATCAGGTTGTGAGTTTCCTACCATGTTAGCTATGGCTAGTGTATGAGAATAGAGATGGAGAATGTGAAGGTTTTAGGCATCCTTCTTGCACCAAAACATTGGCTGAAAATTCAACCAACCTCGGCGTTACGAAATTTGAGTATTTATAAAACTACTTAGAGAGAGACAAATATGTCTTAGCGTGTACAATTATTATTACATTAGCACCGAGAAATGGAAAATGAGACGCAACTTTTAGAACAATTTGATTGAGGGGATCTACTTCCACTACGATTCTTCTCTCTCTGTTGCCTCATTTTCGATTACAAAATTTAGAAGATATACAATGATGTTGTTATATATCTCCCAAGTTAGAGCTTGTGTTGGAACCCAGTCCATTTGAAATGGGTAAATTTCCAATGTTTTTGCCATTTGGATCTTAATGGGAGTATGAGGTCTATTAAATAGTGTTAGATCCAATGTATTTATTAAATTAAGATCACAATTTATTTTAAAGTGTTTTGTGTTTATTTTATTGATCTTATCGGTTAGATTTATTTAATGGTTGTTTTGATAACGCAATTATGCAAAAACATGTGTATAACTATACACACACACACACACGTGTATATGTGTGTGTGTGTGTGTGTATAATGTGAATTATATATGTTGTATATACATATATGTTATACTTACACATGCATATGATAACTTTATATGAACATCGGGAATATAAATGTAACAACCAGGTATTTTCAACCATTCGCATCCATTATAAGTGTATAGGCAGACACTCATGTCGGAATTGGATTGCTCAAAATACCGCGTTATAAATAAATTTTTTGGCAAATCTCAGAATATACGGTAAATAAAAATCATAGATCACAGACACAGAGTAATAATAGTGCAGTGGAAGTAAAAGAAATAGTAGTTCATGAAGCTACTATGTAAATATATCAGAGTTAAATAAAATAAAACAGAAGAAATAAAGTACAAAGGAAGTATCACTACATAGAAGTCTACTAATACAAGAGCTGAAAGGAACAAAAGACTGCAAAAGATGAAACTTGACAAGTAGATAATCTCCAGCGATTTTTAATCTCCAGAAAGTGGAAATCCAAATCTGTGAATACTCAGGCTGACCCGAGCGTAAATAAAAATACAAACACTCGAGTCAGGACATACATACTTATACAATGTAAACCAACTCAAGTGAACTGTAGTAAAGGTAGAAGTAACTTAGAAGATGCTTGGGACCGCCCATCCTCTAAGGATTCGTTAAACTATTTACTATGTAGTAATATACGCTATATATAGCAGTGTCTAATCAGTAAAGTATAATCATATAGAAAATAGCGTTAAGGGGATGGTGAATCTTAACGCGGTCGGATTTTTAAAACCAAAATCGTAGTGGGCTCGATATAAGGAGATGACACGGCACGTGAGGCAATGCCAGGGTGGATACACTGTTTGCACTCCCGGACCGGTGGTGACGGCAAGCCAGCAGCTTCCGCCCACCTCGAACAATACCCCCGAATCAAAGTGGCGCCACATATCGAATCACAAAAGTAATAGAATGGTTTCCGATGGAGCATGCTCGATGAAAGGGTGCGACCCTTTGTGTATCCCGGTATAGCTTCTGTTTTAGTCATTTATGCCAACTCACGGGAGTTGGGTCCACGTGATATACCTCGAGAACGTCGCCACCATCCTACTTCATTCTGGAACCTCCACCACTTATGCAGTTGTTAAATTGGTTTTCGGTATTGGCCGGCTATTAGACAATATCCAATACCGGTCTCTTTAACAACCAATCGTTATTATAACCCGTGGTTATAACTTTAAAACAATATTTTCATACTTCAAGATAAAATATCATTTCAATCCAAATCTTTATCAAAATAAAGATTAAATCATTTCTAAACCATTTCAATATATCAACATACCATATCTTTCAAATTCAAATATTTATCAAAAAAAATATCAAGTCATTTCAAATCATTTTAATACATAAACATCATATCTTTCAAACTTCATTTTCAAATCGTTTTAATTTTAAAATGTCATAACTTTCAAAACTTCATCTTCGAATCATTTAATATATATCAAAATATCATATCTTTCAAACTTCATTTTCAAATCGTTTTAATTTCAAAATATCATAACTTTTAAAAACTTCATTTCAAAACATTTTAAATATATCATATCCTAAACATCTTTAAATCATTAAATATATATCAAAATATAATATCTTTCAAACTCATTTCAAATCATTTTAATTTCAAAATATCATAACTTAAACATTTTTAAATTCAAAGATAACATTCATTTATTATCATCTCAAATCACCTTTTTAAATAATTTATATTCCATCAATTTAATTCAATTGAAATCATTTTAAAAATGTAATTATTATACTTTCAAATCAAGTATTCAATTTCCAAAGTTTTAAACCATTATGAGTTCATTTACTAAGTTAAAAACCATAAACATTGAAAATTTCAACCTTTTACAGCATTTAGAAAAAGGTGCTGAAAGTTATACTTGAAAATATTTCAATTTAAACCATTTAAACATTTTAAAAATCATATTTTAACGTTCAAAGATGTTCATTAAATACTCTTTTAATTAATGATTTTTATAAAGCAACATTTTATAATTAAATCAAATTTCACAAATCCACATAATAAAAGTGTAAACTTCCTATTTTTGCATTTAACACTTTATTAACATTTACATTTTCAAATTATCATTTCACAAATTAAAATAAATTCCCAATTTATTTAAATTACTTAAACTTTAAACAAAACCAAATTCCACATTTCCAAATCAAGTTGTATTTTCAAATTTCGCTTTTTAAGCATTCATTTATTTGACCACTTAAATTCATAGAAAATCAATAATACTTTAATAAATCACTTAAATTCAAATTTAAATCAATTTATCACATTTACCATTTTCGAAATAAAAATTTAAATTTCCATTTTATTTATATAACTTAAATATCATTTTTTAACCAAAATTCCAAATTTCCAAACTTAAGTTATATTTCAATAATCCAATTTAACCATTCATTGATTACATTTTTAACTCATAGAAAAATCATTATTTATTTATTTAAAACATCTCAAAATCTATTTAAATAAAATTTCATAAATTTATATTTTTAAAATACTTAAAAATATCCAAAAACATTTTATAAAATAACCACGGGTCTGTATATAGTTTTCTTACTTAGGTCCAGTGATACGGATATGTATCATTTCAATCCGTAGTTTAAAAGAAAAATCCGGGTTTTATCATTTCAAACCCGCAATCCCAAGTTAAATAAATTAAATAAAAACCGTTCAGGCCTACCATTTCAGCCTATAACGATTTTTCCCTATTCTAAACTCCATTCGGGTATGTATCATTTCAACCCATAGTGTTTTCTAATCTACAGGGAACTTGCAGTGTGATAAACAGATATAAATGAACAGTAACAACATATATATAATAACAGATGATATGACATGAAATTTAACAGGTTTAACATCGTATATAATTAATCACAAGCAGTTATAACATCACATAATAGTTCTACCCATTCAAATGGTGTCAATTCACATTTGTATAAGTATAAACGTCTGGTGAGATTTACTCACAGGTTTGAGCTGAAGACACAACGACGAATTGCACAAATGGGATCTACACAAGCACAAAAGCACGACCCAGATTCGAATGGAGGAGCTAAATGTCAAATTCTTGGATACGCATCAAAAAAAAATATAACAACGATGAGTTTCAAAACCAAAATACGATAAACTGCGCTAGAATAAACTGCACAGACCAGACGGTGAACATATAACTCCTAAGTTAATGGATTCCGACTGCGACAAACGTAATAAAATCATATATTAATATTTACGTCGTTATGTATTCGCGTTAAAAATTATTTAAAAATTTGGTTGTCATTACAATTTCAGTTTTTATATATATATATATATATATATATATATATATATATATACTTACATATATATATATATATATAACAAGCAAACATGAATTCCTTAATTCATTATAAAAATCGAACTAACTTGATATATAAAATTATACACGCGGACAAACTTACAAGTTTACAGCTCAACGTTCAAATCCTATGTTTACTGTTACCTTTTCTTCTCTTTTTTCTATATAAATTTTTTTTTATAACAACGCACGCAACTTCGGGAAAAGAATCCAAAACCAACACAAACCCATCATTCATTATGCATATACTCACTGTACCAAATATATTCAATTTGTGGCATGCAGGCTTGTACCACTTCCATTTTTTTTATTGCACGCAACTAGGAAGTGGAGAAAACAAAACAAAAAAAATGTTCGGTCATAACTTTACCATTTAGTATATATATAGGTGTAGCATATATGCATGCAGTGCCAAGTTATCACCTTCACTTTATTTTTTTATTTTTTTTTATATAAATGACGCACGCGACTTCCAGAGAAAGAAAAAAGAAGAAAAAGATATATATATATATATATATTCACTGTATCCAAAACCATTCAATGTTTGCATGCAGGGCCATTCGCATGCAAGCTTGTATCCCTTCAATTTTTTTTTATATATATATTTGACACACGCAGCAAGAAGAAGAGAGAAAAGAGAAAAAAAACAAAAGAACTCACCGCACAGGGCTGAGGTGGCAGTGGCGTAGGTGGCGTCGGGGGATGATCGGTGGCGTGGCTGCAGTGGAAGGGGAGTTGCGGTGGTCAGGAAGGTGGTGCGGTGCTTGGTACAGGGGAGAGATGGTTTGTTTTGTAAGTTGGATCGGCTGTTGCCTTCTTCCCTTTTTTTTATTTGTGTGCGAAAAGATGCTGAAGGAGGAAGTTGAACACGAGAGAAAATTGATAAAGCCTCTTATTTTTATACTAGTTTAGATTGCGTGAGTGATTCTAGGGAGGGAAAATCTAAGTTTAAGGTAACCGGTTGATATCTTAAAACATACCATAAATTTGTGTAACGTACCAATTAATTGTGTAACGTACCAATTAATTGTGTAACGTACCAATTAATTTTTAGGCTACAGCTGTTAAACATGTTCAGGAATTTAAATTTTGAATTCTAATCAATTAATTTCAGTTTATAACGGCAACTAATAAATTTATATACGGACCCATTATATACACACAAAACAGCGCGTAACTTCCACATCGCACCTCCAAATTCAGCAAATAAGGTATCGTTGTGCTCGCCTTGTCAGCACAAGTCAAATAATATAAAGAAAAATCACGTTTGTTCGTTCAAATAAATATTCATTTTTCGAAATTTGTGGTCGCTGATACCGCTAATTGGACCATATAAAACTAATTTAATGCGTTAACGTTACCGGAAGTCTTCAACATACGTTATTATATTTTTATTATAAATCTCTCTTAAATATTACAACATAAAATAATGACATTCCAAAAAAAAATTTATGCAAATTAATTGCCAAAATACGTTACCCACAAATTTAATAGGTTATTTTATTTAAAAGTTCTTTTATTCAAAAAAGATCTAGATAGTTACAACAAATTCTTACGTTATTAAAATTTTAGCTTCAAATTTGTCGCTTACTTCCTTAGGAATCCAATTTATTAGCAGTAAATTTCTCGGGTCGTTACAATAAACGCCTAAGTGTGTATGTGTGGTATGTTTGAATATATTATAATACGTGTAAATTGTTTATATACGGATATTTATAGTACCATATATAAATATATGTTTAGACACATACATACATGCATCGTGTATTGCCATCTATTTATTTATGTACGTAGTTTGAAAATAAATTTGTGTATTAAATTAGGTATCATAAAATACATGTGAAGATTTAGTAAATAAATAAATGGAAAACGAAAAGCACTTACTAGCTTCCTCATTTACAATTTCCTAATTAAAACAAGATCCAATCTTTAGGCTGAAAAGGGAATACGGTTTCTTAAATGACCATAAAAAAATAGTATTACATTAACCTTCTTATATTTAAAAATATTACATAAAGATTTGTAAAATAAATCACGTTTTAAACAAAATTGCAATTAACATTATTCGATTACTTAAAATTTCAGATCTATATTCTTACTCAAATTAACCTTACAAATATATATATATATATATATATATATATCACATACTGAATGAGTTCCAAAGATAAAAAGGAATTAAATTAATCATAAAATGTTAGAGACTAAACCAGTGCATGTGTGTCTACACACACACCCATAAGGAAGGATCAGTAGCCCCGTAAATTCAGCCTATAACGTATCCCCCTAATTTCAACTACTCGTTTATATTTAAATATTAATTGTTTCTCTCTCTCTTATCATATCATACAAATATTTAAATAGAAACTAGTGGCTGAAATTAAGGGGTCATTGTTGAGGGTTGAATTTAGGGGGCTGATGATCCTTTCCATATATATATAACATTAATTGTAACATAATTTAGCATTACATATTATATTAAATGTAGGCCTTGTATTTATCACGCACATACACACACATTTGTAATTTTAACAAAATAGATGTTTTTCATTTTAAAACAGATTTAATAAATTTGAAAAATTATTACCAAATCAAAACATCATTGTTATACATGTATAAACCCTAATCATTTATAATTGTATAAATTTACAATTGAAACATATTAAAATGTACAAACAAATTTTTATAATTTAAAATTCACATAGATATACATTAGGTAATACAAATATATAGATTAGGGTAAGTGACATAATTAAATTAGGAGAATAATGTTTACCTCACTTGATCTAGCTCTTTGTAACACGATTTGTGAATTGTTTCCTACACTCTTGAACCAACACTCAATCTTGCTAGAATCTAAGAAATCGCATTGTTTTAATTTTGTTTGAAGTTTTCTTTATTATATTGAAGAATAATATTTTGGCCTGGGGTTGAATAATGGTAGCACCCATGGATGAATTAGTAGGAAGAAAAAGTGAATAGAAAAATTAAAATGAATGAAAGAGCATTATTTTAATGAGAGAATAAAAACCTTTCTCACTCTCTTTAAAACTTCATCTTCTAAGTTCAAATTAATTCTCAATTAGATCTTATCAAAATCCCTTCCTCTCCCCTTAATATGGTCCGTCAAATCTTTTTCTCACCTGGATCAATTTACCCAAAGTTTGCTAGGTAATCATCTATATTTAAAACCTGCTTGAATATATAACGAAAATGTCGGTACGTGCATATATAACTTTTAAATAAACATACCAAATAATTGATATTAAGGCGCAAGACATTAAATAAATTAATAATTAATAATTCTTAAATATTTGTAATTTATAACATTTATAAACTAATTAAAATATGTGATTTTTTAGGGGATTCACAAATGTGGTTGTGTGATCTGGAGGTGTGAATTTATTCAGTGATTAATATTGAACCATTCAAATATCAACGTTCACATGTCGCCTTAGCTAAGTGGTGCGATAGCTTGGTCAAATTCATCATTTATATTTTTTTTTGTAAAATCATATTTTATATTATTCTAATGGGTACCAATGGTGACAAAAATTAAAAAACGTTCTCTTCGTCAACACCTTTGAATACGTGGAGTACAATACTTGTAAAAACTCCAATATTATATACATTCAACTTAATTAGTCCATAAACAAACTCACTAGTTCAATAATAATATTTATTATCAACCATTTTATTATGGTTAGAAACCTTGAGTTGACTGTGGCCGACCATGAAATTAACATACAACTAAAGATGAATTTTATATTGTATAGTATTTCACTCCCAATGCTTCAACTCAGACTCAACTATAATTAATCGATGGTCGCCATGCAATGTTTTAGCTATAATCAAAGTGCAATATCCATATCGAGGTTCTATCGTATTCCATGTAATATCGTCACATTGAGATTCCTTTTTGTCCTAGTTATTATCAACCAAAAAGAAACACTTGAAAGAGTCATTCCATAATTATCCAGTAACTATGAGTACATGATCCATTGGTTCCCCTAGTAGCCATGAGCAATACACTGCCAAACATTTGAAAAGTATTATGTACTTTGGTCTCGATGGATATATCGACATCTTTTCTCGAAACATCTTAACCGGGAATATTTAAAACAACATGTCCTTCGATGTTGTGGTAATTTTCTTGTGATTACGACTGTTTTCAAGTATACCACATAACATATTATTTAAGGATTTTTCTAATTAATATACTCTAAATTAATTACTTAATTAATTATATCACAATATATAACATGGTATATAAATGAAATAAAATACGTTTATTGGGAACATTTACAAAGTTAGAAAATTTACAATAAATTACATAATTGTCCCAAGGGAATACTCCTAACTCTCTCATTCTTCCACATGCACTTAGGGTCAATTATGGATCTGTAATCCCATTTCCTCGACCATTTTACTCAGAACTGGTCGAGTCAGTCCTTTTGTGAACGGTTGCTATATTCTCTTTTCTATCTACTTCTGTAGTTGCCACTTCTCCCTTGTTGACAAACTCTCATATCAAGTGGAACTTTCGGAGCATGTTCCTTGATTTCTTGTGAGTGCTTAGTGTAGGATTGATTTCACCCTAGAGGGGGTGAATAGGGTGATACTATTAATTATAAAAATTTAACACGGGAGAATATAATAATTTCAACACAAATCACAGTAGAATAATAGCAGCACAAATAATAGCAGAATATAAAAAGCAAAAAATAAAACACACAGATTTACCCAGCTTTGGCAAAACCCTGCCTACGTGCTGCCCCCAAGGTTTCTGCTAGAATTTAAATAGTCATATGCTTACACACGTAAACTCATGACACCCGCTATTGACTAACCTGACTCTCTGAAAACCATGCCACAATTCAGCCACTGAGTTGCGAATTCTCGAACTACACCACCGTAGTTCATCTCCTAGTCACACAACTAGAATTTATAACGTTTAAAAGAAAAATTAAAAAATTAAAAATTATTTAAAAACAAAAATCCTAATTTTAAAAAACTAGAGCCCAAAATATAAGCCGGCCCAATGAAGAGTTAAATAAAAGATTTCCCTTTTCATTTTTATTATCGACCTGGTTTTCTTAGTGAAAAATGGCTCGTCCCTCTTTTCTTTTTAAGGCTTTTGATAAATTGAAGTTGTCACATGAATGTTGATCGACTACGGTGGATATTGCTTTGTTTTGCTTCGACAATCGACTCTCCATCTCTGATTTGCTTTTGGCTACTTCAATTAGTCAAGATTGTATGATGCTTTGAATCGGTACGGTTTTCCCCTTTTCGATTTATATTATACTCGACTTTGATTCGAGTTCCTAACTGATGCTATGCTCTGTGATATTGCTTGAAATCGAATACCCTCATATGGCGATGATGTTAAGGTATAAATAGGAATCGAATTTATATAATTTCGTTCATTTGAATTTGTCATTTAATTTAGCTTGGCTATTGATTTTGCTTGAATGCTTGATATTGATCCTGACCTTTTCAATACGTATATTTTCTGATTGCTTGGTTATCACGTTTTTGGTTTCTGACTTGGTCGACTTCCTTGGCCACCACGGTTTTGATTAAACTTGACTTTGAGATGAAAATTTACTTTGTTCATTCATGTTAACATTTGGCTTTGATTTGTATTTGTTCGAACTTGCATTGGTTATTTTTGAAACTGCTATCTGTAAAAATGTACGACCTTGACACTCTGCTGTTTGCTATTTTGAACTGCTGCACTATTCTTATTTGCTTGCATCTGTAGTTGTATCGTGTACATCTATGGTATATTGATTTGGTATTTGCTTCTTCAAGTGTACTGCTATGTGCTTCGAGCATTGCCTTGAACTGTTCTGTATATTTAGTGCACTTGACCTTCTTGCTTTGACTTGTATACATATATGTTACTTTAATCTTGAAACTGCTTTCAAGCTCGAATATAGTTTGTGTCCACTATTTTCATTTAGACTCATATATGTGTATACATATATGTGCATATATGTATATATATTTATGTGGCGTTTTCCTTGTCTGGTTCATCTTTGTAGCATTGTATTTAGTCTGGACATCTGATTTTGAACTTGCATTTTTGTTCATCGGTAGTCTTGAATGTCATATGTGCCTTTGTTTCATTGGTGCATGTGCTTGACTGCGGCTTTGTCCCATGCTACTAAACTTTGTGTACTGCCCTGGTGCACTTGCTTCCATGTCTGGTTTTGTTTGATGTTGCACTAGTTGTCTTCATTTAGCCTTGCTTATTGATCCGGTTTTATTTGAAGCTTCATTGATTCTGGTTATGCTCATACTGCTCTGACCAGTTCAATAAACATGTTACATTGATGTTTGGTTGTAAGTGCATTTGTAGTTGAAGTGGCAGCTTCTGGTTGTGATTTTCTTGAGTCTGATTGGACTGTCTAGACTCTGTTGTTGCTGGCTTCATGTGTACATCACTGAACTTTTTGGTCAGGCTTGTTTTAGTTGTCTTGACTATTTTCTTGAACTTGCACCCGTGTTGAATCCAGCTTAAAGCTCGGATTTGACCTAGTGCTCATGTCGTGACTTTATTTGTATTGCACTTAAGTTGAACCTGGCTTTTGATTGGGTTTGACCTTGTGCTCACCTGTCCATGTAATTTTATCAAGTGTATATTGGTGTGCACGGCCTTGTGGCATGTACAGTATAGTGAGATTTGTATACATTCAGTGAGAGCTCAAATTTGTACTATTCAAAATTGTAATAAATATTTGTTTGAATAAAATATCTTTTGAATTTAATTCTGTGTTATTTATTTTATTCTGCAAATGTTTATTAAATTATTTAAAAAATAAAATAGTATATTAACAAATACATTTAAACGAATATATATATTTATATATATTATCATTAAACAAAAATCATATACTTGCATATTCAACAATCTCCCCCTTTTGATGATAACAAACATATATTTAAGATTTTGAATATATTAAATGTATTTAATCATTCAATTTGCTCCCTCTATTTGAATGTTCCCTCTCTACACAAAGCTCCCCCTTCATATATGCACAAAAATATGTAAATGAATAAATGAACCTAGATGCATATAGAAAATAAAATATTTGACTTTTATTTGCCAAAATATTAAGCTTTCTCTCCCCTTTATATTATCAGCAAAAGAGTAATAGTGTTAGAAAAATAGAGATAAAGTGATAGACATTAATATAACATTAAAACTCAATCGAACATAAATATTAAATTTCAATAACAAATCAAACCAAAATCATAAATACTTTGTTTGACGCATACTCCACTTTAGAATGATAGGGATAATGTCATCATATAAAACCATATAGTTGTGTCTATTTGTCGTATATTTATATCAGGAATTTGAACATCTACTAACCAAGCATAACCGTTAGGACTTTTAAATGAGAATAGCAGTATTCCCAATTTTTAAAAAAATGAATTCAAGTATCTTCTAACCATGCATAACCGTGAGGACTTTTAAATGAGATTAGAATCAACTTGTCTATTTAATCAGTCAATTTTGATATGCGTTCCGTACATGCATGACTGTGAGGACTTTTAAATGAGCATGAAAGCACATAATAAAAAATTCCAAGTAATTCACCCATGCATAACCGTGAGGACTTTTAAACGAGAGTGAATATTTTGGATGTTTTTATTACTAAAAATATAATAAAATGAAGAATGAATAATTTCCCATTTAAAATACCACATATTGACATACTATGTTGAATTTTGATGAATGATGGTCGATAGAAATATGATAGAATTAGAGATGGTAATGGAATTTTTACCAAAAGAAATTGTTATAACTCTTGTTTAAATTTCTAAAGAAATTTACTACGTATACTGTCTCAAGTTATAATATATGATTAATATCAACACTCATCACTTTTTCAATCAATATTTATCTTTTCGATAATCATTAGGAGTCAGATTAGTTAATGTAGTCATCTAAAATCAAATTCAAAAATAATTATAAAATCATATTTCCTAAAATGACTAATCTAAAACTAGGTCAACATAATGATTTTCTACAAGGGGTTATATAAAAATGTCTGCTATTTGAAAATCATTTCAAGTGAAAAATATGCAGATATTTTCCTTGAAAAACGATGCAATTACTGAATGTCTCAACATAAATCACGTTCCACTAGTCATTTTTCTATCAACTAGATTACCAGTGTATCTGCATCTGAATTTCCCTTTGATTCAAGATTATCATTAATTGAATATCATAGACCAGACCATGAAGTGTGCAACAAAATATCATAAAATCATTTTTACAGTTTTTAAATGAAATTGAATTGAATTTGAACTGAAATCGTGCAAATAAACAAATAGTGGACATAGTGTTAGATCTAGAAGCCGTAGAATAAACAAATATATTTATCTGTATTGAGAGTAATCATCAATCAATAAAACACCTTCATTAGTCCAAACAAATTTATATGAAGTAATTCAAAGACTCTAGAGGTACATGTAGTGTTCTCGATATAAAAAGTATAATTGGCGAACACTATTGAAAAATCAGAATCAAAATCAGCATTCATTTCTTTATCAATAACTGACTGATTTAATTATGGTGCAGATTTTCACATATATCGTTCAAGATACCTTTACCTATTTTACCTTTGTTGATAATTTTTCGTTGTCGCCCATTATGATTCTGTCACCTTTTTACTAGGCTAAGAAACTTTGATTTGTTGCCCGTTGTGTGCCTGGAACATCCAGAATCCAAGTAACATTGTTGTTGTTCCTTAGTCTGCCACCACACCTACACAATAAAGATTTTTGTGACATATTTGTTTTTATAGGTCCATGGTTGTTACTGGCAATAGATTTAGAAAAATGAGTTTGTAGAGACCCAAAACTATTTGTATACGTTCCTTCTGGCACCCAGATTTGTTTAACTTTTTGAGGGATTTTATATTCGTGCCTTTTAGAACCCAAATTGGAATAGTTTTCACGTTTTTGGGTCTATACCAACAATTATTTTGATAGTGTCCAAATTTTCTACAAATTGTGCACATGGAATTGACTTCTTTAATTACATTTCTAGTACCTTCAAATTGATTATACCTAAGTCCCTGTCTAACAGTATTAACAATTTGTTTCCTTAAAAGCATATTCAATGATTTTTTACTTTTGGAAAATTTTCCTAAAGTCGTAGACAGTTGTTGGACTTGTGTTTTGAGAGATTCATTCTCATTTGATAATTATGTGCACTTTTTAATATGTTTTTCTCTCCTAGTAATTTCATTTTCTTTCAAAATAATAATTTCATTTTCAAGCGATTTAATTTTAATTTCTGATTTTTTTAATCTCTTCTTCAAATGTTGGACACTTATCACACTTGGGGCTCTTGCTTTGGTAGTTTTTAACTAACTGATCAAGTTGTTTATTTAATTCTATCAAAGTGTCTCTTTGTGATTCAATTTTAGCATATTTCTCCCTAAGTCGTTCAAAACAGCCATTTACTTCATAGAAATATGTAAGTAATTCTGAATGAGTGAGTTTTGATACCTCGCTTGGCACATCATCATCGCTATCAGTTATATCACCTCGAAGGCACAGATCTGCTTTCTCACTCTCACTATTAGTACTTTTATTATCAACGTCACTTTTATTCCACGTGGCCGCAAAACTTCTCCTTTCGATTTCTTTTCTTGGCCGTGTCATTTCTGAGGATAATTGGGCTTGATGTGACCAGGTTTGTTGCACTTATGACAGACGATCTTCCGTTCTTCTAGGTTATCTAGTGCGTTGACTATTGTGCTTTTCAGTTTTTGATTTAGAGCTGGATTTCTGTATTTGCGGTTCCACTTTTTGAATCTCTTCATTAGTAATGCCAGCTCAGCTGCTTCATCATCATCATCACTACTGCGTTTTACCAATCCTGTTAAGCATGTTTCTTTACTGGGTCGGTTATGGGGGACCTCTCACGGTTGTTGACTTTTGCACCGTATATTGCATCAAAAGTATTCCATGTTTCCTGTGCATTTTCACAATGAGAGATAAAGTTAAAATTATCTTGATTAATGTGAGAATATAGCATATGCATAGCAAGATCATTAATCGAAGCAATATTTTCGTCTATTATATCACACCTATTTTCAATAATATTAATAGATATTAAATAAAATTCCATTTTTAATTTCTAATTAAAAAAATCTGTTTCATCAAAAACCGGAGGAATGATATTGGACGGACCCTCAGCAAAAGCATTATTAAAAGAAACCATTTTAAAAATTCAAATTTGTAAAGCAAAAAATTATTTTTGAAAAAAATCAAATTTTTTAAAACAAAAATGGCTTTTGTTCCTAGCTTTGATACCACTTGTAGGATCGATTTCACCCTAAAAGGGGTTGAATAAGGTGATACTATTAATTATAAAATTTGAATGTGGAAGAATATTATAATTTCAACACAGATCACAGTAGAATATTAACAGCACAGATAATAGCAGAATATAAAAAGCAGAAAATAAAACACACAGATTTACCTAGCTTCGGAAAAAACGCTGCCTACATGCTGCCCCTAAGGTTTCTATTAGAAATTAAACAGTCAGAAGCTTACACACGTAAACTCGCGACACCCACTATCGACTAACCTAACTCTATGCTCAAAACCCTGCCACAACTCAGTCATTAAGTTGCGAATTCTTGAACTACACTACCGTAGTTCGTCCCATCGTCACACGACTAGAATTTACAACATTTAAAAGAAAATTACAAAATTTTAAAACAATTAAAAAAAATTTAAAAACCCTAATTTTAGAAAACTAGAGCCCAAAATATAAGCCGACCCAATGAAGAGTTAAATAAAAGATTCCTTTTTTATCGGCCGGGTTTGCTCTATGAAAAATGGCTCGTTCTCTTTTCTTTTTAGGGCTTCTGATAAATTAAAGTTGCCGCTTGAATGTTGATCGACTACAGTGGATATTGCTTTGTTTTGCTTCGATAGTCGACTCTCTATCTCTGATTTGCTTTCGGCTACTTCAATTAGTCGAGATTGTACGATGCTTTGAATCGGTACGTTTTTACCCTTTTCGATTTATAGTATACTTGACTTCGATTCGAGTTCCTAATTGATGCTATGCTCTGTGATATTGCTTGAATTTGAATACCCACGTATGCCGATGATGTTACGGTTTAAATAGGAATCAAATTCCTATAATTTCGTTCATTTGAATTTGTCATTTAATTTAGCTCGGACATTGATTTTGCTTGAATGCTTGAGATTGATCCTGACCTTTTCAATACGTATATTTTCCGATTGCTTGGTTATAACGGTTCTGGTTTCTGACTTTTTCGACTTCCTTGGCCACCATGGTTTTGATTAAATTTGACTTTGAGGTGAAAATTGACTTTGTTCATTCATGTTAACATCTGGCTTTGATTTGTATTTGTTCAAACTTGCGTTGGTTATTTTTGAAACTGCTATCAGTAAAAATGTTCGACCTTGGCACTCTATTGCTTGCTATTTTGAACTGCTGCACTATTCTGATTTGCTTGCATCTGTAGTTGTATCGAGTACATCTGTGTTGTATTGATTTGGTATTTTCTTCTTCAAATGTACTGCCTTGTGCTTCGAGCATTGCCTTGAACTGTTCTGTATATTTTAGTTTACTTAACCTTCTTGCTTCGAGTTGTATACATATATGTTACTTTAATCTTGATACTGCTTTCAAGCTTGAATATTTTTGTTTCCACCGCTGTCATTTAGACTCGTATATGTGTATACATATATGTGCATATATGTATATATATTTATGTGGCGTTTGCCTTGTCTAGTTCAACTTTGTAGCATTGTATTTAGTCTGGACATCTTATTTGGAACCTGCATTTTTTATTCATCAGTAGACTTGAACGTGGTCTGTGCCTTTGTTTCACTGGTGCATGTGCTTGAGTGCGGCTTTGTCCCATGCTATTGAACTTTGTGTACTGCCCTTGTGCACTTGCTTCCATGTCTGGTTTTGTTTGAAGTTGCACTGGTTGTCCATATAGCCTTGCTCGTTGATCTGGTTTTATTTGAAGCTTCATTGGTTCTGGTTATGTTCACACTGCTCTAACCAATTCAATGAACATGTTACATTGATTTTTGGTTGTAAGTGCATTTGTAGTTGAAGTGGCATCCTTTGGTTGTGATTTTCTTGAGTCTGATTTGGACTGTCTAGTCTCTGTTGTTGCTGGCTTCAAGTGTACAACACCGAACTTTTTGGTCGAGGCTTGTTTTAGTTGTCATGACCATTTTCTTGAACTTGCATCTGTGTTGAATCCAGCTTAAAGCTCGGATTTGACCTTGTGCTCGTGTTGTGACTTTATTTGTATTGCACTTGAGTTGAACCTAGCTTTTGCTTGGGTTTGACCTTGTGCTCACCTATCCATGTAATTTTATCAAGTGCATAATGGTGTGCACGGCCTTGTGGCATGTACAGTATGGTGAGATTTGTAATATATAGTGAGAGCTCAAATTTGTACTATTCAAAATTGTAATAAATATTTGTTTGAATAAAATATCCGTTTGAATCTAAATTCTATGTTATTTATTTTATTCAGCAAATATTTATTTAATTATTTGAAAAATAAAATAGTACATTAACAAATACATTTAAATGAATATAAATATGTGTGTGTGTGTTTATTATCACCAAACAAAAATCATATACTTGCATATTCAACAATCTCCCCCTTTTGACGATAACAAACATATATTTAAGATTTTGAATATATTAAATTATTTGATCATTCAATTTGATCCTCCTATTTGATTGTTCTCTCTCTGCACAAAGCTCCCCCTTCATATATGCATAAAAATATGTAAATGAATAAATGAACCTAGATGCATGTAGAAAATAGAATATTTGACTTTTATTTGCCAAAATCTTAACATTTTTCTTCCCTTTTTGTTATCAGCAAAAGAGTAATAATGTTAGAAAAATAGAGATAAAGTGATAGACATTAATATAACATTAAAACTCAATCGAATACAAATATTAAATTTCAATAAAAAATCAAATAAAAATAATAAATACTCTGTTTGATGCATATTCCACTTTAGAATAATAGGGATAATGTCATCATATAAAACCATATAGTTGTGTCTTTTGTGGTATATTTATATCAGGAATTTGAATATCTACTAACCATGCATAATCATTAGGACTTTTAAATGAGATTAGTAGTATTCCTAATTTAAAAAAAATGAATTCAAGTATCTTCTAACCACGCATAATCGTGAGGACTTTTAAATGGGGTTAGAATCAACTTGTCTATTTAATCAATCAATTTTGATATGCGTTCCATACATGCATAACCGTGAGGACTTTTAAATGAGCATGGAATCACGTAATCAAAAATTCCAAGTAAGTCACCCATGCATAACCGTGAGGACTTTTAAATGAGAGTGAATACTTTTAATGTTTTTATTGCTAAAAATATAATAAAATGAAGAACGAATAATTTCCCATTTAAAATACCACATATTGACATACTATATTAGATTTGATGAATGTTGGTCGATAGAAATATGATAGAATTAGAGATGGTAATGGAATTTTTACCAACAAGAAGTTTTTATAACTTTTGTTTAAATTTCTAATGAAATTTAGTGATTATACTGTCTCAAGTTATAATATATGATTAATATCAACACTCATCACTTTTTCAACCACTATGTATCTTTTCGATAATCAGTAGGGAGTCAGATTAGTTAATGTAGTCATCCAAAACCAAATTCAAAAATAATTATAAAATCAAATTTCCTAAAATGACTAATTTGAAACAAGGTCAACAAAACAATTTTCTAGAAGGGATTTTATAAAAATGTCTACTATTTGAAAATCATTTCAAGTGAAAAATTAGCAGATATTTTCTTTGAAAAATGATGTAGTTACTGAATGTCTCAACATAAATCACGTTCCACCAATCATTTTTCTATCAATTAGATTAACCGTGTAATCTGCATCTGAATTTCCCTTTGACTCAAGATTACCATTAATTGGATGTCATAGACCAGACCATGAAGTGTGCAACAAAATATCTTAAAATCATTTTTACAATTCTTAAATGAAATTGAATTGAATTTGAATTGAAACCGTGCAAATAAACAAATATTAGACATAGTGTCAGATCTAGAAGCCGTAGGATAAACAAATATATTTATCTGTACCGAGAGTAATCATCAATCAATAAAACACCTTCATTAGTCCAAACAAATTATATGTAGGTCAAAGACTCTAGAGGTACATGTAGTGTTCTCAGTATAAAAAGTATAATTGGCCAACACTTTTGAAAAAGTCAGAACAAAATCAGCATTCATTTCTTTATCAATAACTGACTGATTTAATTATGGTGCAGATTTTCACATATATCGTTCAAGATACCTTTACCTATTTTACCTTTGTTGGTAATTTTTCATTGTTTCCCATTATGATTCTGCCACCTTTGTACTAGGCTAAGAAACTTTGATTTGTTGCTCGTTGTGTGCTTGGAACAGCCAGAATCCAAGTAACACTATTGTTGTTCCTTAGCCTGCCACCACATCTACACGATAAAAGATTTTTGTGACCTATTTGTTTTTATATGTCCATGGTTGTTAGTGGCAACAAATTTTGAAAAATGAGTTTGTGGAGACCCAAAACTATTTTATATGTTTCTTTTGGCACCCAGATTTGTCTAACTTTGAGGGATTTTATATTCGTGCCTTTCGGAATCCAAAATGGAATAACTTTCACATGTTTGGGTCTATACCAACAATTACTTTGATTTTGCCCAAATTTTCTACAAATTGTGCCTATGGAATTGACTTGTTTAATTACATTTCTAACACGTTCAAATTGATTATACCCAAGTCCTTGTCTAACAATGTTAATAGTTTGTTTCCCTAATAGCATATCAATGATTTTTCACTTTTGAAATTTTTTCCTAAAGTCATAGACAGTTGTTGGACTTGTATTTTGAGAGATTCATTCTCATTTAATAATTATGTGCACTTTTTAATAGAATTTTCTCTCTTAGTATTTTCACTTTATTTCAAAATCAAAATTTAATTTTCAAGCGATTTAATTTTAATTTCTGATTTTTTAATCTCTTCTTCAAATGTTGGACCCTTAGGGCTCTTGCTTTGATAGTTTTTAACTAATTGATCAAGTTGTTTATTTAATTCTATCAAAGTGTCTCTTTGTGATTCAATTTTAGCGTATTTCTTCCTAAGTCGTGTTTGATGTGAATTTTTGTTTGATGATAACAAATATATATATATATATATCAATTTATATATGTGTTTGCAGATTGTACTATATACATATAGGAATAAATATTCATATTGAATAATAATACTATTGCACAGAATTTATATAATTAAATCAGTATTTTTATTCAATATAATATTTTAATTCAACATATATACAGTACAAAGTTTATACACTTCATATACATATTTTCTCTCACTACAACACACAACACTGGACATTTTACAAAATGATTCATCTGCATCTATCTGTATTGTCCAGTTCCAGTTCTTGTCATGTCTCCTGTGTACCTGTATAATTAGCAACTAACATGAAAATAAACAAATTTGAATTTGCAAAAATATAAATTTGTTTTTATTGGTGCCTCAGTTATTTGGGTTGTTCGTCATCATTTATATTTGAATTCATCACACACGAACAGTGTGACATGCACAGTGTAACACTGTACATGCCATAAAGTCGTGCACATAGATATATACACTTGATAACGCTACAGGGACAGGTGTGCACAAGGTCAAACCCAAATATAAAGACAGGTTCAACTCAGGTGCAATATATTCAAAATCTCGTCAGCAGCACAAGGTCAAACACGATTTTTGAAACTGGATTCAACGCAAGTGAAATTTCAAAAATCAACATGAATGGATGCAAAGACCAGTAATGCAACAGTGAAATGCACAGATGCATTCAAAGCCCAAACCAGTTGCAACATGGATGTCGCAAGCAATGACCAGAACACAAAAATAGGATAACATGCATGCAACATGGTGAACAAGACACAGTGAGAGCAAGTGCAATTCGAACTAACATGACAGCAAACAAATGCAAGTGACTCGAGCAACATGTACAACAACAAGTCCAGCTACAACAAGCAGTGCAGTAATGAGTGAACAGAAGTTCAAGGCAACAGACACACATGAATGAGAAGACCACAAAGACAACAGCCAGTGCCAACAAAGAAAAGAGACGACCAAGTGAAACACAGTGCATGTATAACAACTACATGAAGTAAACAACAACATGAAGACAACAAGTAAAGTGCATCAAGTATGATCAAGTCCAAATGCATCAGTGAAGTCACAATTGAAACTGCAGTGGACATGTATACAACAACTCCAGCAGTGACAAATGAGTATGCAACTGCAGGCAGATTTGAAGAAATGACCGCAACATCAATAAACCAAATGAAGACCACAATCCAAACTGAAACTCCAGCAGTAATGCACCATTTCATGCATGCATCAGTGACCAAACACAGAACAACAAGCCCAAACCAAAAGTGCAGTGATACAAATGCGACAACCAAAGTCAAGAGTCGAGCAACAGAATCAATTATGCAACAGTGAATAGAAGTTGATGTAAACTGACTGGAAGATTGCCGCCAACATAAACATGACCAACAGATCACACTATGCAGTGTACAAGAACAAGTCAAGCAATGAACAATGCAAACTACAATGCAAACTACAAAAATGATACATGGAATCACATAAACAAGTTCGATCAACCAGACAACATCATATTCACGAATGCAATGTTCAAGTGGAGACTAGAGAAGATGGCCAGAGACGAAGACTACAAGATGAACGACGACCATGCTACAGGAATGCATGTATGCCGAGAAACAATGTAACAAAGAAGGCCAGACCAAGTCAAAGTCGTAATTCACAGTAAAACCGAAGTTAGAATTGGCAAAAATAGGAAAGTCAAACAAATCAAAACAGGAAAGTCTCTGCCGTATGACTCAAGGCAATCGAACGCTACAAAATCAAGGCTGTGCGCATCAAGTTAAAAATATATTAGGAAAGCCATGCGCATCAGGCAATTAAATTTTTTGGAAAGTATCGAATTGATACGAAAAAACTCAAGTGTCGAATTCATACAAATACCAAACCCAACAAATTCATCATTGGCATCAAGTGCGCAACAAAAACAAGTGATAATTCATGCAAATTAAACCAGCAAAGAGATTACATACCGCAATCTATCGAAATCGATCAAAGGAGCAGCTGCAAACGAGTGAAGCAAACAGAGAATCGATCATCAGAGAATCCGCGAGCAAAGAGCAACACAAATCAGAGGAATCGAATACTAAGAAACCCCAAATTTTCGCAAGGGAACAAAAGCCCTATTTCAGATTGAACGAAGATACAAAGTCGCCATTGTCACAAAGGAACGGGCTAGAGAAATAAAAAAAGGGCCGGCCTTGTTTTTATAAAAGGGCTTTAGTTGTTATTAGGGTTTTAGTTTTAATTTGTTTTTAAATTTGTTTTAAATTTAAATTCTCTTTTTAAGGTTGTCAAACCTTGGTAAATCGCCACCTAGGTTGTAGGTAGTGTCAGATTGTCTAGTTAGAATTAGTTTAGTGAGCAGGGTGTGTAAGTCTGTTAGAGTGTTTGTAAGCGGGAGAATGTTTAATTCTAATAGAAATCTAGGAATGCAGCAGTAGGCAGGGGTTGCCGAAGCTGGGTAAATTTTGTGTGAGATTTACTTTTCAGCATATTTATTTATCTGCAGTTTGTTTTTGTTTAATTCGAGAAAATTTGCTATAACCCTATTCACCCCCCCTCTAGGGTTAATCTAGATCCTACAAGTGGTATCAGAGCAAGGTATTTTTCTTTAACTCTAAAGTCATGAATCCCCCAAATAATGTTTTTTCTGAGGGGCAATCTATTGCTAGGCCACCCATATTTAATGGGAATGATTATGCTTATTGGAAAGTTAGGATGGGTATTTATCTTAGTTCTGTTGATTATGATGTTTGGGACATTATTGAAACTGGCTATAAATCTCCCACTATAACTGTTGGTGATACTGAGATTCCTAAACCTAAGGATAGATGGGATGCTAACGATAAGAGATTAAAAACTACAAATGCTAAAGCCATGAATGCTTTGATCTGTGCTCTTGATAAAACTGAATTTAATAGAATTTCTCATTGTAAAACTGCACAGGGAATATGGCATAACTTGGAGGTGACACATGAAGGAACTTCTCAAGTCAAGGAGTCTCGTCTAGCCCTATTCAGCAATGAATACGAGAACTTTGTGATGGACAAAGGCGAGAGCATAAAGGACATGTTTGGATGCTTTTCAACTCTGGTGTACAACGCTAGAGTGCTTGGGAAGGTATTCACTGAGGTAGAGCTTGTAAGGAAGGTGCTACGAGTCTTACCGATGAACTTCGAGGCAAAAGTCACGGCAATACAAGAATCGAAAGATCTGAGTAAACTAAGCATGGAGGAGTTGATCGGCAACTTGATGACATATGAGCTTGAGCTAAAAGCAAAGGAGGAACGCAACTACTCCAAACCAAAGAAGAAGACGATTGCCTTAAAGAGCAAAGAAGAGAGCGATGAAGAAGATCCAATTGAAGAGCTTGCAATGGCTGTCAATAAACGTAGAAAATGGTCAAGATTCAAGCCACGCAAGAAGAAAACAAGTGGTAATAGGTCAAAAGATTCTGACAATTTCGAAAACGAACTGACGTGCTTTAACTGCAACAAGCCTGGCCACTTCAAACAACAATGCCCACTTCTCAAAAACAAAAAAGGAAAGAAAAAGAAGAAGAAGGCCTTTGCAGCAACTTGGGATGATGAAGAAGGAGAGGAAGTCTCGAATAATAGCTCAGAGGAGGCTAACTTGTGTCTTATGGAAAAAACAGATTCAGAAGCAAGTTCAGAGGAATCTAGTGAGGTAGGTCACTATTCTTATAAAGAACTTGTTTTTATGTGTTGTGATCTTACTAAAGTAGTTGATACTCTTGAGTCTAAAATTGAAAAACTGAAATCTGATAGGAGAGAATTTGCTCGTGAAAATTTTAGGTTAGAAACTGAACTGGAAAATATTCAAAACCTAGGCTGTAAAAAATGTAAAATTTTAGATTCAGAATTATCAAGACTTAAGAATAGTGTTGAGAATCTTGAAAAAGAAAACTTGAGTCTTAAGGAAACCATTGACACTAGGAAAAAGGATTTTATAAATAGATGCACCTCACTTGTAACTGAAAACACAACACTAAAAACCAAAGTCCAAAATCTTGAAAAATCTTTGAATAACTTTTCAAGAGGAGAAAAATCATTCAACATGTTATTGGAAAATCAAATTTTTGCTAACAACAGAAAAGGACTAGGCTTTGGGAAAACACAAGTTGATGATAGTGCAAAAGGTAAAAGTGTCTTTGCTAGATGGGAAACAATTGGACATCGTGTTGAAAATTGTAGTCATAGGAACAAGAACACAAAATTTATACAAGTTTGGGCTCCTAAGAATTCTACAAACAAATTTCATGTCTATTGGAACAAGAATAAAAGGACAAAACAAGTTTGGGTTCCAAAGGGACTGTTTATTCATAATGCTTCAGTCACTAATATCATTGGACCTAAGAGTTTCTCTAGGTCATCCTCCTCTCTCTCTATGTAGGTCTGTTGACGGGCTAAGGAACAACAAGAATGGTTTCTAGATTCAGGTTGTTCTAGACATATAACAGGTGACAAATCAAAGTTCCTTAGCCTAAAGAATTTTAAAGGTGGAAATGTGATCATGGGGGACAATAGCAAGTGTAAGATTATTGGTAAAGGTGAAGTAGGTAACGGTATTTTTTCCTTGACTAATGTTTTATACGTTGATAATTTGCGCCACAATCTCATTTCTATTAGCCAACTATGTGACAAAGGTATGAATGTGGTTTTTGATAGTGATACTTGCAAAATCATTGATAAATCCTCTAATAACATTGTTTTTATGGGCAAAAGAAAAGGAAATGTTTACTCACTTTCGTTTGATAATCTAAATCTTTCTAGATGTTTGGTAGCCACTGACGAAGAGGCATTTTTATGGCATAGGAGACTTGGACATGCTAGCATGAGCCTCTTAGAAAAACTTGAAACGAAAGATATAGTCAGAGGGTTACCACATCAGAAATTTAAAAATAATAAAGTGTGTAAAGCATGTTCTTTGGGCAAGCTTAGTCGATCATCATTTCGCCCTAAAAACATTGTTAGCACATCAAGGGTCCTTGAATTAATTCACATGGACTTATTTGGACCAAATGAAATTGCAAACTTGAATGGAAAACGTTGTTGTTATGTATTGGTTGATGATTACTCTAGATTTACATGGGTTTATTTCTTAGCCAAAAAGTCTGAATCTTTTGATTATTTTTCAAAATTTGCAAAACTTGTTCAAAATGAAAAAGGAGTTTCTATTAAAATCTTGAGAAGTGATCATGGAGGCGAATTTGAAAACTTGGAATTTGAAAGTTTTTATGAAGAAAATGGTTTAAAACATGAATTTTCTGCTCCATGAACACCTCAACAAAATGGGGTGATTGAAAGGAAAAATCGTGCATTATAGGAATTGGCTAGATCCATGTTGAGTGAGTATAAACTGCCGCTAATCTTTTGGACAGAGGCAGTGAATACTTCGTGCTATGTAATAAATAGAGTAATGATTAGGCCAATACTTGGCAAAACGTCTTATGAATTGTGGAATGAAAGGAAACCTAACATTTCTTATTTTCGTGTATTTGGATGTCCTTGTTTCATTCTTAACATAGGTGATCAACTTGGAAAATTTGAATCAAAAGATGATGAGGGAATTTTCATGGGATATTCAACAAGGAGCAAGGCTTACAGGATATACAACAAACGAACAAAGACAATTGTTGAATCAATCAATGTGAAATTCGATGAATCTGACCTGTAAAGGACGACTGAAAAGATGGTTGATGATGGGGTAGATCATGAAGGCATTGAAGAAACATCTAGTAAGAAAGCTGAAAATAGGGCTGTTGATGCTGATAGATTGAAGTTCAAATCCAATCACCCTCCTGAATTGGTTATAGGTGATCCTACGGAAGGTATACGCACTCGCTCTTCATTTGATAAAAATTTGTGTGCATTTTGTTGTCACAGTGGTTTTATTTCTGAAATTGAACCTGATTCTGTTGAAATGGCTCTTAATGATGAAAGTTGGGTTTTAGCAATGCAGGATGAACTTAATCAATTTGAAAGAAATAAAGTTTGGAAATTAGTTCCTAGGCCTAATGACTATCCAATTGTTGGAACTAAATGGGTGTTCAAAAACAAACTTGATGAATCAGGAAATGTAATTAGAAACAAAGCTAGGTTGGTCGCAAAAGGATATAACCAAATAGAAGGCATAGATTTTGATGAAACATTTGCTCCAGTGGCTAGGTTAGAAGCCATTAGGATTTTGCTAAGTTTTGCATGTTATAAGGGTTTCAAAATTAAACAAATGGATGTAAAAAGTGCCTTTCTGAATGGTGACTTGAAAGAAGAAGTTTTTGTTGAACAACCCCCCGGTTTTGAAAATCATGATTGTCCAAATCATGTGTATAAACTAGAAAAAGCATTACATGGTCTTAAGAAAGCTCCTAGAGCTTGGTATGACTGCCTTTGCACATACCTTTTGGAAAATGACTTTAAAAAGGGGAGTGCTGACACGACACTGTTTCTATTACATAAAGGAAGTGAATTTTTGATTGTTCAGATTTATGTGGATGATATCATTTATGGTGCTACTAATGAACTCTTGTGCGAGAAATTTGAACAAGTCATGTAGGCAAAATTCGAGATGAGCTTGGTTGGAGAATTGAAATATTTTCTTGGATTCCAAATCAAGCAAAGTAGTGATGGTATTTTTATTTCATAATCCAAGTATGTGTTGGAACTGTTGAAGAAATTTGGAATTGAAAACTCCAAACCATTGAGAACTCCTATGAGCCCATCAACAAAGTTGGACAAAGACAAGAAAGGAATCGTTGTTGATCAGAAAAAATATCGAGGGTTAATTCGTTCAGTTCTCTATCTTACTGCTTCTAGACCTGATATTATGTTTTCTGTGTGTTTGTGTGCACGTTTTCAATCTAATCCTAAAGAATCTCATTTGAAAGCCACTAAACTAATTTTGAGATATCTTTCACACACACACAAATTTGGATTATGGTACCCTTCTTGTGAAAATTTTGATTTAGTTGGCTATTCTGATGCTGATTATGCTGGTTCATTGGTTGACAGGAAAAGCACTAGTGGGACATGTTTCATGCTAGGACATTCATTAGTTTCATGGTCAAGTCGAAAACAGAATTGAGTTGCGTTATCCACCACTGAAGCAGAATATATTGCTTTAGGAAGTTGTTGTGCTCAAATTTTATGGATGATGCAAACTCTTTCTGATTTTGGCTTAGTTTATAAACAAGTTCCATTAAAATGTGATAGTAAAAGTGCAATAGACTTGTCAAATAATCCTGTTCATCATTCATGCACAAATCACATTGATGTGAGACACCACTTTCTTAGAGATCACATTGCTAAGGAAGACATTTGCATTGAACATATTTCAACTGAGGCTCAACTTGCTGATGTCTTCACAAAACCCCTCCCCGAAGACAGATTTTCAAGATTACGTTTGGATTTGGGGATTATAGAAATTGACTAATCATTTTCCATTTTTTAGTTGAAATATTCTTGGATATATACTTTCAACTTCAATTTCTAGGATTCAAACCAGTTTTGGATATTATCCAAAGATTGATTCGAATATGGTATTCAGTATTGGATATTACATAATATAATTAACTTGGTAACTTACTCCATGACCATTTCTATTTCTACCATCTTTCTATCATACATAATGGTTTTGTAAAATGAGAAGAGTAGATTATCTTTTAAAATAAAAAAAATAAAAAAAATGATAATAACTCTCATGCATTCCATTCTCATTTAAAAGTCCTTATGGTTATGCATGGATGGAAAATGTGAGTGAATTATTTTCATCATTACTCCATTCTCATTTAAAAGTTCTTATGGTTAGGCATGGATGGAGTATGGTAACTAAGTATTCTGGTCTCAAAGTCCGGACGCTTAGACTAATAAGTAACTGCTAATCCCATTCAAAAGTCCTTATGGTTATGCGTGGTTAGTAAGTGCTTATTTTTGTGCTTAAATGTCAAATTAATTTTAAAATATCTCTCTTCTTATTATACAAAACCGAATCATCGATCCATTCTCTACAATGTGGAAATTGTTATCTCGTTATGATATATTATCTTTTCCTATTGTACCATTGTTTTTTGTCAGTCTTTTGATAATGACAAAAGGGGGAGAAGAATAAGATTTTGATAAGGAAGTAAATATTTTTGGGAATACTTCCACAAATTTGTTAAATGTTGTTAGTTAATTTTCTTTAGTTCATTTATTCTTCTGTAATTTTCTAAATCTTCTAAATAGGGAGTGGTCTCAGTTGTAGGGGGAGTATTCATACAGGGGGAGCTAAATATTTCAGGTCAGTTGTAGGGGGAGTATTCATATAGAGGGAGCTAAATATTTCATGCTCAAACACATTTATTAGAATTTAATATATATGTTTGTCATCATCAAAAGGGGGAGATTGTTTGATGTGAATTTTTGTTTGATGATAACAAATATATATATATATATATATCAGTTTATATATGTGTTTGCAGATTGTACTATATACATATAGGAATAAATATTCATATTGAATAATAATACTATTGCACAAAATTTATATAATTAAATCAGTATTCTTATTCAATATAATATTTTAATTCAACATATATACAGTACAAAGTTTATACACTTCATATTCATATTTTCTCTCACTACAACACACAACACTGTACATTTTACAAAATGATTAATCTGCATCTATCTGCATTGTCCAGTTCCAGTTCTTGTCCTGTCTTCTGTGTACCTGTATAATTAGCAACTACAGCAGTAATCTGAAAATAAACAAATTTGAATTTGCAAAAATATAAATTTGTTTTTATTGGTGCCTCAGTTATTTGGATTGTTCGTCATCATTTATATTTGAATTCATTACACACGAACAGTGTGACATGCACAGTGTATCACTGTACATGCCATAAAATCGTGCACATAGATATATACACTTGATAACGCTACAGGGACAGGTGTGCACAAGGTCAAACCCAAATATAAAGACAGGTTCAACTCAGGTGCAATATATTCAAAATCTCGTCAGCAGCACAAGGTCAAACCCGAGTTTTGAAACTGGATTCAACGCAAGTGAAATTTCAAAAATCAACATGAATGGATGCAAAGACCAGTAATGCAACAGTGATATGCACAGATGCATTCAAAGTCCAAACCAGTTGCAACATGGATGTCACAAGCAATGACCAGAACACAAAAACAGGAAAACATGCATGCAACATGGTGAACAAGACACGGTGCAGAGCAAGTGCAATTCGAACTAACATGACAGCAAAAAAATGCAAGTGACTCGAGCAACATGTACAACAACAAGTCCAGCTACAACAAGCAGTGCAGTAATGAGTGAACAGAAGTTCAAGGAAACAGACACACATGAATGAGAAGACCACAAATACAACAGCCAGTGCCAACAAAGAAAAGAGACGACCAAGTGAAACACAGTGCATGTATAACAACTACATGAAGTAAACAACAATATGAAGACAACAAGTAAAGTGCATCAAGTATGATCAAGTCCAAATGCATCAGTGAAGTCACAATGAAACTGCAGTGGACATGTATACAACAACTCCAGCAGTGACAAATGAGTATGCAACTGCAGGCAGATTTGAAGAAATGACCGCAACATCAATAAACCAAATGAAGACCACAATCCAAACTGAAACTCCAGCAGTAATGCACCATTTCATGCATGCATCAGTGACCAAACACAGAACAACAAGCCCAAACCAAAAGTGCAGTGATACAAATGCGACAACCAAAGTCAAGAGCCGAGCAACAGAATCAATTATGCAACAGTGAATAGAAGTTGATGCAAACTGACTCGAAGATTGCCACCAACATAAACATGACCAACAGATCACACTATGCAGTGTACAAGAACAAGTCAAGAAATGAACAATGCAAACTACAAAAGTGATACATGGAATCACATAAACAAGTTCGAACAATCAGACAACATCATATTCACGAATGCAATGTTCAAGTGGAGACCAGAGAAGATGGCCAGAGACAAAGACTACAAGATGAACAACGACCATGCTACAGGAATGCATGTATGCCGAGAAACAATGTAACAAAGATGGTCAGACCAAGTCAAAGTTGTAATTCACAGTAAAACCGAAGTCACAATTGGCAAAAATAGGAAAGTCAAACAAATCAAAACAGGAAAGTCTCTGCCGTATGACTCAAGGCAATCGAACGCTACAAAATCAAGGTCGTGCGCATCAAGTTAAAAATATATCAGGAAAGCCGTGCGCATCAGGCAATTAATTTTTTTGGAAAGTATCGAATTGATACGAAAAAACTCAAATGTCGAATTCATATAAATACCAAACCCAACAAATTCATCATTGGCATCAAGTGCGCAACAAAAACAAGTGATAATTCATGCAAATTAAACCAGCAAAGAGATTACATACCGCAATCTGTCGAAATCGATCAAAGGAGCAGCTACAAACGAGTGAAGCAAACAGAGACTCGATCATCAGAGAAGCCGTGAGCAACGAGCAACACAAATCAGAGGAATTGAATACTGAGAAACCCTAAATTTTCGCAAGGGAACAAAAGCCCTATTTCAGATTGAATGAAGATACAAAGCCGCCATTGTCACAAAGGAACGGGCTAGAGAAATAAAAAAGGGCCGGCCTTGTTTTTATAAAAGGGCTTTAGTTGTTATTAGGGTTTTAGTTTTAATTTGTTTTTAAATTTGTTTTAAATTTAAATTCTCTTTTTAAGGTTGTCAAACCTTGGTAAATCGCCACCTAGGTTGTAGGTAGTGTCAGATTGTCTAGTTAGAATTAGTTCAGTGAGCAGGGTGTGCAAGTCTGTTAGAGTGTTTTAAGCGGGAGACTATTTAATTCTAATAGAAATCTGGGGATGCAGCAGTAGGCAGGGGTTGCCGAAGCTGGGTAAATTTTGTGTGTGATTTACTTTTCAGCATATTTATTTATCTGCAGTTTGTTTTTGTTTAATTCGAGAAAATTTGCTATAACCCTATTCACCTCCCCCCCTCTAGGGTTAATCTAGATCCTATAAGTCGTTCAAAACAGTCATTTACTTCGTGGAAATATATAAGTAATTCTGAATGAGTGAGTTTTGATACCATGCTTGGCTCATCATCATCACTATCTGTTATATCACCTCAAAGGCATAGTTCTGCTTTCTCGTTCTCACTACAATTACTTTTATTATCATCGTCACTTTTATTCCACATGGCTGCAAAACTTCTCCTTTTCGATTTCTTTTCTTGGCCATGTCGATTCTGAGGACAATTGGGCTTGATGTGATCAGGTTTGTTGCACTTATGACAGATGATCTTTCGTTCTTTTGGGTTGTCTAGTGCTTTGACTATTCTGCTTTTCAATTTTTGATTTAGAGTTGGATTTTTGTATTTGTGGTTCCATTTTTTGAATCTCTTCATTAGTAATGCCAGCTCAGCTGCTCCATCATCATCACTACTGCCTTTTACCAATCATGTTAAGCATGTTCGTTTAACTGAGTCGATTATGGGGGATCTCTCACGGTTTTTGACTTTTGCACCATATATTGCATCAAAAGTATTCCATATTTCATGTACATTTTCACAATAAGAGATAAAGTTAAAATTATCTTGATTAATATGTGAATATAGTATATGCATAGCAAGAGCATTAATCGAAGTAATTTTCTCGTCTATTATATCATACCCATTTTCAATAATATCCCAACATTTAATATTAACATATTTTAAATAAAATTCCATTTTCAATTTCCAATTTCCAATTCAAAAAATCCGTTACATCAAAAACAGGAGGCACAATATTGGACGTACCTTCGGTAAAAGCATTACTAAAAAAAGCCATTTTAAAAATTCAAAATTGTAAAGAAAAAAAAAATTAGTTTTTGAAAAAAAAAACAATTTTTTTAAAACCAAAATGGCTTTTGTTCCTAGCTTTGACACCACTTATAGGATCGATTTCATCCTAGAGGGGGGGTGAATAGAGTGATACTATTAATTATAAAAATTTAATGTGGAAGAATATAATAATTTCAACACAGATCACAACAGAATAATAGCAGCACCGATAATAGCAGAATATAAAATGCAGACACATAGATTTACCCAGCTTCGGATAAACCCTGCCTATGTGCTGCCACCAAGGTTTCTACTATAAATTAAGTCATCAGATGCTTACACACAAAAACTCACGACACCCGCTATTGACTAACCTAACTCTATGCTCAAAACTCAGCCACAATTCAGCCACTGAGTTGCGAATTCTCGAACTACACCACCGTAGTTTGTCCCCTAGTCACATGACTAGAATTTACAACATTTAAAAGAAAAATAAAAAATTTAAAAATAATTTAAAAACAAAAACCCTAATTTTTGAAAACTAGAGCCCAAAATATAAGCCAGCCCAATGAAGAGTTAAATAAAAGATTCCCCTTTTCTTTTTTATTATCGGCATGGTTTGCTTTGTGAAAAATGGCTCGTTCCTCTTTTCTTTTTAGGGATTTTGATAAATTGAAGTTGCCACTTGAATGTTGATCGACTATAGTGGATATTTCTTTGTTTTTCTTCGACAGTCGACTCTCTATCTCTGATTTGCTTTTGGCTACTTCGATTAGTCGAGATTGTACGATGCTTTGAATCGGTATGTTTTTCCCCTTTTCAATTTATATTATACTCGGCTTTGATTCGAGTTCCTAGTTGATGCTATGCTCTGTGATATTACTTGAACTTGAATACCCTCGTATGCCAATGATGTTATGGTTTAAATAGGATTTGAATTTCCTATAATTTCGTTCATTTGAATTTGTCATTTAATTTTGCTCGACCATTGATTTTGCTTGAATGCTCGAGATTGATCCTGACCTTTTCAATACGTATATTTTCCGATTGCTTGGTTATCACGGTTTTGGTTTCTAACTTGTTCGACTTCCTTGGCCACTACGGTTTTGATTAAACGTGATTTTGAGATGAAAATTGACTTTGTTCTTTCATGTTAACATCTGGCTTTGATTTGTATTTGTTCGAACTTGCCTTGGTTATTTTTGAAACTGCTATCTGTAAAAAAATGTTCGACCTTGACACTATGTTGCTTGCTATTTTGAACTACTACACTATTCTGATTTGCTTGCATCTATAGTTGTATCGAGTACATCTATGTTGTATTGATTTGGTATTTGCTTCTTCAAGTGTACTGCTGTGTGCTTCAAGCAATGCCATGAACTGTTCTGTATATTTTAGTGCACTTGACCTTCTTGCTTCGAGTTGTATACATATATGTTACTTTAATCTTGAAACTGCTTTCAAGCTCGAATATAGTTTGTGTCCACTATTGTCATTTAGACTCGTATACGTGTATACATAAATGTGCATATATGTATATATATTTATGTGGCGTTTGCCTTGTCTGGTTCATCTTTGTAGCATTGTATTTAGTCTGAACATATGATTTGCAACTTACATTTTCATTCATCAGTAGTCTTGAATGTGGCATGTGCCTTTGCTTCACTGGTGCATGTGCTTGACTACGGCTTTGTCCCATGTTACTGAACTTTGTACACTGCCCTGGTGCACTTGCTTCCATGTCTGGTTTTGTTTAGTTGCACCGGTTGTCTTCATTTAGCCTTGTTCGTTGATCTGGTTTTATTTGAAGCTTCATTTGTTCAGGTTATGTTCATACTGCTCTGACTAGTACAATGAACATGTTACATTGATGCTTGGTTGTAAGTGCATTTATAGTTGAAGTGGCAGCTTCTGGTTGTGATTTTCTTGAGTCTGATTTGGACTATCTAGTCTTTGTTGTTTCTGGCTTCAAGTGTACATCACTGAACTTCTGGGTCAAGGCTTGTTTTAGTTGTCTTGACCATTTTCTTGAACTTGCACCTATGTTGAATCCAGCTTAAAGCTCGGTTTTGACCTTGTGCTCGTGTCGTGACTTTATTTGTATTGCACTTGAGTTGAACCCGGCTTTTGATTGGGTTTAACCTTGTGCTCACCTGTCCCTGTAATTTTATCAAGTGTATATTGGTATGCACGGCCTTGTGGCATGGCAGTGATACACTGTGCATGTCACAAGTTGTTCATGTATGATGAATTCAAAATTAAATTATGACGAATAACCCAAATAACTGAGGCAAATAACATTTTCAAAATATATATTTTATTTTATACTACACAAATATTTCTTTTTCAATTGTACTGCATCTGTATGTAATTGGCAGATAACTCAGATGCTGGATTCAATATGGAATACAGTTGAAGATCAAATACGAGTATATGAGTGAAATGTAGCGAGGTGCAAATGTATGTATGGTGAAAAAATGCGATGTGATTGAAATTGTGATGTGATTGAAATTTGTATATATATAGTGAGAGCTCAAATTTGTACTATTCAAAATTTAATAAATATTTGTTTGAATAAAATACCCGTTTGAATTTAAATTCTGTGTTATATATTTTATTCAGCAAATATTTATTTAATTATGTGAAAAATAAAATAGTATATTAAGAAATACATTTAAATGAATATATATATATATATGTTTATTATCATCAAATAAAAATCATATACTAGCATATTCAACACTTAGTTCTTTCATGATCTACATCGTGGCATTGTTATCGCATAACAATGTTATAAGATTCTCAACATTTAAAATCACCCCTAACTAAATTATAAATTTTCATATCCATATCGCTTCTTTAGATGCTTCGTTTAGGGCGATGTATTCAGCCTCCATCGTTAAATCAGCTATAACTTCTTGCTTGGAACTTTTCCATCTTACTACTCCTCCGTTCAATGAGAATACATAAATTGATACCAATTTATGGTCACAAATGTCACTCTAAAAGCTCGAATTATATACCCCTTCATAAAGGAGTCTTCATTCGCATAACAATGTTATCGCATAACAAATATTTCTTTTCCAATTTTACTACATCGGTATGTAATTTGCAGATAACTCAAATGCTGGATTCAATCTGAAATACAGTTGAAGATCAAATACGAGTGTATGAGTGAAATGTAACGAGGTGCAAATGTATGTATAGTGAAAAAATGTGATGTGATTGAAATTGTGATGTAATTGAAATTCGTATATATATAGCGAGAGCTCAAATTTGTACTATTCAAAATTTAATAAATATTTGTTCGAATAAAAATCCGTTTGAATTTAAATTCTATGTTATTTATTTTAATCAGCAAATATTTATTTAATTATGTGAAAAATAAAATAGTATATTAACAAATACATTTAAATGAAGATATATATATATATATATATGTTTGTTATCATCAAATAAAAATCATATACTAGCATATTCAACACTTAGTTCTTTCATGATCTACATCGTGGCATTGTTATCGCATAAAAATGTTATAAGATTCTCAACATTTAAAATCACCCCTAACTAAGTTATAAATTTGCATATCCATATCGCTTCTTTAGATGCTTTGTTTAGGGTGACGTATTCAGCCTCCATCGTTAAATCAACTATAACTTCTTGCTTGGAACTTTCCCAGCTTGCTGCTCCTCCGTTTAATGAGAATACATAACCTGATACCAATTTATGGTCACAAATGTCACTCTAAAAGCTCGAATTATATACCCCTTCATAAAGGAGTCTTCATTTTCATATATTAGGAATAAGTATTTAAAATTTCTCAAATACTTAAGGATACATCTTACCGATGTCCAATGTTTTTCTCTGGAATTTGATTAATATTAACTTACGCATCTTAATGCACGGTCTCATACATAATATAGTATACATGGTGGATTTGATGGCTGAAGCACATGGTAATCTTTTCACACGCTCCTCCTCATCGTTATGAGCAACGTCCTTCTTTGAAAGGACAATTACAGATTGCTTTGGAATATACTTTATATTACTTACTTGATTAACTACATCATGATATAACAAAGTATATAATAAAAATCAAATACCTTTATTATGAACAAAATTGATGACAGAGTTGGATAATTTACAATAAATTACATAATTGTTCCTAGAGCATACACTTAACTCTCTCAGTTTGTTGCTCTTTTTATGGAGACAAAGAGTAAAAGTTATTCTTTATGGTTACATGCGTGGAGGCCGTTGAATAGATGTTTGCGCTCCAATTATGATGACTTAAATGTAATGTGCCTTCAAATACACACACACACACACACACACACACACACACACACACACACACACACACACCGTAAGACATGTGGTACTAGTGGATTATCATCCATATTAAGTACCAAATTAAAAAAAGAAAAAAAAAATGGTCTTCTATGATAACGGACCAACATAAGTAACAGTAAAGAAGTATTTGCCATGAGATGGGGAAGCATAGTGTCGTCCAATCTACCACTCAAATATTCGCCTACATCAACATGTCCCTACAACTACTGCTCGAATCCATAGTTCTGGACATTCTTAGTTATTTATGTGCTATAATAGAGGAGCTGTTGGAGAACTGTGTCTCGGACCTTAGCTTTAGTCAGAAATGGTTGCTGCTGCAGCTGCTTTTATTAGGAGTGCCTCAACTGTTGCTTCTGTCAAGTGCTCTATGGTAGCCGTTTTGGATCAAAATTTCATAGGTTTTCTAGCTTCATATACGGTAAGAGGAGTGTCCGTTAAAATTCAAGGTGATACTTTAATCCAACGTGTAAGACAGTACCTTAAAAGATTACTTGGGTCTCTCGCTTATATCGAACAGATGCTAAGCGGACAATATTATGGCGATGGGCGCTGGCTTGATGTGAGTGATGATGGATAGGTTACTAGCTAGGAGGATGGTAAGTCTTGAGTGAGTTAGTGCAATTTCCCCATGTTTACGACTTGGAATGATAGTTATAGCGGACATGTTGATGTGGATGAATGTTTGAGTGGTTGATTGGACGACACTATGCTCCATGTCTTATGGTAAATGCGTTTTATTGTTACTTATGTCGGTCCGTAGTCGTAGAAGGACACATCCTTTTTATAACCTACTGGTACAACAAGATTTAGGTAGTATATCATATTGTTAGTCTAAACATGTTCAAGGTTCGGATCATGCTATGGTAGATTCAGACTTGTGATATTAAAACCTATGTTCGAGCGTCCTACCTTGCCACTGCTAGAAAAATGTTGTATAATAATGTATTTCATTTGATTTAGTACTTTATACATATAGTGTTTTATCTGATGAATTGTTTCATGTAGTATTTTATCTGCTGTTGTTACTAAAACAGGAAAATTTGCACAAAGATAAACTAAGAAAAAAATTTAGGCTGAAGGACAATGCTAGTTATAACTAGCATTTTGTATAGTGTAAAACTGAATATAATGCAAGATATAACTAGCATTTTGTATAGTGTAAAAGTTGAATATAATGCTAATTATAACTAGCATTTGTCGTTCAACCTAAAAATGGAACTTGGTATCCTTCGGCCTAATTTTTTTTCCAATGTTTTTCATTTTCCCTAATCCCCTCTAAAAATAAATACAAATGTGTTACACGATTATATGTAAACATACAAGGGTATTTTAGGCTCAAGGAAAAAGTTGTAGAAAAATTTAATTTTAGGGATAAAAGTTTGCTTTTTAGACTGAAGGACACTTTTTAGTGTAAATCACAGAATGATAGTTATAACTATCATTTTCTGTTTACATAAAAAGTGTCATTCAGACTAAAAAACAAACTTGCCGTCTTTAAGACTAAATTTTTTCGCAACTTATTCCCTATGCCTATTTTTCTGAAAAAAAAAATACAATCTATATTTACTAAACAGAAAATTATTGTGAAGAACAAAAATTTTCAGCATTTTAGCCTGAAGAACAGACCTTCAGTATTTTAGCTTGAAGGACAAATTTCTTTAGGTACCAGATTTAGTTATTGATAGCATTTTTTAGGTATCAGTTTGTAGTTATCGGTAGCAGTTGTTAGGTATCAGTTTTTAGTTCGGCAGCAGTTTTAGAAGAATGTTTATCCTTATGAATAATTTTGGAAGAATATTTATCCTTTTAAATAATTTTTAAAAGAATATTTGTACTTGTGGTTAAAATATTGAGGTGACGTCCTTGATCTTTTCGATCGAGGAACCCGTACAAATTACCATAAATATTGGAGGTGGGCTGCCCTTTTCTGTTTCAGCCCAGATTAAAATTTCACAAGACCTTAAAATTTATGAACAGAACATAAATTTGAGTCATTTGACGCTCCCAAACGAAGAGGATAAGGTTGCTACTCCACTATTTGTTCAATCGTGCTCGACGTAGGCCATGGAATCCAACGTTGACTCCTTTCTAATTCAAGCTCTTGAGAATCCATGCCACCGATTGACTAGTCAGTATTTTCTTTCTCGTTTTGCGGAATTTCAAATTTCAAAAATGTTTGTTATTCTTTTTGTTTTTGTTTTTATTGAGCTTATTTTTTGTTTGGTTTAAGTTGACACTTAATTCTATTTCACCTTTTCCCTTTCACATTAGCAAATTCAAGGGTGGCAACCTTCAATTGCTGAGAACTTGCAGAGGTGGAAGAGCATGTAGTTCTCTTAGGGAATCAATTAATTATGGAAGAAAAATCCCTTAAATTTGAATTTTAACAATAAATCAACCCTGTTTATTTTTTGCTGTTAAATTGTATATAGCATATTCGGTTTTGTTTAAAATGCTGAATTTTGAATTCTTATCGAAACTCTGAAGGATGATTGTTGAACACAGAATTCTGAATATCACATGCCTGTTTGTTTTCGTTCTAAAACTTCTGATTAGAATTAATAATTATGTTCTTTTGATACCTTCTATGTCATTTGGCATTAAAAAGATTATTAAAAATAGAAATTTGGAATTTTAATTTTCAATTTTTAAATGCTTTAAATTAACAAAAGTTTGAACTAAGAGAAATTTGAATAGTAGAAAATTTTGTAAAACTGTAAATTTCAAAAGATTAATTTTTCGAAATTAGATATGGATTTTTTCATGTTTGAAATTATAATTTCTAAAAACAATGAATTTTTAACTTTTAATTTTAGAATTTCTAACTAAACATATAATTTTCAAAAATTTTGATTCTAAAAATTCAAATTCTTGAATTATCTAATTTAGAATTTTCAAATATGTACAGTTTAAAAATATACTGGATTTTGAAAATTTGTATTTTTTGAAATTTAAGATTTCAAATGTTAATATTAAAATTTCGAATTTGCGTTATATTTGTAGATTTTAGTAAGGGTATAAAACTATCATTTAGCATTCAAAAATAAAAATAAGAAAGAAAAAAAAAAATTTGAATGCTTTTGTCCAAATAGGTGGTTGTACCCAGAAGAATGTTAAAAATAAAACAAAGTAAGTTTGATTCAAAAATCAGAAGCTACTAAGACGTCTTAATGAAACACACACACACACACACACAACCTTATATTTCCGTGAAACAAATAGATAGGAGTGATTTTAGTACAATATTGTTAAGTACAATAATTATTCATGTTTGTGGGTACTGGATGAAAGAGCTCTATTTATTATTATTTTTCTTGTGCTGAAATGATCATACATATACAACTAACTTCATTTTACCACTTTAAAAAAGTATGTTAACTGTAGCTATTTACTTTCATATAAAACTAAATTTATCTCAGATATAAAAATAAGAAACATAATTTCTGTATAACTACTAATTTTAGTCTGCATTTAATAAATAAGCGACATTTTTTTTTTTTTTTTGACAAAGCTAATAATATCTAGCATTCAGAGTAAACTATTGACAAATAGCCTTTTAAACTTGAAACATAACGCTAATTTCACAAAATAAGCTATTTTTAATCATCTTTTTCTTATAAAACTAGTTGCACCTAACATTTACAAGAAATATGTACTTTTAACAATAATTTGCTATAAACCTAGTTTCACATTCATTCATGGGATTTTGCCGCTTCTCTATTCTTTTAATGCTGATTTCACATTGCAATTATGGTAACTTGTTGCTTGTTACCAATGCTTTTTATAATGCTAATTTCGTTCAGCAGCTACAACTACATGCTATTTGTACCCATCTTTCTTATAAGTTAATTTCAGTGAGATTTTATTTCAAATTTCTATCTATTATTGATTGTTAATGGGTGATGTTAAACGTTTTTATGATTTTTTTTGCAAGAGTTTGAGAGTTAATTTGTAGTGATTTGAGAAATTAGATCAAGGAATTTGTGTAGCTTTACTTTTGTTTGTTTTTTAATTCATTTTTGATCGTTGATGTATGAGATTAAGATTTGAATGATATCGTATCACATTGGAGTGTTAGCTTAAAAAATATAATGCATAGATTTTTATTTTGATGGATTAGTTCACAACAATGAAGGACTAATGAATGAATTGTCCTTGAAACCAAACATATATTGAATCATCTTCACAATTTTTTTAAAATTGGTCTTTAGAGAAAGTTTCAAATTGACAAATGTTAATAGAAAAAAACCAACTAACCAAAATATTTAAAATAAAGAACAATTGTAGATTAAGATATTGAGTAAAGTAAAATATTGATTGTGTGAAATGTACCGCAAACCTGCTAAGAAATATTTTGTTGAACAGGCATCGGTTGAAACTTATTACAAATATATAATTTATTTTGAATATGGATGGATGTACACATGCACATTTAGCCATTTATGCAACGCGCATGTGTAAAATTGAATCGTACATGCGTATTTATGCATTTGACATGTACACATTCAGAAGAATACACAGGTTCATTCCCTAAATATGCATTTACGAACTTGAAAATAAGCTATTTTGTGATAAGTCTCAACTGAAGTCTATTTATGCAACACGTTTGAAGTTTCATCTTGGTCAACTGCGAAAAGGAGATCTTGGGTTAGACGAAGGATGTGTGTGTGTATTACATGTATGTATTAAATACACTGTATTATCCTCTCCACTTTAGTTCATCAATAAAAACAAAAGACTCAATGCAATTATCATCATGTATGTTCAAATTGATCAATTTGTGCTCTTCTGCAAGAGTCGGGAACTAAGCCTAGGTTCTTAAAGATTTGCAAGCTACACCCAAGATTGATCCTTATGTTTTGAACTTAAAGTATCTCTAGATTTATAACTTTCGACTTCTACCTTCTATATCTTAACTATTTATAATTGTATTTAAATGTAGTTTTACGAATGGAATTGGATATTCAAAAGTTCATGAAGAACAGCAATCAACAACAATTTGAATTTGATCATTTCCCAACCTCGTATCTCAGATGTGCAGCTCATCGTGTTGCTCAACATTATGGTCTGCAAACATTTTCTCAGAACATGTCATCAAATAGCAGTAAAATTATCGCAATAAAAACACCTGAAAGTAAATTTCCAACTATATGTTTATCTGAAATTCATCAGAATAAGGAAACTGATACAACCAATGATCAAGTGAAGATTGCTATATGTAAGAGGCCTACTAAAGAGTCTCTATCAGAGAGAACAGAACTCAAACACCAGAAAGTTCATGAGAAGACGGTTGAAGATAGAAAAGAAGAATATGAGAAAGCTCGGGCCCGTATATTTAAAGATTCCTCCAGCATTAAACATGCAAAAGAATTTTGTTTTGATAAATGTGAGATAGAGTACTCTAGTGGATTTAGTGATGAGAATGAGAAGTTAACGGATGAACCTTCAAAGGTTGCTAGATTTAGACGTAAAGAAGTGGATCGTTGGGATCCTGATTATGACCGCAGTTATGACAGGTAAGCTCTGCTTTTGATGTCAATTCCCAAGAAATTATACTATGTTTAATGAACTTCAGATGTCTGAATTTTATTAGGTCTTTTAAATTCTAATTTTTTTCTGTTATACATAATCCATATCAATCGTCAATACATAGTATAATATGCACATATTTCACTAGCATTGTAGTCCTGTTATTGTAATGGAAGTTTTGCATTAGCATACCATTAACATTGAATTGGTTATATTTTTTACAGGAGGCAGTATGCTAATTCAATTGGTGTGGTAATTGTTAATTTATCATTTACAATGGTAAAATTTGCATAATATTGTTCCAAACTTGACGGTGGCTTAATTAACCAACTCATTTATATTTTTTATTTTCATATCTTATCAATACATTCATTCAAGAAGCAAATGACCAATTTGCATTTTTTCACTAATGTCTTTTATTAAGTGACTCGATGAAATGTATATTGACACATCATTGTAATACAAAAAATAAAATAAAAATAAATCGAACTTTTTTATTTTTGAAGCACGTGATAATTTATCATTACCAATGCAACAAATACCAATTTATTGGTATATCAACCTTTCGTATACCGACATTATTGATAATGGTAACAAAATATGTTTTGTTTTATTGTTAAAACGATACGATAATGATGTATTAAAATAGATAAGTTGTAACCATTACAATAGCAGTTTTACTCCTAAGCATTTGCATGGTTCCTCGTCTATAGTTTTCATGGATGTTGACATTATATACCAATGTTGCTAAAATTTGCATTGATATAATTTGAATGGTGTATAGGTACGCAAAAGGCCCTACTATTCAGAATTGGAATTCGAGACCATTCGATGTTATGCATTCTCCATATGTGCAATCTGAAGCATGCTATCCCATAACTCAAATACCAACCGCCATCAAGGCCCCAATTAGAGTTGTAACTCCACTATGTGCCTTTGGTTGCCATCAAATTACGACCAAGGAGGCTATTTGCTACATGCCCTGGTCTTTTCCTACCATGATGTATGCACAGTCTTATGGGCAATTTGGGAATCCCATTTTCCAGGTAATATATGCAAATGTTTTCTTATGTAAGATAGTAAGTTGATTTTTTCTAGTCATTTAGACCGCTTTTCAAAACTTATTATTACACATTAACTTTTTACCTTGCGGAAAGTGTCATCTTCTACTGGTGCACTATGAGAGTGCAAGTGCAATTTCTTTGGAAAAAAAAAACAAATCTGCATTGGCGCACTTTGAAAATATGCTAGTGTATTTTTCAAAAAATTACAATGGTTCACTCTTAAAGAGAGCCAATAGAATTTTTTCTAACATAATCTATTTTGTAGTTAGTTTTCGAAAGAGTTTAAATTTGCAACCAGTTTGAAAAAGAGAAGTGGTCTAAATGAATAAATGATCCTAATATGTATTGTTTTTTTAAAATACACATTTTGATTTTATTTTTTCAGGTCTCACCTTACCAGCATTGTTTGAGCAACAGCATTCTCTGAGGTTTGTCTACAATAAGGAATTAAGTAAGAAATAGTGGTTTTGTTAGTGGTATGTACACCTTATGTATTGTCACCTTTTTAATGTAGCATCCAGTTTGGGCAATTAATGCTATTAGCCTTGTTAGACTTTATATGATTATTCACATATTGTTTTATTAATCAGATATCCTTCAATTGTTAGCTTATCAATTGCATTTCCATGCTAATTTCCAAGTGTTGAGCTATTAGTGACTTAGTATATCAGAAAAGGGTAATGTAACCCTACGATTTCTAATAAATTCTAACCGTACTACTTAATATTCTCGTTTCTTCTATATTTAACTTTTTTTTTTCGAAATGCCAACATGTTGGCCCATCAAATATAATTGGTTTAATCGTCGGGTTATGAAAAAAATTCTTCTACTTTATTTGTTATTTCTTTGTTTCATAAACAATACTAACTTGTCTCCATTTTATTGACCTTGTGTTGATTCAATCTTTTTTTTGATTCCATTGTCTTGTTGTGTTATTGGTCCTAGATATACTTACTAATTATTTTATTATAATTTATCCAATTTTGTAGATTTATCGTATTACTATCTTTAACTTCCCAACTAAATTTGCATGGACACGTACCTTATTAGTTCTATTTAGGACCTATTTGATTTCTCTTTTCTTTTTTGTTGTGTTTTATGTTTTGAGTTTTCAATATTCATAACAAAATATGAGGATAACGGAAGAGAAATTTAAAATTTTAGGCAATTACAACGATGACGGAGGGACGATGGAAGCAATTGATTGTTTCTCAGTTTTTTGTTATTTCTCAAAATAAGAAAAACAATATAATTTTTTTTTTCATTTTATATGTTTGTTTTATTTTTCAAATTGGTTGTTTTCAGAAAATACATACGTCATGTACACGTTTCTTTGAACCAAAATACAAAACTAAAAATGACAAACCAAACGGGGTCTTGGTTCGACCTTTTTGATATAAATACTTTTATAGTTTTCAAGTTATTGTTCTTGTAACAACCCGTATTTTTTTGCCGCTATGAATATTTAAATTTTGGGTACTTAAATATTTAATTGGATTATTTTATCGATGAGCTGGAAACTCAATTTTCGCAGACGGACATTTTAGGGCTCGGGATAATTTTTATTGGGTCCGAATGGTCCAAGCGAGCCAGAATGAGTATAAGCGTCGATATAGACTGTTTCGTTTCGGATTAGAAGGTCGAGTTCGGTTCGTCAATCGAGCGACTCGAAAAGTTAACTTTTTGTATATGTTGGAATTAGGTCTCGGAAATAGTTTCATTGAGTTCGGAATGAGGGTATTTAGCTAGGAACGCCAATGAGCACGTCTCGATTAGAGTTTGTGTGTTTTCGGACGTGAATAGTATCGATTGGTTGCCTATATAAAGACCCTCACCCTCATTCTTTTTCACAAACCCTAGCCGCCATTTTTAATAATCCTACGACCATGGATGATTGGTTAGCTAGGGGCCGTCTTAGGTGTTGGTGTAAACTAGGAAGTTGTTCGTCGTGATGAGGCAAGGAAGATGATCGGTGGGATTGGGCGGAGTTCGTCGTTGGTGGTCATAATTTCAGTTCGACGGCATAGCAGTTTTTTGGGGTTTTTGGCAAGCTAGCGGCGACTAGGGGTGATGACGCTAGGGTCTATATGTTCGTGGTGGTCGGGGCTACCTATGGTGAGGGCACGGCGTGCTCTGGTGAACGTTGGCGGCGGTGGTTGGTGAAAATACGGAGATAACGTCGGCAGCCTGGGTTTGTTAACGAAGGAGGATTATGGATTAAGCTAGGTGATTAAGGAATTTGTAACAACCCGATATTTTCAATCATTCGCATCCGCACATGTCGGACTTGAATTGCTCAAAATACCGCGTTGTAAATAAAATTTGGCAAATCTCAGAACATGCAGTAAATAATAATCACAGAACATAGACACAGAGTAAGAAATGCAGCGGAAATAAAAGAGAGTAGTTCATGAAGCTACTATGTAAATATATCAGAGTTAACTAAAATACAATAGAATAAATAAAGTACAACGGAAGTCTCAAGATGATAACCAAGTACAAGCTGAACAGAACAACAGAACTGAAATAGATAAAACTAAGATAAGCAGATAATCTCCAGCGATTCCAATCTCCAGAAAGTGAAATTCAAATCTGTGAATAAGTCAGGCTGACCCGAGCGTAAATACAAATATAAACACTCGAGTCAGGACAATATATACTTATATAATGTAAACCAACTCAAGTGAACTGTAATAAGGTACAAGTAACTTAAAGGATGCCTGGGACCGCCCATCCTCTAAGGATCTGTTAAACTATTTACTATGTAGTAATATTTCGCTATTATAATAATGTCTACAGTAAAATAAACTTACTTTTAAATAGCGTTTCGGGCTACCCATATCACCCTTCACACATAATAGTCCCAGTAGTCCATCCAGTATCAGTATATCTCCAGATCGGGAGACTGTCCTAAATACTCCATGGGCTACGGGAGAAAAACAAACTCGTAGTAAAGGCTCGGTATGGTAGGTGACACGGCACACAAGGCAATGCAAGGGTAGATATACCAACTACGCACACGAGCTGGTGGTAACGCAGCAGCCACATACGCCCACCTCGGAGCACACTCTCATATCAAAATCGAAGGATGGTCATCTAATCAATCACAAGTAAGAGTATAGCATCGAAGGAATGTGTTCGACCAGAGGAGCTACCCCTTTTGGCCCGAGATCGCTCATGTTTTAGCCACCTTATGCCAACTCACGGGAGTTGGGTCCACGTAATATACCTCAAGAACGTCGCCACCATCCTACTTCATTCTGAAATCTCTACCGCGTACACAGTTGTTAAAGTGGTTTTCGGTATCGACAGAGAGTATGTCCATATCCGATCCCGGTCTCTTTAACAACCAATCGTAATTATAACCCGTAGTTATAATTTAAAAATCATAGTTTATACTTCAAAATAAAGTATCATTTCAAATTCAAATCTTTATCAAAATAAAGATCTAATCATTTCTAAACCATTTCAATATATCAAAATATCATATCTTTCAAAATTCATTTCAAATCATTATTTGAATCCAAATCCAAATATATACATTTAAATATCCTTTTTAAGTCAAAGATATCATTCATTTATTATCCTTTTTAATTCAAAGATATCATTCATTTATTATCATTTCAAATCACCTTTTAAATAGTTTTATATTCAAATCAAAACAATTCATTTAAAACCATTTAAAAGTGAAGTCATTATATTTACAAACAAATATTTAGTTCCCAAAATTTTAGACAAATTCTGAGCTCATTTATTTAAATCAAAACCCCAAACATTCATTTCAGCCTACCGCAACACTTATCAGGTGCTACTGTAGCCCTTTATTTAGTTTCAGATTTTAATTATCTTTCTGTTATCACGGCACTTACCAAGTGCTGTAATACCACTTAGTTATAATTTATACATAGTTCATTTGTATCAACCACAGCACTTACAAAGCACTGTGATATCATTATATCAAAATAAAGATCTAATCATTTCCAAACCATTTCAATATATCAAAATATCATATCTTTCAAAATTCATTTCAAAACCATATTCATTTTATTCAATTTAAAATACCATTTCAATTCACATTTCAAAATAGTTTATATTTCAAATCAAATTACTTCATTTAAATCAAAAATGAAGTTATTACATTTAATAATATAATTATTAAATTTCCAAAATTTTCAACTTTCAAAGTTCGTTTATTCACTTAAGTTTATCAAAACAGTGAAAATTCACTTTTCGCAGCATTTAGAAAACGCTACGGAAAGTTGCATTCAAAACAGTTCAATTTAACAAAAGACAGCATTTTAAAAATGCTGTAATAGGGTTTACTTAAATTTCAAATAAACTTAGTTAAATTCAACAATTATAGCACTTACAAAAAATGCTATAATAGCCTTTAATTCAATTTAGCTTTTTAGTTCATTACCATCAACTACAGCATTTACAAATGCTGTAATATCATTTACATTACAAATAATAGCATTTCAAAAATGCAGTTAATTAACTTCAAATATTCAATATAATTTGACAACCAATTATATTTTTATTTAAAACATTTTTAACTTATAAAATCATACATTTTCACATTTATAAACATCATTTAATCTTTCTTAAGTTCATGATTTTATAAAGTTAAATTTCCATTCAAAAATCAAGAATTGATAATAATTCACTTATTAAATTTCAACATTCAATTTTAAATTCATTGAATTAAATTTCAACTTAACACTTAAGTTTAAAATTTCAAAATATAACTTAATTTCTATTTTATTTACTTAACTTAAAATTCATTTTTAAGCCAAATTCCCATTTTGGTTATATTTCAAAATTTCAACTTAAATAATCATTCATTTCACATTTTAACTTTATTCAAAAATCATTAATATATTATAAAATCACTTTAAATTCTTTTTAAATTCAAATTATCATAGATTTATTCATATTTTCATATTTAATTTAAATTCCATTTAATTAAATCAAAATTTTCAAAATAACTTACATTTTAGATTTTCTACTTTACCATTAATTTATTTCACTTATAAATTTTTAGAAAATCAAAAATACTTTACAAAAATCATTTTTTTTATTTAAGTTTTAAATCAAAATATTATAATATTTACATTTCAAACATATTTTAAAATTTTTTGAAAAATATAATTTAACTACAGGTCTGTATATAATTTTCTAGCCTAGGTAAAGTGATACGGGTAATATATCATTTCAACCCGTAATTTACAAAGAAAACCGTGTTTTATCATTTCAAACCCGCAGTCCCAAGTAAATGAAAATAACTGAAAATCATTTAGGCCTATCATTTCAGCCCATAACGATTTTCCCTTATTCTAAAGTCTGTTCGGGTATGTATCATTTCAACCCATAGTGATTCTAATCTAAAGGGAACTTGCAGTGCGATAAACTGATATAAATAACAGAATAGCATGATATAACAGTAATAGATGATATAACATTTGTTTAAGCATGGGTGATCATCATATAATCATAACATAGCAGATGTGATATGGTTATGCGCTTTTTTATAGATTCAAAAGGGGTCGATTTACTAGTTATATATGTACATATTGTCAGGTGAGAATAACTCACTGGTTTGAGCTGGAGACACAACGACGAATGCACGAAAGAGAACCACACAAGCACGATAACACGACACAGAGATGAGTGGAAGAGCCAAAGTATCAATTCCCTTGAATACAAGTCAAACAAAAACAATATAATATACATAAGCTTTCAAATTTAAATACGATAAACTAAAATAAAATTGACTGCACAAATCAAAGCAGAATTGCTTTGCACTTGCTTCCAGCATACATTGGGCTCGGCCATAAGTGAAATGCAAGGCTAAGGCAAGGTTTTTGGGTCAGGTTTGGGTTGGGTATGGTCGGCCTACACTTGGTTGTTGATGGTGCAAAGGTGGGTGGTGGTGAAAACAACACAAGTCATCACATGGTTTCTCAAGGCCATATAAGGCTCGACCAAGGCTATTATGGGCACGACCTTCACTGTGGGGTCCAAGGTGATGATGTGGAAGAGAGTCCAGGTGGTGCTGGAGGTGGTGTTGGTGGCAGCCATGGTGTGTGGAAGGTGGTGGATTCATGGTAGAGCTCGTCTATGCACAAAAAAAGTGGAGTTTTGTTGGAAATTTGGTGAAGTATCATCAACAAGGAGGCACGACTTGGGGTTTATCCAGAGAGGAGGTGGTGATGGTGGTGTTCTCAGGTGGTCGGGGAGGCGGCAGGGCATGGTGATGGAGGTGGCCGAACCTAAATAGGTGAAGAACAAGTGCAAAAACAATGTCAAAACAATAAAACAAAGAAATGAAATGAAATTTTTACCAAATCCTTCTCAAGCAGGGGGCCGAATTTTTTTGTTTCAGAAATGAGAAATGAATTTACATGGATGGGAAATAGATTAGGCGACTGAAGATAGTGGATAGTTATTGCCAATATGAATGAAAAGTTAGGTTAAATGGGAAAAGGTGGAAGATAAAAAACCATAGGAAAGTCAAAAGTCATAACCTTTTCAGATTTCTTTTTTTATTTTTATATAAGTTTAAATAACTAAATTTTTTTTATAATTTCAGTTCAAATTTGAAAATGCAACAAAAATATAAAATATAAAAAAGTAATTATTAATTATATCACATAAAAGTAAGAAAATAGCACAAAATTTGAAAACAAACAGAATAAATTTTGGAAAAATTATATGTACTTGGAAAACATTTAAAAATAAAGATAAGAACACAAAAAAAGGCCTTCACAAAAATAAATAAATAAATTTTAATTAAATATAATTTAAATGAAGAAAATAGCAAAGAAAATAAAAACTAGGTTTTAAAAATAGAAAATAAATTCAACAAGCTTTGGTAAAATTCAAACATCACTTTAAAAATATTTAAAAGTAAAAATATACATAATATAACATAAATATACAAATTGGAATAAGATATATTAAGTAAAAATATCATTTAAATAAATTAAAACAAAGAATATTGTTAAATAACCCTATATACACACAATATTGTAAATGGTATAACTTTCACAATTTAAATCCAATTTCAACGAAACGAAAAGCATAATTCATGATATTAAATCTATTTTCATAATAAAAGATAAAACTAAAGAATTCAAATATTTAAATTTAAAATTTAAAAGTCAAAGTTTGACTAGTTTTGACCACAAACCTTTTTCAAGAAAATATTCAATTTATACCAGTTTGAAATTATAATTCATATAATAATCAAAATTTATATTTAAAAATAAAACGTTTGAAATAAAACAAGTTTAAAATAAGTTCAAAATAAAATAAAGTCAAATTTAAATTATATGCAAAAAAAATTAGGGTTGTTACACTCTCCCCCACTCAACACTTTTCGTCCCCGAAAAGGAATGAGGTACGGGAAAGTATAGAAAAAGATAAAGTGAAATAAGATTAAGACAAGATAACAAGGAAATTGGATTTATACCTGATAATTATTATTATAGGTAAGTTTAACAAGGTGGAGATTATCAAAGATTATAGAAAGATTTCTAAACAGAAAAAAATTGCAGAAAAATTCCTACACCGGCCTGAAGCAAGATAAGGAAAATAAGGACAACCAAAAGATAGTTTGAAAAACAAAATAAAATAATAATTTAGAAACCATGGAAATTTCAACTTAAATAGATAATTAATTTTTACACAAGTTAAATAAATCTTAACTATCTCAAATTTTATTATCTTATCTTCTAATCATCCTAAATTAACAATTTCTAAGATCATGGATTTGATAACTAAACATTCATTATACGCATAATGTACTTAATAAATTTAATTCTTCTTTATTCCTACTTAAAGTTAAATTTATTCCTCTCAATATATTTTATCATCTATGCCCATTACACTTACTCTTATTATAACTGCTTTAATTTATTGTTAGTTCCATTAACATCATTTTATATTGTAAATTATTCAATTAACCTTTTATTCTATTTACTCCTGTTAATCATTTTATAACTAAAATTTAAGTGTATAACATTTATATTAACCATTCAAATTTTATTTATAAAATCTTTTTATATTGTATATTATCCAATTACATTGTTAACTTCTGTATAATTCGGGTAAGTTATATTTAAATGCAGTTGAGTATTATACAAATAAAACTTTATAATGCCCTCATCTCAAGTTTGAATCATTTATCTAAAATTTTGATTTTCTTTTTATAATTGAAATGATTCTTTAAGATAAAGTTTACGAATAAAATTTCCGATTCCTTCAAACCATTTAGAGATAAATAAATATATATATATATATACATAATATGTCAAATCAAACTTAAATCATATATCTATATATGTTATAAATCCAGTCTTATTTTAGTAATTCAAATCAATTAAATTTCCCAAAACAAAGCTATAGCAAGACTACAGAACGGTCTCTTCACTTCGAAACTCGAAAATGAACGTCGATGATGCCGCGGTCATCACCGAAGTTATTTTTCAGCGACAAAGAGAAGAGCACTAATTTTAAACTTTAAAATTTCTTGGAAACAAATTTCTATTAGAAAATACTTTAAATAATATACCCCTTTTAAAACTTTAAACATAAGGTTTGAAACCATTGGAAATTAAATTCTCAAATTTCTTGTTTTAAACTCATTTCAGTTCCCAAATCAATTTATAAATAGCTATTTATAAATTCATTTATAGAACGATAAATGATAAATCAAGTATTATCATTTCAAATGATTAATTTAAATCAATTTATTAAGTTCCATAAATTTACTTATATCAAAATTTATTTCACTAACTAAATTTTAAAATAATATTGTGTCAGTTTGTTCTGTCAAAGTGTTTTAGAAATCCTATCGATAGCGTTGATCAGACGAATCAATCGGAAACCCAAATCAATATCAACAACTCAAACAACACAATATAAAACAAAACATTAATATTGATTTACAAGTACAATTCAAAATGTTTGAAAGATAGATTGGAAACAAAAGACAAGATGATTGAAAAACAAAATAGGGAGGTGGATAAGCTTAAATAAATCGCGGGCAACCTTTACCGGGTCAACCGTGACTTAAAGAATAAGATCGATGTGGATTTTCTAGGGTAAATCTACATTCGATCTCAATAGATAGAGTTTGGAATAATAAAAGATATTAGCATCTAAACCAAGGGTAGATATAAATCTATGGTGAATCGATGCTAATTGTAATGGAGTTTCCCTCTTTACAAATGAATTTTTGAGATTGGCGGGACCGCCAATTCACTATAAAGCTCATTCGAAATGGAGTTATGTGATACTCCAGAATCAAAATGAGATGAATAGTGAGGAACACGAATGAATTTTGGAACCGCAAGGAACGTTCCAAAATTCAAATGAAATTTGAACCAAAGAGGAAGAGATTCAAGTTTGGATGAAAGTGATTCTGTAACTAGATTTACCATACATTCTAAGTTTTGCCTCAAAGCCAAAGCTCTGATACCAACTATAACGGGATGCGCCAGTGGGGTAATGCCCACCGTAGCATACATCGGTACCTGTATTCTGCCTTTACGGCCAGCCTCTCGACTGCACCACCAACCCCCGCGGGGACATGTAGTAGTAAGAGTCAACCGTACGCTACCAAACCAGGAAGCGAGAACCCCCTATCATGCTGCACCCTCCAAGTGCATAGGAAGACATACATGTAACAACCTGATATTTTCAACCATTCGCATCCGCACATGTCGGACTTGAATTGCTCAAAATACCGCTTGGTAAATAAAATTTGGCAAATCTCAGAGCATACAGTAAATAATAATCACAGAACACAGACACACAGTAAGAAATGTAGCGGAAGTAAAAGAGATAGTAGTTCATGAAGCTACTATGTAAATCTATCAGAGTTAAATAAAATACAATAGAATAAATAAAGCACAACAGAAGTCTCAAGATGATAACCATGTACAAGATGAATAGAACAACAGAACTGAAATAGATAAAACTAGATAAGCAGATAATCTCCAGCGATTCCAATCTCCAGAAAGTGGAATCCAAATCTGTGAATAACTCAGGCTGACTCGAGCGTAAATACCAATATAAACACTCGAGTAAGGACAATATATACTTATATAATGTAAACCAACTCAAGTGAACTGTAATAAGGTACAAGTAACTTAAAGGATGTCTGGGACCGCCCCTCCTCTAAGGATCCGTTAAACTATTTACTATGTAGTAATATTTCGCTACTATAATAACGTCTACAGTAAAATAAACTTACTTTTAAATAGCGTTTCGGGCCACCCATATCACCCTTCACACATAATAGTCCCAGTAGTTCATACAGTATCAGCATATCTCCAGATCGAGAGACTACTCAAAATACTCCATGAGCTACGGGAGAAAAACAAACTCGTAGTAAAGGCTCGGTATGGTAGGTGACACGGCACACAAGGCAATGCCAGGGTAGATATACCAATTAGGCACTCGGGCTGGTGGTAATGCAGCAGCCACATACGCCCACCTCGGAACACACTCCCATATCAAAATCGGAGGATGGCCATTTAATCAATCACAAGTAAGAGTACAGTATCGAAGGAATGTGTCCGACCAGAGGAGCTACCCCTTTTGGCCCGAGATCGCTCCTATTTTAGCCACCTTATGCCAACTCGCGGGAGTTGGGTTCACGTAATATACCTCAAGAACGTCGCCACCATCCTACTTCATTCTGAAATCTCCACAGCGTACACAGTTGTCAAAGTGGTTTTCGGTATCGACAGAGAGTATGTCCATATCCGATCCCGGTCTCTTTAACAGCCAATCGTTATTATAACCCGTAGTTATAATTTAAAAATCATAGTTTATACTTCAAAATAAAGTATCATTTCAAATTCAAATCTTTATCAAAATAAAGATCTAATCATTTCCAAACCATTTCAATATATCAAAATATCATATCTTTCAAAATTCATTTCAAATCATTATTTGAATTCAAATCCAAATATATACATTTAAATATCCTTTTTAAGTCAAAGATATCATTCATTTATTATCCTTTTTAATTCAAAGATATCATTCATTTATTATCATTTCAAATCACCTTTTAAATAGTTTTATATTTAAATCAAAACAATTCATTTAAACCATTTAAAAGTGAAGTCGTTATATTTACAATCAAATATTTAGTTCCCAAAATTTTAGACAAATTCTAAGCTCATTTATTTAAATCAAAACCCCAAACATTCATTTCAGCGTACCGCAACACTTCTCAAGTGCTACTGTAGCCCTTTATTTAGTTTCATATTTTAATTATCTTCCTGTTATCACAGCACTTACCAAGTGCTGTAATACCACTTAGTTATAATTTATACATAGTTCATTTGTATCAACCACAGAACTTACAAAGCACTGTAATATCATTATATCAAAATAAAGATCTAATCATTTCCAAACCATTTCAATATATCAAAATATCCTATCTTTCAAAATTCATTTCAAAACCATATTCATTTTATTCAATTTAAAATACCATTTCATTTCACATTTCAAAACAGTTTATATTTCAAATCAAATTACTTCATTTAAATCAAAAATAAAGTCATTACATTGAATAATAAAATTATTAAATTTCAAAAATTTCAACTTTCAAAGTTCATTTATTCACTTAAGTTTATCAAAACAGTGAAAATTCACTTTTCGCAGCATTTAGAAAACGCTACGGAAAGTTGCATTCAAAATAGTTCAATTTAACAAAAGACGGCATTATAAAAATGCTGTAATAGGGTTTACATAAATTTCAAATAAACTTAGTTAAATTCAACAATTATAGCACTTACAAAAAATTCTATAATAGCCTTTAATTCAGTTTAGCTTTTTAGTTCATTATCATCAACTACAGCATTTACAAATGCTGTAATATCATTTACATTACAATTAATAACATTTCAAAAATGCAGTTAATTAACTTCAAATTTTCAATATAATTTGACAACCAATTATATTTTTATTTAAAACATTTTTAAATTATAAAATTATACATTTTCACATTTATAAATATCATTTAATTTTCCTTAAGTTCATGATTTTATAAAGTTAAATTTCCATTCAAAAATCAAGAATTAATAATAATTCACTTATTAAATTTCAACATTCAATTTTACATTCATTGAATTAAATTTCAACTTAACACTTAAGTTTAAAATTTCAAAATATAACTTAATTTCAATTTTATTTACTTAACTTAAAATTCACTTTTAAGCCAAATTCACAAATTCCCATTTTGGTTATATTTCAAAATTTCAACTTAAATAATCATTCATTTCACATTTTAACTTTATTCAAAAATCATTAATATATTATAAAATCACTTAAACTTCTTTTTTAAATTCAAATTATCATAGATTTATTCATATTTTCATATTTAATTTAAATTCCATTTAATTAAATCAAAATTTCCAAAATAACTTACATTTTAGATTTTCTACTTTACCATTAATTTATTTCACTTATAATTTTTTTGAAAATCAATAATAATTTACAAAAATCATATTATTATTTAAGTTTTAAATCAAAATATTATAAAATTTACATTTCAAACGTATTTTAAAAAAAATTGAAAAATATAATTTAACTACGGGTCTGTATATAATTTTCTAGCATAGGTAAAGTGATACGGGTAATATATCATTTCAACCCGTAATTTACAAAGAAAACCGGGTTTTATCATTTCAAACCCGCAGTCCCAAGTAAGTGAAAATAATTGAAAATCATTCAGGCCTATCATTTCAGCCCATAATGATTTTCTCTCCGTTCGGGTATGTATCATTTCAACCCATGTGTTTAAGCATGATATAAATATCTAAAGGGAACTTGTAGTGTGATAAACTGATATAAATAACAGAATAGCATGATATAACAGTAACAGATGATATAACATGTGTATAAGCATGGGTGAACATCTTATGATCATAACATAGTAGATGTGATATGGTTATGTATTTTTTACAGATTCAAAAGGGGTCAATTTACTTGTTATATGTTTGCATATTGTTGTTGAGAATAACTCACTGGTTTGAGCTGAAGACACAACGATGAATACACGAAAGAGAACCACACAAGCACGATAACACGACACAGAGATGAGTGGAAGAGCCAAAGCATCAATTCCCTTGAATTCAAGTCAAACAAAAACAATATAATATACATAAGCTTTCAAATTTAAATACGATAAACTAAGATAGAATTGACTGCACGAATCAAAGCAGAATTGCTTTGCACTTGCTTCCAGCATACATTGGGCTCGGCTATAAGTGAAATGAAAGGCTAAGGCAAGGTTTTTGGGTCAGGTTTGGGTTGGGTATGGTCGACATACACTTGGTTGTTGATGGTGCAAAGGTGGGTGGTGGTGAAAACAACACAATAAGTCATCACATGGTTTCTCAAGGCCATATAAGGCTCGGCCAAGGCTACTATGGGCACGGCCTTCACTGTGGGGTCCAAGATGATGATGTGGCTGAGAGTCCGGGTGGCTCTGGAGGTGGTGTTGGTGGCACCCATGGGGTATGGGAGGTGGTGGATGTATGGTAGAGCTCACTATGCACAAAAAAGTGGATTTTTGTTGGAAATTTGGTGAAGTATCATCAACAAGGAGGCACAACTTGGGGTTTGGCCAGAGAGGAGGTGGTGATGGTGGTTTTCTCAGGTGGTGGTGGAGGCGGCAGGGCAAGGTGATGGAGGTGGCCGAACCTAAATAGGTGAAGAACAAGTGCAAAAACAATGTCAAAACAATAAAACAAAGAAAAGAAATGAAATTTTTACCAAATCCTTCTCAAGCAAGGGGCCGAATTTTTTTGTTTTAGAAATGAGAAATGAATTTATGTGAATGGGAAAATAGAGTAGGCGGCTGAAGATAGTGGATAGTTATTGCCAATATGAATGAAAAGTTAGGTTAAATGGGAAAAGGTGGAAGATAAAAAGCCATAGGAAAGTCAAAAGTCATAACCTTTTCAAATTTCTTTTATTTTTATATAATTTTAAATAACTAATTTTTTTTTATAATTTCAGTTCAAATTTAGAAAATGAAACAAAAATATAAAGTATAAGTAAGTAATTGTTAATTATATAAGATAAAAATAAGAAAATAACACAAAAATGAAAACTGGTCTAGAAAATTTGAAAATAAACAGAATAAATTTTGGAAAAATTATATGGACTTGGAAAATATTTAAAAATAAAGATAAGGACACAAAATAAAAATGCCTTCACAAAAATAAATAAATAAATTTTAATTAAATATAATTTAAATGAATAAAATAGAAACTAGGCTTTAAAAATAGAAAATAAATTCAATAAGCTTTGGAAAAATTCAAACACCACTTTAAAAATATTTAAAAGTCAAAATATACATAATATAACATAAATATACAAATTAGAATAAGATATATCAAGTAAAAATATCATTTAAATAACTTAAAACAAAGAATATTGTTAAATAACCCTATGTACACACAATATTGTAAAGGGTGTAACTTTCACTATTTAAATCCAATTTCAATGAAACGAAAAGCAGTATTCATGATATTAAATATATTTTAATAATAAAAGATAAAATTAAATAATTCAAATATTTAAATTTAAAATTTAAAAGTCAAAGTTTGACTAGTTTTGACCACAAATCCATTTTTTAGGAAAATATTCAATTTATACCAGTTTGAAATTATAATTCATATAATAATCAAAATTTATACTTAAAAATGAAATGTTTGTAATAAAAAAAGTTTAAAATAATTTCAAAATAAAATAAAGTCAAATTTAAATTATATGCAAAAAAAATCTAGGGTTGTTACAGAATTAACGATGCAATTAATTATTTGATTATACTATTCAATTCCAAATCTGATAAATGCAATAACTTGTTCATACGATGTCAAATTCGGACACGGTTAATCATGTTGGACTTATTTCGACAATATCTTCGCTTTGAAGTTGGAATCGTGGAAATTGGAGCTTGTAGAACTTCAAGCTAAAATCGAACGCGACGGAACCAGAACGCTTCGGCGATATCTGGTATTTCAGTGAGTATAATTCACCTCTTTGGATAAATAAGCATGCACAGTGGATTAAATTTTACTGTTTGTGTTTTGTTGAAATTATTGGCTAATGGGTTAAAATATCTGCTTTGAAAAGTAATTAATACTTAAAATTGAAATACAGAGAAATATGTAAAGAAATCCGAATTTCTCGAAATTGTGATTATTAATTTCCAGTTATATTTCTGTTGTTTTATTTCAGTTATAACCATGTTATATGGATTATTAATTGCTAAATCTTGATTGTTTAACACTATTAATGATGACATTATTATATGTTCAAAACTTAACCCATGTAGTGATAAAAATCAGTAACTATATTGGTTAAGTGCTTTGGTGGCTGTTGACCTCAATTTAGTATTTTGAAATACTATTAATTGTCATTTGACTTGAAATTGGGTTTCTATTCGGAGAATGATTTTAAATCTAACCTTTTGGTTTTTTGGAATATTTTTATTTAACCGGATTTTGAACTTCTTTATTTTACCTCAACCCTTCTTGTCACCATTTAGAAATATTTTAAAGTTGTTTAACTATTGTTTAATAACTTTTAAAAATTGTTTATTTATATTTGATTGTTTGAAGTTATTTATCAATATTTTAATATTGTAAAATTTTATTCATTTATATAATTAATATTGTTTAAAGATAATTAATAATAATTATTTATTAAAAATGTTCTGGGATTTATAAAAAGTAATTTATTAATAACATTTGGAATTAATAATTAATATTTATTAATAATATTTTGGAAGTTAGTTATTATTTATTATAATAATGTATGAAGATTAATTATTATTTTTTATTGATATTGTTTGAAATGGTTAGCTGTTATATTTATAATGTTCAAGTAAATAGTTATTATTTATTTATATGTTTTGAAGTTATTAATTATTATATTAATTATTTTTTGGAGTTAATAAATTATTATATTAATGATGTTGGAAAGTTGGTTTATTATTTATTTAGGATGTTTAGAGTAAATTAATTTATCTCATTAATTATACTTATAAATAATAAATTGATTTATAAAAGGATTCTTATTTAATAAAAGAGATTTAGTAACGAGTTTATAAATGAAAACAGAGTTCTGATTTATAAGATTTTTCAGAAAAGGCATTATTAAGGATTTCTATGAAGAAGTTTTATAGAGGATTTTGGATATTTATAAAAGAAGTCTTATAAATGATTTTGGATATTTGCAGAAGAGTTTTATAAATGGTTTTGGATATTTATAAAAGGGTTTTATAAATAAGCTTGGAGATTTATTAAGAGTTTTATAAATGGATTAGGAATTTTAGTAAAGGAGATGCTCATAAATGAATGAGATTTATTAAGAAGGATTTATTGAAGAAATTTTTAAAAGAAATTGAGATTTTATAACAGCCTGATATTTTCAACCATTCGTATCCACACATGCCAGATTTGAATTGCTCAAAATACCAGATTATTAATTTATATTTGGCAAAACTCAATATATACAGTAAATAAATATTCATAGAATCATAGACACAGAGTAATATACAATTTGCAGCGGAAACAAAATGAATAGTGGTACATAAAGCTACTATATATATCAGAGTTAAATAAGTTACAATAGAATTTTCAAATACAATAGTCAAATACCAGATCAGAATACATCGCTGGAATCAACTGAATAACTCCAAGCTGAAAAGATAGCCGGATCTCCAAGCGAAGCTCCAACTCCAAAGGTGAGTCTCAAAAGCTGAACCACTCAGTCTGAACCGAGCGTAAAGCAAAACACAAACACTTGAGTCAGGATTAACATTCTTCTATTAATAAATCCAACTCAAGTGAAATAACAACTGAAATACAAGTAACTCAAAGGATGTTTGGGATAACCATCCTCTAACGATCCGTTAAACTATCTACTATGTAGTAATATACGCTATTATAATAATGTCTAAAGTAAAGTATAATATATTTAAAAATTGCGTTAAGGCGTTACCCATATCCCCCTTAACACATTTTATAGTGCCAATAGTCTATACAGTACCGTAGTCCCTCCTGATCGGGAAGCCACCAAAGGATACTCCATAGGTACGACACAAATCAAACTCGTAGTAAAGCACGCTAGGGTAGGTGACACAACACAACTAGGCAATGTCAGGGTTGATATACCAATCACGCGTCCGGACTAGTGGTACCGCCCACCTCAAAATCAAAAATCAAAAGTGGCCACCAAATCAATTACAAATTCAGAATATAGTATCGAAGGAGCGTGTCCGATCAGAGGAGCTACCTCATTGGCCTGAAATCGCTCCTGTTTTAGCCACCTTGTGCCAACTCACGGGAGTCGGGTCCACGTATATACCTCAATAGGACATCGCCACCATCCTACTTTATTCTGGAATCTCCACCGCGTACACAATTGTTAAAGTGGTTTTCGGAGTTGGCAGAGAGTATGACAACTTCCGATCCTGGTCTCTTTAACAACGAAACGTTATTATAACACCACGGTCATTTTAAAATAGTTTATACGTCAAAACCAAAAATATCATTGCCATTTCAAAACCATATCAATACGATACCATTTCCATTTCAAAACCAAATACGATATCATTTCCATTTCAAATATATCCATTTTCAGAATCATAGCATTTTCAAAGTTATAACACTTTCGAAACCAAAATCCTTTGAAATCGTAATATTTTGGAAAACCATAACATTTTGAAATCATAATGCTTGAAATCATAGCACTTTAAAATCATAATACTTTCACCACTTAAACAGTTTAGATATTAAAATAGTTTCCTCAAATTAAACAAATCGATTCCAAATCAACTCGATTCCAAAAATTCAAATTTAATCAAATCTCAAATCATTAATTTCAATTCAATATAGTTTCTTAATAAACCATTTCAAATTATATCAATTCAAATACAGATTCTTAACCACAAAATAAACCGTTTCAATTTCAATATTTCAAAGCTTTAAATATTCCATAATTTCAAAACTAAATTTGATAATTTCGTATATGTCTTAATTCAATTTACTAATATTTAGTTTTGAAATATTTGCTTAATAAATTCAATATCATTTAAATAAAACTCAAACTTGAAATATTCCTTAATCACCTTAAACTAAAATCAAGTTATAAAATCATACCCTTTAAAATATCAAATTCAATAAGTTTTAAATCGAATTAATTAAATAAAATTCTTAATTAAATACAATTTCAAATCAATTTCGAATCCATCTTCTCAACCTTAACTTATTAAAATCATTATAAACTCTACATAAAAATATAATTTACATAAATACTCAACCATATTATATTTTGATAAAATCAAACTTTATCATTAAACTTATTTTATATTAAACAAATTTATACATAGCCTAAAATCAAGAATTTAACTATATATAAAATAACATTTATATAATATAAAAAATCAATATTATATAAAACCATATATTTCTTTCCAAAACCATAGAAATCATTTTCAAAATATTTTTATATATAGACCATGGTGTTTGTATATAATTTTCTATCCTATGGTCAAGTGATACAGATATTTATCATTTCAATCCGCAATTTAAATATAAATATGGGTATATATCATTTCAACCCGCAATCCCAAATTCAATTCAGTGAAAATCGCTTAGGTTTATCATTTCAGCCCATAACGATTTTCTCCTATTCTACAGATCATTCGGGTATATATCATTTCAACCCATAGTGAATTCTATACTAATAGGGAACTTGCAGAGTGATAACAAATATGATAATAATATAACAGGCATATATCATCAACACAATAACAGATAGTGGTGTCAAATATCACAAGTGAACTGATACAGATAACAGCATATACATATATCAATGTAAATAACTAACAGTGGCATATTTCAATTGTTGTTTCAATTGAAATCAAATTTAATAAATATAAAAACATTAATCGTGAGTGATTGCTCACCTTTCGAGGCTAGAGATGATTCGACGATGAAATGAGTTACGAATCCAAGCATGAATTCCAAAGCGAAGCAAAATTGAACGTGAATTGGATGAACAAGACTGATAAATAGAAATTGACGAAATCAAGTCAGAACTGGATCGATGAAGATCAAAGGTATAAGTGCACTTATATATATAAATTTATAAAACTATATATATGTAAAAATAATTATATTCTAAATTCAAACATATACCAAAATAAGATATGCATATTTAATTCCAAATCAATAACTTAACTTTAATATCAAAGATAAAATCTATATATATTATGTTACGAACCATTCAAACACGTACATTTATAAATCAAACATGTGTATATTACATGTAAAACAAGATATGAATATACGTAGAACAAGGTATGTTCATAATATTTCTTTTATAAAATCATACAGATTATAATCCTTAACTATTATAAACTTCTTAAATTATAAACAATATAACTACTATCAAAGCTATACTAGAGAAACCCAACTATTATTATACCTACTTATATTGATACTTTATATATGCAGACTGCCAACATACTTTATATGATAATATTACACTGACGTGGACCATACATTGTTAATACTAACCTATATTAATCAAAAGAGTGTTGTACCATCCCAATATACTATTTATATATAATAATGAACAACGAAATGAACATACTATCTAACAGTACAACATGTCACTAATATATAGAAATCAAAACGAACTGTGCATTTATATATACAATATATATAAATATATCGAAACAGAAGCAAGTTCGGCCACTAACAAAATATACTTTTGTCAAAATATATATACTTCTGTTGCATATCTAATTTCATAACTTTATAAAATACAACTTACATAATATATATATATATATATATATATATATATTTGAAGTTTAAATCTTAACTCAGAATATACAAACTTGTAATATGCAAAACCTGCGATATATAAAATCTATATATACATTATACAAAACATCTACAGATTCTAGGCAACAACTTAATTATCGTATATATAAATGCAGACCGCTTATATATAATTATAAATAATGTATGAAACTAATACAACTATCAAAGTATTAATATATCCATTATACATAAAAATATTTTTAACATATCCAACATCAAATATGGTATATGTAGATTAATATATATGCACTATGTAGAGTCCATATTAAATTTATAACTTATAAAAAATAAAGGTCTATACATATAAATTTTATAAATTCAGACTCATACAAAATACATCATATATATATACAAGCAGAACTGATGCTAACCAATAGTCAACATACAAAACTTATATACTAACTGCAAAATATATATAGACTAGCATATTTAAACTTTTTATATATATAACTAACTAACTGACTGACCATACAGAAAATAAATAAACACTTATATAAATGATATATATACATACAACTGGTATATACCTCATAACACTCGTTTATGGTTGCAGGCAGTTCAAGGAATCGGCTAAATAGGTGGAGGCTCTTGCAAGAGAAGGCTTGGCTATGGTTTGAGAAGAGAGAGGGGAGAAGGTAGCTGAATGGATTGGCGGCTTCGGTTGAGGTCAGGAAGATATGGAGCAGGCGTTGATGAAGACAAGTTCGGCTGAGATTGCTGCATGTTTCGGTGGTGGAGGGTAGATGCGGATCTGGGTTATGCTGAGTTGATCAAGGGAGATGCTCGAAGGAATAATGAGTAGTTCATATGTTTTTTATTTTTTAACATGTGCACAGTTTGCAAATGTGGATGAGCAAAGCACGAAAATGAAATGTAGTTGCAGACAAACCAGAAATAATTGAAACGTTGGAATAACATAAGGCCAAAAGTAAATTCTGGGAATCAAAAAGGTCAGTGGCCATTTATTTTCAATGGATGGATATATGGAGTGGCACGAAGAAACCCAAAATACTCCGCAGGTATCGACCGTTTCACGGTTTCAACTCGTACCGAATTCCGAAATACACAAATGTATACACTGTTGAGATCAGTACGATGAGACGATCAAAACGGTATATCAATATCAGTGGTATGATCATACTATTAATAGTCGATAATCGGTACCGAAAATGCTGCATATTTGTAAGAAATAAGATAAACGAACCAATAGAAGTCCAAATTAGGAGAAACGAATTATGATGTCTCACTCAGAAGATGATTTACAGATTTTCTGTAGAAAAATATTCAGGTTTGGAAAAAAATTTATTACCATCAATTTTTAACTGATATAAATTGAAATAAAATTACACAAGAAAATAAACCTTCATATTTTCTGATGAAAATTTACCAATTATTATGTTTAACTAGACGTATTCCAAATATTAAAATTTTATTTCAAAATTTAAATAATTAAAAAAATTCACAAAATTTAATTAATTTAATAAATAAAACCATTGAAATTTTGGGTCATTACACTCTCCCTTACTCAAGACTTTTCGTCCTTGAAAAGGAAGGAGGTAGGAGAATAGAACCAACCAGAAAGAAAATAGATTGAAATACAAAATAAAATAGTTAATTTAAATATATAATTTTAACTTAATTAATTAATATTCAACAATTTATTTTTAAACTTAAGGTATTTCATTAAGTCGATTAAATTTCAATTTATAATTATTTGATACAAAAGGTTTCTTTCAATCAGAATTTTATTTAATTTGTCTTATTTTCTATCCAATCAACTTATTATTCTATTTATCTTTATTAATATTTTATAACTAAAATCTAAGTGTATAAAATTTGTCATAACCACTCCAATTTTATTTATAAAATTATTAATCATCATTCTACATTGTAAATTATTCAATTACATTTTCAACTTCTGAATGATTTAGGTAAGTTATATTTGGAACGAAATTGAATATTATACAAGTAAAATTTTCCCAAATCAATTGTTTCAAGTTAAATAATTATTCAAATTTTTAGCTTTCTTTATAATTGAAATCATCCTTTAACAAAAAATTTAAGAATTAATTTTCCGATTCACTTCAAACTATTTAATTATATACATATATATATATATATATATATCCATTTAAATCAATTATACACCAATATATATATATATATATATATATATATATTATAAATCAAGCCATACTTTATAAATTTAAATCAATTAAATTTTCAAAACAAAACTGTAGCAAAGCTACGAATTGGTCTCTTCATTTTGAAACTCGAAAATGAATGTCGATGATTCGGCCGTCATCGTCAAAATTATTTTCCAGCGACAAAAGAGGAGAGCACTGATTTGAACATCAAAGATTCTATAAAAACAATTCATATTCGAAATTACTTTAAATACTATACACTTTAAAATATAAAAGCCAAAGTTTGAGATCACCGAAAATTTAATTCTCAAATTCCTGATTTAAATTAATTCAAATTTCCAAATCAATTTATACACCATGTTTATAAATTCATTTATTTATATGTTGGTAAAATCAACGGTTTACAAAACAATAATAGAAAATCAAATATTATCATTTTTAAAAATCAATTCATTGACAATTCAATTTCAGAAAATTATACTTATATATGTAATATAATCATACCACATTATTCATTTATCAAATTTGAAACAATATGGTGTCAGTTTGCTTTGTTCAAGTGTTTTGGAAATCCTATCGATAGCGTTGATCAGACGAATCGATCGAAAACCCAAATCAACATCAACAACACAATATATATGTAAAAACATTATAAATATTAATTTGCAAATACACTTCCTCGCTGGATGATATAGGAATGGATTTTCAAAACAAGGATAGAGATTCAAATTTGATGGACTCAAATCAAAGAGAATTCTGATTTGAAGATAAGTTCGAAACAAAAGATTAGATGATTAAATAACAGAATGGAGAGATGGATAAGCTTATATAAATCGCAGACAACCTTAACCGGATCGACCGTGACTTCAAGAATAAGATCGATGCAGAATTCTGAGGCAAATCGACATTCGATTGCAAGAGATAGAATTCAGGCATAGCGGGAGATAGATAGCATTGTAAACCGAGGATACCGAAATCTCCGGTAAATCAATGCCTATTGTAAAGGAGTTTCACCCTTTACAATCATTTAAAGATTGGCAAGACCACCGATTTATTATGGAGACTATTTGAAGTGGAGTTATGGAATACTCCAGAATACGAATAGGGAGAAATAAGGATGGATTTCGGAACTGAGGGGAACGTTCCAAAATTCAAAGGAAAACCGAATCAAGGAGGGAGGAATTCCAGCTCAAACGAAAGCAATTTCGTAATTAAATTTACTCTATATGCTGAATTTTGCCTAAAACCAAAGCTCTGATACCAACCATAAAAGCTTGATGTTTTCAACCATTCGCATCCACACATGCTGGATTTGAATTGCTCAAATTACCATATTATTAATTTATATTTGGCAAAACTCAACATGTACAGTAAATAAATAATCACAGAATCATAGACAAAGAGTAACATACAATTTTCACTGGAAACAAAATGAATAGTAGTTCATGAAGCTACTATATATGTCAGAGTTAAAGAAGTTACAATACAAGTTCCAAATACAATAGTCAAATATAAGATCAGAATACATCAATGGAATCAACTGAATGACTCCAAGCTGAAAAGATAGCTGGATCTCCAAGCGAAGCTCCAACTCCAAAGGTGAGTCTCAAAAGCTGAACCACTCAGTCTGACCCTAGCATAAAGAAAAACACAAACACTTGAGTCAGGATTAACATTCTTATATTAATAAATCCAACTCAAGTGAAATAACAACTGAAATACAAGTAACTCAAAGGATGTTTGGGATAACCATCCTCTAAGGATCCGTTAAACTATCCACTATGTAGTAATATACGCTATTATAATAATGTCTAAAGTAAAGTATAATATATTTAAAAATTGCGTTAAGGCATTACCCATATCCCCTTAACACATTTTATGGTGCCAATAGTCTATATAGTACCGTAGTCCCTCCTGATCGAGAAGCCACCAGAGGATATTCCATAGGTACGACACAAATCAAACTCGTAGTAAAGCACGCTAGGGTAGGTGACACGGCACAACTAGGCAATGCTAGGTTAGATATACCAATTACACATCCAGACTGGTGGTAACGCATAGCCGCTGCTACTGCCCATCTCGAGCAACACTTCCAAAATCAAAAATCAAAAGTGGCCACCAAATCAATCACAAAATCAGAATATAATATCGAAGGAGTGTGTCCGATCAGAGGAGCCACCTCATTGGCCCGGAATCGCTCCTGTTTTAGCCACCTTATGCCAACTCACGGGAGTCGGGTCCACGTATATACCTCAATCGGACGTCGCCACCATCCTACTTTATTTTGGAATCTCCACTGCGTACACAGTTGTTAAAGTGGTTTCCAGAGTTGGCAGAGAGTGTGACAACTTCCGATCCCGATCTCTTTGACAACCAAACGTTATTATAACATCGCGGTCATTTAAAATAGTTTATACTTCAAAACCAAAAATATTATTGCTATTTCAAAACCATATCAATACGATATCATTTCCATTTCAAAGCCAAATACGATATCGTTTCCATTTCAAATATATCCATTTTCAGAATCATAGAGTTTTCAAAGTTATAGCACTTTCAAAACCAATACCCTTTGAAATCGTAATACTTTGGAAAACCATAACATTTTGAAATCATAGCACTTTAAAATCATAATACTTTCACCACTTAAACAATTTAGATATTAAAATAGTATATATAATAAAATAGTTTCCTCAAATTAAACAAATCGAATCCAAATCAACTCGGTTCCAAAAATTCAAATTTAATCAAATCTCAAATCATTAATTTCAATTCAATACAGTTTCTCAATAAAGCATTTCGAATTATATCAATTTCAAATCACTACAAGAAAAACCATTTATAGTTGCAAAAATCGGTGGCGTTTTATTGTAAATGCAACAAAAAATAGATTACCAAATAATATAAACGTGGCAAAAAATAATTCACGTTTCCCGCTTCTAAAAAAAAGAGTTCGCGCGAACTAAATAAATTTAACCTATCATTTTACTTTCGTACTTAACAAAATTCTCGTCCCTAATTTGCTTTCTTCTTCGGAAAAAATATTTCCTCTTTTAAACGTGTTAAATTTTCATCGCACTCAAGTATCATCGTCAACTCCGTCGTTTCCCCCTTACTCAACATCGAGTCGCTGCAACCAGCAGATCTAGGTATAATTAGGTATGAATCTTTTAAATCGATTAGGTATATTTAGGTATGAATCTGTTAAATCGACTTTGTGATTCTATTTGGCTTTTATATGAATTTGAATGCATCTTATTTTCGTATTTTTTCCTAAACTATTACTGAAATGGTTGATTTAACCCTAATTGCAATGATCTGTTGGGATATCTGCTTTGATTTCTTTGAGTATATGAATGTTCTGTTGAAGTGGTTCAGTGAATCAATGGTTGCTTGCTGAGAGGAGGTTGAGGTTGTATCAGTGCAGTAGTCAGTAGGTTGTAGAATGGTTATTGAAGCAGGCTACAGGAATGTAGGCAAGTGGATATTGTCTTTGGTGATATGAATGAATGTGGTGTGTATGAGATGAAAGTGGGTATTGTTATAGGATGGTATGAAACTGTGTTGTTGTGAGGAGTGAATGAATTGTTTAACAGTGGAGTGGGGGAGTGATTGCAGTGTTGAAGTATATTTATGGAAGTGGTTGAATTAAACAATGTTGTGAGAAGTGGTAAAATAGGAGGATTGAGTAGTATGGTGATGAGAGGTTGCTGCGTTTTTTGAAAGTTGCAGCAATGTGTGGCAGCGGAAATGCACCGGCGTTTGTTGGTGATAGGTGGGAGGAAGTTTGGTCAGTGGTCTGTGTGTAATGGTGAAGTGCAGAGATTTGCAAAAGTTTTGTTGAAGTGGAGTGACTGGAATGTTGTTTGTTGAAGTGGAGCGTTTGTGGATGGATTGACAAAGGAGGGGCAGATAGCTGTAACTGTTATGCAGCAGTTTGGAGGGTTGTGACTTGGTCAGTTATGTGTGGGTAGGAGTGTGGTGTTATGCATGGATTAATTATAAATACATGTAAATCTGAGGTTAAATGCAAAATATAAGTGTAAAATTTATATTTTTGGAAAAGTATTCTTTGCCTTTGTCTACTAAACCACCATGGTTATATGCAGTAGTGCTACAAGTATTTGTACTTCAACGTCTAGTTATTTTTTTGATTACAACAGATAACCAATTTATATGTCAAAGATTGGAAACTTATTTGCCTTCAAATGTCGATAATGGAAAAAGGCTGGGTTTTTTTAAACAGGTGATAAAACCACGATTAACTTAATATGTATTTTGAGAATTAGAACATATAATCTAATACTAAAGATCACTTTTTTTTTTACTTTTTTCATAGAATTAGTATAGAATACCGACAAGGAGCAATGAATTTCGTGCATGCTGCAAAGAGGAATGTAAGAAGTGTAGAAAAAATTTTATACCCTTGCAAGGATTGTTGGAATCTTAGTCGTCATGATGACCAAATCATCATTGAACATTTAATTATAAAAGGAATAGATCCTAAATACATTGACGGTGTATGGTTTAACCATGGTGAAGAGATAAATGTAGAGAATAAAACAAATACGTTTGACGTATATGAACTATTCAAGATGATTCACTATGAAGATGAAGATTTTTTGAATCAAGATTTTTTTGATGATGATAAAGACGATGTTGATTCTCGAAGAAAAGAGGATGAGTTAGTCAAGAACTTGGAAGATGCAGAAACTCCATTATATCCAGGTTGCACAGATCACACAAAATTATCTGCCATCACCGTCTTGTATAATCTTAAATGCGAGACTGGCTTGTCCGATAGTGGTTTTGATAAGCTTTTAACTGTGCAACATCTATTTCTGCCGAAGGATAACGTGCTTCCCAAAAACTTATATGAAGTCAAGAAATTTCTTAAAGCATTCGACATGGGTTTTGAAAAGATACATGCTTGTGAGAATGATTGTTGCCTTTTCAGAAAAGAATACAAAAATTTAGAAAGTTGTCCAAAATGTGGTTCCTCGAGATGGAAGAAAAATCAAGATATTGAAGAGGTTATGCAAGGTGTTCCAGTTAAAGTATTGAGATATTTCCCAATTATTCCGAGGTTTAGACGAATGTATAGATCTCAAAAGATGGCTGAAGAATTAAGATGACATTTTAATAATAAAAGTAACGATGGAAAAATGCGTCATCCCGTGGATTCTATGACATGGAAAATGGTGGATAAAAAGTATAAATCCTTTTCATCTGATCCACGCAATCTTAGGCCTGGTCTTACTACAGATGGATTCAATCCATTTTCCATGTTGAGTTCGAAATATAGTTGCTGGCCGGTAATGCTTGTGACATACAATCTCTCGCCTATGTTGTGTATGAAGAAGGAAAATATTATGTTAACTTTACTTATTCCAGGCCCGAAGCAACCCGAGAATGATATTGATGTATATTTGACTCCTTTGGTGGAAGACTTGCATCACTTGTGGTCTAATGGAGTTACTGCTTATGATGCATTTAGTAAAACTTTATTTAAACCGAATGCAATTTTGTTGTGGACGATTAATGATTTTCGGCTTATGGAAATCTTGCTGGATGTCGTGTGGGCAAAAAGCTTGCCCATTATGTGGTGTCAATACCCATTCTCGTTGGTTGAAACATAGTCGAAAGTTCGCCTACATGGGTCATAGAAGATTTCTACCTCCTTCAGATTCACGGAGGAAACAAAAGGCATTGTTTGATAATACCGTAGAGACAGATGGTTCTCCTAGAATGCTTTCTGGGAGAAACATATATGCATTATTGAAGGATTATCTAAATGATTTTGGAAAAGGAATAGAGGAGAAAAGTAAGAAGTGAAAGCATGTCTATGATAAAGAAGATGAATATGATGCTACTAACAGTTCTACAGAAGTAGAGCCATCAAGGTGGAAAAAAACGATCAATTTTCTTTGATTTGCCTTATTGGGAGGTTAGTGGTTAATTTATTTATTTTTCATTGTTTTAATACAAGAAAAATCCAATAATGCATTATTGTTTTGGTTTTCATAGGAACTTCCATTACGTCACAATTTAGATGTGATGCATGTGGAGAAGAACATTGGTGAAAGCCTATTGGGCACAATGTTGCATGGAAATAAATCCAAAGATGGAACCAACTGTAGAAAGGATTTAGAGGATTGGGGAATTCGAAGTGAGCTTCATACACAACCTCGTGGGAATAAAACATATCTTCCACCGGCTCCATATATGTTGTCAAAATCCGAGAGAAAAATGTTTTGCAAAAGACTGTATGATTTCAAAGGACCGGATGACTACTGTTCAAATTTAAAAAATCGGATTTCGTTGTCGGATTGCAAAATTAGTGGATTGAAGTCACATGATTACCATTTATTAATGCAACATTTATTGCCAGTAGCATCGAGAGGGTTCATGGCAAAGAAGGCAAGAAAAGCGATAATTCGCTTATGTTCTTTTTTCAACAAATTATGTCAACGTGTTCTTGATAGAGAGAAGGTAGAACAAATCAATGTTGAAATTATTGACGTTTTATGTGACCTTGAATTTTTTTTTCCACAATCTTTCTTTGATATAATGATACACTTATCCATTTATCTTGGAAAAGAAGCACAAATGTGTGGACCTATTCATTTTCGATGGATGTACCCATTCAAAAGATATATGAAGACACTCAAAGATTATGTCAGAAACTATGCACGACCAGAGGGATGTATTGCAGAATCGTATCTTGCAACAGAATGCATGTTGTTTTTCAATGAATTTTTGAAGAAATCAGAACATATAGAGGAGAAAGGAGCTCGAAATGAAGATTATGAAAGTAGTAGAATATTAGAGGGACGTCCAATTTCAGTATCGAAGACAATTAAATTGCCAGTTAATGAGAAAGAAAGTGCTCATTTAGCTGTGTTAATGAATATGGCCGTGGTGGAACCGTTTATAGAGTAAGTTTATGTTATATTGTTTTAAATATTTTGATGTGTTCGCAATGATATATATAACTTATAATCAATTGTTCAATACTAGTTTGCATTTGGAGGAATTAGAAAATTCAGACCAACGCATGACAAAAAATGCGACCTTACTTTGGGAAACACATACAAAAAGTTTTGTCGATTGGATTAAAAGGAAGGTTAGTTAGATTTCAAATATATTCTCATTCAACTATCAATATTACTATATAAATTTACATGCTAAATGAAATTTGTTGTAGATACCTATTACCTCCAAGGATCATAATGACATGTTAAAATGGATTGCTTATGGTCCGAAGGATGATGCCATGTCTTTCAAAGGATATATCATCAACGAGCAACGTTTTCATGTAAAAGATTTAGGTAGAGAAACTCAGAATTATGGGGTGACTTTTGATGCAACTACTATGTGTAGAGCAAGTGCTAAAGATATGTCCCAAGTGGTTGATGTGGTCACTTATTATGGAATATTGACAGATATAATTTTATTAGATTATCATTTGTTTTATATTCCAGTTTTCAAGTGTCGTTGGACGTATAAAGGAAATGGAGTAAAAGTTGATGATGATGGGTTCACTCTTGTTAATTTACATCAAGCATCATTTTCACGAGACCCATACATACTTGCATCTCAAGCAAAACAAGTATTTTATTCAAGAGAGAACGATGTTTCTAATTGGTACGTTGTAATGAAAGCACCATTGTAACGACCCGGAATTTTCGAAGCCGAAAATTCCAGATAGTTATGAAAAGAAGGAAGAGATAGAAGAAGAAGAAGAACAGAACACCAAACATCTCACATACGCAGCGGATAAAATATAATAATAAATAACAGTTTACAAAAGAATACTACATCTATCGATTATATTTTATATACATCAGAGTTTCATATATATACAGTCACAGAATATGTACAATTATCATGTCTTAGATTAACAATATTATAAATATAGCGGATATACTCTATACGATATTGCCTCCAGCTTGCCTCCTGAGCTCCAGAACGTACCTACCTGAAAATCTGTAATACTCGGTCTGACCCGAGCATTACATCAAAGTAACACCCGGGTCAGGCTGGAAACCAGCGTGAGTAAACCCATCTAACATGGAATACAAAGCATACAATATAAACCCGTGTAACTTGCATCAATTTACACTTCACAAGTTGTTATAGACAATATCTATTTCACACATCAATTTCTAAGTACCAACTTAGGTTAAATGGTCCGATCTACTTAAACATTCCATTACTACCTATTGACTCCAAGTATTAAGTTTATATAGAATCGAAGTGGTTTCGGGTATTAATCAATACCCGACTCCAGTCTCTTCGAATCCCGTCTATCATAACACATATACTTAAGTGGAATGCAATTCAACTTTAAAGAAAAGATGTCATCGTTTTTACTCAGCAATTCAACGTGACAGATAACCACATTATCATTGCCTACCCAACACATCAAATCACGAACCATTTCATGTAAGGGATATTAATATCAATCTATTCAGAGCATTTAATTATCATTTAATCATACATAAGCAAGATAAACCAACCACACCATCTCGAACAAACCCAATTAGCCATAATTGAATCAAATCAATTACCTTTAAGTCCTGCTTATTTATTAATTTCAACCCAATTGATTATCCATCCCGTAATCGTTTATCTTAATTAGTCCTCCTTGATTAATTATTCATTTATTTACATTAAAATTATCATCATTATCTAATTACTTTCATTAAGTAAGTATACTTAACCACATTACATGAATGATTATTCTTAATTAATTAAGTTAACTTAACCAATTGTATAATAAACTTAAATTAACACCCTTCATTTATAATTCATTAATCACTTCTCTACAGAATTTAATTTTAGATTTACCATTATTAATTACGGATTAATTATCCTTGATTAACAAATCTTAACCCTTAACAGATTCATAATTATTGCTTAGGGATAAACCATTTTATTCTGCTTAGTTAATCACCAATTAATCGACTTACTAAATTTATTAATTTATTACTTAATTACTCACTAAATTAATAAAATAATTATTAATTAATAACCTCAATTATCCATTTATTAATCACTAATTAATTGATCGTTAATTACCATTTAAATCCTGGATTAATTACTTAAGTTAACTATTATTTACTCATGAATTAACTTTAAGTAGATAATTAAATTCTTAAGTTCAAATTGACTTAACCACAAAATTATTAATGTCAAGCTTCAATTACCAATTTATCTAATCTTAAATTATTTATTTGATTACAAGTATAAATTAATTTACATGTTTGATTAACTTACACTTTAAATTAATTAAACGTCTTATACTAGCAAACCTTCCTTAATAAGTTTTAAATCAGAACTTAACTTGAAACTTGTCAACATTTATAACTTGATTAATACTGAACTTAGTTTAACAAAACAACTTAAAAGTAATTAAGTTTAACCCCTAAAAGAATGGACCCGAGGCAAACAATACGTTTACTCGAGTAAAGCTCGAGTCTTTCCCTGTTCTTCCCGAGTTCCCCTCTCTTCTCATACCCTTCTTCTCCCACCTGTTCTCTTTTTCTTTTTTATTTAGTTTTATGTTTACGCAGATCCACACGGAAGCAACTCACGACACCACTGACACCCGCACACCCCTGTGCATATGCACGGCGCGTCGCCGCCACTAAGGTGATCCACGGCGGCCCCCGCAAACCCCAAATCGATCACGCATACGAAATCAAACCCCAGATCAACACGAAAGGGTCGAAATCAAAATATGCTCGTTAGAACGAACGGCAACTCGAACGCGTTCATAGGAAATCGCAACCACCACCCAACATCGATCATCATTGGCTAAGAGATTCCGGCCACACCTCGCCATCACCTTCCTCTACCTTCCCCTAAAATCTCATGAAGCTCGGTCGTTCCAAGGCAACGAAATCAACGTATATGCAGGCCACCAATATTCGAACCCAAAAACCCTAACCTCGATTCAACCCAATAATTTCTGCATTCGAAAATTTTTCTTGTATTTTTCCTGTGTTCGTGGATCATCAAGCAAGCTTCCCCTCAAATTTCAACATCTAAAATCCATTAAAACAACCGCAATTTTTAAAAATGTGAATTTTGTTCATCTGTAAACTTCTCTTACATTTCTAAACTAAAAATTATCATTCTTGCTTTACAAATCTTGTCTTTGAGTGTTTATTCCAAATATAAAATCAACTAACAATTTAACATATTCGAATTTAATAATTTATTTTCTTATTGCTGTGATATTTGATCATACAGTAACAAAGTTATTCTGTCAAACTTCAAAACAATCCTCAGGTCCTGATTTTTGTTCATACAAACATAATTAGTTATATTTCTAAGTTTAAATTTGTTTTTATACGAAGAAGTACTAGTTTTCTTTATAATTCTTTGCTCAGAGTCTAGAAAATACTGAAGAGCATCTCATAACAGAACTTCAGACAAACAGCAACATCACAGAACAAACATATAACCACATAACATTTTCATGAACTAATAATTAAGATTTAAAGTTCCAAAGTATGTTTACTCATCAAATTTACTGTTGAAACAGAGGATACTTGTTGTTGAAAAAAAAACAACACTGCAGATATGAATCCCTGAAGAACTTCACTGCCTTGATGAATTTGTTTGAATTGATTTGAATTTGTAGAGACAAGATGTTATTAATATTTTTTTTTTCAGATTTACTTAAGTTTTTACACGAACCAAAATAGCATGTTGTATATATATAGAGATGGCTTAGGCAGTAGGTTATAACTGGACAGCCTTATTTATTTGACAAGGATTGATTTTGTATTAATTTTACTGCAAACCTGAAATGATATTTGTATTTCGGTTGAAAGATTTTATTTGCAACTTGAATTGACAAAATCTCATGCTAATTAAATGCATGTCTTCATTGTAGTTAACATATAATTAATATTGGCTACTATTTATATTAGATGTACAAAGATATTTTTGTATACTATGTGAATAAATTTGTCTTCTTCTTGCATACATAATTTATACAGCAACATCTTCCTAAACCCTCTCTTATAAGTTGATGAAAAGTTATGATGACTATTGTTTTGGCTTATATGTGAAGGTAGCCTATATGTGAAGGTATGGTGTAAAGGTGTTAATTATGTGAAGATATTTTGTATGCAAACGTTTCACTTTGCAGCTAGGAATTTGGCTTATAGATGAATATAGTTTGCATAAGAATATTTGTCTTCTTGCTTGATTCAAATAAAAATGTTTGACTTATTACTTCTAGCTTGAATATACTACGCTTTACAATTTCCCAGTTTTATGTTGTAAGCATGCACTAACACTTAAATTCTTATTTTAATTACTATTTGTATTTTAACTTTGACTATCAATATCTAAGTTATATTCAATATGGTTTACTTATACTTTATTTGAAAATTTATTCATTTGGCTTTCATCTTCATTTTTATTTTGTATTTCAGTCATCAACATTAAATTATATTCATATGCTTTACTTACATTTAATACATATTTTTATATTGATAGCCCTTGATTTAATTTTAAACATTACCATCCATATATATTTGTTTACCAAGATAGAACATTTTAATTCAATTGCATAGGATAAATATTATTAAAAGGTTTTATTTAAATTTCCAGAATCCAATTTCCCTTTTAAAAAAATACAAATTTATATAAACAAACGGCAATTATTCCAAAATATTTATTTACTTTGAAATAATAAGTTCACTTTTTATTTAATTGGATTAAATATTTATTAAAATAGTGTTGCCAAAATACCGGGTCATCACAACCATCAAGAAGTTTTAATGATATAGAGGAGCACGATTGCATCGAGGAAGATATTCAAGTGGTGGAAGATGAAATAACTGAAGCGGATGATGAAGATGTTTACTATGTTAGAGAGGATTGCGAGGGCATAATTGAGTAGATTATATGTTCTACTTGAGCATAGTTGTCCATTTTCTTTAGTGATGGTTGAACTTATATATTAAATCCGGGCTATTTGGAAATTTCATTGAACTTGTATTGATTTTCTTTAGTGATTGTACCATTTAATTTTCTAATCCATTGCAAATGCATGTACCATTCAATTTTTGTTCTTTGTGTTTTGATCTTTGTGTACTTCCAGAGACAAAGCATTATATGTTCTTATCAATTCTGTTTGCATATATTCCTTGATAATGAGTAGTGTTCTTATCAATTCTGTTTGCATTACATGTACATAATCTCATAAAATTACAAATCTGTTCATCATCTCAAGGCTTTTAGGCCTGCTTGTTTGGTTTGCAAACTGCCACATCTCTTTTCAGCTACATGTTGATGATATTTAAGTGTTGTTTGTTAATATTTATCGCTGCTTATTGTTTACATGTGCTTATTGGTTTATACTGTGTTTTCTATCACTTGCAGAAAAATATGTCTACAACATCTGTACGTACCCGCTTGTAGAGAAAGGCCGAAGAACAAGCAGTCAAAGGTAAGAACAAACAGTCAAAGCGAAAACGTAAAGTTCCAGCTAGTATAAATGAAATAGAAGAACAACTAGACAATGCTAAGAAGCAAGCCATTGTTCACAATGAAGAAGACGAACAACCACTAGATGATATCCCCTCTGACCCAAATGAAGGACTCCGCTCAGAAAATGAAACCCGTCCTGAACAAACTACTGATGCCGAGCTGGAAATTGGGAAACAAAGTGAAGCTGAAATCGGAAGTACATCTCGGAAAAGAGGCGGTAGAGGTCCAGCAAAAGCAAAAAGACTCCCGTCATGCAGTCAGGATCCAATTGAAGTTGAGTTCAATGATCTAGGTATACCAGTAGGGCAAGGGTCGTTATATTTATCCTCTTTTCTTGGACCGCTTGTGCGGGAGCAGGTTCCATACACCATTGATGATTGGAGGAATATTAGTGATGACTTAAAAGAAGTTTTGTGGCAGTCGGTTCTGGTATGAAGCACTCATCTATTATTTAACATTCTGACTCTAATATGTTTTGAAAATGACTTCTAATATTGCATGGTCTTGCCAATTATAAATTGAAATTGCCATCTAATAACTTATGGATAAATTGAAAAATAGTTCTTGCCAATTATAAATTGAAATTGCCCTCTAATAACTTCAGAAAACCTTTCAGATTTAATTAAATCTGTCGTATTTAAATTAAATAAATTTTACTAATATCATGTTTTGATGTATTGTTGCAGATTAGATTTAAATTGTAAGAGGAATGGCAAAGAAAAGCTATATTTCAACAAATGGGAGTACTTTGGAGATCGTCAAAAAGCAAATTGGTTCGAAATTTGCAAAAAGCGGAGAACGATGAGGAAAGACTTAAAATGAAACCTACGAACATAAAAAGCATAACCGATTGGAGGAAGTTAGTGAAGGCGAAAACAAGTCCGGAGTTTAAGCTAAATCATTCCTACTGAACTCGTCTGGCATGTTTCTGCAAATCCATCTACATAGTTAGCAACCGATAAATTTCTTTATAAGTGAAGTCCAAGTGTTGGTGGATGCTAAGGGTTCCTGTTTAGGTATTAGCTGCAGGAACCTATGACAGTACAAAATACAAATGCGTTATGACAAGCACAGGAACATTTTAAATGAAGTAAAAAAAACGCTTTGCAAGTTAGTTCAATCTATAAATATTATTAGTAGATATGGAATGTTGTATATGTCACTGAGTTATCCAGCATTAATAATACCAAATAAGTATATGACCATGATGAATTGATTTTCAAATAAATTGCAATCCTCACCATACATATTTACCCTGCATTATAAATATTAGATAGTTCTTTTTTTATGATTTTGGTTGTTAAATTCTAGCATCTTTCAACATTTTCAGCAAAAAAGTGAGAAATATTCAGCCCTTAGGTACACACAAATTCCGCATATAACCGGTCGTAGGGGAATGGCTAGAAAGACCGAAGACATGGTAAGTTAATTAACTATAGCATTATTTAACATTATTTTATACCTGTCAGTTTATTAATTTAATGTTATTCTATTTTTAGAAAAAAGAAAGTGTAGATCCATCGTCCATAAGTAGAGCTGATGTGTGGATTAGATCTCACATGAAAAAAACTGGTGAACCAGTGAACATGGAAGCTAGGAATACTATTGTAAAATTGTTTTTAATTTTATTGGTATTTTTTTTGAAACTATGATATTTTTACCATTGTACATTATCTATGTGTATTTATTTATATAGGAGGAAATCAAAAAATATGGTAGCCTATCCCAATCCGGCTCGTCACAGACTGATATTGGAAAAGATGCTCTTGTACATGTACTGGGACAAGATAAACCGGGACGGTTAAGGGCATTGGGTAGGGGTTGCACTTTAACCAAGCTAGATTTGGCCCAGTCCAAAGATAAATAAGTGTCTCGGTGTCGAGAGGAAATAGCAGAATTGAAGGGAATGATACAGACTCTGATGGACCAGAAGGTAAATTTTTGGAAATTAATTTATATTCGTAAAATATTAATTTATATTCGTGCTTCGCTGCAGGGTAAAGAAAGTTCGAGAAGGAACTCACCTGATTCGGTAAAAATAATATTTATATTACTCAATAAATGAAATTTATATTTTAATTTTTTAATCCAGTAATTTATTTAATTTTCGGTTGATTAATTGTAGAGCGACGACGAAGTATGTTTGCTGTTGAATTGGGATGGAACCTCTAGAGTTGTTGCCCATGGGAGGCTGCTGTCCATGGACCCAGATGACGTTGTCAATGGCATTCGTTTGGGACCAAATGCCGGGAGCGTTGTTATAGATTCAGTGGATAAAGCAGATACTTATTTATGGAGGCCTACACCTGAAATGGCAGTCTTAGCAGACGCTAAGAATAAGGTAGTTGCTTGGCCATCAGTTTTCATCAAGGTCCCGCTGCGAACACGGTTGAACTGTAGTGCAGCCAGTACGGTAAATTTTTTCACGTTAATTATATTAGTGTAATATGCTGCGATCTTATTGATGTCTAAAATGCAGCGAGCACACCCCCCATCTGAATAAAAATTTAACACATATTCGTTGTTTTTGTATAGCATACTAAAGTCTTGAATTTCACTTCTCATTTTTAGAGTACCAGCATCATCGAAGACACTTGCAAGATTTACGGTTGGACTGAGGGTGAAGGTGTAATTGCCGAAGGAAGAATCCATGCCACTGATCCAAAATATACTGTTAATGGTATTCCACTCGGTCCGTCTGCTGTTGTGATTTGGGTGGACAAAGTAGTAAATAAAGATGCTTATTTGTGGCGACCCACATCTGATATGTCGTGCATTGGAGATGTAGTTAGTATGAAAATAGCATGGCCAAGATCAAAAGTAGAAGCTGATCAAGAAAAACTAGATGAGAGTCGTGATGATACTGAAAATGTTGTGAATTCTCCCATGAAATCCGCACATATGGTCATGAATAAATCGCAAAATGTAAGTATTAATTTTCAAATTTGAAGAAGTTAACTGTGTATGAAAGTTTATTTAATGTGCATGTATACATTATGCATAATAATCTCTTTCCTTTCAGCCAATTGCAACCATGCAAAAGGATGCCAAATGCCAGTTGATCGATTTGGGTGGAGCAGACGTAGTGGCGGAAGGAAGTATTGCATCAACTGATCCGATAACGATGGTCCATTGTCGTCCACTGGGACGTAATGCTGTAAAAGTTTGGATTGAACTGGTGATAGTTCCAGATGCAGAGATATGGAGACCAACATCGGGTCTGACGTGCATGGATGATTGCTTTGGCGTTCCCATAGCTTGGCCAATGGAAAAAATCATTATTAAGTCAAAATGAAAGGTATATAATTTTTTATATATATACATTAGGAATGCTAGCAGCTAAAGTGCAGATAAATTTTTGGTAAACTGATAAAAGTACATAAGTAGGGGTGTTATATTCGAATTGTGATTGAATGATTGTGATTGGTGAGGAGTTATGTATGGATTGCGGTGGAATGTTAGTGATACAATATCATATCTACTTAAGAACTTTCTCTATCATATAAAATATCTCACGCATATTCACTTTAACAGGATTCACTCATTCTTCTTCTGGAATTAATTAAAACCTATTATTGTCATTTTCTAAATTAAAAATAAAATCCAAGAAATTATTATAAATTCTGATATTCGAGCATATTCGAGCAAGCTGCTTTTGTTTTGTGTTTTCCCAAGTACTATGGTGTTTGAGAGTGTGTGCATGCTAGCCTGCTAGGTATGTGTGTTGCTACTGCCTTGAATTTCTATGTGCACGAAGAGAGTGTGTGTGTGTTTTAGTGTTTTGTATTGGTGTGCATATAGGCGTGTGTTGCCTGGAGTATATGTGTTCTTACGTACGATCTGTGTTTTTGTGTGTACAGATGAGCGTGTGTGTTGATTAATTTGTATGTGTGTAACCTATAGGTGCGTGCGCGATTTTGTATATATGCGCTAGTGTGTTTATGAGGATGTGTGCTTACCCAACTCTGTGTGTGAGTGTGATTGTGTTAAAATTATCATCTGTTTACTCAATATCATACTACTGAGTAAGCAGATGATAATTTTAACACAGTATCTAGCACGAATAATTTTATTACGGTACATTAGCATAAAGTAGCGAGAAACTTATAGCAAGTAAATTCCTAGTTATAACTAGAAGTGTTGGATGTGCCATATTATTCACTAATTAATTTTTTATATATATAAACCTTGTCTTAAGCGGTTAACTATCATTTAAGGCCATGTAACCATGATTAAGTAATGTGTGTTCTGCATTGTGTTGTGTGTGTGCATTCAAATGCTATATGTTTATGCGTGAGTGCATTTGTGTCTGTGTGTCTATATATATAGTGTTATGTATTGTAAGAACTGTTGTGTTTATATTGAATGGATGTTGTGTGTGTTTGTGTGTTGTCTTCATATATTTGAGTTTCAGTTTTATTGTTGTGTATCTCACGTGCATGGGGTGTATTGTTGTGCTTTTTGGTGTTTTAGACTTGTTTAATTGACCGTTACACTGTTACAATACTCTTACTATATCATATCTTGTCCATTTTGTAGAATTGATTTCATTTCTTTTATGCATAGGTACATCCCTATTTATCTATGCAAGTTTTAGTAATTTACATTTTTAAAATACATATGTCTGTATATTTATTCAGATATTACTTTAGTATAATTGATGGTCAGGAGTTATGTATGGATTGTGGTGGAACGTTAGTGATGCAGTTTTAAGTTTAGGTTTTGTTTTCTCACTCTTTTGTTCTGTTCTTTGTTTACAGGTAGTTCAGGTTTTGAAGACATCAGCAATGACAGGTAGTTCAGGTTTTTATGGTGGTTCAGGTTTTGCTCGGTACTTTGGTTATTTCAGACGTTTATTTCAGATGTATATGTACGGTTATGACACTTATGGTAGTTTGGTTATAACCTTTATGGTAGTTTGGTTGTGTATGTGTACGGGTAGCTTTTTGTCGACACCTATGTATGTGGATGTATGAATGTCTATGTATCTTGTGGATCTTCAATGTGTATACGTATTTTGTAGTTGTTTAATATATTGTGTTCAAAAGTGTATGTGCTTGCGTATTCTGTTATTATATAATTGCATGCTAGATCAATGGTAAATCTGGAGGAGAAGGTGGAGGTAAACAAACGCTACTGGATATTATTTATTTTGGTAGCGTTAAAATGTCGCTACAAAAGAGTGATTAAAAACTCAAGTATACTTATGCTGGCGTTTATTAAGCGCTACAAAATAGTGATTAAAAACTCAAACACACTTATGCTGGCGTTTATTAAGCTCTACAAAAAATGTATATAACGCCATGAAAAGGTAACGTGGAGGAGAAAACCCTTTCGGTGGCGTTAAACAGGCGCTACAAAAAATTTAGATAACGCCATAAAAAAGTATCATAGAGGAGAAAACCTTTTCGGTGGCGGCAAATTGGCGCTACAAAAAAGGAATTTTATGGCGTTATAAAAACGCTATCAAAAAAAATGGCAGCGTTTAGAAAAGTGCAACTAATACTCGAGGATTTTTAGTGGCATGTTTTTTCATAGCGACTATCGAAACGCCACTAAAAATACTTAGTGGCGGTTTTTGGGCGCTACAAAAAATCAGTTTTCTTGTAGTGAATACAAATTCTTAACCACAAAATAAACCGTTTCAATTTCAATATTTCAAAGCTTTAAATATTCCATAATTTCAAAACTAAATTCGATAATTTCATTTATATCTTAATTCAATTTACTAATATTTAGGTTTGAAATATTTACTTAATAAATTCAATATCATTTAAATAAAACTCAAACTTGAAATATTCATCAATCACCTTAAACCAAAATCAAGTTATAAAATCATATCCTTTAAAATATCAAATTCAATAAGTTTTAAATTGATTTAATTAAATAAAAATCTTAATTAAATACAATTTGAAATCAATTTCAAATCCATCTTCTCAACCTTAATTTGTTAAAATCGTTATAAACTCTATATAAAAATATAATTTATATAAATACTTAACCATATTATATTTTAATAAAATCAAACTTTATTATTAAACTTATTTTATATTAAATTTTTTATACATAGCTTAAAATCAAGAATTTAATTATATATAAAATAAAATTTACATAGTAACAAAAAACAATATTATATAAAACCATATATTTCTTTCCAAAAGCATAGGAATCATTTTCAAAATATTTTTATATATAGACTACAGTGTCTGTATATAATTTTCTATCCTATGATCAAGTGATACAGATATTTATCATTTCAATCCGCAATTTAAATATAAATATGGGAATATATCATTTCAACCCACAATCCCAAATTCAATTCAGTGAAAATCGTTTGGGTTTATCATTTCAACCCATAACGATTTTCTCCTATTCTATAGATCATTCGGGTATGTATCATTTCAACCCATAGTGAATTCTATACTAACATGGAACTTGCAGAGTGATAACAGATATGATAATAATATAATATGCATATATAATCAATATAATAACAGATAGTGGTGTCAAATGTTACGGGTGAACTGATACAGATAATAGCATATACATATATCAATGTAAATAACTAACAGCAGCATATTTCAATTATCGTTTCAACTGAAATCAAATTTAATAAATATAAGAACATTAATCGTGAGTGATTTCTCACCTTTCGATACTAGAGATGATTCGACGATGAAATGAGTTATGGATCCAAGCACGAATTCCAAAGCGAAGCAAAATTGAACGCGAATTGGACGAACAAGACTGATAAATAGGAATTGACGAAATCAAGTCAGAACTGGATCGATGAAGATCAAAGGTATACGTGCACTTATATATATAACTTTATAAAACTATATATATGTAAAAATAATTATATTCTAAATTCAAACATATACAGAAATAAGATATACATATTTAACTTAACTTTAATAACAAAGATAAAATCTGTATATATTATGTTACGAACCATTCAAACACGTACATTTATAAATCAAACATGTGTATATTACATGTAAAAAAAATATGAATATACGTAAAACAAGGTATGTTCATAATATTTCTTTTATAAAATCATATAGATTATAATCCTTAACTATTATAAACTTCTTAAATTATAAACAATATAACTACTATCAAAGCTATACTAGAGAAACCCAACTATTATTATACCTACTTATATTGATACTTTATATATGCAGACTGCCAACATACTTTATATGATAATATTGCACTGACGTGGACCATACATTGTCAATACTAACCTATATTAATCAAAAGAGTGTTGTACCATCCATATATACTATTTATATAATAATGAATGACGAAATGAACATACTATCAAACAGTACAACATGTCATCAATATATAGAAAGCAAAACTAACTGTGCACTTATATATACGATATACAAAATATATAAAAATATATTGAAACAAAAGCAAGTTCGGCCACTAACAAAATATACTTTTGTCAATATATATATATACACTGTTGTTGCGCATCTAATTTTATAACTTTATAAAATACAACAATACAACTTACATAATATATATATATATATATATATATATATATATGAAGTTTAGATCTCAACTCAGAATATACAAACTTGTAATATGCGAAACCTATGATATACGAAATCTATATATACATTATATAAAACATCTACACATTCCAGGCAACAACTTAATTATCGTATATATAAATGCAGACCGTTTATATATATAATTATAAATAATGTATGAAACTAATATAACTATCAAAGTATTAATATATCCATTATACATAAAAATATTTTTAACATATCCAACTGCAAATATGGTATATGTAGATTAATATATATACACTATGTAGAGTCAATATTAAATTTATAACTTATAAAAAAGAGGTCTATACATATAAATTTTATAAATTTAGACTCATACAAAATACATCATATGTTGATATATATATATATATATATCTATGTATGTATGTATATATATATATACAAGCAGAACTGATGCTAACCAATAGTCAACATACAAAACTAATATACTAACTGCAAAATATATAAAGACTAGCATATTTAAACTTTTTGTATATATAACTAACTAACTAACCATATAGAAAATAAATAAACACTTATATAAATTATATATACATACAACTGGTATATACCTCATAACATTTGTCTATGGTTGCAGGCAGTTCAAGAAGTCGACTAAATAGGTGGAAGCTCTTGCAAGACAAGGCTTGGCTATGGGTTCGAGAAGAGAGAGGGAAGAAGGTAGCTGAATGGATTGGCGGCTTCGGTTGAGGTCAGGAAGATATAGAGCAGGCATTGATGAAGGCAAGTTCGGCTGAGATTGCTGCACGTTCTGGTGGTGTAGGGTAGATGCGGATCTGGGTTATGTTGGGTTGATCAGGGGAAATGCTTGATGGAAGAACGAGTAGTTCATATTATTTTTTATTTTTTAACATGTGCATAGTTTGCAAATATGGATGGGAAAAGCATGAAAATGAAATGTAGTTGCAGACGAACCAGAAATAATTGAAACGTTGGAATAACAAAAGGCCAAAAGTAAATTCTAGGAATCACAGAGGCCAGTGGCCATTTATTTTCAACGGATGGATATATGGAATGGCACGAAGAAACCCAAAAGACTCTGCAGGTATTGATTCGGTTAACCGTTACACGGTTTCAACTCGTACCGAATTCCAAGATACACAAATGTATACACTGTTGAGATCAGTACAATGAGATGATCAAAACGGTATATTGATATCAATGGTACGATCATACTATCAGTAGTCGATAATCGGTACCGAAAATGCTGCAAATTTGTCAGAAATAACATAAACGAAGCAATAGAAGTCCAAATTTGGAGAAACGAATTATGACGAATCACTCAGAAGATGATTTACAAATTTTCTATAGAAAAATATTCAAGTTTAGAAAACATTTTATTACCATCAATTTTTAACTGATATAAATTGAAATAAAATTTCACAAGAAAATAAACTTTCATATTTTATGATGAAAATTTACCTATTACTATGTTTAATTAGACGTATTTCAAATATTAAAATTTCATTTCAAAATTTAATTATTTAAAAATTTCACAAAAATCAATTAATTGAATCGGGTCGTTACAGATTTGATTTTCCCAAATTGACCTTCTTAATTTTATGGTGTATGAGAGCTCTCAAATATGGTTGAAAGCAATTGGGGTGTTGACATATTTGGTCATATACAGTGAAGGATAAGCTGGTCCTGTGTTGGTAGAGGGGAAAATGCGCTTGTAGCCCTCGGTACATTATATCTAGAGATGTACTGTATGTAAGGTAGTCCATTACCTTGCCATTGTTCGAATTCATTTTCCAATAAGCGCCGTGCGGGCTTAGTTGTATACCTATCATGCTGGAATTCAATTAACGTAACAATTTTAGTTGTATTCAATATTTATTTTAAACCCTAGACAGTATTATAATATGACTGGATTTTCTATAGTCATGTTTTGGTTATCGTAAGGTAAAAACTCATCCATGTTTATGTGCGGCGTGATCTTATGAGATATCTTTATTTTCAAATGGTTTTTATAACATTAAATTTTATTTGAGGTGTGTTTCTCATGTTAGTTTACCAGACTGATCCAGGTATTATTTTCTAATAATGCTTGGGTCGGACCGGGCATATTTATAGATTTAGTTGGATGGTTGAAGCTTTAGGAGATGAGTTGGATGTCCAAGTCTTATCTTTCGTATATTCTTAATTTCCACCGCATGTGTTGTCTTATTTATTTACGTTTATGAGGACATGTTGTTATAACTGTCCATGCTGATGATTATTGATTGGTCTACTTTGTTTTGATGTATGTATATTAAAGTATTCTTTTTTTAAAGATCTGTTGTAAATTATATATTAATCACCATGATGTGAGATTCTATTCTGTCATTTTTTCCTTTTCTCCAATAATCTATCTTTTCGGCACTTGGATGCTCAGCACACAAACATTGTGGATATATTAGTGTCGACTCTCGAGGGTCAAAAAGATAGGTCGTTACAGTTCTACTTTTTCTGTAGAGGTGCCAATTAACAATTATAATGGCATTACAAACATCATGCACTACGATATATCCTTCTGATTTATTTATTTATTTATTTTTCATTCAATAGGTTTACGCAATTTACCATCTATTTTATTTCTTCATTTTCCACAGATTTACTCATTTTGTGATAATTCTATTTTATATCTTATTAGAAAGGTTCCAAGGGAAATAATTTAGACAATGGAAAAAAATACGTTTTTCATAATAGAATCAACACTTTTCGCTCTAATAGTTGATATGTCAGAATAAGAGATATCGAATATTCTAGATACCAATAAAACAGATTAACTTCAACGTTGTTGATCTAGTGATGAGGTAGATAATGAATTTTTTCAAGGCTAATATGCTAAATCAACAATATTGAAATTAATTCTTCGATCAACAAATCACAAATTCATGAAAATTTTAAATCAAGATTTTTCTGAGCATATGTCTTGTATCTCGATTTCTTGGTTATTATGGAGCCCAAATGTGTATAAAAGAGCTTTAGTGAAATGTGGTTGATTTTCACAACTTCAATATATCCTTCTTTGATTTAATTGACACAGGAAGCATAATTTTCAACTTTTATGGTATGAACTTTATCACTTTTTAATAATGCACAAGTGCTTTAGATATGCCTTATGATATATCTTAATCCGGCGCATTTACAATCTACTTCATGGAGTGCCCATATTTTTCAATAGTTGGATGATATAAGAATTAAATTTTATCTTGTTGAAGTGAATTAACACACGCAATGCACATGCATATAGAAAGGATAAGATAAAAGACACTCATAAAATTTACAAAGTTTTTGAATATATTTTCTAATAACCATAATATTTTAGTGATTAAAATCGCTGTAAGGGACCATCTAACAAAATTGTTAAAATTATCATGTAAACATAATGACATGTTAAAATATTTAACATAACATGCATTTTTTAATTGGAAATAAACTTATTATCTTTTCTATTTTTGAATAGGCTAGTTTTTTACACGATTACTTACAGAACTTTTTTATACTTTTATAAATTTAACTAGTTGCATTTCCTATTTTATAACCAATTTTTTCTCCTTTCTATTTAAACTTCATCTATATTTATGCGTTGAAGAAAATTTATTTTCGATTTTATTCTCCTTAATTTACCCTTTTTGAATATATCTGATTTACTTAATATATTCTCATTTGGGTGTATATATGGACGTTCATATTTAAACAAAAAAATGAAATCAAAGATATTATAACTATAATTAAAGTTAAAAATAACACTTATTAAGTTTTGCAAAATAATGATATAAAAAATATATAGTTTGAAGTAACTTCGAAAAATTCAAGTTCAATAATTTAAAATTTACATGATGAAATCGAGCATTTTGGAATCTCAAGATCAGAAAGGAAACATAACATATTTATAAATACTTTCAGTTCTCTATTTCTGACAAAAATAAAATACAAGTGACATAATACAAAATTTTGAAATTCCGTCGTCAAAATTAAAAGCTAAGAAGATCAATCAGTTTTGAATAGTTTCTAATAAATAAATATTGTTTATTAAGATAAAGAGTTAAATAAATAAAATATGACATGTGTCTGTAAACCAAATTCATAAAATTATGTACTTTGAAAAAATTTGTGGAATTATAAAATAAATAAATTGAAATAATAATAATATGGTTTTCATTATGCTTGAGATTTGAGCTCGTAACTGTGTAAAATATAAAATTTTATCAAAGGGGGATCCTCGTTATCTCGTAAAAATTAATGCTTCTTTTTGTGTGGAGTTCAAACTGGTGACCGTATGACACAAGGGGCATTTCAAAAGTTACATCAAAAAAGTGCAATATCAAAGTTATTATAACAATTAATAAAGATTTTCAGGGAATGTTGCACTTCCATATAAGAGTACATGTTTGTAAATAAGCTTTGTGGTGATCATATAAACAATCAACACCTGTATAACCTTTTAGGAGCAATATGATGAATCTGTTGAGTAGGATAAGCTTATATTAGTTGTATCAAGAAGTTAAAGCAATATGTGTTTCACTACATTTCATCCCATTTTGTTTGGTTCAAAATTGAATCTAGCTAATTGATTAGCTATTAAAGTAATATCAAACATGTTATATTGTACTAGATATGGTTGGGCATCAATGATGTCGAAGTAAGATATTTTGGGATATATAACTTATTCACTGCTTCTCTTGAGCAAATTGGTCTTTTCAATGATCATGTGGTCAAACAATGGGAAATGTTAACGAATAACACATATCTATACATGATCTTTTTTGTATGGATAAAGTCTCCATTTAAGTTGTGTTTAATCTATAGAATGAAATAATACTTTGTATCTTGAATTATGTCTTAAAATATTTAACAACTTTGATCAAATTTTTTGAAGTGCCATAAAAAAAATATTGCGATTATAATATATATAGATTTTTCAGAATAGGAGAAACAATTAGTCAATATTCAAAAATAGAGAATTTCTCTTATCCTATCAATAAGTTTAGCCATAACATTTACAACATGACCTAAATAACCCTTACAATTTTCTCAATTAATATATATAGACATATAGGATCTTTAATATAATTTTTAGATTGCATACTTGCTTAAACAAGTGTTCCATATTCAACTTTATTGTTTTAATCCATACAATGATCGCTAAAGTTTACTTGAGTACCACATTGTTGCTTGTATATTAAATCCTTTAAAGGCTTCACTATTTTTTCATTATCTAAAGTTTCATGTAGATACTAATTTCTCACATCAAAACTAACTACATTCATAACATGTGCACATGCTTCATCGAGAAAATCTCAACCCTCTTAAAGAAAGCACCAAATTAGACCTTGTACCGAAGAACTCACACTTTTCACTTCATTTTTTTCCAAATGTTCATCTATATTTGACACATTTAGCATCTTTGCATGTTATGGCCAAGTGATTGTCACTAATTTTGATTTTCTTCATTTCATTTTACCAATCAACTTTTTTCCACGTTCAATCAAAGAATGTAGCTTCAATATTATCGTTTGCAATAATTTCAATTGCCATATAGTACGAAAATATATTATCAATGCTTATTTCATTTTGATTTCATTATCCGTGTGCACAATTTATTAAAGTTTCTTTCTTTATAGGTAACTGCAAAAAATTAACTAATCCTTATAAACGTAAATCCGAAGACATAATTCATTGTTTGTAATAATTAAAGCTTTCTAGTCTTAGTTACTCGGTAACGAACATACCCATTGCTACATATTGTCTATCATGGGATGATACAAGAATATGAATAATCATTCCACATTTGATCACTATGAAAGGTGTATCGTGAATAATCTCATTCCACAAGGTGTAAGATATTGAAGAAATTATTTCGTTCGGAAATAGAAAAGAGAACGGTGATGCAAGATCATGTGCATTGGTTACATAGAGAAACCACTGAGTTGGAAATAACTCTTGATCAAGAACAACAAATATACCTTATTCCTAGGTCAGCAACCTCTCAGTTTGACCCCTTCATATTGACGAACCCATTCAACTGTAATGTAGCCGATACCATTAATATCTTGTAATGTTAAGGACGCTGAAAGGTATCGTGAAGGGATATGATTTGGTACATGTAGTAACGGGTTCCTCTTAGTTTGAAGGTAGGACCTTTAAGAAGAGGAAGCATAAGTCTAAGGGTGGAAGCAACAAATGCATGGTTGGAAAATAAGGGAACAAGAGAACGGTGAATGTCACTTTTGCTCGAAGTAAAGGCATTGGAAATAAAATTATGCGTGGAAGACTTTCTATTCCTAAGATCTAGTTCTTTTTTAAATACTAGATGTAAAATTTACATATGTAATTGATTGTAAAAGCTAGAAGCGAAAGGGGAATAACAAGAGTTTATGTAATTGTAGCACTTATGGGAAAGTACCATCAAACATTTTCAAAGTAACACATTTTAATTTTGAACAATTACTATTGTGCATCTATATCTAATTTTGAAATAATATCCATTTCACATTTGACCAAAATAAGATCTATTTGTGCATCTATATCTACTTGAGTACATACTCCCTATCATTGTCAGATGCTAAAGTAAAATTTGTATAAACATGTCACATTTTAAGCATTATACATATTACTGATTCACACATAATTGAATTGTTATTATTTAATTAATAATACGGTACTAATAGTAATTTGTATTCAAACCAAATAGTACAAATAATAAATAGGACTTAATGACAACAATATCAATCATAATAGTACAACATGTGATCTTGTGCAACTTTAATAAAAGAATTGCTTTTAGAAATTGTCTCTTTTACCCTTTTTCATGCATCTGATCCAAACGATGCCCAGAACATATACATGTTAGTGGCTATCATATTTATTTGAATACATTATTTTTAACCTAATTTAATTGGATGCTATAACATCGACACTCCATGAGCTTTTCTTGGTCCGTTATAGCTCTATTTTGGGGGTATGTTACCATGCATCATCATTCAACTCTTGAACCTCCTTTGGTAAGGGAACTCACTAATTCGGAACAAATAAGATTGAGGAATATGATGAAGGTACTAATAGAGTTAAGGGTATGCTTTAAATGCAATTATATAATTTTGATTATGTAATTTGACTTTTGTAATGAAATCTTTTTCAAAAAAAAGTGTGCTTTTGTTTTTGTTTCTTTATATGTATATATGTGTGTGTATGTGTGTGTATCTGTATGTGTGTTGTGTAATGTTAGTACATTTTAACATATGAATAGAAATTTTTAGAATAAATTGTTTAAATGATTGCAATTACGTAGCAGTTTGTGACCATGAGTGCTGGATCGTACTAATATTCTATTAAATAAATACATTATTATTTAAATTATTTTGAAGTTGATTTAATTTAAATAAATATTAAATATCTAATTGTTTGTCCTTAAATTATATATTAACATAACATTTTTATTAATATATCTCTATTTAGAATAATTTATAACATTCGTAACTCATAACAAAATCATTTCATAATGCGCCGAAGATTCCTTTTTGAGACCCCAATGCGAACTTAGTCATTAGTAATATTTCAACAATATAAATATTAAAAAATGTACGAATTTTTCTCAACTATAGTTTCAGCATGAGTTCGGATTTTTCAGACCATCTAGTAGGGATTACATTTTTAATTTATTTAAATCGACGCCCTTAAGCAATGATGTTATGTACATTTTCTCTTCATCGTTGCTATGCTACTAAAACATCTAGAATTAGGACCAAGTAAATGAGAATTAAGGGTGTCCTTAGAAGAAATTACGTAATTTGTTACATACTTTAACTCTTGTATGAGAATCATGTTTGGAAAAAATTATGCTTATAGTTTTGTTTCTATTTTATGTATCGTTATATTGTGATATATGTAATGATTAGAATACAGTAATGTATATAAGTATAACATCCTTGGGAAAAGTATTTAATCAGTTGCAGATGTATTTTTTTTCATAATCATGAGTATTGAATCAAACTTTTAAAGTACTTATCCTTCAACCATTCCCATTCAAGTTGTATCGATAAAAGGATATCCATATATTGGCTGAGAGTAGAATATGTAATGCTCTTCATATGATAGATGATGAACTACTCATGATCGTTAGGCACACCGAGGGATTACAAACTTTTGATTATTTGGAACAATCATAGATCGACTCAATGAGTGTCTTCTTTAGTTTAAAATAATTAAGTCAAAATAGAAGATCTCATGTAATGATGTGCAGTATTCTTTAGACTTGTGGCTACTGCTGATCTTATGTATTTAAACTATACTTTGGCTATGGTCAACCTTATGCAGTTAAATCCCCACCAAAGCCTCGCAAAATCCCTACTATATGATATAGCGCTCCTCGACCGCTATGCTATTGTTAGTCCATAAGATGATGGTTTTGATGAAAAGAACCTTAGAATAGATTATAAAATATAAATACTAACATTATAAGTTTATATATATATATATGTATATGCAGGATTTAACCATGTAGGTACCAAGAATGAAGACTGTACAGTATAGAGATTCAAGATATCAAGATTGAAGATTCATGAGTATCAAGATTATCAAGAATTCAAGAATTCAAGTAATTTATTCTTTAATTAGAAATTTTGTTAAAACTCATAGGAAAAGCACTGGCATCTTAAAATCCAATTTATTCGTGGAATGGAATCCACTTCGAGCCTGTTAAAGGGATGGAACCCTAAGTAGGATGGAACCCTAAGTAGGATGGAACCTACGAAAAATCTAGTGGAACATTGTTTTGTATCCGCTAAATTTTTATTCAAAATAATTTTTCAAAATTATATCTTGTTTTCAAAATGATTTCAAAACCTTCCTTTTAAAAAGCATCAAAAACCTCTATCCTGATTTTAAATAATTTTAGCCTCAAAATCATCTTTAATTTCAAAGTCAAATTACTCATTATTTTAAACTATCTTTTATATAATATATTTAACTTTTAATATTTATACTTAGATTTAAATATAAAATTATAGTTAAATTCTACATATATTATTTTCTATATTTACTTATGAATTTTAACTATAATCAAGTATATTTATAAGGTTTAAAATAGTTTTAATATAAGATAAAGTTATTTTTAAAGAAAATCAAATTATCAAAAAATGCATTGGGATGTCGACATACTCATGGTGACCATGTCGATATGGTGTCAGTTGAGTTTAAAATTTAAATTTCAAAAGAAGTGTCTATTCGTCATAACTCTTCATGAATGGACATGATTGTTGTTCTTCTATAAATAGGGGTCAGTTTCAACGAATTTAATATTAGATTTTCTAGTTTTTCACTCCTCTTATTCTTCCACTTTTCTTAATACATATTCTTACCATTGCTCTGTCGAAATCAACATTGAATCGAACTCGATCATTCGCAGTTTGATTCTCTATTACTCTCTCAACAAGATCTTCAGTGCTATTCAGAGTTATAGGCTTTTTGTAATCAACTTAGCGAGAAAAGGTGTGATTTTAGCCTTAAAAATCAAGAGAGAGAGAGATAATGTGTGATTGTAGCCTTGGGAAATCAATTGGGTGAACTTGTTGCCCGTAAAATCAAGTGGGTGAACTTGTGGCCCGTAAAATCAAGTATCTCTACCCAGAGGATTGTGATTCTAGAGGGTGTACCTCGTAACCTTGAAATCGAGGGTGTAATTGTAAAAGATTGCTTTTGAAAAGAAATCTATACTTGTGTGCAGGATTGGATGTAGGGTAACTCCGAACCAGTATAAATCCGGTGTGTTCTTTCCTTTACTGCTTTTATTTTATTTCTGCATCTGTGTTTGTTTCTGTGATCGTATCCATATCTGTATATTGCATACATTTGTGTACAAATCAACATAAACTCAAAAAGATTTAGTAATTCTTTATAAACACTATTCACCCCCTCTAGTGTTAACTTTAGCCTTAAGATCTGTAATCCGCACTTCTCACAATTGGTATCAGAGCAAGGTTTTCAAATTTTCATAATCTGATTTTTGAAAAAGTTTTTAAAATGGCTATATTTGTTTATACTAGTTTAGAAATATTCAAATAATTTTTTTTCATGAGTCTGCATATAATCAATATTCAAATTCAAGTTATCTACCAAAATTGTTTGATGTGCAGGAATCATGCTTTACGGCTGTTGAGGAATCAATCTACAATGGACAAATTGTGCAGATCAGAAAGAACAAATGGATACTTGATAGTGGATGTTCTGGGCACATGACTGGCAATCCAGATATACTGAATGATATTATATACAAAGACGGAGGTCAGGTTAACTTTGGAGACAATTCAAAACGATATGTGATTGGCATCGGCAAAGTCGGTAATTATGAAACTCCTACTATTACTAATGTTTTGCTAGTTAAGAATCTGAAACATAATCTGCTAAGTATAAGTCAACTCTGCGATAAAGGATATAAAATTAAATTTGAAAAAGATAAATGTCACATCGAAGATAATAATGCAACCATAATATTTGAGGGAGTCAGGAAAAAGAATATTTATATTCTTAGTATGAAAGTTTCAAATGATAACCTGTGTCTGTTGGTAAATACAAGTGACCCATGGATTTGGCATAAGAGATTTGGGCATTTGAATTTCGAACTTTTATCTAGACTGTCAAAACATGATCTAGTAAGAGGTCTCTCTAAAATGGATTTTAAAGTAGATCGTTTATGTGATGCATGCCAATTAGGAAAACTTAGAAAAAGTTCCTTTAAATTAAAAGATATGATTTAAACTTCAAAACCTCTTGAGTTACTATAATATCCCGCCTTTTCGCACGCTTTAAATCGACATACGTGCCAATTCAAACCATACGGGAGGGTGGATTGTTATGGGGTAAATAAGAAAAACAGAGAAGAGAAAAAAAAAACTAAACAGAATCTCACAGCGGAAGGATAAAATATAGTAATAAATATACAGTTCATAAAACTGTTTACAAAACATTTGATTCCTCTTTATACAATAAATATCAGAGTTCACATACCAATAAATATCAATGCAGCGGAATTAAATAGTGTAGTGGAGTAATATAGTAGATAGTAATACTACAAATCTTCGTCTTCGTCCTCCAGAATAAAATCTTCAAATCCTGAAATGCTCGTACAGACCCGAGCGAATTGGAAAGACAAAACACTTGAGTCAGAACTAAAAGATCTTATGTGAGTTAAATTGACAGAAATAAATATGAGTGCAGTAACTCAAGGGAGGCTCGGGATTTACATCTCATAAGGATCCGTTAAACTATTTACTATGTAGTATATTGCGCTACTACAATAGTGTATACTTGTAAAATAAACTTACTTTTTTCTTAGCATTACGGGGTTACCCATATAGCCCTTAACACGTAATAGTCCCGGTAGTCCATCCAATATCATAGTCCCTCCTGATCGGGAAGCCACCAGAGGATACCACACGGGCTACGGGAGAAAACCAAACTCGTACAATGTGCGATAGGGAAGGTGACACGGCACAACTAGGCAATGTCAGGGTAGATATACCAACTACGCTTCCGAGCTGATGGTAACACGTAGCCGCAGCTACCGCCCACCTCAGACAAACTCCCCCCTAAAATCAAAAGTAAAAGTGGCCACCGAATCAATCCAAAGTCAGAGTATAGCATCGAAGAGGAGTATCCGATAAAGGGTGCTAACCACCTTGGCCCGTTGATCGCTCCTGTTTTAGCCACCTTATGCCAACTCACGAGAGTTGGGTCCACGTATTTACCTTATAGGATTCTCCGCCACCATTCTACTTCATTCTCGAATCTCCACCGCGTACACGGTTGTTAAAGTGGTTTTTGGAGTTAGCAGAGAGTATGACAACTTCCGATCCCGGTCTCTTCAACAACCAATTGTTATTATAACACCGCGGTTATTTTAAAATAATTTATACTTTAAAACCAGAATATAATATCCCTTTCAACCCATATAAATACGATATCATTTATATTTTCAAAACCCAAATCAACATGATATCATTTTTATTTCAAATATTTCTTTTCCAAAAATCATAACATTTCAAATCTATATACCTTGAAACCATAGCTTTGAAACATAACTTTTCAATGGTTTAAATACTATATTACTTTATAAAATAAAATAGCTTCTTTAAAGTTCACAATAAAATCCCAATATCAATTTTGAACCTCCAAATAAACCATTTAAATTCCCATATATTTCAAAGCTTAAATATTCCATATTTCAAAACTTAAATTTTTATAGTTCATATATATCAATCTTTAAATATTCCACTATTTCAAAATGGATTCTTCGAAAATTTGATATATATCAAATCCAATTCCTATTGTTTCGATCTGAAATAATTACTTAATAAATCAATATTATTTAAGTAAAACCTATAAACTTCAATAACAGAATATACTTCAATTTAATTTAACTTGATAATATTCATTTAAATCCTTTAAACCGAAATCAAGTTATAAAAATCATACCCCTTTCAAAATATATGATTTTTATTAAATTTTTAAATCAATTTTATTCGGGTATAATTCTTTAAAAAATTTATTCAAATCAATTTCACATTTTTCTCCAACTTAATTTTTTTATATATTTAAGTCATTAAAACTTTATATATATAATATCTTAAACAGGTACTTAACCATATACTATAAACCATCAACTCCATTTATTAAGCTTATTTTTATTAACAATTTTATACATAGCTTAAATTCAAGAATTTAACTAAAAATAAAATTTATATAATATCAACAAATAATATCCATTTAACCATATCATATAAAAAAATCAACTTTAGTATTGGGCTTATTTTATATTTCAAAACATACTTATATATATATATATATATATATATATATATATAGAATCAAAATAAATTTGACGTTTATATAACATCAAAAATCAATATTTATAAAATCCGTATATTCCTTTCCAAAACCATAGAAAATAATTTAAAAAATAATTTTACATATATATACCGCGGTGCCTGTATATAATTTTCTATCCTATGGTCAAGTGATATGGATATTTATTAATCCGTAATTTAAAAATAAAAATGTGGTTGTATATCATTTCGAACCACAATCCCGAATGAAATGAAATGCATAATAACTTGCAGATTATATAATATAGAACACATCATCCATTCACCAAACATCAATCATCAACCATTTATTACAATCATCATCCAATTTGAACAAAACATCAATATAGAGCATATAAAATATAACAGGTATCAACGAACAGTTTATATTCACTAATAAATTAATAACTGTTTAATTGGAAGTTTATATGCAAAATAAATAAATGTAACTGGCAATTTATATGCAATAAATTTTTTTAATAACAATTTAATTTAAATAAATGCAATCTAACTGAGATGATGAATAAAATATGTCAAACAGTCATAAATGAATTTCTACTCATATCATAAATCAATTTAACAAACATAAGTAATTTTAAAAGTTGTGAGTGGGTCAAAACACTCACCTTTTGAATTTAAATTGAATTCAAATCCAATTTAAACCCAAAAATTGGACAGTCTCCAAATTCGTCCAAACCTGCGTCAATAGATCCGGAATTTTATTACGATCCTAACAAAAGAAACCGTGTGAAATTCTGATGTCGTATGTGGAAGTTATTCGACTTTAAAGATATGAAATCAAAATAAAATTAAAATAAAACTAACCCTATTCAAAAGCCACGTCACCATGTACAACAGGAAAACGCATGCGAACAAAGCTTTCGGCCGAACGCACGAGATTTCGAATCCACTCAGTCAAACCCCACCGTTGACCGCCTCGCCTGCCTCGTATTCGCCGCCGCATCCCCTGGTACCACTGCCTCTGCTCTTCCCCACCCCGGCCGCCTAAGCCTTGTCCATGCGATCGCCAATTACTGCCGCATCCGCCAGTGTATTTAAACCCTAGTTGACTTTTAGGGGCCAATCCGACCGTCGATTTGCACGATGAACCGTATAGAAGTGATCTCCTCCGTCCCCTCTACATAACCGTACCTTCGATTCGTCGATCAGACGAATTTGATTTCATCGCGATGGAAGGCTAAGAATAAAGGATCATTTTCTGAGCAAACGATAACTCGAATTGAACAACGAATTCCACCAGGAGATTACGCTCATTGAGAGCTTTAACATATAATTTTTCAGAATTTTTCTGGAGACTTTGAATTTTTGACTTTGATTTTGGGTTGTAATTGGATCTAGGGTTTGCATCCATTAAAGAAGAAGAGGAGATGATGAAATTTTACGCGCAAATAAATAAGAATAGGCGGAGGCTAGGGTTTAGTAGGGTATTTATAGATAAAGTTGAAAAATAGATGGATCGGGTTGATAGATATACGTGTTACCGCTAACGTAGTCCAAAAAGCCCGTTCTGACCCCGGAATGAAATTGGTTAAACCCATATATCAAAATAGGTGTTTAAAAATATTCTGAACGCGATGGAAAAAGTTTCACGTCCAAATTCCATCGTATGAAGAAGTTATGCTGAAAACAATATTTTCAAATTGATTTCAATTTCGATTTCAAGGCGTTTCGAGTCCGTACGATCAAACGACAAGCCCGATCGCTACGAAACTTGAAATCTTACAATAATTCACCTTTACGGATCCGATGAAACTAGTTTCGTCGAAATCTGAGTAAGTGGTCAAAATGGCTATTTTTATATTAATTAAATAAATTTACAATAAATTGATTAAATCAAATTTCCTATTTAAATTCTGAAATTGACAATCTTTATCACTTTTATTTTCTTAATCCCTCGTATTAATTAAACCAAATCTAGATGTAAATTTAGAGTTAACAATTTTATTCATTTCAGCGTTAAATTTCAATTTCATTATATTCACAAATTATAAATTAAATTTGCAAAAATTCCTTTTAATTGAATTTCATTTAATTATTCAATCTATTGGTATCCAATAGATGAGACTACCATTGTATTCATACTCTATTACGTAAATATCTCCAAATTTCATCTAAATTTATATTTACGAAATTTTTAAATATTAAATCCATTTAATTGCAATAAATCATATTATCGTAATTTAAATTCAAATAAATAATTAAATGTTGATTCCCATTCTTTTTATTCAAACAATCTTTATCCTATAAGCATACTTAACATTTGTTTACACTTCATTACACTGATACTTCTATATACATCTTAGATTTGTATCAACGGTTATATTAAAATGTGAATCTTGTCAATTCCGCGTATAAATTAAGGTTTTAAACTAAATTAACAAAATTTCCTAAGTCCAATCTCTTTTTACCAAATTTGACAATCCCTAACCATTTGTACTACGTTCCATATCAATGTAATATTTATTAGATTTTATTTCAAATTAACGTACAACTTAATTTCCCTTAATTGAGATCTGATTCCCAAATTTTAGTTTAACATACTAAATGAAATAAACAACATATAGATTGTTACCTATTTCCTTTACATGCCTTTATAGGTTTATTACTTAACAATCACCGTTAAAAATCCCGTGTATACACAAATTTTATATTTCGTTATCACATTCAATCAATTACGTATTACTTTCCAGCAAGTAATATGATTACTTAGAGAAAGTTGACTTTTCTTCAATTACCATTTATTGAAATCCACATTAATTAACTTATTAAATGCTTACATTTATTTCTCTATATCCAATTTGTTTCAACTTTATTTACATTAATATTATTCCTTATTTTGGTTATTACTTATCACCTTGTTCTAACCTTATTACCTAAATTTCTGTTATTGTAAACCTTTATATTTTTTTCATTTAAATTAAATTTTAAATTCCAATTCAATCAACCATTTCAACATGCAACTTATAATAACTGCTTACAAGCATGAATGGAATTATCATTTATTCTAATATTTTCCTAATTTACATTAACATATTAGTTAATTCCCTTTAAATGAAATTTATACCTAGGTATAATACTTACCCCATTTCATTTATTGAAATTTATTCAAATTGCTAGTAAATAGGTTTAAGTCGCCGTTTATATATTTTAATTTAGCGTTCATTTCAATATTTGTTTATAAAGTTTTTTATTTCTGCTAAATTTAATTAAAAACTCATTAATTCAACCAAATTAAATCCACGAAATTTACGGGTCGTTAGATTTACTTCATCTTGATTTATTTGGTCCATCTCAAATTCTGTCAATAAATCATAGTAAATATGTTTTTGTAATTGTAGATGATTATTCTAGATTTACATGGACAATATTTTTGAAACATAAAAGTGATACTTTTGATTGTTTTAAGAATTTTTCAAAAAGAATTCAAAATCAATTTTCTCTAGAAATTATAACTATTCGAAGCGATCACGGTGGTGAATTTGAAAATGAAAAGTTTAGGGAATTCTGCAATAAAAAGGGAATAACTCACAATTTTTCATTTCCGAGAACTCCACAACAAAACGGAGTAGTAGAACGTAAAAATAGGATGATTCAAGAGTGCGCGAGAACTATGCTTTCAGATAGTAATTTACCGAAGAATTTTTGGGCAGAAGCAGTTGCTACCGCCTGTTATATTTTAAATAGAATTTTAATTAGACCTCTAACTGATAAGACATCTTATGAACTTCTTTATTCAAAGAAACCTAAGGTATCTTATTTCAGAATTTTTGGAAGTAAATGTTTTATTTTAAATACAAAAGATAATTTAGATAATTTTGATCCTAAATCCGACAAAGGAATCTTTATCAGATACTCTAATAGAAGTAAAGCATACAGAGTGTTTAATGTAAAAACTAACACCATTGAAGAAACAATGCATGTTTCATTTGATGAAAATTTCAAAAATTTTGAAGATACAAATGATGAAGAGGATTTAATCACTTTTAATCGAGAATCAATTGAAACTAATAATGAAATTAATCATCCTAATAAAAGGACTAAACGTTTAAAAGATCATCCTATAGAAAATATACCGGGAGATATGCAATCTGTTGTTAAAACTAGAAATCAACTAAGTCAAATGAGTAATGTAGCTTTTATATAAACTATTGACCCCAAAAATCCAAAAGAAGCATCAACTGATGATTCATGGATTTTGGCTATGCAAGAAGAATTAAATCAATTTACTAGAAATGATGTTTGGGAACTTGTTCCTAGACCAAAAAATAAAACTATAATTGTAACTAAATGGGTTTATAAAAATAAAATGAATGAACAAGGAGAGGTGGTTAGAAATAAAGCTCGATTAGTCGCTCAAGGTTATTGTCAAGAAGAAGGAAAGGATTTTGATGAAACCTTTGCTACCGTAGCAAGATTGGAAGCCATTAGGATTCTACTTGCTTTCGCAAATCATAACAATTTCAAATTATTTCAAATGGATGATAAAAGTGCCTTTTTAAATGGATTTGTAAAAGAAGAAGTATATGTTAAACAACCACCACTTTTGAAAATGATAATTTATCAAATCATGTTTACAAACTTAAGAAAGCTTTATATGGTCTATGTAACGGAAGCGATTTTTCGTTGCCGAAAAAACCGAACCATTAGGGTTTTTAAGAAAAAGAAAGAGGTAGAAGAGACAGGAAATAGAGGGAAAGAAGATAGACAATTTTTAGAAAACAGAGAATTAGAAAAACAAAAGATAGAAAATTTTAAAAATAGAAAGAAAGGAGAAAGAAAAATAGAGAATTTTAAAATAGAACGGGACAGAAAGGAAACAACAGAACAACAACAGAATCTCACAATTCGCAGCGGAACAACATATAATAATAAATGAATAATCTTTAAACAAAGAACTACAGTTATTACATTTCATCATATTTCATTACATCATATCATCAGAGTGTACAACAACATACAACATCAAACAGTGCAGCGGAAAAAGAATTACTATATAAGTAATATGCCATGCCATCCAGCTTGCCTCCAGCAACTTCAAAATATCCAGAATATCCTGATAAACCTTAACTCTTGACTGCCCGTGTGGAAATTGGTGGGCACCCAGAGTTTAGGAAGGAAAACAATAAACTCCGAGTCAGTCATGTGACTGGTGTGAGAACTCAAAACAGTTTATTTGCTTTAAAATTAAAATAGAGGAATATTCTTAATTCAATTCGCAATGCTTTTAAAAATGAGACTACCATAAGGCCTCCCGCACACACACACAATGCAAACGCAGAATCGGAGGAGATTTCTCCTTATGATAGTCAAAGATGCTTGATACGCATTTAAAATAACATTTGATATTATTATTAGTGCATAGTGTATAACAAATTCACTTCGAAAGTAGAATATAAATCTTAGCCAACATAGACATTTCGAACTATGCCTACTATAGCTACTATCCAAACAGTGGTGACCACCATAAGTGAATAGCAGGTTCTACAACTAATACCGTAAAAGTTTCGTATTGGGAATTGGATTTCCAACAAATGGTCAGGCCAAGGAACTTCCCATTGCCACTGAGAATGCCTCTGGAAAGACACCCCCGAGAACCAAACCGGAACTCTGCCAACACAAGGCCGGGTTACCCCTTAACTGGGTAACTACTGACACGAGCACGCCATTCCCCGGTCCTTTAGGACCTTTTCAACCGAGCGCTCGATATCCAACATCACACCATAATAAATAGAGTGTTTTCAACATGAGTAAGTATCTGGGCTCCATACCATGATACCACCCCTTTCCAGAAGGAAATGCACATACCCTAAGGGGAGCTACAGCAACCCCTAATAACCTTGCCGCATCTTTCCTGTTTTGATCATTTCCGGGATGTGAGGCTCGACGAATTCACGTCCACAAAAAACATACTTTATACAAAAGCCATGCTTTGGGTCAAACAAATGATCAACACAATGATCACTAAGATAGACGATCAAATAAATGATCCTATCACAATAATCAACACAATGATCATTTCAGCATCACTCAGCATGTCACATTATCAAACTGGGAATATATCGCTGATAACTTCAACTATATAACCTCTGAGCTCGTACGTCTCAGAGAAGGGTGTTAAGCTAAAAGAATAAATTCTCCGCCACCTCAGAAATATATTTGAAAGAAATTGGCTTTATATCTCAACTTGTAATGTCAGACATACAATCCATACAAGTCTGTTCCGGGATCGAACAGAACCGAAGGCACTTACAAAGAAGTCCTTGCAATCCGAATAATCTCTAATCACGTTCGGATTTCCCATCACTTATGGAGATCTCTATACCGGGGATCAGCCAGTGCAGAGACAATCAACAAGAAATCCTTTCGCTTTCGAAAATATCCGGTCTTCAACACCGATCTTCGAATGCAATTTATCACGACGTATCACATATTCGGAATGGGTTATACGACCCCATGGTCCTTTCCCGGTTAACCCGAATAGTGAGCGCTTATTTTAAAAATAAGTGTGGCATTCAATTTCAGACAAATCACAACATATACCTTTCAAGGTAAATATCGATAGTCGGTTATTGAACTATCAATGGATATGCCAACATCACCAGCATCCAAAAAATTTTCCAAATTATTTAATTCCAAAAAAATATCTTTAGAAGATATGACTTTCCATATTTCAAAAATAAATCAATATTTATTTTTAAACCTATTTTCCCAATTCCATTTATAAATTCCATATTGAATTTACATTTCCAAAATATTTATGAATATACGATTTCAAATATTCATTTTCAATTTATCTTCAAAAGGATAAATTCTCTAAATTTCCATTTCTCATTGGAAAAACAATTTCCATACCTATTTATTTTATAAGTAATCCACAAATTTTATTTATTTTCAACCTTGGAAAATATTCCATATACTCTAATCGAAATTAAGTATATATTTCATTCTTTAAGGAAATCATTCACTTAACATATTTATGTGGGCCAAAACGAATGTTGCGTAAAACATCGTTACGACAACCCAAAATCACTAGTATAGGGATTTGAAATTAAAATAGATATATAAATCCCAATACTATACAAAACATTTCCTTTCGGAAATCATCTATTATAACAACAGTGTTATAATCTACCATTTCCTTTTATTTCTCGAAAACATCTATTTCAACAATAAATGTTGAAATCTATGATTTCAAATCTCAACATATTTTAAAACATCATTAGATCGTTTTAATTCTATTTAAACATTTCATTCAAAACAATTTCTTTAACATATCATTCACTATTCAAAAACGTGAATATACTTCTTTAACAAATTCCATCCTTTTATTCATTTTAATTCAAAGGATTATTCACTATTCAAAATGTGAATATAACTTCATAAATAAATTAGAACAATTTACTTATCAAAATAAGTCGTTTTGAATTTATAAAACAACGTTTATAAATTTTTATTTCTATTTATTTATATCCATTCCTTTTATAAATTCCTTTAATAACTTTATAAATTTTATAAACCTACTGCTTATAAAATTCTATTTATAACTTCACCGTTATAATTCTATAATTCCATTTTCATTTATGAAATTCATTTTCATCTTATTTTAACACTTAGAAAAGTTCGTTTTACAAATTCTAATGTTTTTAATTTATAAACATCGATTTATAAATTTTTTTAATATAAAACAATTTATATTATTCCTTTGAAACATCTTCAAAGTCTTTCATAATTTCATCACTTTGATTTATAAAATAATCAAATTTCATAAATCCTATTTTTTTAACTTTTTATAAAAATCCCAGTTTAAATTATTTTATCAAATCATTAATCTCATATTCTCAAAAAAAAATCACTTTTAACTACATTCCTCAAAAATCATAATTTTTATAACATAAAAATTATAACGTTTATTTATTTGTAATAAATCAACTCCAAAAATATTTTATAAATGTATACTTTCAAAATCACTTTAGAATCCTTTATAAATAAAAATCGTTATTTTTAGACTTTCAAAATTGGATCCGATGATGCAACACATAAATAGTCAATCACGATTTTTCAATATCATATATCGATTTGATAAACAATCAAGCATCACAATATTTAAAATCAATAAATATTTGTGAGGAATCCAGTTGGATCCCCCCAACCTGTTTTCCTGCATCCACAGACATTAGCACAATACCATTCCGTTTCAAGACGGAATATCGCGGTATATGGGATTTTATAAATATATATATATCCGCTTACTAACGGCGCAATAGGGTCTCATCCGCTAAAAAGAAATGCGGGAAATCAATCAACTGCAATATATACATATGCCAATATATATATATTGCTATATATAAAATATAATACCAATTCCACTTCGAGGTGGAATATCGCGGTATATGTGTGTAATAAATAACCTCCGCTTACTAACGGCGCATAGGGTCTATTCACATCCAATATATATAACAATCATCATTCAAGCATTCAACCAACACAGTCAATCAATTTTAAATTTAACTATTAAAATTTAAATAAACAATAGAAATTCCTTTTGAGTGAGAAGTTCTCACCTTTATTCCTGTTTGCCATCCACTTCTAATTCAACTTGTTTTCTTCATTTATACCTTGTATAACAATTTTATACAATTTATTAATATTTGAATAAATCGAAAAATAAATTTTCATTTTTTTTTTGATTGTTTAATAAATCAATAGTTTTATTTAAATCCGTTTCTTCTTTAAAAATTTTATTTCAACTAAAAATTAAATTTAATTAACCAAACTCTCTTTCAAATAATTTAATTAACTATAGATTTAATTTTAACTAAAGATTTTCTTTTTAGTAACTATAGTAGATAAAATAAATTTATTATCGTAACTATTTATTTTATAACAACTTAACAAATCTTTTTACTTTAAATTGATATCTTTTAAATTAATTTCTTTTAATAAATTTGTTTATCCAATAAATCAAATCCCTAACAAATCTGTCTAGTTCAATTTAAACTTCAACTAAATTTACTTTAAACAAATTTATTTAACTACAATTTAATTTCCATTTAAAAATTTAAATCCAACTACTACTTTAATTCTAAACTAGTAATTTAATCCCTTTTTTTTTTTTACTGTTATTTATATTATTATTTTTTACAGCATAATGCTTATTTAAATTAAAAAAAATAAAAAAAATAAAAAAAAAACAATTTACCTTACTGCTGATGCTCATCCCCCAGTTCTTCATTCGCACGCTTGCCGAAACCCACCACGAACTCGAAATGGATCGCGGCCTCGCCCCCCCGCCATCGAGCTACCCACGAAGCCCTAGTTTGACAACGATGCCGCGACCACCCAGAACCATCGCGACATCGCCTCCTCCACGCGCGAGCACGAACTACTGCCTCGAAATCGTGAATCGCCGACGCCTCCACCATCAACTCGAACGCCATCTCGAACCACGCAGTCGCCACCGACCTCGTCGCTTTCCAACATCACCTGAGCCACCGCGACTCCACGTCGAACCCCCTGCCGCCATAGCTTGGTCGCCACCGCTTCCCCTTGCCGCGCGATTTTTCTTTTAGGGCTTCGGCCCATTTTTTTTTTTTTTTTTTTATAAACACGGCTGCGTTTCGATTTAATTAAAGAAGTTAAGGGGAACGAGGTATTTGCGTTCGAATTTGTTTTCAGGAAGATGAGCAAAAGGGAATTTTCACGATTAACAGAGAAGCGGCCATTACTTGAAGCTTTCTGCAAATTTAATATGAAGCTCGCGTGATTTATAAAAGGAGAGGGAAGGACGAGAGATCGTGTTTGCACGTTCCTGTATCGCGATTTTGGGCATGTTCTTAGGGATGCTGTCGTTGAAAAATCTTCTTTTTATTTAAATTTAAATTGAACTTGATTAAATTTCAACGCGTTTCATTATCGTACGGTCACACAACAACCCAAAAAAAAAACGAAATTTGAAATCTTAGAATAATTCAATATTCCGGACCCAATGGAACTGGTTTCGTCGAATTCCGAGACTGTGCCTCGGACGGCTATTTTTGAATATCGATTCTAACGATTAAATTTCAAAACTGAACGATTCACTTTAAATTTCAATCCTGAAGCTTTCATAATCTTCAATATTATCAATATGAATTTTACAAGCCTTTGAAATATTTTTTAATCGGCTTAAATTTGAAGATTCAAATTTTTATTCACTTTCAATAGATTAAATTCTAAAATTCAATCGCCAAATTCAAAATTATATTGAAAATTCAATCCAAACCATCATTTAAATATTTAAAATAAATTAAATATTTCTAAATTAAATTGTTTAAAATTCTGGGTCGTTACAATCTTTCCCCCTTAAAAGAATTTCGTCCCGAAATTACAAGGTAAGAAGAATGCCCTTATCTTGATTATTATCTTTCACAATCCAAATAGTTTTATCAACTTACTAGCCTAAATCTTTTTACTAGAGATTTATTATCATTTCAACTAGCTTTTCAACTTCAATTATAGGTTTCAAATAAAATTGTTTTACTGACCATTCAAATTTAAATTCAAATTCAAATTTCAAACTTTCAAAATTTTCTCAAAAATTTTCTAACACCCTAAATTTTCGAAAAATTTCGCCAGCGTTTCCTTTGCGCGGCTCGATCGGTACGACTACAAAATGGCACCACGGCCCCTCAGAATCAAAAAGAAAAGAGAAAAGCCAAGTGGCTAAAGAAGAAAGTCATCAAATCTCATATTAAAATTGAAATACGTACCTTTTTGTCGAGCAATTCAATTTTTATCTTTGAAATCAAAATCTCAATTTCTTTATATACCTGTATAACCTGTATAATCTGCTAGTAGTAGCATCCAAATCCAACATTCAAACTAATTTGCCAATTCTATTGCAAAATTTCCAATATATGCTTCTTTATATGTTTTTACTTCAGTATTGAAGTTATATATTTAATTTTCCTTCAATTCTACGTTTCAATTTCATTTGAATTAAATTTTCAATTCTAGATTTCATTCGAATTTAATTTTTCAATTTAAATTCTATTTGAATTAAATTCTCAATTCTAAATATTGAATTCTATCAATTAACTTTTATTTAGTAATTCATATTACTATTATAAATTAGTTTCATTCACTAATTCATTTCAATATTTCAATTCATCTCATTTTCACTTAGAAATCCAATTCTACTTTATTTATTCAATTTACTAATGATAATAATTCAATATTATCACTTCCTAGCAATCATGCAACCATATACTATAATAATTCATAAAAAATCATTTCTTTCTATACCAAAAATAGTTTTGGGCAAAAATTATTTTATAATATAAATCAATTTTATATTCACTAACAAATACGCGCTCATATCTATTATTACACTCAAACTCATTCTAGAGTACTGCTGACTCTATCTCTAACGAGTAATACCCATCAGAACCATGGTTGTCGCTTAACCAACAGCTCTGATACCAAATGTAACGGAAGCGATTTTTCGTTGCCGAAAAAACCGAACCATTAGGGTTTTTAAGAAAAAGAAAGAGGTAGAAGAGACAGGAAATAGAGGGAAAGAAGATAGACAATTTTTAGAAAACAGAGAATTAGAAAAACAAAAGATAGAAAATTTTAAAAATAGAAAGAAAGGAGAAAGAAAAATAGAGAATTTTAAAATAGAACGGGACAGAAAGGAAACAACAGAACAACAACAGAATCTCACAATTCGCAGCGGAACAACATATAATAATAAATGAATAATCTTTAAACAAAGAACTACAGTTATTACATTTCATCATATTTCATTACATCATATCATCAGAGTGTACAACAACATACAACATCAAACAGTGCAGCGGAAAAAGAATTACTATATAAGTAATATGCCATGCCATCCAGCTTGCCTCCAGCAACTTCAAAATATCCAGAATATCCTGATAAACCTTAACTCTTGACTGCCCGTGTGGAAATTGGTGGGCACCCAGAGTTTAGGAAGGAAAACAATAAACTCCGAGTCAGTCATGTGACTGGTGTGAGAACTCAAAACAGTTTATTTGCTTTAAAATTAAAATAGAGGAATATTCTTAATTCAATTCGCAATGCTTTTAAAAATGAGACTACCATAAGGCCTCCCGCACACACACACAATGCAAACGCAGAATCGGAGGAGATTTCTCCTTATGATAGTCAAAGATGCTTGATACGCATTTAAAATAACATTTGATATTATTATTAGTGCATAGTGTATAACAAATTCACTTCGAAAGTAGAATATAAATCTTAGCCAACATAGACATTTCGAACTATGCCTACTATAGCTACTATCCAAACAGTGGTGACCACCATAAGTGAATAGCAGGTTCTACAACTAATACCGTAAAAGTTTCGTATTGGGAATTGGATTTCCAACAAATGGTCAGGCCAAGGAACTTCCCATTGCCACTGAGAATGCCTCTGGAAAGACACCCCCGAGAACCAAACCGGAACTCTGCCAACACAAGGCCGGGTTACCCCTTAACTGGGTAACTACTGACACGAGCACGCCATTCCCCGGTCCTTTAGGACCTTTTCAACCGAGCGCTCGATATCCAACATCACACCATAATAAATAGAGTGTTTTCAACATGAGTAAGTATCTGGGCTCCATACCATGATACCACCCCTTTCCAGAAGGAAATGCACATACCCTAAGGGGAGCTACAGCAACCCCTAATAACCTTGCCGCATCTTTCCTGTTTTGATCATTTCCGGGATGTGAGGCTCGACGAATTCACGTCCACAAAAAACATACTTTATACAAAAGCCATGCTTTGGGTCAAACAAATGATCAACACAATGATCACTAAGATAGACGATCAAATAAATGATCCTATCACAATAATCAACACAATGATCATTTCAGCATCACTCAGCATGTCACATTATCAAACTGGGAATATATCGCTGATAACTTCAACTATATAACCTCTGAGCTCGTACGTCTCAGAGAAGGGTGTTAAGCTAAAAGAATAAATTCTCCGCCACCTCAGAAATATATTTGAAAGAAATTGGCTTTATATCTCAACTTGTAATGTCAGACATACAATCCATACAAGTCTGTTCCGGGATCGAACAGAACCGAAGGCACTTACAAAGAAGTCCTTGCAATCCGAATAATCTCTAATCACGTTCGGATTTCCCATCACTTATGGAGATCTCTATACCGGGGATCAGCCAGTGCAGAGACAATCAACAAGAAATCCTTTCGCTTTCGAAAATATCCGGTCTTCAACACCGATCTTCGAATGCAATTTATCACGACGTATCACATATTCGGAATGGGTTATACGACCCCATGGTCCTTTCCCGGTTAACCCGAATAGTGAGCGCTTATTTTAAAAATAAGTGTGGCATTCAATTTCAGACAAATCACAACATATACCTTTCAAGGTAAATATCGATAGTCGGTTATTGAACTATCAATGGATATGCCAACATCACCAGCATCCAAAAAATTTTCCAAATTATTTAATTCCAAAAAAATATCTTTAGAAGATATGACTTTCCATATTTCAAAAATAAATCAATATTTATTTTTAAACCTATTTTCCCAATTCCATTTATAAATTCCATATTGAATTTACATTTCCAAAATATTTATGAATATACGATTTCAAATATTCATTTTCAATTTATCTTCAAAAAGATAAATTCTCTAAATTTCCATTTCTCATTGGAAAAACAATTTCCATACCTATTTATTTTATAAGTAATCCACAAATTTTATTTATTTTCAACCTTGGAAAATATTCCATATACTCTAATCGAAATTAAGTATATATTTCATTCTTTAAGGAAATCATTCACTTAACATATTTATGTGGGCCAAAACGAATGTTGCGTAAAACATCGTTACGACAACCCAAAATCACTAGTATAGGGATTTGAAATTAAAATAGATATATAAATCCCAATACTATACAAAACATTTCCTTTCGGAAATCATCTATTATAACAACAGTGTTATAATCTACCATTTCCTTTTATTTCTCGAAAACATCTATTTCAACAATAAATGTTGAAATCTATGATTTCAAATCTCAACATATTTTAAAACATCATTAGATCGTTTTAATTCTATTTAAACATTTCATTCAAAACAATTTCTTTAACATATCATTCACTATTCAAAAACGTGAATATACTTCTTTAACAAATTCCATCCTTTTATTCATTTTAATTCAAAGGATTATTCACTATTCAAAATGTGAATATAACTTCATAAATAAATTAGAACAATTTACTTATCAAAATAAGTCGTTTTGAATTTATAAAACAACGTTTATAAATTTTTATTTCTATTTATTTATATCCATTCCTTTTATAAATTCCTTTAATAACTTTATAAATTTTATAAACCTACTGCTTATAAAATTCTATTTATAACTTCACCGTTATAATTCTATAATTCCATTTTCATTTATGAAATTCATTTTCATCTTATTTTAACACTTAGAAAAGTTCGTTTTACAAATTCTAATGTTTTTAATTTATAAACATCGATTTATAAATTTTTTTAATATAAAACAATTTATATTATTCCTTTGAAACATCTTCAAAGTCTTTCATAATTTCATCACTTTGATTTATAAAATAATCAAATTTCATAAATCCTATTTTTTTAACTTTTTATAAAAATCCCAGTTTAAATTATTTTATCAAATCATTAATCTCATATTCTCAAAAAAAAATCACTTTTAACTACATTCCTCAAAAATCATAATTTTTATAACATAAAAATTATAACGTTTATTTATTTGTAATAAATCAACTCCAAAAATATTTTATAAATGTATACTTTCAAAATCACTTTAGAATCCTTTATAAATAAAAATCGTTATTTTTAGACTTTCAAAATTGGATCCGATGATGCAACACATAAATAGTCAATCACGATTTTTCAATATCATATATCGATTTGATAAACAATCAAGCATCACAATATTTAAAATCAATAAATATTTGTGAGGAATCCAGTTGGATCCCCCCAACCTGTTTTCCTGCATCCACAGACATTAGCACAATACCATTCCGTTTCAAGACGGAATATCGCGGTATATGGGATTTTATAAATATATATATATCCGCTTACTAACGGCGCAATAGGGTCTCATCCGCTAAAAAGAAATGCGGGAAATCAATCAACTGCAATATATACATATGCCAATATATATATATATTGCTATATATAAAATATAATACCAATTCCACTTCGAGGTGGAATATCGCGGTATATGTGTGTAATAAATAACCTCCGCTTACTAACGGCGCATAGGGTCTATTCACATCCAATATATATAACAATCATCATTCAAGCATTCAACCAACACAGTCAATCAATTTTAAATTTAACTATTAAAATTTAAATAAACAATAGAAATTCCTTTTGAGTGAGAAGTTCTCACCTTTATTCCTGTTTGCCATCCACTTCTAATTCAACTTGTTTTCTTCATTTATACCTTGTATAACAATTTTATACAATTTATTAATATTTGAATAAATCGAAAAATAAATTTTCATTTTTTTTTTGATTGTTTAATAAATCAATAGTTTTATTTAAATCCGTTTCTTCTTTAAAAATTTTATTTCAACTAAAAATTAAATTTAATTAACCAAACTCTCTTTCAAATAATTTAATTAACTATAGATTTAATTTTAACTAAAGATTTTCTTTTTAGTAACTATAGTAGATAAAATAAATTTATTATCGTAACTATTTATTTTATAACAACTTAACAAATCTTTTTACTTTAAATTGATATCTTTTAAATTAATTTCTTTTAATAAATTTGTTTATCCAATAAATCAAATCCCTAACAAATCTGTCTAGTTCAATTTAAACTTCAACTAAATTTACTTTAAACAAATTTATTTAACTACAATTTAATTTCCATTTAAAAATTTAAATCCAACTACTACTTTAATTCTAAACTAGTAATTTAATCCCTTTTTTTTTTTTACTGTTATTTATATTATTATTTTTTACAGCATAATGCTTATTTAAATTAAAAAAAATAAAAAAAATAAAAAAAAAACAATTTACCTTACTGCTGATGCTCATCCCCCAGTTCTTCATTCGCACGCTTGCCGAAACCCACCACGAACTCGAAATGGATCGCGGCCTCGCCCCCCCGCCATCGAGCTACCCACGAAGCCCTAGTTTGACAACGATGCCGCGACCACCCAGAACCATCGCGACATCGCCTCCTCCACGCGCGAGCACGAACTACTGCCTCGAAATCGTGAATCGCCGACGCCTCCACCATCAACTCGAACGCCATCTCGAACCACGCAGTCGCCACCGACCTCGTCGCTTTCCAACATCACCTGAGCCACCGCGACTCCACGTCGAACCCCCTGCCGCCATAGCTTGGTCGCCACCGCTTCCCCTTGCCGCGCGATTTTTCTTTTAGGGCTTCGGCCCATTTTTTTTTTTTTTTTTTTATAAACACGGCTGCGTTTCGATTTAATTAAAGAAGTTAAGGGGAACGAGGTATTTGCGTTCGAATTTGTTTTCAGGAAGATGAGCAAAAGGGAATTTTCACGATTAACAGAGAAGCGGCCATTACTTGAAGCTTTCTGCAAATTTAATATGAAGCTCGCGTGATTTATAAAAGGAGAGGGAAGGACGAGAGATCGTGTTTGCACGTTCCTGTATCGCGATTTTGGGCATGTTCTTAGGGATGCTGTCGTTGAAAAATCTTCTTTTTATTTAAATTTAAATTGAACTTGATTAAATTTCAACGCGTTTCATTATCGTACGGTCACACAACAACCCAAAAAAAAACGAAATTTGAAATCTTAGAATAATTCAATATTCCGGACCCAATGGAACTGGTTTCGTCGAATTCCGAGACTGTGCCTCGGACGGCTATTTTTGAATATCGATTCTAACGATTAAATTTCAAAACTGAACGATTCACTTTAAATTTCAATCCTGAAGCTTTCATAATCTTCAATATTATCAATATGAATTTTACAAGCCTTTGAAATATTTTTTAATCGGCTTAAATTTGAAGATTCAAATTTTTATTCACTTTCAATAGATTAAATTCTAAAATTCAATCGCCAAATTCAAAATTATATTGAAAATTCAATCCAAACCATCATTTAAATATTTAAAATAAATTAAATATTTCTAAATTAAATTGTTTAAAATTCTGGGTCGTTACAGTCTAAAACAAGCTCCTAAAGCCTAGTATGATAGACTAAGATCTTATCTGTTACAATCAAATTTTGAAATTGGTAAAGTAGATAATACTCTTTTTATTAAAAGAAATAGTACAAGTTTACGTAGATGATATCATTTTTGGATCAACTAATTTTGAAATGAATAAAGAATTTTCTGAAATAATGACAAAAGTCTTTGAGATGAGTCATATGGGTGAATTAAATTTCTTTTTAGGATTACAAATAAAACAATTAGATAATGGTATCTTTATTAGTCAAGAAAAATATGCTAAAGACCTAATTAGTAAATTTGGTTTGACTACCGCGAGTGGAAAACCCACTCCCATGGCAACCAATGAGTACCTTAGTAAAGAAGATCTCCCGAAAGATGTAGATCAAAAATTATATAGGGGAATGATTGGATCACTACTCTATATTACTGCTAGTAGACCTGATATCATGCATAGTGTTTGTCTCTGTGCCAGATATCAATCCCAACCTAAAGAGACACACTTAAAAGCCATAAAACGAATCATAAGATATGTTAAACACACATCTGATTATGGTTTATTTTATCCTAAAAATTATTCTTTTGACTTAATATCTTACTGTGATGCTGACTATGCTAGTTGTGAATCAGACCAAAAAGTACAAGTGGGACGTGTCACTTTTTGGGGGCATTCTTTGGTTTTCTGGATTAGTGAAAAGCAAAACACAGTTTCTTTATCAATAACTGAATCAGAGTATATTTCTGCTGCTTTGGCTTGTTCTCAAGTAATATATATGCAACAAAATTTAAAAGATTTTGGTTTAAATTTTCCAAAATCACCAATTTGTTGTGACAATACGAGTGCGATAAATTTATCCAAAAATACTACTCAACATGCTTGAACTAAACATATTGATGTCAGACATCATTTTCTCAGAGATAATACAAGTAAGGAAGTAATCACTCTAGATTATATCAATTCTGAGAATCAAATTGCTGATATCTTAACAAAACCATTAAATGAATCTATATTTACTAAATTAAGAAGAGAATTAGGTATTTGTTCAATAACTGGAATATAAAATATAAATAAACAAAAGTATAACTAAAATTAATTCAAAATAAATTAAATAGGCAAAAATTCAAAGACTATGTCGACATACTCCTCTACCCTATGTCGACATACAAGGTTTTTAAATTTTGAAATTTTTCCCACCAAAATTCAAAATAATTGGTTATATATTCTTCACATTTTCAAAATTTTATTCATCCTTTCTGTTATCTCTCTGTTCTTCTCTCTGAAATCAAATAATCAATGGCCTCCTCTTCCAAATCAAACATAAAATCAACCTTTTCGTTCCCTTCTCCTACGTCTGGTCTATTTCAACGTACTACTCTCGCTAATGTGACTAAAATAAAGGACTCTCTGAAGGATGCACTTCAGATGATGACTAAAATTCAAGTGATTCAACTCCGTATGACAAAGGAACAAGAAAGACAAGGCAAGATTCTTAGGAATTTGAAAAAAATTATAATGGATAATCAAGCCAACCCTATCTTGATTGATGAAGATTCTTCACTCAATCAAGAACAAGAGGCCATCGAAGAATAAGAAGAAGAACCCATGGAAGAAGCGCACGCGGAGGATGATGACCAAGTCGTGTGTGTTGGAGAAGTGTGTTTTGACAAGAATGGGAATCTTGTAGAACAACGTGGAAATTTCTGTTTCCACTATCCAAACTGTTCGATTCATAGATCTCCTATGTTTAAAAACACACATTAGTTCTTCTCTTTATTTACCATTGTTGTTTATTCCTTCTTATGTTTACAATGAAAAATGAACATACAACTATATGATTAATAAATTAATTGTGTTCTTATATGTGTTCTTATTAATACATATAACTATACGGTTATCAAAATCATCTTTAATTTCAAAGTCAAATTACTCCTGATTTAAACTATCTTTTATATAATATATTTAACTTTTAATATTTATACTTAGATTTAAAAATAAAATTATAGTTAAATTCTACATATACTATTTTCTATAATTACTTATGAATTTTAGCTATAATCAAGTATATTTATAAGGTTTAAAATAGTTTTAATATAAGATTAAGGTTATTTTCAAAGAAAATCAAATTATCAAAAAATGCTTTGGGATGTCGACATACTCATGGTGACTATGTCGACATGGTGTCAGTTGAGTTTAAAATTTAAATTTCAAAAGAAGTGTCTATTCGTCATAACTCTTCACGAATGGATACGACTGTTGTTCTTCTATAAATAGGGGTCAGTTTCAATGAATTTAATATCTGATTTTCTGGTTTTTCACTCCTCTTATTCTTCCACTTTTCTTAATACATATTCTTACCATTACTCTACTGAAATCAACATTGAATCGAACTCGATCATTCGTAGTTTGATTCTCTATCGCTCTCTCAACAAGATCTTCAGTGCTATTCAGAGTTATAGGCTTTTTGTAATCAACTTAGCAAGAAAAGGTGTGATTGTTGCCTTGAAAATCAATCAAGAGAGATAATGTGTGATTGTAGCCTTGGGAAATCAATTGGGTGAACTTGTTGCCCGTAAAATCAAGTGGGTGAACTTGTGGCCCAGAAAATCAAGTATCTCTACCCAGAGGATTGTGATTCTGGAGGGTATACCTCGTAACCTTGAAATCGAGGGTGTAATTGTAAAAGATTGCTTTTGAAAAGAAATTAATACTTGTGTGCAGGACTGGATGTAGGGTAACTCCGAACCAGTATAAAATCTGGTGTGTTCTTTCCTTACTGGTTTTATTTTATTTCTGCATCTGTGTTTGTTTCTGTGATCATATCTATATCTCTATATTGCATACATTTGTGTATAAATCAACATAAACTCAAAAAGATATAGTAATTCTTTATAAACACTATTCACCCCCCCTCTAGTGTTAACTCTAGCCTTAAGATCCGTAATCTGCACTTCTCACAGCTATTTCAATTTAGCTCCATCCAACGGTAGATTCGCTTTTAAGCCCCGCTATTTTCCGCTATGCTTGTTAAATAAAGGCCTTTTAGCATCCGCTTTAGCAACAATAGCATATAAAAGTTGATTTGACAAGTTCTATTCTAAACCCTATAAACAAAGTTAGGTTAAAGACCTAACTTTAAGAAATACCTGCTGTAAGTTATAAATCTATTGTAGCCACCAAATCTAGTCTTTATAAATCATGACATTTTCTATTTTGTTATATAAGATTAAACAATATTTCTTTTTCCTACACAAAAAACGTGAGAATAAGAATAGATTAACATTAAATATTGGTTTTATACCTAATGAAGCTTTTAACACATCCGTTATTTTTTTGCTATATCCTCGCTTTATCCCCATTATAAATTTTTGCACCTCCGCCGTTATGGAACTACCAAGCGTTTTAACTGCATAGGGTCAACCATATGATATCATAGACATGTTGCAACTATAGTTGAATATACATTGAACTACTTGAAAGGAACCACCACTCAATAAAGGATTCATCTTCTTCATTGAAGAAGGTTAGCATGGTAATCAACTTGAAGTTTAAAACGTTGGCCAGAGTAAATCACTTAATTAATAATTCTTATCAAAGAAAGGGCTTTAACGTGGCATTATGCAATTAACAACATATATTATTAGAGTTTTTGACCATTGACCAAACTCCAGATAGTTAAGTGATATAGTGATGATGAAAAGTATACGAAATATCATTACTTAGAGTTCAACTTAATAAAGATTAGAAATTGGATTTTGCCCATATGATTTATAAGAAAATGAACTTGCACCTAATGCTTTACGTTAATAATTTCCTTACATGATTTATTATTTCAATTATTTAAATATTAATTAGGACTGAGTTTATATTAGTAAGTTAACACAATAGCATTGTGAGCAAAAAATTTAAATTTGAATTATTTGAATTAATTTATGAATGTTAGAAATTAATAGTGAAAATTTGTATAGATGTATTATTAATTTTTCTATGGCTTTATTGTATATTCTAGGCCTTAGAATTATTTAGAATAATACATAATTATTATATATTTATTTAATCAAATATATGAGATGAAATAAATATTTATTTAATAAATATATGATATAAATTTTGGTTAGCATTCCATAAGGGGATACAAAAAAATGAAGGAAGGGAAACGTTTCTCTATGATGAATATGAGATTTGAAGTAAAGAGATGAGTAAAAAAAGTAGATATTTGTGAATTGGTGACTATATATACCACATCCTTTTCTCATTTTGGACATGCAATAAAACTCAAACTCTAGTCCCTACTATCAACTAGTTGAAGCCTATAGTTAAGACTTGCACACCGATTTAGAAGGAAGAAAGAATTATGCTTCAAGAGGAAAGGCTAATAGCACAACATGCCAACAACCGGATGGATCTAAAGAATAATATTTGAATGTATTTAATTTGTTATCATATCCTTAATTACTTTTGATTACATAAATATAAAAAAAATCAAATTATCAGTATTTTAAAACATAAATATATATATTAATATACACACACAAATACATACATACATATATATAATGAAAAAACAAAAATTACATTCGGTCATATATAATTATTACATACATATAACTTTGTATAGGTTAATATATGTGTGTATAGTGTTTTAATAATATAAATAATTATATATGTATATATATTTTATCCCTAGGTTTATAATTAAATAGCCAATTTTTTCTTTTTTGTTTTGAGGAAAACACACACACACACATCTATAATAAGGTTGAATTTTGACTTTTTTCGATTTTATTATACTTACATACATAAGTGTGTGTGTGTGTGTGTGTGTGTGTGTGTGTGTTTATAACTTAATCAATATATACCTTTTTTAAAAATAAGTTTATTTCCCCAAAACCAAGTTGAATTAAATAAATTTAAATTTTAGATATATTTATGATTTTATTTATGAAGATGCATTTACATATAAAAAGTAATTTTGCATATATCCTAAAAGCGTTATATAATATAAAAAATATTTTTTGAAAAGTCAATAATATATATACATGCATATGTATATAATATTAATATATGTCTTTAGATACGCATATATACACACATATACACATATACGTATATGTATGTATGTTTGTATATAAACAAGATGTTATACTAAATACAGTTGCATGCTCGTTTTATATGATGTGATCATAAACCCAGTGATCATATATATATATATATATATATATATATATATACACACACACACCCTATATTATTTATCTCATGTTTCGCTTAGATTGGTTTATTTACTTCCATTTGTACATTATATATTTATTCATATTCTAAATATGGACCTTTAATAAAATAAAATAAAAATAATCAAATTCAAAATTAAAGTTAATTTACCTTAAAATTAAATTATAATAAATTTTAATAAACAAAATATTAAAACTAAAATTAAAATAGAATTATTAAACTCTCATTTTATTAAATGTACATTAAGTATTTTCTTTCGATGAAATAGTGGTCCTCAAATTAAAGGGACCGTTTTTTATTATTATCATGTTAAAAATAATAATCAAAAGTCATCAACAGGTCTGTTGGGCGACTGTACACGATAAAGGTAAGCAATAATGAAATAATATATCATCACGTAGATGATCGTTTAGGCTAATAAACAAAAGTGATAACCATACAACTAAATAGATACGAAAGATATGTATCGTATGAGGAATGAGTCTAAATCGAAGCATGAAAATGGACAATAGAGGTGAAAATTTTAGGTAGAGATAAAAGGAAGCATGGGCTGTAAGGTGCACCGACGACTATGAGATAGTGCTTGGAATGCCCAATGAAATATCTTGTTGATGGTGAGTAACAACCCTACCTTAATGGGTTTAAATTTCAACAAAAATTGAAACCTAAGTCCATCGAAGCACGGATCGTTGGATTTGGTACCTGAAAATAAGAATGGGCATTATCAGTGATTGATAGAAATCTAAACTCATAGTGGATAATAAAACAAGAATACTGATTATGATTACTTTCTTGGAATCAATGATATTCCTTCGATATCAGATTGTCACATCAGCATCGACCATGAGAGAAAAGGAGAATTCTCCATAACTAAACACATCTTGCTCCAGTGACCTGTTCCGCTGAATCTATCATGTGAATTGTAACGAAATGGGGGTCAAAACAACGTTTTTGTGACTGGAAAAATCTATAAACTGTCCATAACATAAACTTACAACGATTGGTTTCCATTTACTTTTTATGTCTATTAAGGTAAGTAATTCTAATCAAACCTTGCATTGCATACACGATTACCTACCGACCCATTCCCAAGGTACAAAATACTAACAAGGCCTTATCAACCACCCAATACGTCCATACCCATTTGCTACTTAATACTTCTAAATATGAGTGGGCTTCTACTATCGCTACATAATATTTTTAAAAGAGAAATAGGCAGACTCTGCTATTTAAGACCTCAACCGAGGTAGACCCCATCATTAAGACCTATTCCCAAGGTGGACTTGTAGTATCGACATTATTATTTTATTGGTCCTAACTACAGAGAACTTTGACCATTATATGTGGCCTTATAATTCATAATAGTTATACCATTAACCTATCCATTGTTATTAAAGTCCTAACAATGTGAGAAACCATACTGAAGCCATTTAATATCTTATTAACAAAGACTGGGCATGCCTCTAATCATTTAACACCTATCTACAGGTAGGTCTTTGCCATTTAATACCTAATCCCAAGGCGGATCCTCACTGGTGCTATCCAGCTGACGTTACTTGGAATCTCATTAGACTACTTAGTACTTCTTTTATAGGAGAGAGACGAACCCTAGATCAGTCATTTAGTACCTTAAAGCCAAAATGAACACTTCTCGAGATATCCATCGCCATTGCTAATTATAAATATGCAATCTCATTAGGTTACTTCTGCCGGTAGGGAGAAGGGCCCTAAGATAGCCACTTAATACCTCAACACTAAAGTAAACCTTCTTAAATACATCCTTATTTATTTGAAATCTCACTAGGTTACTTGATAATTCTTTTTAGGAGAGAGGCGAACCTTACAGCTACTTAATAGCTCAAATCAGAAGCAAACCCCTATGGATATATCTCTCACCGCTCCTAATTCCAAATTTGGACCATTTAATACTTTTTAATTGAGAAAGAGGTGGGCCCTTAAACAACTACTAAATACCTCTAACTCTAAAGCAGGTCATCTATTGCAAAGTCATGGGTCCTAGGATTAGTGATATCTCATATCAGTAGTAAGTGCACCTGACTTCTGGTAGCCTCAAAGTGAAGGGTAATCTTCCGTCGAGTGCCTCTATTGACCTCGCATTACTAACCTACTAAGTCCAATTAACTATCCTAAGTATTTACTTATACCACTTTAGGTTGACATTGGACATAGCTCAGTAATTCTGTTTTTATTTAAGGCAATAAGATTTACATTAAATACTTATCTATCCATAAATCCCCTTTAACGCTCATAAATGTCAATCTTTCCATAAAATCCCTATGGACATTTCCTAAGACATTTATGTATAACTACTAATTTCAAGATAGTAACCTTCTTATATATCTATTCTATTTTTATCAGTCCCTTCTTATCCATTTGTCCGCAATAATTGTAAATCCTAAATTCATTTCATTAATTGCCCATTTATTGGAGTTACAGTCTTTAATCCCCATACCAACCAATTGTAACCCCTAATCTAATCTATCATTATTTCCCATTAATGGTGGTTACAATCTTTTATTTCCTATTAATTATTGGCAATTCTTCATTAATTTCCCATTAATAGAAATTACTACATTTCCTAATTCTACCTATTCGCTTCCCTAAATATAATAATAACCAACAAACGTTACACATAAATAACGCACGAATAAATGATGTTCTTCTTATTAACGCCGTATAAACTGCCTAATAAAACTATCCATTTGTAACCAAATATATTCTAGTAATAAATATGTAACTAGAATATACTTTCCATATTTGATTTGCTGTAGTTAAATTCCTTAGGATTTTCACTGGTTTAACACAAAAAGGAAAGATTGACTCCGTTTGAAATTATAAGGAAAGGATAATTTCTTTTTAATTGAAGTAGACTATGTAAACTACAAAGAATAAATTTGTACTTTACACATCTCTTTCCTTTTTGTTTGTGGGTATTCCTTGTTAAATTAAACGTCGCTTTTTTCAAATCAAAAATGAAAAAAGTAAACAAATTTGTAAAAATCAAACGGATGTTCTTCGCACAATTTAAACTATATAAAATATACAAATTAGCAAAAATTTGGGCTAGAATCCAAAAATTCTATTTTACACCCAAGTACAGATCTGGACTAAAAATATACAACTTTCAAATTCTAAAATCTTTAGGATTGAATTCCAGATCTAGGTGTAAACGTATTTCAAACTAGGTCTAAAACAAGAATATACAAATAATAGTTTTCTACACTAATTAATCGTACAATTCAAAAATAAAATTGATTTGGGCATAACAATCAAACGTATTCCAATGAAATAGATTTAAAATCGTAAACAATATATAAAATTTCCCACTCACCTTTTAAAAGTGATTCAAATCTCCAGATCTGAAGTAGAACCTAAAATTCATCTCCAAATTCTTTTTGATCCAAGAAATATGTATAAAAGGATATATACATATATTCAAATTACAGATCTGAGAAGAGACTTGGGATTAGGAGAGAAAAAAGATAAATATATATAAATTACCTCAAATAAATGTATAGTTTAATCTCTTCTCTCGTCCTTTTATTTGATATCGACTTTTCTACGTTTTGTATGAATATAGATATAAATATCTTATTTTTATAATTTAGAAAGAAAGTAGAGAAGAAGAAGAAATGACAAAGCTTCTCTCTTGCCTTTAGAGAAATATGAGCAGAGAAGGGAGGGCTAGGCCTGAATTTCTAAACGCAAGAATCAACTTCAACCATTAGATCGAAATATATTAAACTCGTGCTGTTGGGCCTAGGCTAACCCTAGCCGCCTCATAAGGAGTGGTCGACTGCCCCCACCTAGAGGTCGACCGTCCCTAGTCGACCGTCCAGAGTGGTGGGTCGACCTATGAGTCTGGGTTAATTAATATAAAACGCTAATTAATTCAATCGAATTATTTCCGTTCTGGATTTATTTTTCGTCCGTAACTTCTTTGTTTGGACATCGATCGCTAAACTCCAAATATGAAAGTTGTTCAAAATTTCGCCACGAATGCAATAGTGTAAATTTTTGTGGTCAAATTCTATCGTTTGCACAAATTCTATTTTTGGAACCAAATTAATTAACTAATTAAAAAACTAACATCAAATTACAGGATGTTACATTCTTCTCCCCTTTAAAAGAATTTTGTCCCTGAATTTCTCTAGTGGCTAAGTCATGGTTTTGGCTCATAATTATTCTAAACTACACAATCAATGAGTGTACAACCAATTTTGCGATCAATGTGTTGCAAGTGCACTGTATATTACAGTATCACCATATAGAAAATATTTATGCAGAATGATTCTAAATCGGATCCTCATATATGAATGCATTTATTTGAAAATATTTTTGAAAATATGATGCAAACAACCTTTAAATCGGAATTAAGTCTAAAAATTGACTCGCGCATGTTGTCGACAAGGTATGGAAATAGAACTTCCAAGACTAAAATAGCTTTTACCTTATTTTCGCTTGCATTTATCACATCGGTTATCCAAATGCACTACTAAATCCAAAAATTCTAACTCTATTTTCCTTCCTTACACTTAATATGCGGCCTTCAAAATCTTTGTTACTTTTTAAATTTATGTGCTATTTGAAAAATAGAATCTCAAAATATTTAGAAGCATAATTTTCCCTTGAAATGCAATTTTTGGACAAAAATTCTAAAAATAATCTAAGTGCCAAAAATAATAAAACCTAAAACTTTTTTTTTCAAAAAAGAAACTTTTCAAATCAAGGGAAAACTTTTCAAATATTTTCCTTCTAAAAGTTTTTGATAAATCAAGCCACAATTCAGCGTAGTCAGAAGTCACTAAACACATAAACAAATACCAAAATCCCACAACTAGTCTTGACCCACAAAACTTGATATTTTACATAAAGAAAAATATCAACACATCTATCATTCAAAAGTTTAGCTTTTAAGTAACATAACAATGGCCTCTGGTATTAAAACAACTTTATATGCCCTTCGTTAAAATTTCCAACTATCCTAAGTTTCCAGTCTTATATGGTATTTACCATCAGTTAAGTGTCTTTATGAAATGTTCATATTTATACTACTTCTTTAATATGCATATATAGGAGCGGTATGTATATCCAGAAATAATAACATAGTAAATAAAGAGGAACTCATAATAACGTGCTTGCCTTTTACAAGAGACAACTAACGGTTATAACCCAAACAACTTAAAAGGGAAAAACAAATGCTGGAAGGGAAAAGACAACAACATCACAAATCCTTAAATAATGCCTAAAGACTATGAGGTGCCTTGCTTCACGGCTTGAGCTCGATCTATTGTTGCGACCCTTGATTGGTCGTAGCATGGCGGCTGTATGCTCAATCTCGTGTCGTTGGTGCTGATGGTGTTGCTGACGATTTCGGGATTGCCATCTTCCTAAGGAAGGATGTAATGATGGCAGAAGGAACCTTTTACTAAACTGCCTCTGCACGGAGGTTCATCTATATTTCCTAAAGACAAAAGTGGATAGGTAAAAGTATGGAAAGTGACTCTGTGGGTGCTAATCCTTGATAAAAAAATTGTGTTATAAGGGTGCTGGTCCAATTGACGGCAATGCTGCCAATGCTAGCATAGGTGGTCTTCTGTAACGTCCCGCCTTTTCGCACACTTTAAATCGACACACGTGCCAATTCAAACCATACGGAAGGGCGGATTGTTGTGGGGTAAATAAGAAAAACAGAGAAGAAATAAAATAAAACAGAATCTCACAGCGGAAGGATAAAATATAATAATCAATAAATAGTTCATAAAACTGTTTACAAAACATTTTCTTCTTCTTCTTTATATAATAAATATCAGAGTTCACATACCAATAAATATCAATGCAGCGGAATTAAATGGTGTAGTGGAATAATATAGTAGATAACAGTAATACAAATCTTCGTCTTCGTCCTCCAAAGCTAAATCTTTAAATCCTAAAACGCTCGGACTGACCCGAGCAAATTGAAAAGACAAAACACTCGAGTCAGAACTAAAAGATCTTATGTAAGTTAAATTAACAGAAATATATATGAGTGCAGTAACTCAAGAGATGCTCGGGATTTACATTTCCTAAGGATCCGTTAAACTATTTACTATGTAGTATATTGCGCTATTATAATAGTGTCTAATTGTAAAATAAACTTACTTTTTTCTTAGCATTAAGGGGTTACCCATAAAGCCCTTAACACGTAATAGTCCCAGTAGTCCATCCAATATCATAGTCCCTCCGGATCGGGAAGCCACCAGAGGATATCACACGGGCTACGGGAGAAATCCAAACTCGTACAAGGCGCGATAGGGTAGGTGACACGGCACAACTAGGCAATGCCGGGGTAGATATACCAATTACGCTTCCGGGTCGGTGGTAACGCGCAGCTATCGCCCACCTTGGATAAACTTCCCCAAATCAAAGAAATCAAAAGTGAAGGTGGCCACCGAATCAATCCAAAGTCAGAGTATAGTATCGAAGGGAAGTGTCCGATCAAAGGTGCTACCTTATTAACCCGTCGGTTGCTCCTGTTTTAGCCACCTTATGCCAACCCACGGGAGTTGGGTCCACGTATTTACCTTAAAGGAAACACCGCCGCCAACCTACTTCATTCTGGAATCTCCACCGCGTACACGGTTGTTAAAGTGGTTTTCGGAGTTGGCAGAGAGTATGACAACTTTCGATCCCGGTCTCCTCAACAACCAAACGTTATTATAACACTGCGGTCTTTAAAAATAGTTTATACTATAAAACCAGAATATAATTATCCATTTCAAAACCTATAAATACGATATCATTTCCATTTCCAAAACAACTCATTTGATATTATTTTTATAAAACCCAAATCAATAATATCATTTTTATTTCAAATATATTTCTTTTCCAAAATCATACTGCTTTAAAATTTAAAATATCAGGAAACCAAACATTTAAATTATAACTTTCAAAACATAATGCTTCAAAACTCATAGCTTTAAAACCATACTTCTAAAACTTGAATGGCTTGGATATTCAACAATATATATAATAAAATAGTTTGAATTTAAAATTACTTTATAAAATAATTTCTGCGACTTCACAATTTTTTTTCTTCATTTAAAATTTTAGGTCTAAACCCCATAAATTTAAATTCACTTTTAGTTTCAATAAAACACTTCGATTTCAATATATTCAACTTTTGAGTATTTAAAAATTTCAAAACTAAGGTTGGAAATTTCTATTCAACAATTTATTGTCCTATTTTTTAGTTTGAAATATTTACATAATGAATCCAAAATCATTAAAAATAACCCAAATTACTAACAACTAAATATTTCCTTCAATTTATTTATACTAGAAATATTCATTTAATTTATCTTAAATAAAAATCCAGTTATGAATATCATACTTTTAAAATTTCCAAGTTTAATAAGTTTTACATCAACTTGTGAAGTTGAAATTTTTTAATAAGTTCCATTCAAATAAATTTCCAAATTTTCCTTTCAATCTTAATTGATTTAAATCATTAAAACTCTATATATATATACAATATCTTAAACATGGACTCAACCATTTGACATAAATAATCAACCTCCATTATTCAATTTATTTATTTTTATTTAACAAATTTATACATAGCTTAAATTCAATAATTTAACTATATATGTATATAAAAATAAGATTTTATATAAGGTCAAAAATTAATATTTATTAAACCGCATCATATCCAAACCATCGAAATCATTTTAAAATAATTATATATATATACACACACACTGGGGTGCCTGTATACAATTTTCTATCCAATGGTCAAGTGATACGGATATTTATCATTTCAATCCGCAATTTAAAAAAAATGCGGTTGTATATCATTCCAAACCGCAATCCCGAATGAAATGAAATGCATGATAACTTGCAGATTATATAATGTAGAACGCATCATCCATTCACCAAACATCAATCATCAACCATTTATTACAATCATCATCCAATTTGAACAAAACATCCATATATAGCATATAAAATATAACAGGTATCAACGAACAGTTTATATTCAATAATAAATTAATAACTATTTAATTAGAAGTTTATATGCAAAATAAATAAATTTAACTGTGAATTTATATGCAATAATAAAATTAATTAACACTTAAATTAAATAAATGCGATTTAACTGAGATGATGAATAAAATATGCAAAATGGTCATAAATAAATTTCTACTCATATCTCAAATCAATTTAACAAACATAAGAAAACTTAAAAGTTGTGAGTGGGTTAAAACACTCACCTTTTGAATTTAAATTGAATTTAAATCCAATTTAAACCCACAAATTTGACTATCTCCAAATTTGCCCAAACCAGCATTAAAGTGTCCGGGATCTCAGTACGAACCTAGCAGAGAAAACCGCGCGTGAAACGGAGTTCGTATGTATGAGTTATGATTATTAGAACTAATTGAAATCGAAATTAACAAAAATAAATTAAACAAAAATAAAATACCGTGCCACATCCACTCTTCCCACATGAAAAACGCGTAAGCTTCTTCTTGATTGCTAGCTTTGTTCCGTAATTTTTCTTTTATTTCGATTTACTTTAATTTTCCTCCTTATTATATGAATGTATGTATTTTTAAAAGGTTTGAAAAAAAAATATTTGAAAAAGAAGAATTGAAAAAGAGAAGGATTGAAATAAGAACTGAAAGTGGAAGAGAAGATCTAGATTTGAAAAGAAAGAAGAAAGGTTGAAATAGAAGAAAATTTGAAGAAGAAGAATATTTGAAGAGGAAGGAAAAATTAAAATGAGAGATAATAAGGAGATTTGAAGAAGAAAAGAAAAGGAAAAAAAGAAGAAGATTAGAATGGAGGCCGTGGTTTCATTTGCGTCATATCTTATTTATAAGGTTAGAGTTAGGTTTAGAGTCAAAGAGATTTGAAAAGAGAGACCGCTATTAATTAGAAATAAATGAAATGACGTTTCAGAAAATGAAGTTGGAAAATGAATGGATAGAAATAAAGTAAATATGAACAAACTTTTAGAATTCAACTTTCAAAACAATTGTTTACTTAATAAATTTTGTTAACCCTAAACATACCAAAATTAACATCTTTTGAAGATTTAATTAACACGCAATAAATGAAAATAAATTCTCCACCCGAATTCATGTCATAAATTAAAAGAATATGCAGCATTAAGAAATCTTCATTTCTCCCTCTTTGTGATTAGATTGGAAATTAAACAACATGTTAACATTTCGATTGAATGTTTTACAAGGAATGCATTAAAATACATTCAAAAATATGATTGCATAAACAAGGTAATATAAGCAGGTGTATAATATATATGTACGTCTTTATCGCCCTTATAGTTTACATTCATAAATAAAAGGTATGAAAATAATCCACATAAGGAGGCAATGAATGTAAGAGTAAATTAGAAAAGTGAAGATGGAAAGGTAAGTTATGTTGCAATAAAAATCTAATAAAGTCTAATCGGAAAGGAAATAGTCAAGTGTAAATCTATTTTACCCCCTTTATCATCTCCTATTAACATTTAATTTAACAACGTATGAGATTTCAATATAAACTAGCATTAAACTTTGATCTAAAACATAAATTTGAATTTATGTATAAACATATAGTAGTAAACTAGCATTAAATTTTATTTAACACAAAACGTGCATTTTTTTAATTAAATCTATTAATTGCAATCACTGTTTCTTTCCTTTTAATTGAAATATTTTAACTACATTAATTGCAATCACTTACAAAGTTAAATTTTAAAACAGATAACTAAAATGCATGAAAAAAATAGAAAAATTGTTGATACACAAGAGTAATAAATAACTTACTGAAACATATTATTTTCCTATTCTTGTAATCAATCTGTAAGCTAAAACACAGTTCAAATAAACATATATATATATATATATATATATATATATATATATTTTAAAATCAATCATTCTATTCTTAATTTTAATGAAATTAGACCTACATTCATAAATGAAACATTCATTTTATTTTATGTAAATGTTCTTTTTATTAAATCAAACTTTCCTTATTTTCATAAAACATAAGCTGCTTTTAATTACACCTATTAATTTACAATTAGTATTCTCTCTCCTATTAATTAGAAATTTTCAATTGCATTCATTTCAGTTGATTAAGTCTCAAAATGGACTAAATGAATGTAATGAGAATTAAACAATTTTTCCTATCTAATAGTAACTTAAACATATTTACATTATTGGATACAAATAGTAATTACACATTTCTCACTAAATAATAGTTACTCATCTCTACAATCAATCTTTCAGCTAATAAACATATGTTTACTCCTTTACTAAACTTATTCATTTTTATTCTTTTTGATTTACACTCCAACTATTAAATCAACAATAACTTATGAAATTATTAAGGTAGGTTTCTATCTTTTTATTTCATAAATCATTGTCTTGCAAATAAAGTTTACATTTCTATACCTTTTATTATGTTGACATTACAATTATTGTCTTATTCCATATTAATGTAAAATTTATTTACGTTCAATTGCAATATATCCATTTATCATAATATAAACTGCAATAAATTGATCAAATATGATTTCCATTCTTTTTATTCAAATCAATAGTCATATTATGATTAAAATTTCATTGGTTGCATCGTATTGAATTAACATTCTCCGATTACCAATTTAATCTACATTAATTGCACAAATTAAGTAAATCAAATTTTATGAACTAAATAAATAGGTAACTTATAACCATTGTTACCCTTAACTTTTAATTACATTTAAAAGTTCATTAATTACAACAAATGTTCCAACCAGCTATATAATTCTAGTTTCATATTTTATTCGTGTTAACTATTTTATTTCCATTATGCTGAAATTTTATCACTTATACACATTTAATATCCCAATTCATTTATTTATCTTGGTTTCAATCTTTTATTAAATCAATTACCATCTTATGCATATAATTAACATTTCTATTGATTTTACATTCAAAATTTTCAGTTATTATCTTAACTTACATAAGGTAATGTTTAATTACATTTAATTGCTATTGATTAAATACATTGGTAACGAACAATAGTTGTCACCATTATACATTTTATAACATTTGTAAATTTATTCTTTACCTTTTACATCCCACTATAATCAATGCACACATTAATACAACACATATTATAATCCCTTATACAATACTGATCTTATTCAATTACCCTTAACTATCTATTTTATAAATAATTAAATGTTTACATTTGTTACTTATTAAATTTTTTTAAACCAAGCATAGCATGTTTAAATACAATGAATTGGAATTTCATTAAGATTGTTGACAATTAACTTGTATTAACATTGTTTCACTTTAATTTAGTTATTATTCCATTATTAAATTACAACATTTTATTTCTTTCAATATTAACTCATAAAATATTATTAAATTAACAAAATTTAAACATTGAAAATTTATGGGTCGTTACATCTTCCGCCCCATAGGATAAATCCAATCGTAACTTCCTGCCTCAGGGATGACGTTATGCCAAATGATTAACATAATCAGATGGGAATTCGGACGTTGATTATCCATCTTCCAAACACCGACATCCTGCAAAAAGATCTACTGCAAAAATCTTTGATTCATCCACTTCAAAATCATCCAAGTCCACGTCCTTCATGGAGGCCTCCAAAATCTCAGCAAGATCATCATTAGTCAGCTCAATCAAGACCTCCTTCACCTCCGAACGAATTGAAATCTTGCCTCCATCGAAATTCTATACCAATAGGACATCGAAAAGGCAGATGCAGCATGCGAAACATTCTCACTCAAAGTTCTTGAAGCAAAGGATCTGTACAGATCCTGCCGCGACGAATTACTCTTCCATCCCAAAATCGGCGAAAACATCTGCTCATTCTAGTCCAGCCATGTGGCCTTTTGAGGGTCGAGACCATAATGGTGCGAGGAAAAATCAACAGTGCGGAAAGGTGTCTTGGGCTAAGAAGTGGTCGGAGGGAGGGAATAGGGTTTAGATCTGGAGTGGTGGTGGAGCGAGGTCTAACGTACAAAACCAACATGAGGGGAAGGTGAGGCTACTGCTCCTAGGGAAAAACGACATCATCTAGAGGAGGAATGGAAGATGGAGGCTGCTAATTGGAGGAGGAGGGGAAGGAGGAAGAAGGAGATTGATTCGGCTGATTGAGGAAGGAGGAATGAAAGAATGCAATTAGGGAATTTGGACATGATTTTATAGTCCCATTCTAGGTTCAAGTTGTGCCAAAACTCGTTAACAGGTAGACCACTTTACTTTTACTTCTAGGTGGGTAACCGCTAGAGGGCTTTGGACGTTAATTGAACCTAGATCCAATTAGAATCAGATTAAATAATAATCGTTTCGAGCCGTCTTCCTCGATTCGGCACATTCGAAAAATTCCTGTCCTCGTCATGGTGGTTTCAAAGCCTACCACCTAGTCTCGAACCATGCTCCAGCAATTCACAATAGTCCCAACAAAACTGCTACGACCAAGAATAATTTCAAAAACTCAAAAATATCCAACTGCAATTTCCTGCCTACTTTGTATGGAAATATTTCTTCTAATAGCTGATGTACAACAATATTTCAAACTACATACCCTAATAAAATTGAATGTCATAATATTTTGCTTGTACCTTAAAAGGAGAAGATTTTAAAAACTTAGTTTTATAAACCGAAAAATCGCTAAGCTAAATATATGCTCATTTATACTTGTTTCTAAATAATAGAAACTATTTCATACCAAAACTTCCCTTAAAATCAATCAAAGTTATATGTGTGTGTGTGTCTCTGTGTGTGTGTTTCGGAGTTTCCAAAAACAAACACAAATTTTTGAAATTGGAAAACTATTTCCTTGCCAAAAATAAAGACCAAGCCTCTACTGATATATACATATCCATTATAAACTAATTTTTTTAACACTACCAAGGTATATGTGTGTCTTTGAAAATTAAAATTTCAAAACTTTCTTAAAACAAATTTCTGAAACAAATCCTTCGAAAAAGAAATTCTTTGAAATCTCTTTTTCCAAAATCTAAGGCATTTCCAAAATATACTTTGTGAAGTTCTCTCATACGTTTTAGACTAAGTAATTGACATCAAATATCCAAAAAAGTCAGGTTTTCCATCAAAGAGGTGATCAATGATGCACCTTGGCAAAAGTTGCTTTCAGACAATTACAACATACAAACTCTAATTTCCCGCCCATTTGAAGTAAATGTGTGCCGCTGACTAGAACTCATCATCGAAATATAAAATCACATGGTAGCTAGAATTTCAACCATTAAGTCAAGCACCTTTAGTCTTTAGAATTTAGTCATATGTCGAAATCATGCTCTTCATCTACAGCGCCATACGCATTGCTAGCACTCTGTGGGGCACTTCGAAGTTGACGTGGAAATCTTAACTCTAGTATTTTTCCAACTTATAGTTGCTTTGGCCATTCCAACGGAGTGGAAATACAACTACTTCTATAGCCGGAATTCTTAAAATCTAGCATAAAAATATAATAACACTAGATAGGAAAGTACAAATACGTTCTCTCAATTTATCTTGATTCCTCTAGTCTTCTAACCTAGGCTCTGATACCAAACATAACAACCCATACTTTGTGTTGAATATGCGCTTATATGTTTTTGTTTGATGATAATAAACATATATATTCATTTAAATGTATTTGGTTATGTACTATTTTGTTTTGCATAGATTAAATAAATATTTGTTGAATAAAATAAATTATACAGAATTTGAATTTGAATTCAAACAGAACAAGTTACACAGATTTTGAATTCAAACAGAAATTTTATTCAAACAAATATTTATTACAATCTTGAATAGTACAAATTCATGCTCTCGCTATACATATACATTTTTGATTACATCACGATTACATCACAAATATTTTACATTGATAACCTCACTACATATCACTCACACTCGTATTTTGTCTTCAACTGCATTCCAGTTTGAATCCAGCATCTGAGAAATCTGCTAAAATATCCACTAACGCAGTAAAATTGAAAAAGAAATATTTTTGCAATATAAAATTAAATATGATTTTTGAAAATATGGTTTGCCTCAGTTATTTGGGTTGTTCGTCATCATTCGCACTTGAATTCATCACAAAGTCGTGCACATAGATATTACAGGGACAGGTAACCATAAGTGGCTGCAATACACACGTGTACATTCATACACGTGTGCACTGCCTCGCCAACTCATGTGCGTGGCCAACAAGAGCAAGTGTGCAAGTGCAAAAAGAAAGTCAATGATCAAGCAAGTCCAATTCGAATTCATGATAGCAGACAACTCAAATTCCAAATGCATCAGTACATGAATACTGTAACAAATGCAAGCTCGACTATCAGTGCAATGAACACTACAACAATGACCAATGAACAAAGAACAGAGACCAGACAGGTCAAGCAACAAGGCATATCACAAATGCATGCAAGTGTCAAATTACAGGTGCAAGTGTACATAAGAGAAGTACAAAATGACCAAACAGCAACAGTGAATGGGGCAAAGCACAAAAGTGCACAGCAACACAGTAGTAAGACTACAGCCACAGGTATACACAACAAAACAGTGTCAAAGACAATGCCAACAACAAAAACAACAAGTCCAGTTACAACATGGTGAACAAGACACAGTGCTGAGCACATGCAAACTGCAATGAATAATGCAACAGAGACCAAGAACAAGCACAACATGTATCAGTGGATCTGCATACATGAATACCAACTGTTCAAGTGAAGTTCAGGTAAAGGTTATGGAGACCAGAGCATAGAAATGTGCAGACCCAACCAACAAACTCAAAGAGCATATGCATCAACTACAAGCAGATGCAAGCAAACCAGCAAATGAACAAAGACAACAAGGTCAGAGTTTTAAAATGCACAAATATGCTATGCAGTGAAGCAATACACAGCAAGTGGATATAAACATCAAGCCAGAAAAACAAAGCAACTCAAGCTCGAGGCAGTGACAGTATGAAATGGAATGTAACTACAAGGCATGAAATCATAGTGAAACAGTTCAAGTGGACAGTGAAGGCAATACACAAGTCAGTGGAAAGCTACAAGGCATAGAAACTGCATAACAACTAATCAACAGTGCACAACCAACTCGAGAATTTACACAATCAAGACCGAATGCAAACTGCAGTAGTACACTTGAACATCATGAACAAATGGAAGAAGTACATCATGATATTAAGCACACAACAGCTAGTGAAATGATCAGAGAATTAATGCCGTGTGAAGTCGAAAGAAACAGGGATAAACACTGTAAACATTGAAGCCGTGGATATGATTCAAGAAATCAAAACAGTGCAGTGATGATCAGGGCACAAAACCAAGTATCAAAATTCGTATTCTTTGAAAAAGTCAGAAATGAAAAAGGGGAAAGTTTCTGCAGTGACAATCAAGAGAAAATCGAACGCGTAAAAATTCAAAACCGTGATTATCAAGTTAAAACATATCAGGAAAGCCGTGAGTATCACGAGTAACTAAATCAGGAAAGACGTGCGCAACTGGTAATTAAGAATTTAGGAAAGTATCAAGTTAATTCGAATGAATTCAAGAGTCTCGAATTCATATAAAAACCAATCCCAATTCACATCATCGGCTATCGAGTATTAATCAAGTACAATCAAGTTAAAGCAAGCAATTGAACCAGTAACGAGAGAAATTACATACCGAATCAACTACAAACTCGATTATCAGAGAACAAGCAACGCAAGCCATCAAATCAGATAATCAACATAAGCGAAGCAGTGAGCAAGGGCAACAATCGAACATCAGAGAAGCAAGAGCATCTCAAATCAGAACGAAGCCCTAATTCGAGAAAGAGCCGAAGCCCTAATTCAACAAAGAGAGGCCGACATTCTTCACTGAGCAAAAGAAAGTAGCGGGTCATTAGATCGTGTTCAAGAGTAGTGGGCCGGCCTGCTTATTAAAAGGGGGATTTAGTTTTAATTTTATAATAGGGTTTTTAGTTTTTATAATTGAGCAAAAATTATGCATTCACATTCGTATTTTAATTTTTGCTCCTGCGGTTATTTTTGAAGTTGTTTTTTCTTTTCGTGTCAAAGAATTTGTAAATCACCACCTAGGGATTAGGTAGTGTCAGATTGTCTATTTAGAATTAGTTCAGTGAGCAGGGAGTGCGAGTTTGCAAAGCTCTATAGGCGGGAGCAGTGTTTGCGAGTGAGCGAAACTCTATAGGCGGGAGCAGGGTGTGCGAGTCTAGTAGAGTGTTTGTGAGCGGCAGCAAAAGGGTCTGCAAGTCTAGTAGAGTTGTTGTAAGCGTGATACTGTTTAATTCTAATAGAAATCTTTGAATGCAGCAGTAGGCAGGGGTTGTCGAAGCTGGGTAAATTTTGTGTGTGATTTACTTTTCAGCATATTTATTTCTGCAGTTTATTTCTGTGTTTAAATCGAGAAAATTTGCTATAACCCTATTCACCCCCCCCCCCTCTAGGGTTAATCTAGATCCTACACTTTGATGGGCCTAAATTTCAACAAAAACTGATACCCAAGACAATCAAAGCACAGATCATTAGATTTGGTACCTGCAAATAAGCATAAACATTATCAGAGATTGATAGAAATCTGAACTCACAACGGAAACAATAATAGGATAATAATATTGATTATGGTTACTACCTTGGAATTAATGGTATTCCTTGGATATCATATTGTCACATCAGTATCGAGCATGAGAGAAAATGATACTTCTCCACAACCAAACACATCCAGCTCAAGTGTCATGTTCCTCTAAATCTATCCCTTGGGTTGTAATGAGGAAGGGGTCAGAACAACGTTTTAGTGACTAGAAAATCTGTAAACTATGCATAACCTAAATTTACATCGATTGATTTCCATTTAATTATTATGTCTAATAAGGTTAGCAATTTTAATCTAACCTTACATTGCACACATAATTACTTACCTACCCATTCCCAATGCACACAATACTAATAAAGCCTTATCAACCATCCAAACTTCCATACCCATTTGCCACTTAATACTTCTAAATATAAAGAGGGCTTCAACTATCACCACATGATACTTTTAAAAGAGAAATATGAAGACTTTGCCATTTAAGACCTCAATTAAGATAGACCCTGCCATTTAACAATTATTCCCACGATGGACTTCTAGCACCGCCATTATTGGTCCTAGCTATAGAGATCTTTAACCATTATCTATAGCCTTATAATTCACAAAATCCATACCACTAGTGCATCTATTGTCATTAAAGTCTTAAAAATGTGAGAAACTATACCTAAGCCACTTAATACCTTATTAACAAAGACTAAACAGGCCTCTGACCATTTAACACCTATTGTAGGTAGGTTTTTGGCATTTAATACCTAACCCCAAGGCGGATTCCTCGCTGATACTATCTAGTTGACATTGCATGGAAATCTCATTAGACTACTTAGTACTTTTTTTAACTTGAAGCGGAGTATTAATTTTTCAAATAGGTTTGAAATACCCAAAGTTGAGTATTCGGAGAAAATTAAGAACCTATACATACATTTTTGAAGTGTATTTTTCTTTTTTGTCCCAGCGCTATGCCAATTGCTTGTGTTGTTTATCCATATTAATAGTACCAACAATATTAATTAGTCTTTGGTATTGTCTACGTACATTCCCTATTAAATTTCAATTGAAAGAGACAACCCAATTAGATATATCGTAGGGCCTAAATACGTCGATAATGAGGTCGTTCTTGTTGTTGCATGCCAAGAAGAGTTTTGAAAATTCATGCTTCAAAGTGATTTAAGAAGCCTAGGGATAATTACAAAAGGATGTTTTGTTTCCTGAGTGAGTATTAAATTGAAGGCTTAGTTTAAATTTATGGAACAAGTTAGAAATCTTTTTCCAAAAGGACGAAAGCAAATGTATATTTGGTTTATATATGTTTTTAGACCCATTATAGTAGAAATTGGTATTTATCTCTTTCCATGTTGTTGTATCATCATCTAGGAAGTTTCAAATCCAATTATCTAAAAGGGAAATGTTAAGAACTTTTAGATTTATAATACCTAGACCACCTTGAGGTTTGAGCTTGCACAGCATATCCTATTTAATGAGGCAATTTAAATTGGAGCAATCTGACTCCCTATTCCTTAAGAATTCCCTTCTTATGTTATCAATTTTGTTAATCATCTAGATAGGAAAACGATAATAGAACAGCCAACCTATCGGAATTTCCATTAGAACCGAGTTAATTAGAACTGCTCTGCCTACCCTTCGTAGACAACTAGTTTTCCAAAAAGGCAAACTTTTATTAACTTTATTAACAATGATGTTCCACATTTCTCTTCTTGGCTTAGATTATTTGATGGGAAAACCTAAGTAATTAATATGGTAGTTCATGATTTTACAATTTAATGTGGTAGCCACTTCAGCTGTCACATTCAAAGAGTCATTGATGGGTAATACCAAGCTTTTATGAAAGTTAATTTTAAAGCCTAAGTGCAATTCAAAGTTATATAATATAACTTAAGGGGAGCTATATGATGAAGGAGATGAGAACAATAAGAGGGTGTTATCAGCGTATTGTAGAGTAAAAACTCTATCAGAGGTAATGTCTTTCTAAAATATTAGTAAATATTGTTATTAAGTACCAATTATATTACTTTGTTAAAGGCGTCTGCCACTTGGTTAAAAAGCAAGGGTGAGAGGGGATCGCCTTGGTGAAGACCCCATTTGGATTGGATTTTCTTTCCCTTAATGGCATTAACTGAAATGCAAGATGCATTGGACTTCAAGATGAGCTCAATCCAAGAAATCCACTTTTCAGCGAGTCCTCTGTCTTTTAGAGTGTTAAGTGGAAAACCCTAGTCAATCGAGTCAAAAGGCTTGGTGAAATCTAATTTAAGGAGAGCACATGTGATATTTTTTATTTTGACGATAACTAATAAATTCTTAAGCAATAGCTACCCTATCTAAAATATGTCTTTCTTAAATAAAAGCCATTTGAGTTTTATTGATTAAAATATCCATTTTATTTCTCAGCCCATTTGCAAGAACTTTGGTTATTATTTTAACCAAGTAGTTAATTTGGGAAATCGATCTAAAGTCCATAAGTTATTCTAGACTTTACTTTTTAGGGATTAGCATGACATCTGTAAAGTTAAACATACCCAATAGAAGACTACCAAAATAGAGTTCATCAAATATTTGCATTATGTCATAATTGATTGTGTGCCAAAACTTTTGGTAGAAAATTATTTAAAAGCTATCGGGACCCGAGGCTTTATCAGTGGCCAAGTCCTTTGTAGTCATCCAAATTTCATCTTCTAAATATACATTAAATATGATTTAGTATAACAGTATCATTCTTGAAAATAAAAAGTTAATATTTAATGCAAAATTAATAAAATGAATCATTTTTGAACTTTTCTTCTTTTATCCTGCACTGTATAAGCATAAATGGATATATATGACTTTATAATTATAAATGTTGTAATACATTAAAAGTATTTGTATCACATATGTATAAAAAGGGAGGCTAAATGAATTAAAATTCATGTAGATTTAAGGGAGTATAGATAAGATGTAAAGGCATTTGATGTCATGAGAATTATATCCATCACCTTTAAAATGTTGATAGCACAACTATCATTATTTTAAATTACAGATTTAAAATAATGTTGCTCTCTATCATTCACAATGTAAATAGATTACAATACATACTTAAGGTTGTTGAGCATCCTCAACCATGGTGATACTTAAATTATTCATTAACTGGTAAGAATATTTTATAACTTTGTTGAGCACCCTGAAAGGTTACAAAATTACCCTTAGGCAATTGCGAAATGATGGGTAAGAGTATCTAATCTACTTAATAATTTATTAAGCACCCTCATGGCCATAATGATAATCAAGAGCATATATATAGATGAGTTATATAAGAGACATAATTAGTGATGTGTTACTTACCGTTTGCGGAAACTACAATTTGTTGAGTGCCCTCAATGTTGTTGTAACATGATAAAATGGATCTTAACACCCATTCGAGGTATTTGAGAAATTTAGCATCTCTTTTAGTGTTTTCAATAGATGTGGAATCTAGAGGGGGCCTTATTTGAAATATACACACACTAACATAATAAGTATA